>OX451736.1:319813663-321013663 GCA_948472305.1 Vicia faba | reverse complement strand
GTATCTGAAAGGTACTACTAATCTGGGTTTGTTTTATAGAAAATCTAGTGATTACAGCTTAGTAGGCTACTGTGATGCTGATTTTGCTGGAGACAGAGTGGAACGTAAAAGCACTTCTGGAAGCTGCCAGTTTCTGGGAGAAAATCTGATCTCGTGGTCCAGCAAAAGGCAATCAACAATTGCTCTGTCAACAGCAGAAGCTGAGTACATAGCAGCAGCTGGATGTAGCACACAGATGCTCTGGATGAAAAGTCAGCTTGAAGACTTCCAGATTTTTGAGAGTAACATTCCTATTCTTTGTGATAATACTTCTGCTATTTGCTTAAGTAAGAATCCTATTTTACATTCTAGAGCTAAGCATATAGAAATAAAACATCATTTCATTAGGGACTATATTCAGAAAGGTATTTTAAACTTGAAATTTATAGATACAGACCATCAATGGGCTGATATCTTTACTAAACCCCTTTCAGAAGATAGGTTTAATTTCATTCTGAAACATCTCAGCATGAAAGTATGCCCAGAATGAAAATGTTTTAATTCCATGTATTTATCTTCAGAATGTAATTATATTACTGTGAACTTCTGATCAATCCTCTTTCAGAAAAGATAGAACATGAAGATTGTATCAGATGCAAGTCTAAAGATCTGAGAGTCTAATCTCAAATACAGACGTGCTGATCACTACATCAAACAAGTGTCATCCAATCATCAGCAAATCCCTGAAGCAGAACGCGTGCACGCTTCTGAGAAAGGAAAGCGCTGATTGGGTGCATTGAGACACATGTCTGGTAACCGTTTTTAAGTATCTTTCTCAAATCCCCCAAAATCAGCAAGCATTTAATGCAAAGTAATCACGCCTGTTAATGGCAATCATTATTTTTTTCTCTCTCTTAAAAACGTTTAATTTTTCAAAAATAATTTTTGAAAACCTTATTTAAGCACATTACTCTTCATTCTTATTCTTTACGCTTTCTCATAATCTCTCAAGAACTTTCTGCATATTTCTGAGTTTTATCTCCTTCAAATTTTTTTTCTCAAATCATTCTCAAAGCTTTGTTGTGTGAGAACAATGGCATCCTCCAGCAAGATTGACACTGTTGTCAATATGGTTCAGAAGCAGAATGAAACTTCTGAAAAGATTCAAGCAATGCTGGAAAGCCTGTTCTCACGCATGCCCCCACAACCTTAAAATTTTTTTTATGCATGACATTCTCTATGTTCTCTTCATTTTCTGATGTACTGTTTTGTTTGTGTTTGTGTAACGTTCTTTTGCTCTGAACTATTTTAATATAATTTGTTTTTCTGATCTAAATTGTTTTAGCACATCACCAGCACTTTTTGATTGCTGACAAAAAGGGGGAGAACAAGAATGATATTTAAAATCAATAACGGCTAACTAGACAGAAATTCTCAAACATTCTAACTCTATTACTTGAAATGTTTTTCTGTTTTGTTTTTAAGTCTACAGGCACAAGGAAGCTCTTGAACACTATGAAGACTAGAAGCTAGATGCTCTGATCAAAATGTAGGAGCTCATGTTGCTCTGATCAAATATGGAGTTCTGATATATGAAGCTCTGATCGTCCTAACACTCTGATCCGAAGCAAAGCTCTAACAGGAAAAGCTCTGAAGCTCTGCTCTCTGATATGTCAAAGACCTATAATCTGATGCTCAAAGATAGAAAAAGATCTGATCCTGAAGAACACGCATATCAAAGGGAAGTAACAAACTCAGGGGGAGTATCTCTTAAACTCTGATTTCTCTTTACTTCTTAACTCTGAAACATTTCCTAAATACCTTTTCACGTTATTATTTATTTAAAATATCTAGTTTTTGTCATCATCAAAAAGGGGGAGATTGTTAGAACAATGTTTGAATCTAGTACCCTATATTTAAGTTTTGATGATAACAAAGTGAAAAGATATAGTATTTAAATGTTTCATGATTGAATTATATGCTGCCTAAAAATACTATGCTCTGACTTGCAGATATGCTGATTAAAATAAGCAAGATCACTTATTCAGCATCAGAACTTGATTTGATACACCAGCATCAGAAGTTGCTGAATCAGAACGTGAAGATCAGATGATCAACTCACGCACATGCTGAAGCTTGATGAACAGAACTGCGCGTAAACACTCTGATACAGAATCAATAGTTCATCAGCAGCGAAGCAGAATCAGAATGAGCCAAGCCAGAACGTGCATTGAAGAAGCAACGGTACTGTGCATTGAACGCTAATTAATTCCAACGGCATCATTCTAGACAAGATCTGCTCAAAAAGGAAAGCTTGTTATTAGCATTGAATCAAGAATATTTGCATCAACGTTCATCTTCTCAAGTGCTATATAAACCAAGCTTCGAAGATTATCATGGCTAATGCTTCAAAACTCTCTACACGCACAAAGCTGATCAATAATCTTCATCTACCAGTTTTGCTAAACCAACAAACTCTGATACTCCATTAGTGTTTAGCATTCTAAGTTTCTAAGCTTAATTTGTGTAAACATCACAGTTGTGATATAGTTTTGTAGAAAACATTCACACACATTACTTTATACCTTTGTAAGAAAGTGTTGCCTTGACAAACCGGATTGTGGTTTGAATCAAGAAGGCTTTAGCAGTTGTTAAAGCAGATTTGTATTCAGTTGGATATAGTGAATTAAGACCTCGTTGGAGAGAGGCGAAATCACCTTGACGGGTGGACTGGAGTAGTTTGAGATCAAACGAACCAGGATAAAAATATCTTGTCATTTGCTTTAAGTTTCCAGTTTTATAATTCAACCCCCCCTTCTTGTGTTTTTCACCCCTTCACGAACGCGCCGTCTCGAACCCTAACTTTCGTTCTGAATGACAAAACGCCTAACCCTAAAGAATTTGTTTCCAGCGTGGGCCTGACCCGTTTCTGATTTCCCCCAAAGCCCATCAAAAATCACTAACATTGTTTTATATAAACACTTGATTAATACTAACCCTTTTCTTTTTTACAAACCTTACATTATTTCACAAACACCATGTTAATACTAATACTTAAAAAAGGAAAATATATTTTATCTAATTAAAACTTTCTTTTCTATACTTAATTTAACTAATTTTAAAACACTAACCTTTTTTATATATGTTATCTAAACATTTTATTTTCTTTACAAAAATCATTTTAATACAAAATATATTATTTTACATTCTTTAATATTTACAATATAATTAAAACACTTTTTATATATATGTTTAATTCAATTAACTTGAAAACATTTTTAATACACATTAAAATACATTTGTATATAAAATAATAAAATACTTTTTTTTTTATCATATAATTAAAATTGAAACATTTTTAATTAAAATACATCTTTGTACATAACAATTTATATACATCTTTCTAATATTAAAATTCACAAACATTTGATTAAAATACTTTTTGTATATAAACAAATAAAGATACATTTCTTAATTAAAACTTGAACTTTCAATTAAAACATTTTCTCATTATACATATCTAAATACAAAATACGAGACTAAGTAAACATTTCTCTAGGTCAAAAACCCTAATACGCTTCAATGTCACATTTCGCCTGTAAATAATTACACATACACAATACATATACATCTCACACTTACACTTACACGATCCATTCACATTGCCCTATACACATTTTTTATCTTATATCTGTATATTCGATATTTACATTTGATTGCGAATTCGATTTGGTTGTAACTTATTGGATACTATAAGTCTCATCCCCATTCATACACTTGTACCCCCACTCCCGGATACTACTTTGTAATAGCGTAGATTTTACATTCCGCAATTTACAGTTTTCCAATTATACCATGGTTAGACCTAGGGTTTGTATGTACATAAAATCAAACGCTAGATAACCTAATGCAAGACAAATACATGTAATCAATACACAATCACACTTGCACCCCCCAGGGTAATCCCACATGTTGCCTTCCAAAATGGGCCATGCTTGCACGTCGAGTATCTTTGGCAAAACAAAATCAAATGATCATAAGTCTCAAAGTGTTGCCTAAACGGAATGATCATAGTCCCTTCAAAGCAAATTGCCAAAGACACTTGGCACCATTGCATTCATGGTCCATACGATGACCCGCGCCCGTCCCGAATAAACTTCCTAAACGCAAGATTGTCCACCAAATTCAATGGTAGAACAAAATTGTTAAAAAGGGGTTAAAACATAACAAAAACCTTTGAGTACAATAGGGTAGACAAAACTCTTAGTTACTTGAGATCAAACTTGCAAAAACACTTGCCTTCTTTTCAAAAACCACAATCCACAACACTTTCAAACAAACTCTCAAAAACATTTGAAAACATCTTTTCGAAAAGATCCACACTTTTGTAAAACACTCAATCACGAGTCAAATACATTAGTTGCCTAAAACAAGGCATCTTTTTCCAAAACATTTTCAAAAAAGCACCCACACACACACCATTTTCAAAGCAATCGAAAAACAAGGCGAGTGATCTAAAAACCAAGTAACTAAGAGCCCATGGATAACCATGGATGAAAAGGGTGCTAACACCTTCCCTTTTCATAATCTACCCCCCGAACCCACGAAATATCTCAAAAGGTTTTTGCTGTGCTTTTTTAACCTTTCCTTTAGGATAAAATAAAAAGTCGGTGGCGACTCTTGCTCAACCGCACAAGTGCGAATACGAACGCAAAACACTAGTCAGTTCTCCCACCGTATCACAGAACTGGCGACTCTGCTGGGGATCTGAAGTGGGGTTACCTTAGGGTTTAGATCACCTTTACTTTCAATTGATTGCTTTACATTTATGGGCTTTGTATCGGAGTTTTATAGATCCTAACCCGGATCTGGGGATATCCTTTTAGGTAGCATAATCTGTGAGGGACCTGTCCGGCGTATACCGACATGGGTGAAGCAGTGGCTACGTTGGTGTGGCGTCTTGGTCTGTACCGATATCCCTCGTGTTCAGACGGGGAGAATATGGGTCTTCCAAGGAGTCATTAAGCACCAACCGACCTTAGAACCCTAATTGACCAACTTGGCCATTAGAACAGTAGCAGTATGCTACACTCATTGAGGCTAAACTCTCGAGATGGTTCCGGCCGCGAGAAAAGGTTGCGATGCTAGAGTTATGACCGATTGAGGGTAGCCAATGATATGAGACCCTCTAGAACCCGGTTACTTTTGATAAGGCAGGTTTTAACCAACAAACTGAAAGAGGGTAGTACCTGAACCTCATGCAAGCCTAAACCTAAGGCCTTGTGTGCTTTGTGTGAATATGTTTGTCTGTATATACACTCACTTGCTTGTGCATACATGTACATAACATCATGACATCATACCATAGCATTTTCAATAACCATTTCAAGGATCTCGAGGGTTCTTTTGATGCAGGATTACGTTGAACCAGACATCTATCAAGGGGCAAGGGGTTTCTCCTCTAACCAATGCAGTCAAAGATCAAGTACAACAACTTGAATCAGTGGCTATGACCCACTCGACCTGATGAGCTTGATTCTCGTAGAAAGACATCCACCGATGCAGAGATCTCCAATCCAAGAGCAGAGTTCAACCTCTACCATTTTCTTGTTTTTACCCCAAGAGATCCTTGAAAGCATGCATCCACATATCAGTAACCGCTCCGAGTTTGTAATAGTAATTAGGGTTTCAATTCCTCATCTTTATTTTCAGTCCAAAATAATTATGTATCTGTAAAAGTACTGTAATAGCTAGGACTTTTAACTTTCCCGCATTTAATTTCCGTAAACTATAAACTGCTTAGATGTATGTTAATAGGATTGTATGGAAAGACAAACTGAAAATTAATACAGTAGAAAAACCTAAATGCAAAGATAAATTAACTGAAAACATACACTCGCACATGCTCACTCCTAGGGTTTACTCCACTCCGGTTGCCTTCGGTAAATGGTCATGAAGTATAGGGTTTGTTAGTGGTTGTCCTCTAGCCCCGAAAGATCTAAAATGACCCATTCGGATGTTGCCTCGGAAAAGATTCTTAAGGCTTTAGGATGATTACTAACATTTCCTAACATTGCTTTTGTGATCGTATTTGTCCCTTCGAATGTCCCTAAAAAACTCCAACGACGATGCTACCTATTTCTAAATAACGGGATAACATTGTCTAAAAGGGAAACAAACAGACTTTTTCGAGTAGGTAGATTAGTTCTTAAGTACTTGCTCAAACAAACAAAATTTTTTTCACACCAACACTTTCCCAAACAAAGTTTTCAAAAACAACTTCGTAACACTCTTGAGGACAGAAACAAGGGTTAAAATGAAGTAAAACAAAACTTTTCAAAACAAGCACACACAAGCAATTTTCAAAATGAGAAAGTACCTAAGAGCCCGTGGAAAACCATACATAGAAAGGGCGCTAACACATCCCCTTTCTATAATCTACCCCGCGTACTCAAAAACATCTCGAAAAAGGTGTTTTATGTTCTTTTTCCTTTTCCTTTGTTGGATGTAATAAAAGTCGGTGGCGACTCTTGCTTACCGCGACATTTTGCAAACAAAAAACGCAAACCAGTATTGACAATCGGTTCTGCCACCGTATCACAGAACTGGCGACTCTACTGGGGAAATAACTCTAAAGTGGGGTAAACCTTAGGATCTAGGTCATACTTTATTGCTTTCTCTTGATTGTCTTGCTTTCTTTATATTTATGGGAACTGTTTGGGTTATTTGATCCTACACTCGGATCGGGAAACACCTTTTAGGTAAGTAATAAACTGTGAGGGAGTTGCGCTGGGGTATGCCGATACGGTTGAAGCAGTAGCTACGTTAATGTGGCACTTTGTTTGGTACCTGTAACCCTTGAGTCAACCAGGGAGATGTACGGGGCTGCTGCGTGGTGTCATAAAGCATCAACTGACCTTAGAACATTTAATTGCACAACTTGGCCTGTAGGACGTAGCGAGATGGCCGACTTTGGTGTATGCCCAAGGTCGACAGATACTCGATGCTACACTCATTGAGGTTTGACTTATGAGTTTTGTTTGATTACGAGTCAATCATCGATGGAACAAGGCTTGCGAGAAAGATCGGTGATATTGAGATCCCTTTAGAACCCGATTACTATTTATAGGACAGTTTAAACAAATCCAGCTTCAAGAGGGTATGACCTTAAAAACCATGCAAGCCTAAACCTAAGGTTGTTTGCGTGACTTGTGTGCTTTCAACTTGAACTACTTGCAGAGTTTTATTACCTGACAACATGAGTTCCTTGCAGGTTTTGTTTACAGTTATTATCCAATAACTTGGATTTCTTGCAGGGTTTACTTGCTTACATCACTTCGCACCTTTTCTTAAAAGCATAACATGACATCATAACATCATGCCTTAACATTTCCTTAACCATTTTAAGGATCTCGAGGGTCTGTGATGTAGGTTATGATAAATCAGACGTCTAGCAAGGGGCAAGGGAATTTATTTTCCTCTAGCCAATGTCGTCAAAAGATCAAAACTCAACAACGTGAGTCAGGGGCTATGACCCACTTGATATGGTGAGCTTGACTCTCGTAGAAGGACTCTCAACGATACAAAGTCCTTCAATCAAAGTTGCAAAATTCAACTTCTGACATTTTCTTGTTTACCCCGAGAGATCCTTGAAAACATTGCATACATATACAATACATATCATTGCATAAGCAGGTTTCAAAGCAGGTCTCTCATGTTCTCGCTGTTTATTTCAGCAATGGATCTCCAACAAGACAACATAGATCTTCGAGCTCAAGATGCTCAGTTCAAGGAATTTCTCCTGAATCTATCCAAGGGGCAAGAAGACCTGAAAACACTCTTCGTCAGGAATCTGACCAAGGAACGTCCTGACAACAACAAGGATGAACAATTGGAACAACTGCAAGTTGAGGTAAAAGCAATGAGAATCCAGATGCTGGGGCAGATGGCTCTTATCCAAAACTTAGCTCGAGGACAAGAAGGGCTAAGAGTCTTCCTCAACAAGCTTCACCAAGATGGATGCAGATCCATGAAACAAACAGTTAAAATTGTGGATCAAGGCATTAATCAACCCCCAGTGAGAGAAGAGGTTGGTTTGGTCAGGAACAGACCTTTCCAGATTGCTACTACATCACAAGCCCAACCACAACCTCGCCAACGACAACGGGGAAATCGGCATAAGAAGAATACATCCGAAAGGCGCTTCACCGAAATCAACATGTCATTGGCTCAAGCATTGAAACACATGTTGAAGGCCAAGTTGGTTATGTTAAGGGAACCTCCTTAGAATCCCAACACAGCCTCACCAAGGTACAATCCAAATGCAAGATGTGTGTACCACTCCAACAGTCCTGGACATGACACCAACAGCTGTTGGGCGTAGAGAAATAAAATTCAAGACCTGATTGATGAAGGAGCGCTAGAATTCGCACAAGACGGTCAGGTTGAGTTCTTCTACCATCCCTCTAAGGCGTACCATCTGAAGTGATAAGTGCTCACAAGAAGAATTTTCGTTCATTAGAATTTTCAATGTGTAATTTTCTTTTGATTTGTTTGAAC
Organism: Vicia faba; assembly: GCA_948472305.1. Classification (NCBI taxonomy): domain Eukaryota; kingdom Viridiplantae; phylum Streptophyta; class Magnoliopsida; order Fabales; family Fabaceae; genus Vicia; species Vicia faba. The sequence goes on along the minus strand of OX451736.1, from coordinate 321,005,125 downwards.
ATTTATTCATATCAAACCTCGTTATTTCATCAATGCATTGCACATGTTTGTCTTGAATCAATTCATTCATATTCACTATTTCAAAAATGCGTTCTTATTTCCTTTTGTGATATTCAACTCTCGATTAAAAATCTCTAAGCCTTAGAGGGAGGATGACGAAAACGATACCACAATCTCTACAATATGCTTTTGAACAGATCCTGCTGATGATGTACAGGCATTGTTTCAAATCCCAAACAGTGGAGTTATAAGGAAGATAATCCCTAGTCAACCCCTTCGAGCCAAAGAAGTAGGAGTTTTTTCTTTTCACACAAATTAAAACCCTTAATCGTAACCTGGGGCAGGGTAGTTTTCTCAGTTAATTCAGAGGCGCATTCAGTCATAATCTGCCACTTCGTACACAATGAATGGCATCAAAGATGTCCTTCCAAAACAAAAGACGGTGATGGTTCTATATAATCGTCAAGACAGGAAGTCATTATCTCTCGAAATAAAAGCCCATTAAGTTAAAACCTATGAAGGAGACTTAAGAGAAAAATTGGGGCATCCCGCTGACTATAATCACAAAAGAAAATGTTCAGGCAAAATAATGGATAACGAAAACAAAAAAAAAGAGGTTACTACAAATCCTCGACAAAAAGAAGATTACAAAAATGACTGCCTTTTCAAAAAAAAGTTCAATTTCCAAATCATCACCAAGTATCAGAGCAAAGATTCCAGAGTCAATCGGGATCTAAACATGAAATTAACTGAGCATAGGACTGAAGAACATCACGAAGATCGGGTTGGGTACAAATAAAATTTGAGCCTTTATCCTTTGTTTCTTGAACCGTGAACCAGGCCACGTTATAACCCTTAAAAGTCCTAGCTGAAGCATGGGTTAGTTTGAGAGCATATTGTTACAAAGGTATCCTGACTCCTGTAGGCTTTGTTACGAATCCTGAGTTGATATCACATTCTTGCAAATTCTGTTTTACTACACAAAACACATTTTCAAAAAAATTTTAAGACATACATGAGTTTTGCATTCTTTAAATGACATTGTTTGCATATGACTAATTGTTTGACAGCAGAGAAATCCGTACAATGGATATTCAATGAACATACATCCTCTCAATGGACAGAATCACCTCAGCGGGAAAGACACTTCCAATAACAGGTCTTCTATAAGCAAGGGGCATGACATGATGTCTAAACACACATGGGGCAGTCTATACAAAAGTGCCAAATAACCACGAGCATATCTCCATCTGAATCACTTGGGGCATTACGCACGCATTCCAACAACGAATCATGTGCTATCAAGAAAACATTTTTGACAGTACTACAACACAACACTATGGACAATGACAACTCTCTACATCCTGAAAGCATGGACATAGTCAGAAAATACTACACATGAAAAAAAGACCCGCTAGGTTGACACACCTAGGCAAAAATAAGGGAATCCCGGCGAACCAAAAGGGTTTGGGAAAAAGTTAGGGATATACATAAAAAAAATCTGTACATCCGACAAGTCGAAAACCTTAAAAGGCGGCTTGGGCAAAAAGGTATCACGGTGGTATGAAAACCCGAAAGGGAGGTCCAGGCAAAAGTTAGGGATTTAAAATGTACGACTATGTCTCGTCACCTGTCTATTAATGGAAGACTTATACCTTGATCATCATTCATCAAGAGCACCAGAATCGAGAAACAATTCAGATACGATCCAAATACGGATGTCATTCTGCTACTTATTCAAGATTTTTATACATCGAGAAACGGTTCAGATACGATCCAGATATGGATGTCATTCTGCTACTTATTCAAGATTTTCATACATCGAGAAACGGTTCAGATACGATCCAGATACGGATGTCATTCTGCTACTTATTCAAGATTTTCATACATTGAGAAACTGTTCAGATACGATCCAGATACGAATGTCATTCTGCTACTTATTCAAGATTTTCATACATCGAGAAACAGTTCAGGTACGATCCAGAGACGGATGTTATCCTGGTACTTATTCCATATTTCTCATTGAGAAACAGTTCAGGTACGATCCAGAGATGGATGTTATCCTGATACTTATTCCAGATTTCTCTTCTAGAAACAGTTCAGGTACGATCCAGAGACGAATGTCATCCTGATACTTACTCCAGATTCTCCTCTAAATACAGTTCAGATACGATCCAGAGACGGATGTCATTCTGACACTCATTCAACACATGTTTCAAGCACAGTTCAGATACGATCCAGAGACGGATGTCATCCTGACACTCATTAAATACATGTTCAAGTACAATCACGACATAGATCTATCCACAAAATCTCCGCATGTACTTTTTCCATCATGGTACAAGGGGAAGAGACAGTTGGAAGTGAAGTCACTATCACATACAAGCCAGTGATACCTATATTCCCCACAGAGCCGATACAACTAAGGTCCGACCTCCATATCCCCAAGCAGGAATTCCTTCCCCAGTAGGTTCCTTCAGAAAGCTGATATCTGCATTCCCTAGCCGAGTTTTATAACCATGAGCAGTTTATAAAGCCATCTCCCGAGCAAAGTTTATTTCTCTGACAGCGGAAGCTCAATCTCCAACAGAGCTCTTCTCTCCAGCAATAGAATTTTATACCCGACTGAGTTTATTTCTCCAAATCAACAGATCTTCCAACAGAGTATCTCTCTTCCCTACAGAGTCTTCCCCCCGTAGGATTATTCTCAGACAGAGTCTCCTCCGGCAGAATGTTCTCAAGCAGAATGGATGTAAATCCCCAGCTAATCATCTTCGGTCACTATGCCCAGCGGAAACGAAGAACTCAACTCCTTATACTCTCCAGCAGTAGTCTAGGATTTATTTTCCCCAGCTAGAGAATATCACAACAACATTGCATTTCCATACATCATGGCATGTGCATACATATTATACAGCACAATCTCATTTATTATGAGAACATCATTACTCAATACATTTCATACATCATGACATTACATACGACTAACTCTTTACCTTTCAGGGAAAGATGCAATCAAGTTCTCACAAGTTCTCTCTGGTTCAGTCAAACCGACACCAAGGTTTCTATTCTAGTTGAAGATATTCCAACACTTTTCAAGATTTTCTCTGGTTCAGTCAAACCGACACTAAGGTTTCTATTCTAGTTGAAGATGTTCTAATACTTTCGTCTGGGTCAGCCGAATCACCGCTAAGATTCCCTTGATTTCTATGTCAGTCAAAGTTATTCTGAGACCTCTCTCGGGTTCAGTCAAATCGACACTAAGATTTCTCTCCCAGTTGAAGACAACTCGAGACCTTTCCCTGGTTCAGTCAAATCGACACTAAGATTTCTCTCCCAGTTGAAGACAACTCGAGACCTTTCCCTGGTTCAGTCAAATCGATACTAAGATTTCTATTCCAGTTCAAAAGCTATGAAGCCTGGAAACTGACCGGATAATAGTCAACCAATAATACATCATACCGTGAAGCCCGAAAATCGACCGGATAATATCTTAATTTCTACAAAATACTACGAAGCCTGGAATCGACCAGATAGTGGTATATCTCCAATTCAAGCTATGAAGCCCGAAAATCGACCGGATAATATCTTAATTTCTACAAAATACTACGAAGCCTGAAATCGACCAGATAGTGGTATATCTCCAACTCAAGCTATGAAACCCGGAAATTGACCGGATAATATCTTGATTTCTCCAAAATACTACGAAGCCTAGAATCGACCAAATAGTGGTATATCTCAAATTCAAGCTATAAAGCCCGAAAATCGACCGGATAATATCTTAATTTCTCCAAAATACTACGAAGCCTGGAATCGACCAGATAATGGTATATCTCAAATTCAAGCTATGAAGCCCGGAAATCGACCGGATAATATCTTAATTTCCCCAAATTACTGAAGCCTGGAGCACGACCAGATAACGGTATAAGATGCTGTAAAGTATGGAGCACGACCAGATAGCGGCAAGAGACACAGTGAAACCTGGAGCACGACCAGATAACAGTATGAGGTATTGCAAAGCTTGGAATTCGACCAGATAGCAGTTTACTAGGCTAATTTCTTCTGAAGCCTGGAACACGACCATATCAGAATTAAGAAATTGCAAAGCTTGGAGCACCACCAAATAGCAAGTTTAATCTCATCTCCCCAGTAAGTCACTGTAAAACCTGGAGCATGACCAAATAGCAGTCAGTCTTATTATCCTTAGCAAATCACTGTAAGGCCTGGAGCACGACCAGATAGCAGTTCATTTTCATCTCCTCGACTAAGAGATGATTCCCCAATAGAGTAACGGACAACTGAAATTCCTAAAATTCCATTTCTCCCAGACAGAGACCAACATTCCTCAGCAGATTCCTCCTCAATGACAGGAATAGGAATTCTCATCAAAGGAATATCTCGGGAAATCAACATCCTCTAGATGGCATCTTTAAGCCCATCTTCGACGATTCTCCGTCATATCTTCCAGATGGCATCTTTAATCCCATCTCCGGTGACCTTCCGTCATCTCCTCCAAATGGCATCTGTAAGCCCATTCTCGATACTACCTACACAATCCAGCACCATCTCAGACGAGTGCAAATTTCTGGGCACTCTAGTGTTCAATCATCTTCCACCTTTAGATTACGAAAGGCAGACAACCAATCTACATCCTCAAGTTTAAGAAGATTGAACAGGGGAAGCTATTGTACCCAAAAAATTTCCCTCTCATTTAACTCAAGACATGCCTCTAGAGGTCCTCAATTGCTCAAGGATGACTAAGGATTGACTAGACAAATCCTCCTCCTAAGACAACAAGCTTCAAACTAGGGTTTCACTCCTCATCAAGATGGTTGAAGTCCAAGGGTCCCAAATTCTTTCCATGGTCCCAATATGTTCTTAAGATCATCCATGTCAAGTTTCATGCCTTGCACAAGAAGTTTGCTCAGTTAATTGCCCAGATGCCTGAAAATCAACTATACTAGGTCAAAAGTCAATTGTGGCCCACATACAGTCAAACTTCAAGATTTTTGGTCAACATCAACATTTTTAAGTGATATTCATCATTTGATCAAGGGTTGATCATGATTCCTCAAGGAATGCCCCAAATTCATCAAAACCCAAAAGTTGCTAAATTAGGGTTTCACAAGAAAAGGCAACTAAACTTTGACCAAGCATAACTTCTTCATACTTTATCATAAATTTTACATCCAAGGCTCATTTTGAAGAGGTTGAAATTCCCTACAATTAATATTCATCCCACAAGTTCAAAATATGCACTCATCAAAAGATATGAATTTCTACATTATAGGTCATTTTGAAAAGTCAACAAAAACACCTTTTGGGTCAAAGCGTATTACATGAACATGGAAGACCCAATTGAGATGAATCCAAAAGGGTTGTTTAGGGGACATCCTAAGATTTCTAAAAAGTCCAAGAACACCTCTCTAGGGTTAAAATTGAGGGAGATATGTATTCTCAAAGTTGACCAATTTTTGGAAATGTGCATGAAGTCAACATTGATCAAAATGACTTTTTTTTTCTAAATGGGCCCATGTTTTCTTGTTTGAAACTTGTTCCTAAGATGTCCCGCGACCCCTGATCTTATCCATCTATTATTTTATTATTTTTATTATTTATTTTGATTTTTTATTCATTTAAAGCAAAATAAATCAATTTAAATAGTAGAATAATCAAATAAAATCAAAGATTTGATTTTATGAGCATATTATGAGTCCATGGACAGCTAGCAAATAAAAAAATCCGTGCAAGAGCCAATTGATTGGAAAAGATCTTAATTTGGTCTATTTTGGAAACAAATCATACAAGACAAAGAATGAAATCAAATATCCATATTTTTCAAAGATATGATTAGTTTTTATTGACCTAATTCATTCCAATATAAGGACATAACATTCTCAAGGAAAAAAAAGAGGATTGGGGTCGTGAAAGAAGGAGGACAAGTCTCAATTTGTTGTCAAAAAATTGCAGGTCGATTTCGATTCTACAGGCTGTTTCAAGCAATTCCAAGGCCAGCAATTCGTTCCTGGACATCTTCTGAAGCCATTCCAATCATCCTCAAGCCTTAAAACCTTCAGAAATCACGCCTCACAGTGCCACGGTTTGCACCCTTATAACTCAAACTCATTTTCAGGGTTTTACACATTTTACCTTTGATTTGCTTGCATAAATGTATTCATAATCATGTTTGTGATCTTTTGGATAGCCTGGATTTGATTTCTAGTGCAGGAACAAGCTTACACCATTACTAGGGTTTGGAAGCTTCAAATTAGAGATTCTCCGTAGAGGCAAAATTAGGACTGATTAATGATACCAATGAACTCAGAACAAGATTCTTAGTGGGTCTGTGTTTTTAGTTCTGATTAATATTGCTTGCTTTGCATTTTGAGATATTGTAGGTCTATAGAAATGCACAAAAATCGTCACTAAAGCCTATAGTGACGGAAATTGCTGTTGGTAAAGGGCTATTGTCTAAAATGATGAAACAGGGAAGAGGATGAAGGCGTGTCAATATCTGATTGGTGGATTTGAATCACACGCGTTTTTTTTACTTTTTCAGTTATACACTTTGTTTTTATATGATATGCATTGTTATTATTATATTAACAACTAAAACATGTAGCCCAGTGGTGAAGCGTGCGTTGGAAAGTGGAGAGGACCTGGGTTCGATCCCAGGTTCCAACATTTTGTTATTTTCTTAACGTTTGAATGCAGATCTTGTACTTTACACAGCCAAGCGCCTTCCATGCACTCCAACCATCCCGCCAATGGATCATTTCCTAGCCAGATCCGACGCCCATCAAGGGATGACCACGGTGCACCATCAGCAAGGACCAGCATCGAATCAAACGTGGGACTGGGCTCAACTCTTTGGGCTTTACAAATTCAATAATGCACCCCCTTTTTCAGATTCCAAACAGGCCCAATTTAATTCTTTTCTCTTTATTTTCTTATTTTTATTATTTATTAATTTTTTTTTTTTACAAAATAACCCAAAAAATCATTTTTATCATAAAATCAAAAATCACAAAAAAAATATCAAAAATCATTTTTTTCATAAAAATATTTTATTTCCTTAATTAATTAGTTTAATTATTTAGGGCAATTTAATCTTTTTTTTCATAATTAAAAATAATTAGAATTAGGGTTTAATTTGTACATAACCTAATTAATTTTTTCTCAAAAAACTAACCTAAATCTTTTTCAACTAGATTTTTTAGGTTTGCTAATTATTCTCGTATTTAATTTGCTGCGCGCATTTTTTAATTTCCTTTTTATTATTATTGTAACTGCTCGAGTTTGTAATAGTAATTAGGGTTTCAATTCCGCATCTTTATTTTCAGTCCAAAATAATTATGTATCTGCAAAAGCCCTGTAATAGCTAGGACTTTTAACTTTCCCACATTTAGTTTCCGTAAACTATAAACTGCTTAGATGTATATTAATAGGATTGTATGGAAAGACAAACTAAAAATTAATACATTAGAAAACCCTAAATATGCAAAGATAAATTAACTGAAAACATACACTCGTACATGCTCACTCCTAGGGTTTACTCAACTCCGGTTGCCTTCGGTAAATGGTCATGAAGTATAGGGTTTGTTAGTGGTTGTCCTCTATCCCCGAAAGATCTAAAATGATCCATTCGGATGTTGCCTCGAAAAAAGATCTTTAAGGCTTTAGGATGATTACTAACATTTCCTAACATTGCTTTTGTGATGTATTTGTCCCTTCGAATGTCCCTAAAAAACTCCAACGACGATGCTACCTATTTCTCAATAATGGGATACCGTTGTCTAAAAGGAAAATGAACAGACTTTTTCTAGTAGGTAGATTAGTTCTTAAGTAATTGCTCAAACAAACAAAAACTTTTTCACACCAATACTTTCCCAAACAAAGATTTCAAAAACAACTTTGTAACACTCTTGAGGACAGAAACAAGGGTTAAAATGAAGTAAAACAAAACTTTTCAAAACAAGCACACACAAGCAATTTTAAAAATGAGAAAGTACCTAAGAGCCCGTGGAAAACCACTAATAGAAAGGGTGCTAACACCTTCCCTTTATATAATCTACCCCCATACTCAGAAACATCTCGAAAAAGGTTTTTTCTGTTCTTTTTCCTTTTCCTTTGTTGGATGAAATAAAAGTCGATGGCGACTCTTGCTTACCGCGACATTTTACGAACAAAAAACGCAAACCAGTATTAACAGTCGGTTCTGCCACCGTATCGCAGATTGGCCTTTGGAAAAGGTCTTTCTATTGGAATTTTAACAAGGTCCTTCGATTGGAATTTGAACAAGATGTATTTCAATTGACGTCTGGATAAGGAGTTTCGATTGGGAATCTAAAAAATCCTTCAACCAAGCATTGGCCTATCAACTTTGATTGCGTGTTGGTTCCCCTTTCTAGCAAGCATTGGTCCAAGATGCTTGCTGGCGAAAATTTTACATATTGCCAAGCCCAAGCCCCTGTACAGGTACATTCCTACCAAAGGTAGCTTTGACTAGCCAGAGTAAAGTCTTTCGATTGGGCTAGTTGAGTAAGGTCAGGGCAATCGAATAAAGCGAGCTTAAGGGCTGATCAAAGAAGCCAGGATGTTGAGGCCTTATACAATTTGAATAAAGACCTGAGAAATTTGAATTGAGGTGGACAGACTCAATCGAAGGAACTATAAGGGTGAAACTAAAGCCAGTAGAAGGAGGCAACTAGAGGTCCAATCGAAGGGTAGGGACTGAAGGTATTCGAAAGCCAAAATTGTCCATATTCATTTAAATTCAAAAAAGAGACAAGTTTCCATGACTTTGGCAAAGTTACAAAACATCATTCATGGCTTTGAAAACACTTGTTTATGGTTGTTTAAACCTCTGTTCTCTTGTCCCCTCCATCCCCTCTATATAAAGAACACACTAGCAAGCTCCAAGGGGACTGGACACAACCGGAAAGAGAGTCATATAAAATTAAAAACATATTCTTAGAGGTTTCCTGAAGCTTTTCCAATCATCTCCAGCCCTTAAGCAAGTATCCCCATATCCAGAAGCGCCAAATCGAAGCAATCCTTAAACAAAGGTACCCTCGTCTGAAACCACAGATTCATACATCACCATTGGTAAGAATGGGTAAAAAGATTAAACTTACATTTGTATAACATATTAGCATTTGTAGTTCATTCAATCTAATTCAAGATTAAGGACATGGGTTCGACACCCAGGTCTGCATTTATTTTGTTTCTAAAATTTGTTGCAGATCCAGCCTGAACAGGACAACACACACAAGATCGAAGGACCTGGGTTTCGATACTCAGGTCCTGCATTTTCATTTTGCTAACATATCTTTGCAGATTCAGTGCCCTCACAGGTGATCCCTCAGCCCCTTCCAGCAACACCCCCTGGATCGAAAGCCACATCCTGTAACTGGATCAAAGGGTAACACCCTTCACAGAATCGAAAGGAAACATCCCTCCTGGATCGAAAATCCCATCTTTCCCTGGATCGAAAGGCAGCTTTCCCTCTGGATCGAAAAAGTCCCCTTTTCTCTCTGGATCGAAGGATGCCCCCTTTGGATCTTTATTTTTTTCTTCATTATTTCTCTTGTTAAACTAACCATTAAATCAAAATCACAAAAAAAACATTAGGCTAGTGTTTTATTAATCAAATTAAATTTTGTTAATTAACTAATTAATTATTTTAACCTTTTCCTTAATTTAAAATTAAATAGACTTAAGTTTTATTTTCTTTTATAAATAAAAAACAAACAAAAAGATTTCTTTTCCTTAGGATTTAGACGCCCCTTTTAATTTGTTCGCGCATTTATTTATTTTTCGCATTTTTCGTATTGTTGTAACTGCTCCCTAGTTTGTAATAGTAACTAGGACTTTACTTTTAGCATCTTTATAATGTACCTCTCACAAAGCCATTTAATAGCGTAGGATTTACATTCACTCACTTTACATTTCTGCCCTTTAAATTATTGTATATACTACTGCTAGTAATTAGGATTGCATGTTGAGACTGAAAATTAAAACGCTAGCAAACCTAACAAAAAGACAAAAATAACTGAAACATAATACACTTACACATATACACCTCTAGGGTACCCCACTTCGGTGTCCTTCGGAAAACGGTCACAATTCTCGAAATGTGAGAAGTTTTAGTGGCTGTCCTCTAGTTTGAAAGATCTCAAGTCCCTCGATGACCCTCTCGACGTTGCCTCTGTTAAAAGTGATCTTAGAACTTTAGGACAGTTACTGAAATTTCTTGCCAAGTTGCCTTCGTGACCATAACGTCCCTTCGAATGTCCCTCATATATCCAACGATGGGGCTTCTTGTCAATCAATGGTAAGATAGCAACATCTAAAGGAGGAGGAAAAGAATATTAGACCTTTTGAGTAGGTAGGATGCTCATAGTTGCTCGCTTGCTCACAACAAAAAAAACCATTTTCACACATACACTTTCAATTGAAACATTTTCAAAAGTCAAAACCCTTTGTACGCATTCTTATAGAGACGAGAATAATTAAAAAGGCACTTTTCAAAATCACTTTCAAAAACATCTTCCACAAACACTTCTTCAAACTATTTTCAAAACCAACACTTTGTACGCATTCTTATAGAGACGAGAATTATTACAAAGACATTTTCAAAATATTTTCAAACCAACCCCACAAGCATATTTTCAAGCAAAAGCAAAGTGAATTAGCAAGAAACTAAGATCCCGTAGATAACTACTGATGGAAAGTGTGCTAACACATTCCATTTCCATAATCTACTCCCTTACTCAGAAAACTCTCGAAAAGATCTTTTTCTGTTCTTTTCACCCTTTCTTTAATTTGGATAAAAGAAAAGTCGGTGGCGACTCTTTCTTACCGCAATATTTGCAAACACAAACACAAAACCAGTATTAACAATCGGTTCTGCCACCGTATCACAGAACGGGTGACTCTGCTGGGGATAAAATACAAAGTGGGGTTACCTTAGAGTTAGTTCATTTTTAAAATGTTTTAATTGCTTGCTTTGTATGCTTTATCCTTGGAGGGTTTTTTTAGGTTGTTACTATAGATCTTACACCCGGATCTTGGGGCATATTTTTAGGTAAACAACAATAGATCGTGGAGATTGTACGACGTAGACCGATATATTTGAAGAGGTGGGTGTGTTGGTGTGACACTTTGGTTGGTACCAGTATCCCTTGTGTTGAATCGAGGAGAATACAGGACCGCCGCGTGGTGTCGTGAATCACTAACGGTCCTTAGAACCTTAGTTGAACAAACTTGGCCATTAGAAAATAGTGAGATAGCCGACCTCGATGTAAAGCTGGGGATTGGTTGATACTCGATGCTACACTTATTGAGATCAGACTTTCGAGATGTTTCAGTCGTAAGAAAAGATTGCTAAACTGAAATAATGCTCGATAAAGAAAGATCAGTGATATTGAGACTCCTTAGAACCATGTTACTTTTCTAAGACAGGTTGAACCAACTAAACTTCAACAGGGTACTTACCTATAAACCCCATGCAAGCCTGAACTTAATGTTGCTTATGTGACTCGTTTGCCTACATTATTTAACAAATTGAACTGATTGCAGGGCTTTTGTTTGTATTCCTTGCAGGACCTTGTTTTTATACATTATCCAATAAACTGGTTTTCTTGCAAGAAATACTTGTCTTCATCACCCTGTATTTTTGCTTGATGCATAGCATACACATCATAGCATCATACCATAGCATTTCCTTAACCATTTCAAGGATCTCAAGGGCCTGTGATGCAGGTTATGATAAAGCAGACGTCTAGAAAGGGGCAAGGGGATTTATTTTCCTCTAGCCAACATAAACCAAAGCACTCTAACTTGAGTCAGTGGCTATGATCCACTCGACATGGTGAGCTTGACTCTCATAGAAGGACTTTCAACAATACAAATTTCTTCAATCGAAGCTACAGTCAGATTCAATTGCTAACATCTTCTTGTGTTTACCCAGCGAGATCCTTGAAAACATTGCATACGCATATCATACATGTCATTGCACAAACAGGTATCAAAAAACAGGTTTCTTCTCTTTTCCCTGTTTATTTCAGCAAAAAGAAATGGCTCTTGAACAAACAGATAAGGAGCTTCAGGCACATAATGCTCAATTCCAAGAAATGTTCCTGAATCTGGATAAGGGACAAGAAGATCTGAAGGCTCTTGTTCTCAAAGACCATAAGAAAAAGGCAAAGAAACCAGTTCGTGTTTTGAGTGTGGGAAGAAGAAGACCAGCTAACCGAGCTCTAGATTTCGCAACCCCATCAAAGGAGGGGGATAATCAAGAGGAGGGGGATAATCAAGAGGAGGGTGACGAGAAATCTGAAGAAGGAGGCAACAATCCAGCGTCTGAGGAAGATGAAGCCGACTATACCGAAGAGCAGTATCCTCATGCTGATGACAAATATAAGCAGTTGGAGGATCACCTCAATGCAACGGAAATTCAGAGGGTACCTGGTCTGGATTTTGAAGAATTAGGGTTGGTTCCAGGGATGGTCATCCCATCTAAGTTCAAGGTCCCTATATTTTCAAAATATGACGGTGTTTCCTATCCCAAGCTTCGTTTGAGGTCTTACGTCAGGAAGATCCAACCCCACACTACTGACCGAAAGTTATGGATCAATTCCTTCCAAGAAAGTTTGGTCGACACTCAACTGGATTGGTTCTATCATTTGGAAGGAACCAACATCCATACCTGGGAAGACTTGGCTGCTGCTTTTTACAAGCAGTAGCAATACAATGTTAACCTTGCTCCAACTTGTACACAACTTAAAAGCATGTCTATGGGTTTTAGCGAAGGCTTCAAGGAATATGCCCAGAAATGGAGGGATCTAGCTGGCAGAGTACAACCTCCTCTGAATGATCGGGAATTGGTAGACATGTTCATGGGCACTTTGACAGGCCCGTTCTTTAATCTGCTGATTGAGAGTTCTTCATCCGGTTTTACGGAGATGGTTATGACTGGGGAAAGGATTGAAAGCGATATCAAGAGTGGGAAGATTTCAATAGCTGCATCTTCTATTGCTGAGAAGAAGTCATTTGGTGGCAAAAAAGAAATTAATGTTGTCTATGGCCAAAAGAGCCATAGTAAATAACCACCATCAGTCAGTGGGAGCGGTGTTAATGCCTAATCCTAGACATGTTCAACATCAACGGGGCAATAGGCGTAGAATAAAGTATCAAGAGAGGCAATACACTAATATTAATATGCCTTTGTCTCAAGCATTACAACAATTGCTAAAAGCGGAGATAATTACACTAAAAGATCCTCCTCAACAACCTGATACCTCTTCTCCTAAGTACAATCCTAATGTAAAATGTGCTTACCATTCTGATAGTCCTGGGCACGACACCGACAACTGTTGGACTTTGAAGAATAAGATTCAAGATTTGATTGACAACAAGGAGATATAATTTGACTCTCTTAAGACCCCAGTGTGATCCCTGCTCTCGTGCCAAATCATGGCCAAAATTGAGAGCATTTATTCCATTTGAGTTATCAGTTGTAATTTCGTTTTTGCTTAAAACATTTATCTTTATGTCAAACTTTGGTTATTCATATCAATACATCGTATATGTTTGTCTTGAATCATTTCATTCGTATTCATTATATTCAAACTGTGTTTTTATTTCCTTTTTGTGATATTCAACTCCTGATTAAAAAGCTCTAAGCCTTTAGAGGGAGGATGACGAAAATGATACCACAATCTCTACAGTATCCTTTTGAACAGACCCCACTGACGATGTACAGGCTTTGTTTCAAATCCTAAATAGTGGAGTTATAAGGAAGATAATCCCTAGTCAACCCCTTTGAGCCAAAGAAGTAGGAGTTTTTCTTTTCACACAAATTAAAACCCTTAATCATAACCTGGGGCGGGGTAGTTTTCTCAGTTAATTCAAATGTGCATTCAGTCGCAAGCTCTATCTCTATACACGACAAATAGTGTAGAAGATTCTATCCAAAAGATGGTGATGGTTCCACATAGTCGTCAAGGCAGGCAGTCATTATCCTTCAAAAGAAAAGCCCATTAAGTCAAAACCTATGATGGAGACTTAAGAAAAACTGGGGCATCGCGCTGACTATAATCGCAAAAGAAACAGTTCAGGCAAAAGTAGGGATGGAAAAATCAAAAAAATAGGCCCTACAAATCCTCAACAAAAAAGAAAAGGTTACAAAAATGACCGCCTTCTCAAACAAACCTTCAATTCCTGAACCATCACTAGAATATCAGAGCAAAGACTCAAGAGGGAGTTAAACGCATAATTAACTGAGCATTGGACTGAAGAACATCACGAAGAACGGGTTGGGTACAAATAAATTTTGAGCTTTTATCCTTTGTTTCTTAAACCGTGAACCAGGCCACGCTACAACCCTTAAAAGTCCTAGCTGAAGCATGGGTTAGTTCGAAAGCATACTGTTACAAAAGGTATCCTGACTCCTATAAAGTTTGCTATAAATCCTGAGTTGATATCACACTCTTACAAAATTTGTTGGTTTTACTAAAAATGAATTTTCAAACTTTAAGACAAACATAAGCTTTGCATTCTTAAAATACCATTGTTTGCATATGACTATTTGTTCAACAACAGAGCAATTCGCACGACAGATATTCGATGAACAAAAATCCTCTCAGTGGACAAAATCACCTCAGATGGAAAGACATTCCAGTGATAGGCCTTTCATAATCAAGGGGCATAACATGGTGTCCAGCTAATCTGGGGAAGTCAAGTCAAGGTTCAAAGAATCTCTCAAAAATGCCAAATAGCTAGGGGCAGAACTCCGTCTGAATCACTTGGGGCATTAGACATGAATTCCAACAATGAATCATGTGCGATTAAGCAAACATCTTCTAGCAGTATGGCAACACTTATTACTATGGACAATGACAATTTTCCGCACCCGGTGAACACAGACATAGTCGGAAAATACTATGCATGAACAAAGACTCGCTAGGTTGATTGGTGTTGTACCCCAAAATTTTCCCTCCCATATTCTTCAAGATTTTCCAAGAGCATGCTTCAAAATCTCCCCAGGGTTGCACAGTCCAATTGCCTCCTAATAGTCAAAAAACTAGGGTTTTGGTTCTGGAAAAGAAATTGAAGTTTTCAAGGGTCCAAACAAGTCCCACATGCCTATAAACATTGTTAAGCATCCATATGCCAAGTTTCAAGACTTACAGCACAAAATTGCACAGTCAAAAACCCTAATTGCTCAACAGTCAACTGCAGGGGCAAAATGGTCATTTGACAGTCAAAAGTCAAAATTTTTGGTCAACATCTTATTTTGAAGCCACAAACATCATTTGATCAATTCTTGATCATGATTCTCAAGGCATGTCTCAAAAAGTCTCAAGATGCAAAAGTTCTATATTTGGACAGTTGAAAAAGTCAACTGCAAATTGACCAGGGCATAACTTCCACATGGTTTATCAAAAAAATTCCATCCAAAGCTCATCTTGAAGAGAATGACATTTCCTACAACTCATCTTCACACTTAAAGTCCAAGAAATACTCTCACAAAAAGTTATCAATCTCAACATTATAGGTCATTTTCAAAAGTCAACAAAAAGGCACTTTAAGTCAAAGACCATAACTTGAGATTGGTAAATCAAAATGACATGGGACCAAAGGCATTGGTTAGAGGACTTCAATACCTTTCCAAAATATCCAAGAACATGATCAAAGCTTAAAAATTGAGCAAGATATGCCTTGTGGAAGTTGGGAAATTTTTAGGAAGTTTGAAAAGTCAACTTTGCTTCAAATGCCTCAAAATTGCTAATGGGCCACAATTTCTTCCAAGAATCATCACCCAAAAGCTATGCACGACCCATTAAGCCCAAAGGGATTTACTTTCTTATTTTTAATTAATTAATTGAATTTTTATTCTTAATTATTCATTTAATTAGTTTTAAATATAAGAAAAATATCAAATCATTGGTTTTAAATCTTTTTGTGCAGTAAATAGGTTTATCACATGCTCAATATTTCGTGTGCCAATAAACAAGGGCAAAATCTTCCAAACTTGGCATGTTTTTCATGAAAAAGATTGAAAAAGATTACATGGAAAATCAAGAATCCAAATCATCAATGCAAAGGTTTTTTGGCTTGGATTTCTAACCTAATTCATTCCACATATAAGCAGAAACACAAACCTAATGAAAAAAGGACAAGAAAGCTGCGCTGAGACAAGCGAACAAACATTTTTGAAAACACAAATGAGCAAGTATCTAAGAGCCCATGGATAACCATGGATAGAAAGGGTGCTAACACCTTCCCTTTCTATAAATCTACCTCCCGAACCGAGAACTAATCTCAATAAGGAATTTTTCTGTGCTTTTGTCCTTTCCATGTTGGAGAAAATAAAAGACGGTGGCGACTCTTGCTTACCGCGACACTTCGCGAACCAGCGTTAAACAGTCAGTTCCAGATCCACCGATCACAGAACTGGCGACTCTGCTGGGGACTCTTATAAAGTGAGGTGTACCTTAGGACTAAGATCATTGTGTTTTCAATTGCTTTGACTTGTTTGCTTTATTATTGTGGGCTGCATCGGAGTTACATAGATCCTAACCCGGATCTGGGGATACCCTGTTAGGTAGCATAAGCTGTGAGGGACCTGTCCGGCGTAGACCGACAGTGAAGCAGTGGCTACGTTGGTGTGGCACCTTGGTCTGTACCGATATCCCTTGTGTCGCAACGAGGAGAATATGGGTCTTCTGAGGAGTCATTAAGCACCAACAGACCTTAGAACCTTAAATGACATAACTTGGCCAATAGAACAGTAGCAGTATGCTACGCCCATTGAGGCTAAACTCTCGTGATGGTTCTGGCCGCAAGAAAAGATTGCGATGCTGGAGTTATGACCGATTGAGGGTAGTCAGTGATATTGGGATCCTCTAAGAACCCGGTTACTTCTGATAGGACAGGTCTGAACCAACAAACTGAAAGAGGGTAATACCTAGACCCCGTGCTGGCCTAAACTCTAAGGGCTTCTCTTGTGTGACTTGTGTGCCTTCCAACTTAACTATTTGCATGCTTGTTATTTGACACTTGAGTTTCTTGCGGGTTTTGTTTATAGTCCTTAATTGGGACTCATAACAGGGTTTACTGAGTTTCTTGCAGGTTTTGTTTACAGTCCTTAATTGGGACTCATGACAGGGTTTACCTACGTTACCCCATGCATAGCATAACATCATACCATTGCATACATCCTGCATAAAGACTAATCCGTTTCAAGGATCTCAAGGGCTTGCGATGCAGGTCATGATAAGCCAACTGTCCAGCAAGGGGCAAAGGGGATTTATTTTCCTCTAGCCAAGGTTGTCAGGGGCTATGACCCACTCGATATGGTGAGCCTTGACTCTTGAAGAAGGACTCTCATCAACATGAAGTCCCTTCCATCAAGCTACAAAATTCAAATTCTAACAATTTTCTTGTTTACCCCGCGAGATCCTTGAAAATATTGCATACATATCATACATATCATTGCACTACAGGTACTCTCTTGACAGGTCACTCACCTTCTCCGCTGTTTATTTCAGCAATGGCTTCCCAACAAGATAACCAGGGTCTTCATGCTCAAGAGACTCAGTTCAGGGAGATCTTTTTAAGCCTATCCAAGGGGCAGGAAGAGTTGAGGACACTCCTCATGGGGAACTTGGCCAAGAAAAGTCCCGAAGATGATAAGGACGAACAGCTGAAACGTCTACAAGCTGAGGTAGATGCAATGAGGACTCAGATGCTGGGGCAGATGGCCCTTATCCAAAGTTTGGCTCGGGAGCAAGAAGAGTTGAAATCCATGGTCAACCAGCTTCATCAAGACAGATACAACATGAAGCAACCAGTCCAAGTCAGGAACCAGGTCATTGATCAGCTTCCGAGAGGACAAGGGTATGGTATGGTGAAGAATAGACCTCTCCAAATTGCTACCACTTCACAGGTCCAACCACAACCTCGCCCAGAGCAACAGGTTGATCGGAGCAAGCCCAGAAGGCAATTTACCCAGCTCAACACGTCGCTGTCCCAAGCTTTGCAACACCTGTTGAAGTTGAATCTGGTGACGTTGATAGGACCTCACCCTAATCCTAAGACTTCTTCACCCAACTATAATCCTGGGGCCAGGTGCGCATACCATTCTAACAGCCCGGGGCATGATACTGATGATTGTTGGAAGTTGAGGTACAAAATCCAAAGCCTGATTGATGAAGGAGCTGTGGAATTCACCCCAGATGGTCAGGTCGAGTTCTTCTACTATCCCTGCGAGGTTCACCATTTGAAGTGACAAGCCATGAGACTAGAAGACTTTTGTTCATTCGAATGTTCAAGTTGTAATTTTCTTTTGATTGTTCAAACAATTATCATGTCAAACGCTGTTATTTCATTAATGCATCGCATATGTCTGTTTTGAATAAATATATCCGCATTCGCTATATTCAAATTGCTTCCATTTTTTGATGTCAACTCTCAATTAATAATTCTAAGCCTCTTGAGGGAGGATGACGAAAACGATACCACGATCTTTACAATATGCTTTTGAACAGACCCCGCTGATGAGGTACAAGCATTGTTTCAATCCCTAAACACTGGAGTTATAAGGAAGATAATCCCTCGACAACCCCTCTGAGCCAAAGAAGTAGGAGTTTTTCTTTTCGAAATTTAAAACCCTTAATCATAACCTGGGGCAGGGTAGTCTCTCAGTTGATCCAAGTGCATAACAAATGACACCAAAGAGGTCCTTACAAAACAAAGAAAGACAGTGATGGTCCCGAACAATCATAAAGACAGGCAGTCATTACTTCTCAAAATAAAAACCCATTAAGTCAAAACCTATGAAGGAGACTTACAAAACTGGGGCATCCCGCTGACTGTAATCACAAAAGGAACAGTTCAGGCAAAAAATAGGGATAACAAAGTCAAAAAAGAAAGAGGTCATACAAACCCTCAACAAAAACAAAAAAAATGACTGCCTATTCAAATAAACGTTCAACATCCGAACCATCACTGGAATTTCAGAGCAAAGACTCAAACAAGGTCTAACGCACGATCAGTTGAGTTTAGGTTTGAAGAACATCACGAAGAGCGGGTGGGTACAAATAATTTGAGCCTTTATCCTTTGTTTCTTAAACCGTGAACCAGGCCACGCTACAACCCTTAAAAGTCCTAGCTGAAGCATGGATTATTTCGAAAGCATATTGTTACGAAAGGTATCCTGACTCCTTAAGGCTTGCTATAAAATATTGAGTTGACATCACATTTTACAAAATTTGCTGGTTTTACTGAAAAATGCATTTTTCAAAAACTTCAAGACAGACATAAGCTTTGCATTTTTAACATAACTGTGTTTGCATATGACTTTTTGTTTGAACAACATAGAAATTCGCACGACGAATGCCTAATGAACAAAAGCACCTCCAATCAAAGGGGCATGGCCTGATCATTGTCCATCATCTAGGGAAGTCCAGTCAAGATTCAAGGAATCTCTCAAGAGGCCAAACAGCCAGGGGCAAACCTCTGCCTGAGCCACTTGGGGGCATTGGACATGAATTCCCAGCAATAAATCTTGCATGATCAAACATCTTCTGGTAGCATGGCAAAATACTTCTAACAGGGGCAACTCCCTACATCCGGAGGGTGTGGACATAGTCGAAAAAAATACTACGCAAAATCAAAGACCCGCTAGGTTGACACACCTAGGCAAAAACAAGGGCTTCCCGGCGAATCAAAAGGGTTCGGGCAAAAATAAGGGATGAAATGAAAAAAATCTGTACACCCGACAAGTCGAAAACCTGAAAAGGCGGCTTAGGCAAAAATGGGTATCCCGGTGGACTGAAAACCCGAAAGGGCGGTCCAGGCAAAAATTAGGGATCAAAGCGTACGACTATGTCCCGATATCTCGTCACTTGCCTACCAGAAGAAGATTTGTCAAAAGGCAGTCATCAAACACCTTCACAGGTATCTTCTCCAACATTAGAAACAGGGGCAATAATGAGTTGTCTAAGCGATCTAATTGCTCTGTCCACCAAGGTATCAAGGTAGGTTCGGCTGAAGAACATAACCAGTATATCTTAATTCCCCAGAGAATGAGTCAGCAAGTCAATACATTCTCCCCAAGCAAAGCTATATTGGAAGCCTTAAGGAAGTTGGGTATCCTCCAGCAGATCTCAACATTCCTCAGCTTAGTACACGGACATTCTTAGCAAGCATACCCGACAGTCTTGATCTAAGATTGCTCCTCGGCGATATACCAGACATCTAATGGAGCCACTTCCCCAATATATCTCAAAATTTCCCCAGGAGAGTCCAATCAAGATTTCCCCAGGAAAGTTTGAATCATCTCCCCAGCAGGAAGCTTATCCCCAGTATATTCTGGAAGCTTATCCCCTACAGAGCACGAACGCGTCTCCCGACTTTATTCAAAGGTTATTTCCCTACCAGGGTATAATTGGGTTATCCTCAGCCAAAAGTCACGGGAAGATCGTCCTCGGCGAAGTCTTCTTATCCTCAGCGGAGTCTATTAAAACTTCCAACACAACATTGGTATCCCCAGCGAAGTTACCATCAGCATCTCAACAACGTACCTCTCTCCCCACAGAGTATTGTTCTCCAGCAAGATCGCTAGAGTAGTTATTCCCCGCAGAGTAATCCATTCGCCAAGTTTATTCCCCAACGGAGTTATCTTCTCCTACCGGTATTCTTGCAACTGTCATCCCCAGTGGAAACAACAAAGCATTATTCTCCAACATCAGCCCAGGATGTGACTTCCCGGCACCCGTCAAGGATTTACTTTCCTAGACAAAAAACATACACTCATAAACATCGCATTTCTATACATTATGGCATGCACATACGCATCATGATCTTACAATCTCATTTATGTTGAGAACATCATTGCTTGATCCATATCATACATTGCATATGACTGACCTTTACCTTTCAGGAAAGATCTAGTTAAGTTCTCAGCTATGTCCAAGACCTCCTCTGGTTCAATCAGATCGACCCTAAGATCTCCCTGATTCTTATCCAGTGGAAGATTCCAAGACCTTGCCTGGTTCAGTTAAATCGACTCCTAAAGGTTTTCCTGATTCTTATCCCGTCAAAGGCCTTCTCTGGTTCAGTCAGATCGACCCTAAGATCTCCCTGATTCTTATCCAGTTGAAGATTCCAAGACCTTGCCTGGTTCAGTTAAATCGACTCCTAAAGATTTTTCTGATTCTTTAAGTCAAAGGCCTTCTCTGGTCCAGTTAAATCGATTCCTAAAGATTTTTCTGATGAAGACTCAGTTGAAGATTCCAAGACCTTGTCTGGTTCAGTTAAATCGATTCCTAAAGATTTTTCTGATTCTTATCCAGTCAAAGGCCTTCTCTGGTCCAGTTAAATCGATACCTAAAGATTTTTCTGATGAAGACTCAGTTGAAGATTCCAAGACCTTGTCTGGTTCAGTTAAATCGACTCCTAAAGATTTTTCTGATTCTTATCCAGTCAAAGGCCTTCTCTGGTTCAGTCAGATCGACCCTAAGATCTCCCTGATTCTTATCCAGTTGAAGTTATTTCAAGACCTTGTCTGGTTCAGTTAAATCGACTCCTAAAGATCTTTCTGATTCTTATCCAGCCAAAGGCCTTCTCTGGTCCAGTTAAATCGATTCCTAAAGATTTTTCTGATGAAGACTCAGTAGAAGACGTCCAAGATTCTCTCATCGTTACTGTTGAGGTTGAAGTCGCCTATGATTCTCTCATCGTTACTGTTGAGGTTGAAGTCGCCTATGATTCTCTCATCGTTACTGTTGAGGTTGAAGTCGCCTATGATTCTCTCATCGTTACTGTTGAGGTTGAAGTCGCCTATGATTCTTTCATCGTTACTGTTGAGGTTGATGTCGCCTATGATTCTCTCATCGTTACTGTTGAGGTTGAAGTCGCCTATGATTCTCTCATCGTTACTGTTGAGGTTGAAGTCGTCCAAGATTCTCTCATCGTTACTGTTGAGGTTGAAGTCTCCTATGATTCTCTCATTGTTACTGTTGAGGTTGAAGTCGCCTATGATTCTCTCATCGTTACTGTTGAGGTTGAAGTCGCCTATGATTCTCTCATCGTTACTGTTGAGGTTGAAGTCGCCTATGATTCTCTCATCGTTACTGTTGAGGTTGATGTCGCCCAAGGTTCTCTCATCGTTATTGTTGAGGGCACGTCTGAAGAGTTCAAAGATTCGATTCCTGTAACCAACCAGGGTGCGTCCATATAAAGAGTTTGAAGACCAACTCCTGTAACAGGTCAGGTAATCATCTTTCTTTTTCAGGTACGCAAGTTCTCGCTAAGGAACCCCTTACGCGATCGACACCCAGATGGCATCTATAAGCCCATCCATTTATCCATCACCTCTTAACATGGCATCTATAAGCCCATCTTCCTAGCCATCAATCTCCTAATGGCATCTGTAAGCCCATTCCCATCATCACACTGCTAACATGTGAGCGCAAATTTCTGGGCACTCTAGTGTTCAATCATCTTCCACCTTCGGATTACGAAAGGCACGTCAGCCAATCTACATCCTCAGGTCTAAGAAGATTGAACAGGGGCAACTGTTGTACCCCAAAATTTGCCCTCCCATATTCTTCAAGATTTGCCAAGAGCATGCTTCAAAATCTCCCCAGGGTTGCACAGTCCAATTGCCTCCTAATAGTCAAAAAACTAGGGTTTTGGTTCTGGCAAAGAAATTGAAGTTTTCAAGGGTCCAAACAAGTCCCACATGCCTATAAACATTGTCAAGCATCCATATGCCAAGTTTCAAGACTTACAGCACAAAATTGCACAGTCAAAAACCCTAATTGCTCAACAGTCAACTGCAGGGGCAAAATGGTCATTTGACAGTCAAAAGTCAAAATTTTTGGTCAACATCTTATTTTGAAGCCACAAACATCATTTGATCAATTCTTGATCATGATTCTCAAGGCATGTCTCAAAAAGTCTCAAGATGCAAAAGTTCTATATTTGGACAGTTGAAAAAGTCAACTGCAAATTGACCAGGGCATAACTTCCACATGGTTTATCAGAAAAATTCCATCCAAAGCTCATCTTGAAGAGAATGACATTTCCTACAACTCATCTTCACACTTAAAGTCCAAGAAATGCTCTCACAAAAAGTTATCAATCTCAACATTATAGGTCATTTTCAAAAGTCAACAAAAAGGCACTTTAAGTCAAAGATCATAACTTGAGATTGGTAAATCAAAATGACATGGGACCAAAGGCATTGGTTATAGGACTTCAAGACCTTTCCAAAATGTCCAAGAACATGATCAAAGCTGAAAAATTGAGCAAGATATGCCTTGTGGAAGTTGGGAAATGTTTAGGAAGTTTGAAAAGTCAACTTTGCTTCAAATGCCTCAAAATTGCTAATGGGCCACAATTTCTTCCAAGAATCATCACCCAAAAGCTATGCACGACCCATTAAGCCCAAAGGGATTTACTTTCTTATTTTTAATTAATTAATTGAATTTTTATTCTTAATTATTCATTTAATTAGTTTTAAATATAAGAAAAATATCAAATCATTGGTTTTAAATCTTTTTGTGCAGTAAATAGGTTTATCACATGCTCAATATTTCGTGTGCCAATCAACAAGGGCAAAATCTTCCAAACTTGGCATGTTCTTCATGAAAAAGATTGAAAAAGATTACATGGAAAATCAAGAATCCAAATCATCAATGCAAAGGTTTTTTGGCTTGGATTTCTAACCTAATTCATTCCACATATAAGCAGAAACACAAACCTAATGAAAAAAGGACAAGAAAGCTGCGCTGAGACAAGCGAACAAACATTTTTGAAAACACAAATGAGCAAGTATCTAAGAGCCCATGGATAACCATGGATAGAAAGGGTGCTAACACCTTCCCTTTCTATAAATCTACCTCCCGAACCGAGAACTAATCTCAATAAGGAATTTTTCTGTGCTTTTGTCCTTTCCATGTTGGAGAAAATAAAAGACGGTGGCGACTCTTGCTTACCGCGACACTTCGCGAACCAGCGTTAAACAATCAGTTCCAGATCCACCGATCACAATTGGCCTAGGCAAAATAAGGGCATCCCGGCAAACCAAAAGGGTTTAGGAAAAAATTAGGGATACATATGAAAAATTGTACGCCCGACAAGTCGAAAACCTGAAAAGGCGGCTTGGGCAAAAAGCGTATCCCGATGGACTGAAAATATGAAAGGGCAGTCTAGGAAAAAGTTAGGGATTAAAGCGTATGACTACGTCCCGTCATCTCGTCACTTGTTTATCAGTAGAAGGCTTATTACCTTGATCTGCATTTGCCAAGGACTCCAGATTTTGGGATAACAGTCAAACCGTCTATAAAATCCCTGACAGATACTTTCTCCGGCAGGTACAGAGGCAGGGGCATCCTACTATAAGATCACTACCATGTTCTCTGCATACAGCCTAATGAGGTCGGGTGTTCTTATATCCCAGGCAGAGCAAAATCTCTAACTACTGCTCCTACATCTAAGGAAAAATCCCCAGTGAAGTCGTCAAGCTTTTCAGATTCCCCAACAGGATTTCAACAAAGTCCCCAAGCAGTTTGTGGAGTTTTCCTTCCCCAGTAGAGTTTATTTCTCTAGCAATAAAAGTTCATCTCCCATCGTTTCAACTTCAACAAATTTAAAGACCTACATTCTTCTCTCTCAATCCAAATTAGGGATTTATTTTCCCTAGTTCAGCAATACAACAATGGAACAACTGACACGTTCATACATTGCATTCATACATCATTTTATAAACTTCATAGCATATGCAGTACGGATGCATATATCACAATCTCATTTATTTTGAGATCATCATTTTCACTTCATGCATCATGACATTGCATACAACTAACCCTTTATCTTCTCAGGTAAAGTCTATAAGCAGACGAATATCATCAACTATTTACATGACCAGACAAATTTTTGGTACCCTGTTCAGGTAGCAATCGTCCAAGATTCCTTCATTATCTATTGAGGTAGAAATCGTCAAAGATTCTTTCATTATCTATCGAGGTAGCAATCGTCCAAGATTCCTTCATTATCTTTTGAAGTAGCAATCGTCCAAGATTCCTTCATTATCTATTGAGGTAGTAATCGTCAAAGACTCCTTCATTATCTGTTGAGGCAACAATCTTCCAAGATTCCTTCATTATCTTTTAAGGTAGCAATCGTCTAAGATTCCTTCATTATCTATTGAGGTAGCAATCATCAAAGATTCCTTCATTATCTATTGAGGTAGCAATCGTCCAAGATTCCTTCATTATCTGTTGAGGTAGCAATCGTCAAAGATTCCTTCATTATCTATTGAGGTAGTAATCGTCAAAGATTCCTTCATTATCTGTTGAGGTAGTAATCGTCCAAGATTCCTTCATTATCTTTTGAGGTAGCAATCGTCCAAGATTCCTTCATTATCTATTGAGGTAGAAATTGTCAAAGATTCCTTCATTATCTGTTGAGGTAGAAATCTTCCAAGATTCCTTCATTATCTGTTGAGGTAGAAATCTTCCAAGATTCCTTCATTATCGGCTGAGGTAGCAATCGCTAAAGATTCCTTCATTATCTGTTGAGGTAGCAATCATCCAAGATTCCTTCATTATCTATTGAGGTAGAAATCATCCAAGATTCCTTCATTATCTATTGAGATAGAAATCGTCCAAGATTCCTTCATTATCTGTCGAGGTAACAATCGTCCAAGATTCCTTCATTATCGGTTGAGGTAGCAATCGTCAAAGATTCCTTCATTATCTGTTGAGGTAGCAATCATCCAAGATTCCTTCATTATCTATTGAGGTAGCAATCATCCAAGATTCCTTCATTATCTGTTGAGGTAGCAATCTTTAAAGATTCCTTCATTATCTGTTGAGGTAGCAATCGTCAAAGATTCCTTCATTATTTGTCGAGGTAGAAATCGTCCAAGATTCCATCATTATCTGTTGAGGTAGAAATCGTCAAAGATTCTTTCATTATCTATTGAGGAAGCAATCATCCAAGATCCCTTCATTATCTATTGAGGTAGCAATCGTCAAAGATTCCTTCATTATTTATTGAGGTAGCAATCGTCCAAGATTCCTTTATTATTTGTTGAGGTAGCAATCGTCAAAGATTTCTTCATTATCTATTGAGGTAGAAATTGTCAAAGATTCCTTCATATAACTCTCCAGAGGCAGTCCAACACGGACTCATCCTGAAAGAGCCCTACACAGGTTTTCTTCTGATACATCTCCAGATAGCAGTTAATTTCATTCTCCCCCAGCGAATTACTGTGAAGCCTGGATTTCAACCAGAAAAACAACAAACTTTCATCTCTCCAATCCAGAGATAACTCCTCAGTAGAGCCATGGACAACTGAAATTCCTAGACTCTATTCCCCACAAAGTTTTCCTCATGAAGGAGAACAACAACAATCAACATTCCCCAGCGGACTTCTCCTCAAACAGCAGGAACATAAATCCCCATAAGAGACCTCTTATGAAGTCAACATCTGATTTGGATGGCCTCTTTAAGCCCATCTCAGACAACTCTCAGTCATCTTCTTCAAATGGAATATTTAAGCCCATTTCCTACACAATCAACCATCACATCATCGAGTTCAAATTTCTGGGAACTCTAGTGTTCAATCATCTTCCACCTTCAGATCACGAAAGGCAGACAAGCCAATCTACATCTTCAGGTTTAAGAAGATTGAACAGGGGCAGCTGTTGTACCCCAAAATTTGCTCTCTCATGTTTTCCAAGGTTTTCTCTTACATGGGTGGCCACAAACACTTGATTGAAGAAAAATAAAAAATTTGAAGATAAAGGAGTCTTCAATTGGCATTGGGACCAGGTGTCTTCGACTGGAATTTGGACAGGAGTCTTCGATTGGCCTTGGGATAAGGTCTTTCGATTGGCATTTTAACAAGGTCCTCCGATTGTCATCTAAACAAGATGTCTTTCGATTGACATCTGGATAAGGAGTTTCGATTGGGAATCTAAAAAACCCTTCGACCAAGCATTGGCCTATCAACTTCGATTGCGTGTTGGTTCCCCTTTCGAGCAAGCATTGGTCCAAGATGCTTGCTGGCCAAAATCCTGCATATTGCCAAGCCCAAGCCCTTGTACAGGTACATTCCTGCAAAAGGTAGCTTCGACTAGTCAGAGTAAAGTCTTTCGATTGGGCTAGTTGAGTAAGGTTAGGGCAATCCAATAAAGCGAGCTTAGGGGCTGATCGAAGAAGCCAGGATGTTGAGGCTTTATACAATTCAAATCAAGACCTGAGCAATTCGAATTGAGGTGGACAGACTCAATCGAAGGAACTATAAAGGTGAAACCAAAGCCAGTAGAAGGAGGCAACTAGAGATCCAACCGAAAGGCAGGGACTGAAGGTATTCGAAAGTCAAAATTGTCCATATTAATTCAAATTCAAAAAAGAGACAAGTTTCCATGACTTTGGCAAAGTTACAAAACATCATTCATGGCTTTGAAAACACTTGTTTATGGCTGTTTAAACCTTTGTTCTCTTTTCCCCTCCACCCCCTCTATATAAAAAACACACTAGCAAGCTCCAATGGGGGTGGACACAACCGGAGAGAGAGTCACACGAAATTAAAAACACATTCTTGGAGGTTTCCTGAAGCTTTTCCAATCATCTACATCCCTTAAGCAAGTATCCCCATATCCAAAAGCGCCAAATTGAAGCAATCCTTAAACAAGGGTACCCATGCCTGAAACCACAAATTCATACATCACCATTGGTAAGAACGGGTAAAAAGATCAAACTTACATTTTCATGACATATTAGCATTTATAGTTCATTCGATCTAATTCAAGATTAAGGAACTGGGTTCGACACCCAGGTCTGCATTTGTTTAGTTCTAACATTTATTGTAGATCCAGCCTGAACAGGCCAACACGCACAGGATCGAAGGACCTGAGTTTCGATACCCAGGTCCTGCATTTTCATTTTGCTAGCATATCTTTGCAGATTCAGTGTCCTCACAGGTGATCCATCAGGCCCTTCCAGCAAGGACCTCTGGATCGAAAGCCACATCCTATCATTGGATCAAAGGGTAACACCCTTCAAAAAATCAAAAGGCAACATCCCTCCTGGATCGAGAATTCCATCTTTCCCTGGATCGAAAGGCAGCTTCCCCTCTGGATTGAAAAAGTCCTCTTTTCTCTCTGGATCGAAGGATGCCCCCTTTGTATCTTTATTTTTGTTTTCATTATTTCTCTTGTTAAACTAACCATTAAATCAAAATAAAAAAAAACATTAGGCTAGTGTTTTATTAATCAAATTAAATTTTGTTAATTAACTAATTAATTATTTTAACCTTTTCCTTAATTTAAAATTAAATAGACTTAAGTTTTATTTTCTTTTATAAATAAAAAACAAACAAAAAGATTTCTTTTCCTTAGGATTTAGACGCCCCTTTTAATTTGTTCGCGTATTTATTTATTTTTTTCGCATTTTTCATATTGTTGTAACTGTTTCCCAGTTTGTAATAGTAACTAGGACTTTACTTTTCGCATCTCTATAATGTACCTCTCACAAAGTCATGTAATAGCGTAGGATTTACATTCCCACACTTTACATTTCTGCCCTTTAAATTACTGTATATACTACTGCTAGTAATTAGGATTGCATGTTAAGACTGAAAATTAAAACGCTAGCAAACCCTAACAAAAAGACAAAAATAACTGAAATATAATACACTTGCACATATGCACCTCTAGGGTATCCCACTTAGGTTGCCTTCCGAAAATGTTCACAATTCTCGAAACGTGAGACGTTACAGTGGCTGTCCTCTAGTTTGAAAGATCACAAGTCCCTCGATGACCCTCTCGACGTTGCCTCTGTTAAAAGTGATCTTAGAACTTTAGGACAATTACTGAAATTTCTTGCCAAGTTGCCTTCGTGACCATAACGTCCCTTCGAATGTCCCTCATATATCCAACGATGGGGCTTCTTATCAATCAATGGTAAGATAGAAACATCTAAAGGGGGAGGAAAATAATATTAGACCTTTTGAGTAGGTAGGATGCTCATAGTTGCTCGCTTGCTCACAACAAAAAAAACCATTTTCACACATACACTTTCAATTGAAACATTTTCAAAAGTCAAAACCCTTTGTACGTATTCTTATAGAGACGAGAATCATTACAAAGGCACTTTTCAAAATCACTTTCAAAAACATCTTCCACAAACACTTCTTCAAACTATTTTCAAAATCAACACTTTGTACGCATTCTTATAGACACGAGAATCATTACAAAGACGTTTTCAAAATATTTTCAAACCCAGACCACAAACATATTTTCAAACAAAAGCAAAGTGAACTAGCAAGCAACTAAGAGCCCGTAGATAACTACGGATGGAAAGGATGTTAACACCTTCCCTTTTATTAATCAACCCCCCTTACTCAGAAAACTATCGAAAATATCTTTTTTTGTTCTTTTCACCCTTTCCTTAATTTAGATAAAAGAAAAGTCGGTGGCGATTCTTGCTTACCGCAACATTTACGAACACAAACGCAAAATCAGTATCAACAGTCGGTTCTGCCACCGTATCACACTTATCAATCTCGTTCTTTCTCAGGGCAATCGCAACTTTGGTGATCACCTCAATACACCTAAACAAATCGAAGAAATCCTTAGCCTTCGTGTAGTCTGAAACTCTGATACATAGATCAACGAAACATTCTGAACTTCGTCACCCTATAATCTCGCACCTCTCTTGAAAATGTCCCAGTAGAGAATCCAGTTCCTAATATCCTTTCTCTTCACCGTCATCCATTCTGCCTCACAGCATTGTACGCCAGCTGGCATAATTACAAAACAGAACCCTAACCTTTTTTTAAAGAGAAGACGAAGAATACATTTTAGAGAGAGAATAGAGTTTCTACTTCTTGTGTATGATATCACTGGTGTTATTTAAGAGATTAAGATTCCGTGTATGATAAATGAGACAATCAATTAATGCATTGATTTTGGTATATTGTGTTAAATTTCGTGATCATATATCTATGAATTGTTGTGGTTATGTAACACCCTATTCAAATTAATTATTATGTTTATTATTAGTGAGTTTTTCTTCTACATCAAATAATGTAGAGTTCATTAGCATTTGAGAATATGTACTAAATTGGTGAATTCATTTAGAGAAAGGGGATGTTTTAGACTTTTTATGTAACACCCTTATTTTTCTCGCACTTAGTTGCATCTTCGTAAAAGAAAATTTTAAAGGGGTGGATGCTAAGAACTTGGAAGAAACTCAAGAAAGTTTGAAGTGGATTAGACCAAAGAGAAGCTTTTGACTTAAGGTATCCTTTTAGGCTTGAATTTAAAAAAATGAATATTTTGTTGATTTATAGTGATTTTGGATTAAGTAGGAAAGAATTAGGTCCTCCCACTTGAAACTCTCATTTTATGAGAACTTTAGAATATGAGAATAAGTAATTATGCAATGAGAGTACCTTGTTGTTCTTGAAGGTTAACTATTAAATTAGAATGTCTACGTTTTCATTCTATGATGATAAATGTAGAATTCATATGACAAATCTGTCATAAACAAGTCATATATTTTATTTCACAACTCTTTTTGAAATTCTGTTTTAATATATGAAAAGTAGACTCAATTCTCTTCAGTTTGAGTATAAATTTTGTAGGAAATGGACTTGTAATGTAATGAAGTCAAAGCATAAACTGTAAATTGAAGTTGGAGTGCTGAAAACTGCAGAATTTGTCTATACAAGTTTAAGGAAAAATGTAGTAAGTTCTATGATTTTATATATATATATATATATATATATATATATATATATATATATATATATATATATATATATATATATATATATATATATATATATATATATATATATATATATATATATATATATATATATATATATATATTCAGTTTTATATACATATACAAGTCTACTCCCACATATAAACCGTCTATTTAAATGATTTGAGTCAGAGAATAAGTCAAGAATAAATGTTGTCTAGTTTCATTTAGAGGTTTTTAGAAGTATTGTTGGCACTTTTTAATATGTTGAAAGTCTCAAATAATGTAGACTAAGAATTAAAATGGAATTAGGCTTAATTTATAGAATTTCAAGTAAGCTCATAGGGATAAGTGTATTTTATTTTGAATAGTTGACTAATTTTTAATTTTTAATTTATAACTCATAAAAAAGTATATGAAATTATGTTAAATCTATGTTATTAAATGAGTACATTTAAGTATTATTGACAATAGTGTTAATTAGATTTCAATTTGAATAAGAAATTCTAAGTAAACTATGAGCAAGGTCTGCATCCGATTAAATTACTATCGGTTGGATAAGCAGACTTCGTGAAAACAACTCGCCTAAAAAGTGTTTTTTGAAGGATAAAATAAACAAGATAATGTAAATTATGTGATACACCATATTATTTTTTATTTATATGTAAATTATTTAAAATATGTATTTCCTATTGATCAACTAACATGTAAATTTTCATAGTTTACTAACAAGAATGGTTGTTATAAGGAACTCAATGAGATAAGTAGGTCTTTATTGTGAAAACGATGCCAAGAACATAGTATAATAGATTTCTTTAAGGTAAGAAATCTACAAGATAGGAATCAGGAAAGCAAGAAGAACACAGGGAATGGGTTATTAACTATTATTCTTTACTTTCTCTTTGAAACAAGATTACAAGTGTTACAGAATAACAAATAACCTCTCCCACCCTAAATTGGAATTTGCAGTATGCAATGATGAGAGACTAGTATGCTATTTATAAGAAACCTAACATAATAAACTAATGGGCATTTACACACAAACTCATTACAAGCTAACTTAGGAAATAAACTAACTTAAACAATTTGGCATAACAAACAGGCTCAATTCGACATGCTAATAAACCTAGAATTTCGACTACAACATGTGAGCAAACTTTGACGACATGCTTGAACCTTCTCGAACCAATAAAATTTTCATGTCGACATCTCGACACTAAATTTCCTCCTTGGAACAAACTCTACAACATAAATAAAACACACTAGTTTTCTTCATGCAGCTTTATCAATGACATACAGTAAAAAAATTTGCAACTTGGCAAAGTCTTGGTGATCATATCCGTATCATTGTGATTTGTCGAAACCTTCAGGACTTGCACTTCTCCACGCTCGATTAACCCTTTGACGAAATGCAACCTTACATCGATGTGCTTGGTTCACTCATGATATTCTGAATTCTTCGACAAGTGTATTCCACTTTGACTATCACAATTAATAGTGATAAATCGACCTTGAAGTTTCAGCTTCTTAGCAAAATCTTCATGCCACAATTATTCTTTCACAGCTTCAGTGAGGGCAATGTATTCTGCTTCAGTGGTCGATAAGGAAACAATCTTTTGAAGTGTCGCTTTCCAACTAATTATTGTCCCAAACATAGTGAACACTTATCCAGAAATAGATTTTCTAGAATCCATACAACCTGCATAATCAGAGTCAACATATCCTTCGATCACTGCTTTATTATCTTCACCATAGGCTCCACCATAAATTAGGAATTTGTTCAGAGACCCATTTGTATACCTTAGAATCCACTTCAATGTTTTCCAGTGAGCCTTTCCAAGATTTTCCATGTACCTGCTTATAAGACTTACTGCATAATGCTATGTTGGGTCTAGTATATACCATAGCATACATCAAAGAACCTATTATGTTAGAATATTGGATATTATTCATATAAGCTCTTTCGAGCTTAGTACTGAGACATTGATCTGTACTCAGCTTGAATTGAGAGTTTGTCGGAGTCACAACAGGATTTGAATTCGATATACCAAACTTATCAAGAATCTTTCATAAATATATCTTTTGAGATGAGCATAATTTTGACTTCTTTCTATCTCTTTGGATGTCAATTCCAAGAATCCTAGATGCAGCTTCCAGATCCTTCATGTCGAACTCCTTATTGAGTTTAGCCATCACCTTCATTACATCCTCGACATTGTTGCCGTCTATGAGAGTATCATCCACATAAAGCAACAAAATAACAAATGAATTTCCAGGTCAAAATCTAAAGTAAACACAGTGGTCGAATTGACTTCTAATGAAACCTATGTGTGCCATAAACTTGTCGAATCTCCTATTCCACTATCGAGGAGATTGTTTCAGTCCATATAAAGATCTATTAAATTTTCACACATAATATGCCTTTCCCATTTCTGCATACCCTTCAGGTTGCTTCATCAGGATTGTTTCATCTAGATCTCGATACAAGAAAGCAGTCTTCACATCCATATGTTCTAGTTCTAGGTCAAACTATGCTACCATGGCAAGTAACATTCGAATGGACTTGTACTCCACAACAGGAGAAAACACATCATTAAAGTCGACACATTTTTTCTGAGTGAAACCCCTTGCGGACCATCTTGCCTTGTATCTCTTCGACGTAACTCCTTTGATTCCTTTCTTGACTTTGAAAATTCACTTACAGGTGACTAACTTGTCTTCAGCAGGTTTTTTGATCAGATCCCAAGTGTGGTTATCTTGAAGATATTTCATCTTATCATCTGTGATACGGTGTCAGAACCGATTGTTATATTGGTTTTGTCTTTGTGTTTGCAAATGTTGCGGTAAGCAAGAGTCGCCACCGGCTTTTCTTTTATCCAACAAAGGAAAGGGTGAAAAGAACAGAAAAAGACCTTTCGAGATGTTTTTTGAGTAAGGGGGTAGATTATGGAAAGGGAAGGTGTTAGCACCCTTGTCGTTCTTAGTATTCTACGGGATCTTAGATTCTTATCTCATTTTGAAAATACCTTGTGCTTTGTGTATTTTGAAAAGTATTTTGAAATGCCTTAGTGCGACGATTTGCTTTATGATAACTCTTGTATCAGTCCTCAAGAGTGTTGATAAAGCGTTTGAAAATGTTTTTGAAATTTGTCTTGTGTAAGTGTGAAATTTTTTTTTTGAGCAAGCATCTAACAGTTATCTACTTTACTCGAAAGGTCGTTCTTTTCCTCCTTTCCTTTAGACAAGGCTAGCCCACTATTAGTGAGTAGGTAGCCATAGTCGTTTGGATGTATGAGGGACATTTGTGGGTCATCGTACAGTCATAAAGGAAACATATAGAGACACTTTAACAATTTCGTTTTAGGGATTAGATCATTTACCGAAAGGCAACACCGTAAGGTCATCAAGGGACTATGATCTTTTGATTCGAGGGTATTTGCTAAAGCGTCCCTAATTTCGAGGGACGTGACTGTTTTGTTTTCCGAAGGCAACCAAAGTGGGAGTACCCTAGAGGTGTATATGTGCAAGTGTGTTGTATTCAATTATTTTTTGTCTTTTGTGTTAGATTTGCTAGCGTTTGGTTATTAGTCTTATCATGCAATCCTGTTAACATAAATCTAACAGTTAATACATATTGGAATTAAAATGCGGAAATTAAAGCTACGCTATTACATGGCTTCAGGGAGGGGGATTAATTACATAGTCCAAAAAAATTGGGGAGAAATAAAAGGCAGAGAATAAAGTTCTAACTATTACAACTCATTAGGCAGTTACAATAATATGAAAAAGTGCGAAAGAACAATAACGCACGAATTTGAAAAGACGCCTAAAATCCTAAGAATAAAATCCTTTTGTTTTGTTTTTTGGTTTTTATGAAAAGAAAATAAATTGAGAAAAATAAAATTAAACCTAAATTCTAATTTATTTTAATTTTTGAGAAAAAGATGTTAAAATTAATTAATTAATCAATTCACAAATTAATTTAATTAATAAATCTAATCCTAATTTTTTGATGATTTTTTTTATATTTTATGTTAATTTAAAAAAAAAGGAAACTATGACAAAGAAATGAGTAACAAAAATAAAAATACAAGAAGCAAAAGCCTTTCGATCTAAAGAAAAAAATGGATTTCGATCCAAATTAAGGGTGGCCTTCAATCCAATGAAAGGTGGCCTTCGATCCAATGAAAGGTGGCCTTCGATCCAGTGAAAGATGACCTTCGATCCAGTTAAGGACGTTGTTGGAGATGTCTGATGGATTGCCTGTAGAGGAAGGCACTGAATTTGCAAGAAGCGTTAGCAAAGTAACATGCATGACCTGGGTATCGAACCCAAGCCCTTCCACTGCAGAATCGAACCTGCAAAGAAAAACACAACAAATTATGGAGATCCAAACCAAACCTATCCCCTTAATTCAAATTCCCCTGACTCCAAACTTGAGATATGTTTGGCCTAAAACGCCCTAAGTGAGATTCGAAGGAAACAACTCAGATCGTGCCTTAACAATGGCTCGATCTCATCCTTGCGCCTACACCTACACGTAGCTTGTTAAATCTGCACTAATGATGGTCCTGAACACAAGTTAAATGATTAAAACAATAATGCGTGACAAAAGTGTGGCTTCTATTTTACCACCCTTACCAATCAGATATTT
The DNA here is from genome assembly GCA_948472305.1 of Vicia faba. NCBI lineage: Eukaryota > Viridiplantae > Streptophyta > Magnoliopsida > Fabales > Fabaceae > Vicia > Vicia faba. Next base: position 320,969,670 of record OX451736.1, on the reverse strand, counting down.
GTGGATTTTGTGGCTTCAGGCGTGGAAACACTTGCTTAGGGGCTGGTGTGGATTCCTAGATGTCTCAGGGACATGAATCTAGTATTCGTTTGGACTGAGAGTACCTACAAAAAACTAGTTTCGAATTATGAGATTTTTGGTATGCTTTCTGAGGCAGCGTGTGCGTATAGTCTGTGTGCGTATGTATGTCCTCTGTTGGCTTGTGTTGGTGTCCTGTATTTATAGGAGGTGGAGGAGATAAGAAAGTGGGGAAAGAAACATGTCCTTAAATACCAGCCATTAAACACGGCTTTGAAAATAAAATCAGACAAATTTAAAGATTGCCATTTTGAGACTTTTCATGCCATTTTGGAATTTTGAATGAACCTGGACAGGTGATGATTGGCGCCTTGACTCTTTCGAATGCTCCAACGCTTGGTCTTTTGATTGGCTCTGAATTTATTCCTTTGATGGCTCCAACTATCCCAATTGAATACTTCATTATGGCCAGTCGAAGCTTCTTCTGTCACTTCCTTTGAATACAATTGTGTAGGAGGCTTGGGCTTGGCAACATGTTGGACTTTTCCCAGCAAACATCTTGGACCAGGACTCAACATAAAACAAATTGGTTTCTCACAATTGTGTATCCTTTGAAAGGACCCATTGTAGGTCCTTCGAAGGCACCATTTGTGTGTCCTTCGAATGGACGAAATGTATGCCCCTTGAAGGCACCATTTGTATGTCCTTTGAATGGACCAAATGTATGCCCTTTGAAGGCACCATTTGTGTGTCCTTCGAATGGACCAAATGTATGCCCTTTGAAGGCACCATTTGTGTGTCCTTTGAATAGCCTACATGCACCCCTTGTGCATTCTTCGAATGGGCCACCAATGTGTTCATAATGTAGCAATCCTGTGCTTTGTGAAACAAAGGTAGGCATGAAGAGGAAACTTTTTCCTTGTGCGCTGAAGGCAAGCCCGTGTTAGACTGCATCTGGAGATCATGGGAAAAAACCCGTGTAATATTGCTTCAGGATGAGCCCGTGTTAGACTGCATATGGAGATCATGAGAAGGAACCCGTGTAAGGTTGCTTCATCTGGTCATGTAGATAGTTTTCCCGTCTAGTTTCAGGTATTAATATACAATCAGTCGTTCACAGATAGTTGTCCTGTCTTGTTTCAGGTATTAATCTGGAACTTACTTTTGTCGGTCGTTGAGATAGTTGTCCTGGCTAGTTTCAGGTATTAATCTCTGACCTTAGAAAGAAAGATACTTTTCCCGTCTGGTTTCGGGTATTAATCTTCAATATTCTCATATAGATAGTTTTCCTGTCTGGTTTCAGATATTAATCTACAATCGTTCATCCATAGATATTTGTCCTGGCTTGTTACAGGTATTAATATGGAACTTGTTTTTGTTGGTCGTTGAGATAGTTGTCCTGGATGGCTTCATGTATTAATCTCTACCCTTAGAGAAAGATAGTTTCCCCATCCTGTTTCGAGAGTTAATCTTCAATTTGTTCAGGTAGATAGTTTTCCTGTCTGGTTTAAGGTATTAATCTACAATCGGTCGTTCACAGATAGTTGTTATGGCTTGTTACAGGTATTAATGTGGAACTTGTTTTTGTCGGTCGTTGAGATAGTTGTCCTGGCTGGCTTCAGGTATTAATCTCTGACCTTAGGAAGAAATATAGTTTTCCTGGCTTGTTACAGGTATTAATTTGGAACTTGGCAATGTTGGTCACATAGATAGTTCCTCATATGGTTTCAGGCATTAATCTTTGACCTGCTGTACTTGTTGGTAAACCCTTCTTGCTTCGGGAGTTCATACCACTTGGTCGTGTAGATAGTTTCCCCGTCTGGTTTCGAGCATTAATCTTTGACCTGTTGTATAAGTTGATAGTATTTTTTTGTCTGCTAATTTCAACCTGAAAAGGTAAAACTAGTTTCATGCGATGACATGATGTATGAATTGCATGACGCTCTCAAAATAAATGAGATTGTGATATATGCATTTGTGATGCATATGCTATGATGTTTGTAGAATGATGCATGAATGCAATGTATAAATGTATCAGCTGTTCTATTGCAATGTTGTTGAATTATGAAAAATAAATCCCTGATTGTTGCTGGGGATGAAGAATGTAGGTCTTTAAATATGTTGAAGTTAAATATTGGGAGATAGATTTCCGTTGTTAGAGAAATGAACTCTGTTAGGGAAGGAAAACTCCGTGCACTGTTTGGGGATTATGTGAAATCCTGCTGGGGAATCCTGAGAAGCTTGGCGACTTCACTGGGGAATTTTTCTTAGATGTCGGAGCAGTAGTTGAAAATTTTTGCTCTGTCGGGGATATAAGAACACCTAACCTCATTAGGCTGTATGTTGATAATATGGTAGTGATCTTTATAGTAGGATGCCCCTGCCTCTGTACCTGCTAGAGAAAGTATCTGCGGGGGTTTTATGGATGGCCTTTAGACATTGTCCCATTTCTTAAAGCCATTAGTAACTGTCTTTCTGTTTTTTTTTATGCGTATATTTGTAAGCAGTAATCATATTCAAATGCATATATTCAAAAATAATCACTGTACGTTTTCGCAAACAAAACAGAAAGATAAAAATAAAACAAATAGTTTTATACTTTCAAAGAGATAATTTTGTATTAATTTGAAGAATTTATGCCTATGATGTGCATTTTTGTACAAGGAGACGAACATCCTAGTAAGAGAATGTCGTCGTAAGAATGAAACTAATACAAAATAGTGTACAAAGAAAAACATCTATGTGAAATAATCCCATCGGGTTCCCATTCTGCTATTGCTTTTATGTCTTTGAGCGCCTCATCTCTTTGCTGCTTGTCCGAAGCTGACTGGATTGATTAGTACCATTTGAGCTTGACAGTTGATACGGAAAATTGGCTGTAAGGTGATTCAACGGGACATAGTTATACGCTTTAAATCCTTAACTTTTTCCTGGACTGCCCTTTCGAGTTTTCAGTCCACCGGGATACCCTTTTTTGCTCAAGCCGCCTTTTTAGGTTTTCGACTTGTTGGGTGTACAAATTTTTTCATATGTATATCCCTAATTTTAGCCCGGACCCTTTTGGTTTGTCGGGATGCCTTTAGTTTTTCCTAGGCCAGTCAACCTAGCGGTTCTTTGTTCATGCGTAGTATCTTTTAACTATGTCCGCGTTTACAGGGTGCGGAAGATTGTCACCGTCCATAGTGGTTAAGATCATGGCTCCACCCAAAAATATGTTCTTGATCACAAATGGTCCTTCGTATGTGGGAGTCCATTTGCCCCCAGGATCATCTTGCGACAGGATAATGTGCTTGATTACCAGATCACCAGCCTGATATGCCTGACGTCTGACCTTCTTGTTAAAAGTTTTGATCATACGTTTTTGGTACACCTGGCATGGCAGACAGCTGCGAGCCTCTTCTCTTCAATCAAGTTTAATTGGTCAAATCGATTCTGAACCCATTCATCTTCATTCAAACCTGCATCCATCATAATTCTCAAGGAAGGGATCTGGACTTCAATGGGTAGGACAACTTCCATACCGTATACTAGAGAGAAAGGAGTTGCCACTGCTGATGTGCGCACTATGGTACGATAAACATGAATAGAAAATGGTAACATCTTGTTCCAGTCTTTATATGTCATTGTCATCTTCTGTATGATCTTCTTGATGTTTTCATTAGCAGCCTCTACAATGCCATTCATCTTCGGCCGGTAAGGAGAAGAGTTATGATGTTGGATCTTAAATTGCATGCAGAGCTTGGTGATCATAGTGTTATTGATATTGGTACCTGTGATACGGTGGGAGAACTGAATTGGGATTTTGCGTTTGTGTTCGCAAATGTTTCGGTTTAGCAAGAGTCTCCACCGACTTTTTATTTTATCCTAAGGAAAGGTCAAAAAGCACAGGAAAGACCTTTGAGATGTTTTCTTGGGTTCGGGGAGTAGATTATAGAAAGGGAAGGTATTAGCACCCTTTCTATCCATGGTTATCCATGGGCTCTTAGTTACTTGCTTAGATCACTTGCTTTGCTTTTCAATTGTTTGAAATGGTGCTCTTCAATTGTTTGAAATGGTGCTTTGTGTGTGATTTTGAAAGATGTTTTGAAAAGAGGCCATCGTTGTGGCAACCTTTGTAATGATTCTTGTTTGAATGTATACAAAGGTGTTTTTTTCTTTTGAAAAGTTTTCAATGTTTGAAAGTAGGGTTTTGAAATTGTATTGTGAAGTGTGTTTTGAAGATAGCAAGAATGTTTTTTTTTGCAAGCTTTTGATCAAGTAACTAAGAGTTATCTACCCTATCTTACTCAAAGATCTTTCTTATGTTTTAACCCTTTTAACAATGTTATTTCACCATTGTGTTTGATGAACAACCTTATGTTAGGATGTTAAATGAGACAGGCGCGGGTCATCGTATAGACCATGATAGCAATAGTGTCAAGTATTTTTGGCAATTTTCTTAAGGGACTTGACCATTTTTGTTTAGGCAACCGAGATAGCATCATCGAGGGACTATGATCTTTTTTTTTGTTTTTGTTTTTCCAAAGTACTTGACATGCATACCATGGCCCATTTTTGAAGGCAACTAGTGGATTGTAACCCTAGGGGTGCAAGTGTGCATTGTGTTTGTTTTTCATGCATTTTTTGTCTTTGATTAGGTCAGACTATTTGTTGATTTTGATTTTGCATACAAACCCTAAGTCTAATCATGGCATAATTGAAAGCATTTAAAGGTGCGAGAATTTAAATTCTACACTATTACAACATGATATAGGGAGGGGGGTACAAATTTGAATTGGGGATTATTTTGCAAGAAATTAAACCCTAAATTATTACAACCATATTTAATTTGTAAGGCGTAATATTTAAATGTACAATACTTAAATAAATACAATAAATAAATATTAAATAAAATACATCATGTAAAAAAAGGTTTTTTTTGTTTGTTTATGTATGTAAAGCATTCTTTTAATGTGAACAAAAAGGTGTAAATAATAAAAATAAAAAGATTGATTTTACTTAATAAAAGGGGTAAACCCTAATTTTCTTTAAGGAAAATAAAAATATATTATTTATATACAAAATATATTAATATGTATAAAAAAAAGAATATATCATAAAAAAATGTTTTTAGTATAGAATAATAATAAAAATAAAATGTATTATTTTTGTGTTTTTTATTGATTTATTTTTGTGTCATCGTATAGACCATGATAGCAATAGTGTCAAGTATTTTTGGCAATTTTCTTAAGGGACTTGACCATTTTTGTTTAGGCAACCGAGATAGAATCATCGAGGGACTATGATCTTTTTTTTTGTTTTTGTTTTGCCAAAGTACTTGACATGCATACCATGGCCCATTTTTGAAGGCAACAAGTGGATTGTAACCCTAGGGGTGCAAGTGTGCATTGTGTTTGTTTTTCATGCATTTTTTGTCTTTGATTAGGTCAGACTATTTGTTGATTTTGATTTTGCATACAAACCCTAAGTCTAATCATGGCATAATTGAAAGCATTTAAAGGTGCGAGAATTTAAATTCTACACTATTACAACATGATATAGGGAGGGGGGGTACAAATTTGAACTGGGGATTATTTTGCAAGAAATTAAACCCTAAATTATTACAACCATATTTAATTTGTAAGGCGTAATATTTAAATGTACAATACTTAAATAAATACAATAAATAAATATTAAATAAAATGCATCATGTAAAAAAAGGTTTTTTTGTTTGTTTATGTATGTAAAGCATTATTTTAATATGAACAAAAAGGTGTAAATAATAAAAATAAAAAGATTGATTTTACTTAATAAAAGGGGTAAACCCTAATTTTCTTTAAGGAAAATAAAAATGTATTATTTATATACAAAATATATTAATATGTATAAAAATAAGAATATATCATAAAAAAATGTTTTTAGTATAGAATAATAATAAAAATAAAATGTATTATTTTTGTGTTTTTTATTCTAATTTTTTAATAAAATATATATACATATATATATATATATATATATATATATATATATATATATATATATATATATATATATATATATATATATATATATATATATATATATATATATATTAAGTGTGTGAAAAATAAAATAAATTATTTATAAAAATAACATATTTTCAAGAAAATATTTTCAATATGGATAAAAAATAGAAATGAGAATAAAAGTATTATTTACATTATTTTTTAATTTAAACAAAATAATATAAGTATTTAAACATTTTAAAGTTAGAAAAAATTAAAATAAATACCAAATAAATATAAAAACCTATGAAAATATTTTTTAGGCATTTTTTTATATTTGAAAATAAAATATCAAAGTCAGAAATAAAATAAAAATGCAAAAATGACAAATATATAAGAAATGGGTCAGGGGGTGTGAAACTGAAAAAATGGGGTGTGAAAAGCAGGAAGTAGCCAGGCCCAGCCCAGCTACTTCATCTTCTTCCTCTGTTCAAACAAAAAACACGCCTTTTTAGTTCAAACTTGTATCTCCTGATTCTGTGCTTTTTTGATAAAACTCAAAACATGAAACTTGTAGAGCATCAAACAACGAATCTAACCATATAAAAACTTAAGCTAACTCTCAAAGACCAGAGAGAATTTCTATGGCCCTAATTTCTAACCTAGTTTTTTCAGAAAGTTCATGGATGAAATTCTCCTAGCACGATTAATATAAATGAAAACTAAGCACATGTATGGTTTCAGGGCTATGAGTAAAACATCTTTTATTCACAAACCTAAGTCTAACTATTCCTAAATAGAGAGATAGAAGTTCATGAAATACCTGTTTCAGTTGAGTTTGAGCTGGGCAATGTAGCAACTTTCAATGGTGCTTGAGGTTCTTTTGAGCTTGCCTGATGTCCACTGAACCTTTCCCAATGCTTAGTTTGTTTTGAAGTGGCATGAATCGTGCTACAGAACTCAACCTGCAAAGCTTCCAAACAAAAATGGAAATGTGTGTTAATGGAGTTACAACAACTTGTGAATGGTCTGGATAGCTCAGGTAGATTGATTGGAATGTGTTTGAAGTAGTTTTGGATAAAACGCGCGAGGGGATTTGATGGTGGCTTGAAGTTTGCAGAACTGGCCCTGTTTTGCAAGAAAATGGAGATTTTGAGTAGGAGGAGGTTTGAGTGGTGAAGGGCTCGTGCTTATGGCTTGCTAGGTTATGAGAAACTTGTTTGATAACTTTGCTTGAGTTGGTTTTATCAGATGTGTGAGTTCTCTTGTTTTTGACAAGTTGCTTGGTTATGAAGCAAAATGAGAAGTGACCAAGAGCAGGCCTGTACAGGCTAGCTCTAACTCTGCACACATTGTGTAAGGTTGGCCCCAAGTTTGTGGATTTGGTTTGCAGCATAAGATCTGGTTCAAGGCTCTAGGATGCTGTTTTGACATAAAGCAAAATTCAAACAAAAATGGCAATGTTGCTTTTTCTAATTAAGGATTAATCTAGTGTGTAATCCTCTAATGTCCAAAACAAAACCTTAGACCAAGGGATTTGCATTTAATTATTGAGTAAAAATTGGTTTAGAGGCCTGTAATTGTGAACCAAGCTAGCTTGGTCAAATTTGGCAAATGGTATGAACATGTATTGGCCATGGTTGCAAAGTGAGTTTTTGCCAACTTCAAGCATTCGATTCTCCCTAACCACAAAAGTGTTTGAGGAGTTCTTGGACAATTTGGAAAGCTTTAAACATGTACTATAATCCATCTTTGAAATGAAACTTAAGACTCCAAGTGGAACTATGTGAAAAATGGCCAAGAAGATAGGTCAAAATCCTGCCTAAACTAGGGCAAAATTTCTCTAAGTTAGAAGTTTTAGGTACCCTTGTTCTAAAAATCATAACTTGAGATATAAACTTCTTTTTAGAAAACTTTGTGAATAAAAGTTTTAGACTTTGTGATGGACTACAACTTTCATGTTGTAAGTTTTGTTTGAATCCATTTGCATCTTGGTGAAAAAATGGGACAAAGTTAGAAAAAAATAAGAAAATTTTATAACTTAGAAAATTTCTAAGTTATGGAATTTTTCCATTTTAAACCCTAATTTGCAATTTTGGGTTTCTTGGTGAAAATTTTTCATAATTTGACATGTCTTGATGAAAAATGACCCTTGGCACTTGATTTTGACCAAAAAGTCAAAGTTTGACTTTTCAGTATACAGTCAAATTTTGATGAGTTGACTGAAAAATTCATCTGTCAATCCTATGTATTTGAGATCTTTTGAACTTGTTGAATGGGTCAAGACAATGTCATTGAGTCCTTGTGTCCATGGTTGAGCTTGTTTTGCCATTGGCTAGGTCAAACAGTCAAAAATTGCCCTTGTACAGTCAAAACCCTAAAAATGACCATTTTGCCCTTTTGTTGATCTGATCAAATTTCTTGTGGAATTGTGATCCAAACTTGATCAAATGGTTCATATGAGTTCATTATGTTGATGTGGGTCAAATTTCATGAGGTTTGATTGTCAATTGGCCACAGTTGACTTTTTCCCCAATACAACTGATTTCTAGGTCAATTGTCCAATTGACTGGGCAAAAATTTGAATCAAGGCTTGAAACTTGGTATGGACAAACTTGTGAGTCCAACATGAAGTATGAAATTCATTTTGGGAATTGTGGGTCAAAACATCCCTGTGCAAACTCAAACCCTAATTTAGGTCAACAGTGCAAGGATGTGTCTTGAGCAGAGCAAACCCTAGCTTGATCTTGAGTTCCAAGAGTCTTGTGATGAGAAATGTTGGTGAAATGGGAGGGAAAATTTTGGGGTACAACAGTTGCCCCTGTTCAATCTTCTTGAACCTGAAGAGTTAGATTGGACACTAGAGTGCCCGTAAATTTGCACTCGTCAAAATATTGTTGAGGGAATGGGCTTAAAGATGCCATTTGGAGATGGTAGAATCTTGCTGGAGATGAGCTTAAAGATGACATCCAAGAATGCTCGTTGAATTGCAATGTTGTAGGTCAGAAGAATGAGCGTTAAAATGGTATCCGTGTCTGGAATGCATTTGAACTGTATCTGGAGACTGAGTCTGTATGAGCAAAAGAATGGCATCCGTGTCTAGAGCGTACCTGAGCTGTAACTGTATTTGAATTTTGAATGAGTATCAGAATGACTACCGTGTATGGGGTGTATCTGTATTCTGAATGGGTAACAGAGAAACATCTGTATATGGAGCAACTGTGTGCCAGGGATAAATTCTGAATGAGTGACAGAATGGCAACCGTGTCTGGAGCGTATCTGGACTGTATCTGAAGTTGAGATCTATATGAGTAGTAGAATGAATTTCGTGTCTGGAGTGTATCTGTACTGTAACTGGGATCTGAATAAGTGACAGAATGAATTTCGTGGCGACTGCACTGGGGAGAATCTAATTGCCGGTGTAAGGGCCAGAATGGCATCCGTGTTTGGAGCGTATCTGAATTTGAAGTTGATAGTTGAATCTGAATGAGAGATAGAATGGTCGTCGTGTCTGGAGCATATCTAGTCTGTATTTGATTGCTGAAGTCTGAATGAGTAGTAGAATGACCGCCGTGTTTGAGGTGTATTTGTACTGTATCTGGCTTGAAATCTTGAATGAGTAATAGAATGACTGCCGTGTCTGGGGTGTATCCATACTGTATCTGAATAATTGTTAACGATAGCCTTTTAATCTTATCCTAAAAAGGGTAAAATGTTAGCTAAAACACAAAGTTATATTGCATGATATGTATGATGCAATGAACTGTCATCCATATTTATGATATATGAATGTAATGGTTATGCATGTAAGCTGAGTAGTTGTCTTGCTGAGGAAAATAAATCCTTGATAATTGGAGATAATGAAATCTTTGACTGCTGCCGGGGGAATTAAGTCCTTGACCGATGCTGAGGATTCCAAAGAATCTTTGATTGTTGAAGATGAGAAATCCTTGCTGACTGCTTGGGGATTAAAGATCTCTGATTGTTTGAGAAGGAGAAATCCTGGGACCAATGCTGGGGATTGAAAATATTTGGTTATTTGTGGGGGTTCACAAGGCCTTTGCAAACTTCTACAGGGAATGAGAATCCTTCATGACTTTCCTGGGAAATAGGGAAAACTCTGAAAATCTCTACTGGGGAATTAAAACCTGGGAGGCTTCTGCTTGGAGAAATGAGACCGAAAATCTTTGATCTGTTGGGTGATAACTCTGTGGGGAGAATGTTTACTCAACCGGTGGAATCAGGAGCTTGGGTTGTATGCCAATCTATTGGGGAAGCCAAGAAATTAACTGTTATCTGCTTGATTCTCAGACTTTTTAAGATAGCCTGCTGGGGAAATCGGGGGAAGTTGGATAGTTAGAAATTTGACTTCGCTGGGGAAGAAGGTTTAGAATATTTTGGCTCTGCTGGGGATAAGTTTTTCTGGGTTTTCGGGCTCCACTGGGGATCGGGAGTTTGAACTCTAATGGGAACTTTGAAACTTAACTCAGCTGGGGAATCAAGTTTAGAGTGCACTGGCTCCGCCAGGGATCTTGAAGCTTAACTCCGCTGGGGACATGTATTCCGAGGTTTTAGCTTTGTTGCAGATCTGAATGATGTATTGTAAGGGATTTCTTCTGGAATGGCACCAAGATATCTTCCTACACCTTTAACCTATCAGTAATTATCCTTTCTCAATTTCGTTTTATTTGTAAGCAGTGATTATATTCAAATGCATATGCCTATTTAACAAAACTTTGGACGTTTTCAAATAAAAACATAAGTGTAAAAAAGAAAGAAAGGCAAACAAATTTCAGTACTTTGAACTATCTTTGTATTAACTTTTGTGAGTATCTTTGTACAAAGGAGACATACATCCTAGTAAGAGAATGTTGTCATAAAAATTGGAAAATTTTATACAAAAAAGAAAGATGGCTATGTGTAACAATTCTATGGGGTTTCCATTCTGCTATAGCCTTCACAACTCTGAGTATCTTGTCCATTTGTTGCTTCGTCCGCCGATGACTGGATTGATCAGAAGCTTGGAGCTTTGTTGGTGAAGAGATTGTTCTTAAAGTGATCCGACGAGACATAGTCATACGCTTTAATTCCTTAATTTTTTCCTGGACCGCCTTTCGGGTTTTTGATCCACCAGGAAACCCTTTTTTGCCCAAGTCTCCCTTTCGGGTTTTCAACTTGTCGAGTGTACCGATTTTTTTGTTTTATCCCTAATTTTTGCCTGAACCTCCCTTTCGGGTTTTTGATTCACCGGGATGCCCATTTTTGCCCAAGTCGCCCTTTTGGGTTTTCAACTTGTCGGGTCGTTTTATGCGTAGTATCTTTTGACTATGTCTGCGTTCGCAGGGTGTGGCAAGTCGTCGCTGTCCTTGGTGGTCAAAATCATTTCCCCACCAGAAAAGATGTTCTTGATCACAAATGGTCCTTCGTAAGTAGGAGTCCACTTGCCCCTGGGATCACTTTGCGGCAAGATGATCCGCTTGATTACAAGATCTCCGACTTGATATACTTGGCGTCTGACTTTCTTGTTGAAGGCCTTGATCATCCGTTTTTGATACGTCTGACCATGACAAATAGCAGTAAGTCGCTTCTCGTCGATCAAGTTAAGTTGATCAAGCCAAGTCTGAATCTACTCGTCTTCACTCAAATCAGAATCCTTCATAATCCTCAAGGAAGGAATCTGAACTTCCATAGGTAGAACAACTTCCATGCCATATACCAAAGAAAATGGAGTTGCCCCTGTTGAAGTACGTGCTGTGGTACGATACCCATGCAGAGAAAACGATAACATCTCATGCCAGTCCTTGTAGGTGACTGTCATCTTTTGAATGATCTTCTTGATATTTTTGTCCGTGGCTTCAACAACACCGTTCATCTTCGACCGATAGGGAGATGAATTGTGATGATAAATCTTGAACTATTTGCATAGAGCGGTGATCATAGTGTTGTTCAAATTTGTACCGTTGTCTGTAATGATTCTGTCGGGGATACCATACCGGCATATAAGGTTCTGCTTGATGAAGCGGACAACCATATTCTTTGTAACAGAGGCAAAGGAAGCTGCTTCGACCCATTTGGTGAAATAGTCAATAGCCACCAGGATGAAGCGATGTCCATTGGATGCCGTAGGCTTGATCTCTCTAATCATGTCAATGCCCCACATTGCGAATGGCCAAGGAGCTGTCAGAACGTTGAGAGGAACAAGAGGAATATGTTCCTTGTCGGTGTAGACTTGGCATTTGTGGCAAGTACGGGAATGTTGATGAAAATCAGCTTCCATGGTAGACCAGTAGTAGCCTACCCTTAGAATCTTCTTAGCCATCGTATGTCCGCTCAAGTGGGTATCAAATGTGCCACTATGTATTTCGGTCATGATTAACTCTGCTTCAACCTTGTCCACACAACAAAGTAGAACAGAATCATAATTGCGCTTATAAAGGATGCCATTGCTTAGGAAGAACATGGCAGCAAATCTCCTTAAGAACTTTTTTTCATTGACTGAAGCTCCTTCAAGATATTCTCGAGTCTGGAGATACCTTTTGATTTCATGAAACCAGGGTTGTTCCACTACTTCTTCGGTGTTAATCTCATGACAGTGCGCAGGTTCGTCCATTCGCTCGATGGTAATTTGGGGAGCCTCGTTATCCTAGTTGAGTTTAAACATGGAAGACATTGTAGCCAGAGCATCTGCTAGCTGATTTTCTTCTCGCGGGAAATGCTCGAAGGTAATCTGCTCGAAATGAGGCAACAATGTCAAGACATGTTCTTTGTATGGGATAAGATTAGGATGTTTGGTATCCCACTCTCCTTTGACTTGACTGATAACTAAATCCGAGTCCCCAAATACGACCAAAGATTTGATTCCCAAGTCTATAGCAGCCTTGAGACCAAAGATGCAAGCTTCATATTCAGCCATGTTGTTGGTACAGCTGAAGCAAAGACGGGCAGTGAAGGGTGTATGGCAACCTTCCGAAGAAATGAGCACCACACCGATACCGTTGCTAAATGCATTTGAAGCACCATCAAAGTACAGGGTCCATCGGGATCCTTGTTCAGGTCCGTCATACGGTCCTTTACCTTCAATGTTGTCCAATGTCATGATGTCCTCGTCAGGGAAGTCGAATCTCATAGATTGGTAATCTTCGACGGCTTGATGAGCTAGATGGTCAGCTAGTACACTCCCCTTTATATCTTTTTGTGTAGTATACTGGATGTCATACTCAGTCAGGATCATTTGCCATCTAGCGATTCTTCCAGATAAAGCAGGCTTCTCGAAGATATACTTGATTAGATCCATCTTGGAAATCAGCAGAGTGGTATGTGTCAACATATACTGCCTTAGCCGGCGAGCAGCCCATACCAAAGCGCAACAAGTTTTCTCGAGCAGTGAGTAGCGAGTCTCACAGTCGGTAAACTTTTTGCTAAGGTAATAAATGGCATGCTCTTTTCGGCCAGACTCGTCATGTTGGCCCAGCACGCACCCCATTGAGTTATCCAAAACAGTCAGATACATGATTAACGGCCTTCCTTCGACGGGTGGCATCAGAATAGGAGGTTCTAGTAAGTACTCTTTGATCTTATCAAAAGCAACTTGACAATCATTGTTCCATTCAACCACCAGATCTTTCTTCAATAGTTTGAAGATTGGCTCACAGGTAGATGTCAGGTGAGAGATGAACCTCGCAATATAGTTTAAGCGTCCCAAGAATCCTCTAACCTCCTTTTCAGTGCGGGGGGCAGGAATTTCTTGTATAGCCTTTACTTTAGCTGGATCAACCTCAATGCCTTTGTTGCTGACAATAAATCCCAGAAGTTTACCAGACCTAACTCCAAAAGTGCACTTGCTTGGGTTTAGTCTGAGCTTATACTCCTTCAACCTGGTAAACAGCTTCTGCAAATGATCAAGGTGTTCTTCTTCTGTTTGTGATCGAGCTATCATGTCGTCTACGTAAACTTCGATCTCGTGATGTATCATATCATGAAACAAAGCCACCATGGCGCGTTGATAGGTTGCCCCTGCATTCTTCAGTCTGAATGGCATCACTTTGTAGCAGAAGGTACCCCATTGCGTGACAAAAGTAGTTTTCTCCATGTCCTCGGGTTCCATTTTGATCTGGTTATAGCCCGAGAATCCGTCCATGAAAGAAAATACGTTGTGCTGAGTTGTATTGTCAACCAAAATGTCGATATGTGGCAGTGGAAAATCATCCTTGGGGCTAGCCCTGTTTAAATCCCGATAGTCCACACACATTCTGACTTTGCCGTCCTTCTTAGGTACGAGCACAATGTTAGCAACCCATTGTGGATAGGAAGTAACAGCCAGAAAGCCAGCGTTGAATTGCTTCATTACCTCAGCTTTGATCTTCTCAGACATGTCGGGCCTCATTCGGCGGACCTTTTGCTTGATTGGTGGACAGTCTTCTCTTGTAGGGAGATGGTGAACCACGATATCTGTGTCTAGTCCCGGCATGTCTTCATAAGACCAGGCGAAGATTTCAACATATTCGTTCAACAACTGCACTAAGCGCTCTTTGACACTTGGTTCCAGGTTGGCACCCACTTTCACCTCTTTCCTGTCTTCCTCTGTCCCCAAGTTGATGGTTTCTAACAACTCCTCATGAGGCAGAATAGCCCTCTCTTCTTGTTGCAAAAGTCTGGCTAACTCTCCCGGTACTTCACAATCTTCGTCAACTTCGTACTCAGCATGATTGACCAAATCTTCAGAGTTATCGAAGGCTAAAGCAGAATAGTCACCCATGGAATCCGGAGTGGATGGGTACCTGCATTTGTGAGTGTGGGTGTGTGTAAGAGATAGCCATCCTTAAACAAAACAAAAAAATGCAAAAGGAAAGAAAATGAACACAACAGTTTGTAGATGAAAGCGTCCAATGATTCATTAAAACATGGCATATGATAATGAAGAAAATCAAGCCCTTACAAATGGAACTACATGCCCTGGGCAAGGCAGGAGGTGAAAATAGTGTACGAATTGTTTTAGTTATTACAGACCGAAATAAGAAATTGTTCAAAGATAAAATTACTGGTTGATGAAGGTAATGGGAATAAAATCCTTTGCTTCCCAGTTGCTTAAACCCCCTTTGACGGTCGGAAAAATCCAATCCTCAAAGTGGCCCTCTTCATCTTCATCTTCTACAACATTAATTTCGTGGTGAGTGATCCTTACAGGTGGCCCTCCAGTCTTGGAACGACGCATAGTCTTCTGTCCTGCAGCTGTAAACCCTAGTCCAAATTTGTCCGTCTTATGGGGAAAATCAGGCAATTGTCCCCATACTGTACTCTTCCCTTTTTTGATCACCGCCTCTGCGTCCTTGAGAGATGCCATCCTAGGCACATGCTTGGGAACGATAAGTACCTCAACCATTGTCTTCACAACTGCTACCTCAAGAGAAACTTCCTCGAAATGTTGGAAAGGTGTTTCGATGAACTCGCCATCCAATTCCACATAGCGGAAGGAATTGAGATGACTTATCATATACTCTTCCTCTCCATGCACTGTTATAATCTTACCCTTAACAGGATATTTCAGCATTTGGTGCAAAGAGGAGGTGACTGCCCCAACATAATCGATCCACGGTCTTCCTAACAAACACGAATATGACGGACGGATGTCCATCACGTAAAAGGTGGAGTTGAAAACTTCTGTGCCTACTTTGATAGGAATGTCAACCTCTCCATGAACCATTCTTTTGGACCCATCAAAATCCCTAACAACGATGTTACTAGGTTTGAGGGTCAATCCTTCACAGTCTAAACGGTCCAACGCTTTCTTCAGCAGCACATTCAAGGAAGAACCAGTATCAACTAAGACATGGGCGAGGGTGGTTCCCCTGCATTCAACTGAGACGTGTAACACATCGTTGTGTTTCCTTCCTTTGGGAGTCAGATCAGCATCTGAAAAGCCCAGACCATTATCAGCAGTATGACTGGCCACACACTCCTGAAACTGGTCAGCCGAAGTTTCTTGGGGTACGTGTGCCGCTTTCAAAAACTTGATCAGGGCCTTAGCATGGGCCTCAGAGCAGAGTAGAAGTGCCAACATTGAAATTTTAGAAGGGGTCTGCCCTAGCTGTTCCACGATGTCGTAGTCGCTCTTTCTGATTATTTTCAAGATTTCATTCATTTCTTTCTGGGTGGTTTCGGGGATAACCACAGCATGAGCCATCGTCCTGACAGGCGCTTCTAGTATCCCCTTACCCCTGTCGGTAGTATCAACAGATGGTCTTACTTCAGAAGTAATCAATTCTTCAATTATCGGGTCTTGCACAGATGACTTAACGGGTACAAAAGCTTTCGAGGGTCCGAAAACTGCTCGAGGGGGAGCAATCTTCGGAGAAACAATTCGTCCGCTGCGGGTTATCTTGCTTGTACCCGCAATGTTCCCTATATCAGGGTTTTCCTCTTAAGAATTCTCTTGGACTGCTTCAATCTGTTTGATGCCATGATAGAAGATTTCTCCTCCATAGTTCCATGGTATCGTTTTGTTAGATTGATACAGGACAGGCCCCGGCATGGTGATTTTTAAAGGTACAAATTCAGGATCAGGTGTAATCTTGACAGGCCTTTTGCAAGCCTTGGGAAGATTGTCGGATATGGTTATGATTGCAATATCGTTGGTTGAAGTAGCAAAAGTAGCAGGGGTAACAGGAGTGAAGGTATCAACAGGTTTTTTTTGGAAGAGTATCTCTTGGGTATCCATCAGGCGTTGGACACCTGGTTTCAACATTGGGCAGTCAGCTCGTATGTTCAAACAAAAGTAGCAATCTTTTCCACAACCAGGGAAGATCCCGGCTCTCATCAAATTCTCTTTAATCACTAGTAACAGAGTCAAAAGGTCAGCAACATCAGTAACATGAAGGTCTTCCATAACGGTATGAACATTATGACAGTGCTTGGGCATCAGAGCAGAAATCACATTGGGCTTCTCAGGAGCATCAAATTCTACTTCCTTGGTATCAATCAGGTCTTGGATTTTGTTCTTAAGCGCCCAACAATTATTGGTATCATGTCCAACACTATCAGAGTGGTAGGCACACTTGGCATTTGAGTGATAGTATGGAGAGGAGGTATTAGGGTTCTTTGGCACTTCCTTCAAACTGGTAAGATTCAGTTTTAACAAATGAGGGAGTACTTGAGCTGGCGTCATGTTGATTCGGGTGAACTGCGATTGTGGCCTTTCTACCCATTGTTGATTAGGTCTTGACTGATTGCCGCGAGGTTGATCATTTGAAAAGTTTTGAATCATCACAACCCCTACAGTTGGTCGGCGCTCGGTTCTTCCCTGACTTTTCTGAGAATAAACAGCAGAGGATTCCTTCTTAGCTGGGAAGGTTTTCTTAACAGCAGTGGACGCAGAGGCATCTTTTTGAATCTTACCACTTTTAATACCGGCCTCGACCCTTTCGCTGGTCAAAATTAGTTCAATGAATCCCACGGAGGAACTCCCGATTAGATGATTGAAGAAAGGGCCAGACAGGGTCCCCAGAAACATGTCAACTAGCTCTCTATCCGACAATGGTGGCTGCACCCTTCCAGCCAAATCACGCCACTTCTGGGCATACTCTTTAAATCCTTCATTAGAAGCCATACCCATACTCTGTAGATGAGTACGAGTGGGCGCCAAATCAACATTGTATTGGTATTGACGGTAAAAAGCAACAACTAAGTCTTCCTAATTGTGAACCTCTGATCTCTCGAGTTGACAGAACCAGTCCAATTGTGTGCCTGACAAACTGTCTTGAAAAAAGTGTACCCAGAGGCCTTTATCAGATGAGTGGGGTTGGATCTTTCTGACATACGATCTCAGATGCATCTTTGGGCAGGACAAACCGTCATACTTAGCAAATGTTGGTACTTTGAATTTGGGAGGAATGACGATCCCAGCGACCAACCCTAGTTCTTCAAAATCTAAACCAGGTACCCTTTGCAACTCCATGGCTGCCAATCTATCCTCAAGATTCTTAGATTTATCATCCACCGGGGGATATTGCTGTTCGAAGTAGTCTTCGTCTTCTTCCTCTTCTTCCTCTTCAAGTTCAGATTAAGAAGGTACTGCGGCTCCTTTTCCTTTACCAGCCCCTTCATCAGACGTTGAGGGGAACTCGAGAACTTTTCTAGCATTGCTTTCAAACCTTCTTCCAAAAGTGGCTACTCCAGGCCTCTTCTTCTTTTTCTCTTTATTCTTCTCCAACAATGCATTAAGGTCCTCTTGACCCTTTGCTAAGGTCATGAGGAGTTGCTGGAATTGAAAATTTTGTGCTTGCAGATCCTTAACCGTCTGCTCCAAATCCATCTTGCTGAAATAAACAGTAGAAAGATAAGGAAACCTGGTGTGAAGACCTGTTTATGCATATGATGAATGGTATGTTATTCATGTAATGCATTCAAGGATTCAGAAATTCAAATTTGTTGCAAACAAAAAGGAACACACGTCATATTTAAGAAGAAATTGTTAGTACATAAGTGCCCCATGGGCAAAATATTACAAAATTATTAATGTAAAAAGACATTGTGCATCCTCTTTGGTGCGGTGTAAGTGTTGAGAGTTTCCTCCTCATGAAGTCGGCGGGTAAGATCAAAAACCTTCTTCTCACTGGCATAGAAGCTGGCTTCAAAAGTATTCCGTTCTTCCTTGAGTTGGATCCAACTCTTTTGCATTTCTTCCCATGATGTTGGCATGTCAGGATGTAGGATGGTGTATGGAACCTCTCCTTCCATAACAGGCTCTTTGATCAAGGGGAGAATGTGAGGATATGGCATCATAAGATTCTGGGCGCGGGTTCGTACCCACTTGAGGTAAGGCTCAAGGGGGATGGAATTCTTGTGCCCCAGTGTCTTACTATCCACTTTGTTGGGCATCCTCCAAGCTCTGATGAACCTTTGTCGAAGTCCTTGTGCATCGTTGTTGAAGTCAAAAACTAGGTCAGGAATCAGCATGTCATGGGGGCCATCCCTCCGAGCATATCCAAACTGTCTTAGAGCTAAACAGGGGTTGTAGGTAATGCCTCCCCTAATGCCAAGTAGTGGGACATTAGGGAATTCCCCACAACGATCAATGATGATGACATTTTCTCTGGACCGAGAACACCAATGTACATCAGAATGTGTGAGGGTCATCAACCGTTGTGACCACCTTAAACCTTGCTCATTCTTTAAAACTGATTGTGAAAGGTGAGAAATAAACCACCTTGCTAGGAGAGGAGTACAGCACATGAGAATACCTATTTTCCTCATTGTTCGTGTGTAAAATTAGTGTAGGATGTCCCCAAGTAATGTGGGTATAAGATTCCGGGATATGAAAATCTTGACAGTATTCACATCTATAAGCTGATCCGGGTTTGGGAACAGGACCAACCCATAGATAAGGAGTGCCACAATCTCTTCAAAGGCTTGTAGATCAAGAGAATTCCAGCAGTCTTGTGCCTTCTCAAACATAAACTTTTCCAAGAAACCCTTGACACCACTCCTGGTTTCCCAATGTCCCTTGATGTCAGATGGTTGTAAGTGTAATGCTTGAGCAACATCTTCAGGCTTTGGTTCTTTTTCCGTACCGTTGTAGGGTAGTTGATGAAGAATAGGAATTCCCAGGAGTTGAGAAAATTCCTCCAAAGTGGGTACTAATTGGTAATCAGGGAATGTGAAACAGTGGTGTATGGGGTCAAAGAACTGGAAGAGAACTTTCACCATATCTTCTTCAATGTTGGAGTTGACCAAGTTGAGAAGTCTACCATGTCTTTCACTGAAGAGAGAATTCTATGGAATCCTGGAAGCAAGCTCCTTGAGTTGAGGAGGGATTCTCACAAGGTTGACTTGAATTGTTTTCCTGCGAAGAGATTCCATGACCTATAAAACAAGAACAAAGATGAAGATCCAAACCCTTGAAATGGTTAGTGGATGCATATGATGCTTTATGATGTTCATGATGTATGCAAAAACACATGTACAAACAAGTCACACGAAACCCTAGTTTCAGGCTTGCATGAGGTTTCATAGGTAAATACCCTCTTGAGTTTAGTTGGCTCAAACCTGTCCTATAAATAGTAACCGGGTTCTAAAGAGCTCAATATCACTGGATTGTTTTCCATGTTCATTGTTTTGGTTTAGCCACTTAACTAGCGACCAAAATATTCCAAGAAAACAACCCTCAATGAGTGTAGTATCGAGTATCTACCAACTTCGGACTGCACCAAAGCCGGTCATCTCACTACCCCTAAAAAGGCCAAGATGGTCAATTAAGGTTCTAAGAGTTCATTAGTGCTTCATGACATCACTCAGCGGCCCCATATTCTCTTTGATTGACTCAAAGGCTACCGGTACTCACAAATATGTCGCACTAATATAGCTATTGCTTCAACCATGTCGGTATACCCCGCACAGTTTCCACAACATATTGCTATTTACCTATGAATGTCTCCCAAATCCGGGTAGAGGATTTCAAGCCCAAACAAGAGAACCAAATGTAAAGCAATCAAAGCAAACAATATAATCATGCAAAGGGTGATCTAAGCCCTAAGGTTACTCCACTTTTAAAATACTCCCCAGCAGAGTCGCCAGTTCTGTGATACGGTGGGAGAACTGACTTGGGATTTTGCATTTGTGTTCGCAAATGTTTCAGTTTAGCAAGAGTCGCCACTGACTTTTTATTTTATCCTAGGGAAAGGTCAAAAAGCACAGGAAAGACCTTTGAGATGTTTTCTTGGGTTTGGGGAGTAGATTATAGAAAGGGAAAGTATTAGCACCCTTTCTATCCATGGTTATCCATGAGCTCTTAGTTACTTGCTTAGATCACTTGCTTTGCTTTTCAATTGTTTGAAATGGTGCTCTTCAATTGTTTGAAATGGTGCTTTGTGTGTGATTTTGAAAGATGTTTTGAAAAGAGGCCATCGTTGTGGCAACCTTTGTAATGATTCTTGTTTGAATGTATACAAAGGTGTTTTTTTCTTTTAAAAAGTTTTCAATGTTTGAAAGTAGGGTTTTGAAATTGTGTTGTGAAGTGTGTTTTGAAGATAGCAAGGATGTTTTTTTTTTGCAAGCTTTTGATCAAGTAACTAAGAGTTATCTACCCTATCTTACTCAAAGATCTTTCTTATGTTTTTAACCCTTTTAACAATGTTGGTTCACCATTGTGTTTGATGAACAACCTTGTGTTAGGATGTTAAACGGGATAGGCGCGGGTCATCGTATAGACCATGATAGCAATAGTGTCAAGTATTTTTGGCAATTTTCTTAAGGGACTTGACCATTTTTGTTTAGGCAACCGAGATAGCGTCATCGAGGTACTATGATCTTCTGTTTTATTTTTGTTTTGCCAAAGTACTTGACATGCATACCATGGCCCATTTTTGAAGGCAACAAGTGGATTGTAACCCTAGGGGTGCAAGTGTACATTGTGTTTGTTTTTCATGCATTTTTTGTCTTTGATTAGGTCAGACTATTTGTTGATTTTGATTTTGCATACAAACCCTAAGTCTAATCATGGCATAATTGAAAGCATTTAAAGGTGCGAGAATTTAAATTCTACACTATTACAACATGATATAGAGAGGGGGGTACAAATTTGAATTGGGGATTATTTTGCAAGAAATTAAACCCTAAATTATTACAACCATATTGAATTTGCAAGGCGTAATATTTAAATGTACAATACTTAAATAAATACAATAAATAAATATTAAATAAAATGCATCATGTAAAAAAAGGTTTTTTTGTTTGTTTATGTATGTAAAGCATTCTTTTAATGTGAACAAAAAGGTGTAAATAATAAAAATAAAAAGATTGATTTTACTTAATAAAAGGGGTAAACCCTAATTTTCTTTAAGGAAAATAAAAATGTATTATTTATATACAAAATATATTAATATGTATAAAAATAAGAATATATCATAAAAAAATGTTTTAGTATAGAATAATAATAAAAATAAAATGTATTATTTTTGTGTTTTTTATTCTAATTATTTAATAAAATATAGTATATATATATATATATATATATATATATATATATATATATATATATATATATATATATATATATATATATATATATATATATATATATATATATATATATATATATATATATATATATATATATATATATATATATATATATATATATATATATATATATATATATATATATATATATATATATATATATATATATATATATATATATATATATATATATATATATATATATATATATATATATATATATATATATATATATATATATATATTAAATATATTAAGTCTGTGAAAAATAAAATAAATTATTTACAAAAATAACATATTTTCAAGAAAATATTTTCAATATGGATAAAAAATAGAAATGAGAATAAAAGTATTATTTACATTATTTTTTAATTTAAACAAAATAATATAAGTATTTAAACATTTTAAAGTTAGAAAAAATTAAAATAAATACCAAATAAATATAAAAACCTAGAAAAATATTTTTTAGGCATTTTTTATATTTGAAAATAAATTATCAAAGTCAGAAATAAAATAAAAATGCAAAAATGACAAATATATAAGAAATGGGCCAGGGGGGGTGTGAAACTGAAAAAATGGGGTGTGAAAAGCAGGAAGTAGCCAGGCCCAACCCAGCTACTTCATTTTCTTCCTCTGTTCAAACAAAACACGCGCCTTCTTAGTTCAAACTTGTATCTCCTGATTCTGTGTTTTTTTGACAAAACTCAAAACATGAAACTTGTAGAGCATCAAACAACGAATCTAACCATATAAAAAACTTAAGCTAACTCTCAAAGACCAGAGAGAATTTCTCTGGCCCTAATTTCTAACCTAGTTTTTTCAGAAAGTTCATGGATGAAATTCTCCTAGCACGATTAATATAAATGAAAACTAAGCACATGTATGGTTTCAGGGCTATGAGTACAACATCTTTTATTCACAAACCTAAGTCTAACTATTCCTAAATAGAGAGATAGAAGTTCATGAAATACCTGTTTCAGTTGAGTTTGAGTTGGGCAATGTAGCAACTTTCAATGGTGCTTGAGGTTCTTTTGAGCTTGCCTGATGTCCACTGAACCTTTCCCAATGCTTATTTTGTTTTGAAGTGGCCTGAATCGTGCTACATAACTCAACCTGCAAAGCTTCCAAACAAAAATGGCAATGTGTGTTAATGGAGTTACAGCAACTTGTGAATGGTCTGGATAGTTCAGGTAGATTGATTGGAATGTGTTTGAAGTAGTTTTGGACAAAACGCACGGGGGGATTTGATGGTGGCTTGAAGTTTGCAGAACTGGCCCTGTTTTGCAAGAAAATGGAGATTTTGAGTAGGAGGAGGTTTGAGTGGTGAAGAGATCGTGCTTTTGGCTTGCTAGGGTATGAGAAACTTGTTTGACAACTTTGCTTGAGTTGGTTTTATCAGATGTGTGAGTTCTCTTGTTTTTGACAAGTTGCTTGGTTATGAAGCAAAATGAGAAGTGACCAAGAGCAGGCCTGTACAGGCTAGCTCTAACTCTGCACACATTGTGCAAGCTTGGCCCCAAGTTTGTGGATTTGGTTTTCAGCATAAGATCTGGTTCAAGGCTCTAGGATGATGTTTTGACATAAAGCAAAATTCAAACAAAAATGGCAATGTTGCTTTTTCTAATTAAGGATTAATCTAGTGTGCAATCCTCTAATGTCCAAAACAAAACCTTAGACCAAGGGATTTGCATTTAATTATTGAGTAAAAATTGGTTTAGAGGCCTGTAATTGTGAACCAACCTATCTTGGTCAGATTTGGCAAATGGTATGAACATGTATTGGCCATGGTTGCAAAGTGAGTTTTTGCCAACTTCAAGCATTCGATTCTCCCTAACCACAAAGGTGTTTGGGGATTTCTTGGACAATTTGGAAATCTTGCAACATGTACTATAATCCATCTTTGAAATGAAACTTAAGACTCCAAGTGGAACTATGTGAAAAATGGCCAAGAAGATGGGTCAAAATCCTGCCTAAACTAGGGCAAAATTTCTCTAAGTTAAAAGTTTTAGGTACCCTTGTTACAAAAATCATAACTTGAGATCCAAGCTTCCTTTGAGAAAACTTTGTGAATAAAAGTTGTAGACTTTGTGATGGAATACAACTTTCATGTTGTAAGTTTTGTTTGAATCCATTTGCATCTTGGTGAAAAAATGGGACAAAGTTAGAAAAAAATAAGAAAATTTTATAACTTTGAAAATTTCTAAGTTATGAAAATTTTCCATTTTAAACCCTAATTTGCAATTTTGGGTTTCTTGGTGAACAAGTTTCATAATTTGACATGTCTTGATAAAAAATGACCCTTGGCACTTGATTTTGACCAAAAAGTCAAAGTTTGACTTTTTAGTATACAGTCAAATTTTGATCAGTTGACTGAAAAATTCATCTGTCAATCCTATGCATTTGAGATCTTTTGAACTTGTTGAATGGGTCAAGACAATGTCATTGAGTCCTTGTGTCCATGGTTGAGCTTTTTTTTCCATTGGCTAGGTCAAACAGTCAAAAATTGCCCTTGTACAGTCAAAACCCTAAAAATGACCATTTTGCCCTTTTGGTGATCTGATCAAATTTCTTGTGGAATTATGATCCAAACTTGATCAAAAATGGTTCATATGAGTTCATTATGTTGATGTGGATCAAATTTCATGAGGTTTGACTGTCAATTGGCCACGGTTGACTTTTTCCCCAATACAGCTGATTTCTAGGTCAACTGTCCAATTGACTGGGCAAAAATTTGAATCAAGGCTTGAAACTTGGTATGGACAAACTTGTGAGTCCAACATGAAGTATGAAAGTAATTTTGGGCATTGTGGGTCAAAACATCCCTGTGCAAACTCAAACCCTACTTTAGGTCAACAATGCAAGGAGGTGTCTTGAGCAGAACAAACCCTAGCTTGATCTTGAGTTCCAAGAGTCTTGTGATGAGAAATGTTGGTGAAATGGGAGGGAAAATTTTGGGGTATAACAGTACCATTATCTGTAATGATTCTTTCTGGAATACCATACCGATAGATGAGGTTATGTCTGATGAGTCGAGCCACAACGTTCTTGGTGACAGAAGCAAATGAAGCTGCCTTGACCCACTTCGTGAAGTAATCAATGGCAACCAGGATGAAGTGGTGCCCATTAGAGGCCGTAGGTCTAATCTATCCAATCATGTCGATCCCCTACATTGTAAATGGCCAGGGAGAAGTCAAGACGTTTAGAGGAACTGGAGGCACATGTACTTTATCAGCATAGATATGGAATTTGTGACAAGTTTGTGAATGCTGATAACAGTCTGCTTCCATAGTGGACCCATAGTATCCTGCCCGTAGGATCTTTTTAGCCATCGTGTGCCCACTAGAATTTGTGCCAAAGGTACCTTCGTGCAAGCCAACCATAATATTTTCTGCCTCACTCTTAACTACACACAGAAGCAAGGTAGAGTCGTGGTTGCGCTTGTAGAGGATTATGTTACTGAGGAAGAACTTGGAAGAGAACCTTCTTAGGAACTTCTTATCATTGACTGAAGCTCCTTTAGGAAACTCTTGGACTTCAAGATATCTTTTGACTTCATGGAACCAAGGTTTTTCCACTACTTCTTCAGTATCAAGCTCATGACAGTATGGTGGTTCATCCATTCTCTCAATAGTGATCTGAGGAGCTTCGTTATCCCACCTGACCTTGAACATGGAAGACATAGTAGCTAGCACATTCGCTAGTTGATTTTTCTCTCGTTGGAAAATGCTCAAAGGTAATTTCTTCAAAGTATGGAATCAATTTCAACACATGCTCTTTGTAAGGGATAAGATTAGGATGTTTCGTGTCCCATTTTCCTTTGATTTGGCTGATTACTAAAGTCGAGTCTCCAAATACATTCAAGAATTTGATCCTTAAGTTGATAGAAGATTTGAGACCCATAATGCATGCTTCATATTCGGCCATAATGTTAGTACAATTGAAACATAACCTGGAAGTGAAAGGGGTATGACAGCCTTTAAGAGATATGATCACAACACCGATGCCATTTCTGTGTTGGAAGCTCCGTCAAAAACCATAGTCCATCGAGATCCTTCTTCAGGTTCTTCATCTGGTCCAGGTTCTTCACAATCAGTTACTAACATGATGTTCTCGTCCGGGAACTCAAAATTCATGGATTGGTAGTCATCCACAACCTGATGAGCTAAATGATCAGCTAATACACTTCCCTTAATTGCTTTATGAGTTGTATACTGAATGTCATATTCGGTCAGGATCATCTGCCATCTTGCTATTCTTCTGGAGAGAGAGGGCTTCTCAAAGATATATTTGATAGGATCCATTTTAGATATCAACAAGGTAGTGTGAGTCAACATGTACTGTCTTAGTCAGCGAGCAGTCCATGCCAAAGTGCAACAATTTTTCTCGAGCAGTGAGTATCTGGTTTCACAGTCGGTAAATTTTTTGCTAAGGTAGTATATTGCATGCTCTTTTCGACCAGACTTGTCATGCTTCCCCAATACACACCCCATTGAGTTCTCTAATATTGTTAAATACATGATCAGATGTCTTCCTTCAACTAGAGACATCAAGATTAGAGGCTCTTGAAGATATTCCTTGATTTTGTCAAAGGCGTTCTGGTAATCGTCATTCCACTTCACTGCTTGATCTTTCTTCAGTAACTTGAAGATTGGCTCACAAGTAGCGGTCAGATGGGAAATGAACCTGGCAATGTAGTTTAGACGTCCCAAGAATCCCCTAACCTCCTTCTCAGTGCGAGGAGTTGGCATATCTTGTATAGCTTTAACCTTTTCAGGGTCCACTTCGATGCCTTTGCCGCTGACAATGAAGCCTAAGAACTTACAGGATCTTACTCCAAAGGTGCACTTATTCGAGTTCAACCTCAGTTTGTACTTTTTCACTCTTTCAAATAGCTTCTGCAGGTGATCGAGGTGCTCCTCTTCAGTCTGAGACCTGGCTATCATATTATCAACATAGACCTCTATCTCGTGATGGATCATATCGTGAAACAAAGCTACCATGGCACGCTGATAGGTTGCCCCAACATTCTTTAACCCAAATGGCATAACCTTGTAACAAAAAGTGCCCCTCTGTGTGACGAATGTCGTTTTCTCCATGTCCTCAGGTGCCATCTTAATTTGATTATACCTAGAGAAACCATCCATGAAGGATAATACCTTATGTTATGCGGTGTTGTCAACCAGAACATCGATGTGGGGAAGCGGAAAGTCATCCTTGGGGCTTGCCCTATTCAGGTCTCTGTAATCTACACACATACATACTTTACCATCCTTCTTAGGTACAAGAACCACATTAGCAACTTATTGTAGATAAGAGGTGACAACTAAGAAATCGATGTTGAACAGTTTCATGACTTCAGCCTTGATCTTTTCTGACATCTCTGGCCGCATGCGACGAACCTTCTGTTTCACTAGAGGGAAGTCTTGTTATGTTGGCAGACAATGGACCACGATATCAGTGTCAAGTCCTGGCATATCCTCTTATGACTAGGAAAATACCTCAACATAGTTATGTAGAATTTATATTAGACGCCTTTTGACACTATGCTCCAGATCGACACCTATCTTGACTTCTTTCTTATCCTCTTTAGTACCCAACTTAACTGTCTCAATTGGCTCTTCATGAGGCTGAATTGCCCTTTCCTCCTATTGTAACAGTCTGGAAAGTTTCCCTGGTACTTCACAATCTTCCTCACCTTCATCCTCGACTTGGTAGATCGTATTTTCAAAGTCATAATTTGCAATATCAGAACCGTTATCAATGGGATCCAGAGTGGATGTGGATCTACAGTTTGATATGTGGGTGTGTGTAAGAGCATAGCCATTTTTTGATAAAGTAAAAGCAGAAAAGAAAAACAGAGAGAATAAAATTTGTATGCAAAACGTCAAATGATTTATTAATGAAACATGAATATGAAGCAACACCCTCACAAAATAGACCATTGTGCCTCGGGTAAGACACAAGGCTTTAGAGTTTTAATTATTTAAATATTACATATCCCAAAAAAAAAGACAATTACTCTTGAATAAAATTAATAGGAACAAAATCTTTGGCCTCCCAATTGCTAAGTCCATCGCTGATAGTTGGGAAGATCCACTTGTTCATGTCGCAGTTGTTATCACTATCCTCCATAACATTGACTCCATGGTTGCTGATCCATAATGGTGGTCCCCCGGCGTGAGCACGAAGAACAGCTCTCTGGGCTCCTGAAGTAAAACCCAAACCAAACTTTTCAGATTTGTAGGGAATGTATGGAAGTGGGCCCCAAATGGTACACCCACCTTCTTTAACTACTGCTTTTGCATCCCTCAGAGAAGCCATCTTCATCGGAGGTCTGGTGGTAGCAGTCTTGGTCGCAAAAATTGTCTGTGGAACCTCCTCAGAGTTTTGACAGGGGGTTTCAATGAACTCTCCGTCCATTTCAACATACCTGAAAGAGTTCAGGTGGCTCACCATGTATTCCTCCTCACAATGGACTATGACAATCTTTCCATTGACTGGGTAATTCAACATCTGATGTAGGGTAGAAGTAACAGCACCAGTCCCATGTTTCCAGGGTCGACCCAATAAGCAGGAGTAAGACGGGCGGATGTCCATCACATAGAAAGTGGAGTCAAATGTCTGAGTACCAACGTTAATAGGGATTTCCACCTCCCCGTGTACCATTCTTTTAGAACCATCAAAGGCCCTCACCACAATGTTACTAGGTTTCAGCGTGAGTCCTTCATAATCTAACCTGTCCAGAGCATTCTTGGGTAAGACATTCAACGATGAACTTGTATCTACCAGAACATGAGCTAGGGTAGTGCCCCTGCACTCAATAGAGACATGCAGGGCATCATTATGCTTTCTTCCCTTGGATGTCAAATCATCGTCGAAAAAGCCCAATCTATTATTAGCAGTTAGGCTGGCAACATAACTCTCAAATTGATCAGCGGAGGTCTCTTGAGGCACATGGGTAGACTTCAGGAATTTTACTAAATCCTTAGCATGGGCTTCAGAGCACAAAAGTAAGGCCAGCATTGAGATCTTTGAAGGGGTCTTCACTAACTGCTCCACAACGTTATAATCACTCTTCTTTATTATCTTAAGTATCTCTTCCATTTCCTTTTTAGAAGCCTCAGGAATAACTTCCTTGTATGTCTTCGTATGGACAGGCCCAACCAATACCTCTTTGCCCCGAGTCTCGGCTGACTCAGTAGCAGGGATAACAGTAGAGGTAGCAATGGGAATACTAATAGGAGTCGTAGCAGGGATAATCACATGAGTAGCAACAGTCTTTGGAGAGATCTCGAGAGAGAAAACTCTTCCGCTTCTCGAAATTTTACTATTCCCAGCGATGTTGTCAATGTCGGGATCAGTATCTTCAGCAACTTTATCCTCAACAACCAATAGGTCTTGCTTGACACCATGGTAATAGATGTCAGCCCCATAATTCCAGGGAACAACTTTATCAGAGGAATATGGTATTGGCCCAGTAAGGGTGATAATCAAGGGAGAAAACTTGGGAACATATGTAATCCTGACGGGTCTTTTGGTGGAGACCTGGGAGGATTGTTGGAAATGGTAATTAATGAGACATCTTCACACAAACTTCTTGTAAGGGGAACTTTCTCAAACAAAATTTCTTTGTTAACCATCAGACGATGGACGCCCATCTTTAACATCAAACAACCATCTGATAGAGACATACATGAGTGGCAACCTTCACCACAACCCGAAAATAAACCGACTCGCAACAGATTCCTTTTAACAATTAGAAGAGGAGTAGTTAACTCATCCACAGAAGAAACAAATCAGTCATCGTCAACAGCATTGACACCCTGGCCATGTTTGGGCATTGGTGCAGTTATTACATTAGGTGTCTCTGGAAGGTCAAACTCAATATCCTTCGCTTCGATGAGATCCTGCACCTTATTCTTTAGAGCCCAACAATCGTTTGTATCATACCCCGGAGTTTCGGAATGGTAGGCACATCGAGCATTTGGGTTATGGAAGGTGTGATACGGTGGGAGAACTGACTTGAGGGTATTGTGTTTTATCGCAAATGTTGCGGTTAGCAAGAGTCACCACCGACTTTTCTTTTATCCAAAAGGAAAGGTGAAAAAGCACAGGAAAGACCTTTGAGATTATTTCTTGAGTTTGGGGGGTAGGTTATGAAAAGGGAAGGTATTAGCACCCTTTTCATCCATGGTTTTCCATGGGCTCTTATTTACTTGCTAGATCACTTGCTTTTGTTTAAAATTGTGCTCTCTGTGTTCTTTTTGAAAGTATTTTTTAAAGATGCCATTGTTTAGGCAATCTTTGTAATGATTCTCGTTCGTAAGAATGTATACAAAGATGTTGATCTTTTGAAAATGTTTTCAAGTTTGTAAGATGTTTTGAAAGTGTAGGTGATTGTTTTTAAAATAGAAAGGATGTTTGTTTTGAAATTTGGGCAAGTAATTAGGAGCATTCTACCTACTCAAAAGTCTTTTCTTGTTCATTTTCTTTTCCTTTGACATTGTTATCTTACCATTGATTTGGTAAGTAACCCTATCTTTGGATGTAAACGGGACGGGCGTGGGTCATCGTATAACCATGATTAGAAATATTGTAAGGTATCTTAGCATTATTTTTTAGGGACTAAGATCATTTGAAAGGCAACTTAGATAGCGTCATCGAGGGACTATGATCTTGCATTTACTTATTTTTTTTGCTAAGACACCTTACATGCGTAATATGGCTACTTTGTATAAGGCAACCAAGTGGAATAACCCTAGGGGTGCTTGTGTGCGAGTGTATCATTTTCATGCTTGTTTTTGTCTTGAATTAGGTTTTTCTAAGTATTGGTTTTAGTCTTTCCATGCAAACCCTAATTACTAGCATGTTATATATAAAAGCGATAAATTACGGAATTTAAAGTTACTAAGCTATTACAATTTTTTGTGGGGGTATAAAAATTCATGAATGGGGATTGTGTTGTACCCCAAAATTTACCTGCCCATATTTCTCAACAAATGGCATGTAAGGTCCCTATATTGCTCAAGGAAGTTCAAGAGTTGACCAGACAAACTCTCTCCTAAGGCAGTCTACCTCAAATTAGGGTTTCCATTTTAATCAGGATATATGAACCACAAAGGATTCAAATGCCTTACATTGTCCTAATATGTTCTCAATATCATCCATGTCAAGTTTCAAGCCTTGCAGAGGAAGTTTGCTCAGTCAATTGCTCAAATGCCTGAAAATCAACTTTGTTAGGTTAAAGTCAACTGGGACCCACATACAGTCAAACTTCAATATTTTTGGTCAACATCCTAATTTTGAAGTTTTATTCATCATTTTATCAAGGGTTGATCATGATTCATCAAGGATTGCTCACAACTCATCAAAACCCAAAAGTTGCTAAATTAGGGTTTTGTAGGAAAAGTCAACTCAACTTTGACTAAGCATAACTTTCTCATACTTTATCAGAAATGACCCATCCAAAGCTCATTTTGAAAAAGATGCAATTACCTACAATTAATCTTCAGCTCCCAATTTCAGAATATGCACTCACAAAAAGATATGAATTTTGACATTATAGGTCATTTTGAAAAGTTAACAAAAACACCTTTTGGGTCAAACCTTCATACATGAACATGGAAGACTCAATTGGATTGATACCAAAAGGGTTGCTTATAGGACACCCTAAGCTTTCTAAAAAGTCTGAGAACACCTCTCTAGGGTCAAAATTGAGAGAGTTATGCATTGGCCAAGTTGACCTTTTTTGCAAAATTGCCAAAAGTCAAATGTGCTCAAATTTGCATTTTTTGCTAAATGGGCACAACTTTTTATGCTTGCACCTCAATTATAATGTGTTCCACGACTAAAATGCTTATCCACCAATTGCCTGCTCAATTTTTTCAATTTATTTTGATTTTAATTAATTAAAAATTGAATTAAATCAAATAAATGATGAAAATTATCAAAGATTTGATTTGATTGGTCTTTTTGACAGGTTAGCAACCAAGATTTGATGAGCTTGCAAGATTGATTCGAATCAATGGTAATTGGGACAAAAAGAGCATGCTTAGGCCAAATTTGGAAAGTTTACATATGCCATGAAAACAAAATCAAATCTTGAAAAACTTCCAAAGATGTGATCAGTTTTACAACCCTAATGCATTTTATAATATATATTGAACGTATCCAAAGCAAGAAAAGAGGCTAGCAGCCGTGGAAAACACAAAAAAGAACTCAAACTTTTGGCAAGAAATTTGTGAATTGGATTTCAGCATAGAGACCAATTCAAAGCACTCCAACACTCCCAATCGCATCCTGGAGTGTCTCTGAAGCTAACTGAATCAATTGCAAGTCTCCTCACGCCCAGAATCGACCCATAGTAGTCACATGGTTTGCCTAAAAAACTCGTTTTCGATTTCATTGATTTACTCATCCTACGCATGTTTTGATTATGTATTCTTGTTTATCATTGAGTTTGCAAGCTATTGGTATCATTTAATTGCATTTTCAGTACATGGATCACGATATGCCATGATTAGGGTTCCAAGCTTATTTTTGGGGCTTCTTAGTACAAGCCAAATTAGGGGCGGATATGGATACCATGATGATGAGGGCTTTAAGCCCAGTTGATTCATGGCCTCCAATGAAATTTATATCATGTTTGCTGCATTTTTGAAGTTGACAGGGTTTTAGCTACGGAGTCCCGTCTGTAGGTAAAAGTCTGGTTACCTAAAGCGACAGGCCGGTGAAGAAGACGATGCGTGGCACTCCCTGGTTGGGTGGTTTGAATTTTAGCATGTTTTCTGAATATATTTCTTTGTTTTGCTTATATTACTTTATTGTTATTATATGAACAAATGGAGTGTGTGGCACAGATGGTAGCGTGGTACTGGAAATTAGCATGAGGACCTGGGTTCGATCCCTAGGTCCCAACCTTTGTTCATATTATTTTTCAATAAATGATCAGGCATGCTGCTTATCAGGGGGTCTACCATGTGCCATAAAGATCTAACCACCAAACTCCTCTCCAGCCAGATCCAATGCTATTCCACTGAAGGCCCACCATGTACCCCAAATCAACGTGCGCATCAGATCTTGCAAAGTCAAGCAGGCCTTAGCTATCTGGGCCCAGGAAATTCATATTGCCACCCCCTGAATTGCTAAATGACATCAGGCCCATCTCTAACTTTTTTTTATTATTTATTTCTTTTCTTTAATTCTTTTAATTTTCTTTTAATCATTTTAATTGACAAAATAACTATTTTCCATAAAAAATCATAAAAAATCAAGACTTCATAAAAAATTAGGATTAGTTTTTTTTATTATTATCAAAATTAATTTAATTTAGTTTAACTTAGGGAAATTGTAATTTATTTTCATAAATAAAATCAAATAGAAATTAGGTTAAAACTCTTGATTTTATTTTATTTTCTCTTTTCATCAAATAAATAAAAATACAAAAAATAGCTTTTTTTTAGATTAAATTAATTTATTTTTCTTAATTAAAATTAATTATTGATTAGGTCTTCTTTTTATGCAACTATTTCATTATTTTCTTAAAACATGACAAGAACAAAAAACATTTTTTTAATCAATCGCCAATAGGTTTAGTCAAGGGTCAAAACCCTAATTGTCTCGTATTTGATTCATCGCGCGCGTGTTAATTATTTTTGTTAATATTGTTGTAACTGTTCATGGTTTGTAATAGTTTAATTTAGGGCTTTTTACTTATCGCTTTTCCTCGGGTTTTTGGCTATGTAATTAATCCCCCTCCCCGAAGCCTTGTAATAGCGTAGATTTACTTTCTCGTATTTTTAATTCCCGCAAATATTTAACTGTTTAGATGTATGCTAATAGGATTGTATGGCAAGACTGCATGACAAATTAATACGGTTAGAAAACCCTAAAGTGCAAAGATAAATAATTGAAACCAATCACTCACACATATCACTCTTAGGGTATACTCTCACTTCGGCTGCCTTCGGTAAACGATCATTAAGTATAGGGTGTCTTAGTGGTTACCCTCCTGTATAAAAAGATCAAATGTCCCGCTCAAACGTTGCCTCGGAAATGTTTCCTCGGAAATATTGCATCGAATATGATCTTAAGACTCTAGGGTTATTACTAAGGTGTCCTAACATTGTTTTAGTGATCGTACGTCCCTTTCGAATTGAACCTTATAACTCCAACGATGGTGCTACCTATTTCTCAATAGTGGGATAACTCTGTCTAAAGGAAACAAGAATAGAAACGATCTTTTTTCGAGTAGGTAGATGCTAGTAGGTACTTGCTCAAATCAAAAGTTTTCACACTTACATATTTCAAAACAATTTTCAAAACAACTTTGTCACACCTTTGAGGACTGATACAAGGGTTATCACGAAGTTAAAACTCTTTTAAAAAACAAAGCACTTACACAAGAAATTTTAAAAAGATGAGCAAATACCTAAGAGCCCATGGAAAACCATGGATAGAAAGGGTGCTAACACCTTCCCTTTCTATAATCTACCCCCCGTACTCAGAATATCTCGAAAAAGGATTTTTTTTCTGTACTTTTTTCCTTTCCGATTGGATGAAATAAAAGTCGGTGGCGACTCTTGCTTACCGCGACATTTTACGAACACAAAACGCAAAATGCAAACCAGCATTCAAACAGTCGGTTCTGCCACTGTATCACAGAACTGGCGACTCTGCTGGGGAAGTTATAAGTGGGGTAAACCTTAGGATCTAGTTCATCATAATTTCTTCTCTTGATTGCTTTGTTTGCTTTACTTTTAAAGGTTTATTTGGAGTTACTATAGATCCTAACCCGGATCTGGGGATACCTTTTAGGTAAGTAGCAATAGACTGTGAGGGAACTGTACAACGTAGACCGACACGGTTGAAGCAGTAGCTACGTTGGTGTGGCACATTGGTTGGTACCGGTATCCCTTATGGAGAAACGAGGAGAATACGGGGCCGCTGCGTGGTGTCGTTAAGCATCAACTGACCTTAGAACCTTTAATCAACCAACTTGGCCATTAGAAAGTAGTGAGATAGCCAGCCTCGGTGTAGAGCTGAGAACTGGTTGATACTCGATGCTACATTCATTGAGACCATACTCTCGGAATAGTTCCGGCCGCAAGAAAAGATTGTGTGAGCTGAAACCATGACCGATGGAGGATGGTCAGTGATATTGAGATCCTCTAGAACCAGGTTACTTTTCTAGGACAGGTTGAATCAACTTAACTTCAAGAGGGTATTACCTTTGACCTCATGCAAGCCTTAAACCTAAGGGCTTTGTGTGATTTGACTGTGTGTGCAATACTTGTGTTTGCTATACATGTGGTTTATCATAACATGATGCATCATAACATGGCATTCATGCTTCATTACACTAACCATTTCAAACACCAAGGGAATTTGTCTTTGTTCTGTTTTGCAGATCATAGTTTCCGTGCATAGAAATACCATCCGAGTCAACTTTGTGCAGATACCTACCCAACTTAAAAAGCTAGCCTCAAGAGTTTCCGAGACTTCTATGTTCATTAAGAGACACAGTCAACTTCTCAGCGTGATTACTTCAAACCTTGATGAACAAATGATGAGTGTACTATTTCAGTTCTTCGATCCCGTGCATCATTGCTTCACCTTTCCAGATTACCAGCCGGTACCCACCTTGGAAGAGTTCTCTCATCTATTGGGCATATCCATTCTCGAACAGGTACCCTTCACATGTATGGAAGAAGTTCCTAGACCAGAAGACATTGCCTCAGCTCTGCATTTGAAACGGGCTGATGTAGTATCCAATTGGGAAACACGAAGTGGGGTCGAAGGTTTTCTAGCCAAATTTCTGATGGACCAGGCTCGGCTATTCTGGGATGATTTGGATTTTCAGGCTTTTGAAGATGTCTTGGCTCTTCTTATCTATGGTTTGGTTCTCTTCCCTAATCCATATTCCTTTGTAGATGTGAATGCTGTCAAGATTTTCCTTTCTCGCAACCCAGTACCTACCTTGCTTGGGGATATCTTGCATGCCCTCCATACTCGTACTATGAGGAGAAGATGGACTCTTATGT
This sequence comes from Vicia faba, assembly GCA_948472305.1. Taxonomy (NCBI): domain Eukaryota; kingdom Viridiplantae; phylum Streptophyta; class Magnoliopsida; order Fabales; family Fabaceae; genus Vicia; species Vicia faba. The sequence continues at coordinate 320,933,636 of OX451736.1, read as the reverse complement.
GCTGCACGTCGTTGTTGTCGAGGTGGTTTATTTTGCACCTCCCTAAGTCTGCTGAAGAACGAAGAAGGTTTGGGTTGGTCCTACAGAATAATGTCACTTGCTCATACAGATATCCTCTGGTGTTCCCGGGCTATGGAAGACACTAATGTTATTGACCGCTGTGGGGGATACCCTAATGTCCCATTACTTGGTATCAGAGGGGTTATAACTTATAATCCTTGTCTAGCTTTGCAATAATTTGGTCATGCTCGGAGAGATGGTCCCCATGAGTTACTTCTCTAGGACATTGTATTCGACTATAAGGAGGATGTCAAGGAGCATCGCCGGAGGTTCATACGAGCTTGGGGCATGGTGAACAGATCTGACCCCAAAGAGTTGGGACCAAAGACTTCCCTTCCTATGCAGCCTTATCTCCAATGGGTACGAGCTCGTGCCCAGAAGCTTGGGATGCCTTATGAGGCCGTGTTACCAGTGATTATGGAGCCCACTAATGAAGAAGGCGTTCCTTACATGGTTCTCTATCCTTACATGCCCACTGATCCCGGGGAGTTGCAGAGGTCTTGGATTCAGCTGAAGAATGAGCGGGATGCTTACTGGGAACAATACCATCAGCAAGAAAGGAAGATTTCGAAGCTCACCAGGCAGCTCAAGGAAGAAAGAGTGATCAACGACTATATCAGCACAAAGAGGAAGCGTCCATGGGACTTTTGATTTTGGTTTTTCTAGTTTTAAATTCGTTTTATTTACTTATTTGTAACGCCTTAAAGGGCATGTTGAACCTTTCAAAGTTAATCTAATAAAGTTTTGTTTATTTTTGGTTTATAAATTTAAATCTCCCAAAGTCTTTGAAATCATTACATGTGCATCCCATTATCATGCACATCATTATAGGTACCCCTACAGGTTTCTCATCTTCTTTGCTGTTTATTTCAGCAGAAATGTCTTCCGATCAAGCCATCAAAGATCTTCAGGAGCAGAATGCCCAGTTCCAACAGATGTTCATAAGTCTGGATAAAGGGCAAGAGGATCTAAAGACCCTTATTCTAAAAGAGAAGAAGAAGAAGAAGGTCGGTATTCTGAACATGGGTAGAAGATTCGGAGAAAGGTTGAGGCAACCAGCTGATCTGACCGCCTCGTCCAAAGAAGGGGAGAACCAAGAAAGAGAAAAGGACCCTAGTCCTGCAGTTTCTGAAGACGGTACTGATTACGATGATGAGCAATATCCTCCTGCTGAGGATAGGTACAAGCAGCTAGAAGACCGCCTGAGCGCTATGGAGATTCAGAAAATACCTGGTTTGGATTTCGGAGAATTGGGACTGGTATCGGGAGTGGTCATCCCTCATAAGTTCAAAGCTCCGATTTTTTCCAAGTATGATGGAGTATCCTGTCCATAACTCCATCTCCGCTCGTATGTCAGGAAAATCTAACCCCACACTGCTGATAGAAATTTGTGGGTGCATTTCTTTCAAGATAGTCTGTCAGGGACTCAGCTTGAATGGTTCTATCAGTTCGAGGGAGCCAGTGTCTGAAACTGGGAAGATCTTGCTGCTGCTTTTTACAAGCAGTATCAGTACAACACCGACTTTTCTCTCACTCGTACTCAACTCCAGAGTATGTCCATGGTTGCAGGTGAAGGTTTTAAGGACTATGCTCAGAAGTGGAGAGACTTAGATGGAAGAGTCCACCCCCCTTTGTTTGATAGGGAGTTGATGGATATGTTCCTTGGGACGCTATCTGGTCCATTTTTCAATCACTTGATCGACAACTCATCATCTGGTTTCACTGAGTTGATTTTGACTGGAGAAAGAGTGGAAGATGGCATTCGAAGTGGTAAAATACAGAAGGATGCCTCTTCGAGTTCGGTAAAAAATCCTTTCACTGGTTAGAAGGAAGCTAGTGCAGTCTATAGCCTGAGGGGCCAAACAGATCTGAACACCGTCAAACGGTAAATGCTGTAGTGATACCAAGACCCGTAGTTTCTCCACAACGCAACAATCAACAAAGGGTGGAAAGACCACAATGGCAGTTTACCCGTATCAACATGACGTTGGCTGAAGTTCTGCCTCACCTGCTGAAATCCAACTTGGTAACCTTGAAAGAGGCTCCCAAGAATCCAAATACTACCTCTCCCAGATACAATCCCAACGCGCGGTGCGCCTACCATTCTGAGAGTCCAGGCTATGATACAAATGATTGCTGGGCTCTGAGAAACAAAGTACAAGATTTTCTCGAAGCCAAGGAGATATAGTTTGATGCTCCAGAAAAGCCGAATGTTATAACTGCTCCCATGCCCAAACATGGTCGTGGAGTTAATGCTGTTGACATCGATTTGTTTGTGACCTCTGTTGAAGAAATTTCTACTCCTCTGATGACTGTTAAGAAGAATTTGCTGTCGGTCAGTTTATTTCCGGGCTGTAGTGAAGGTTGCCATATGTGTTCGACTATACCTACTGGTTTCTGCTTGTTGAAGTCAGGTGTTCACCGCCTGATGGATAATAAAGAGATTTTGTTCGAGAAGACTATGATTCCCGTTGTTCCAAATGAAGACGTTGCCATTATAACCATTTCCGCCAATCCTTCCAAGGTTTCCTCGAGAAAACCTGTTAGGATTACACCTGTTCCAAGAACTGCTCCGCTAATAATCACTGTTCCTGGTCCCATCCCATACACTTCAGACAAGGCTGTCCCATGGCATTATGGTGCTGATGTGTATTACCATGGTGTTAAGCAAGAGCTGAAGAATGAAGAAGCTGATACTGATGTCAGTAATATTTTCGGGACTAGTAAAGTTACCCGAAGTGGAAGGGTCTTCTCTCCTGAGATTTCCCCAAAGACTATCATCAAGCCTACTATTATTCCAACTGCTGCTCCAACCAGCACCCCTGACATTCCTCCTATTTCTACTCCAGTTGGTACCCCTGTAACTATTCCTGTTCTTACTCCAGTTATCACCCCTACTGCTGAGCCATCTGGGACTCGGGGCAAAGAAATTATAGGCGAGCCTGCCCAGACAGAGGGGCCTAGAAAAATCGTTATGGAAGCCTCTAAACAGGAAATACAGGAAATACTAAAATTTATCAAGAAGAGCGACTACAATGTGGTCGAGCAGCTGGGGCAGACCCCATCAAAGATCTCCATGTTGTCTCTGTTGTTGTGTTTTGAAGCCCATGCGAAGGCTTTGATTGCATTTCTCAAGATTGCGCATGTGCCGCAGGAAACTTCCGCAGATCAGTTCAAAGATTGCGTGGCTAGCTTGACTGCTGACAATGGGATGGTTTTTTCAAATGCGGATCTGACACCAAAAGGAAGAAATCATAATGATGCTCTGCATGTCTCGATCGAGTGCAGGGGCACCACTATGGCCCATGTGCTGGTAGATACCGGCTCTTCGCTGAATGTTCTGCCAAAGAAAGCGTTAGACCATCTAGATTGTGAAGGTTTGATCCTAAAACCAAGTAACATTATGGTAAGGGCTTTTGATGGATAAAAAAGAATGGTGCATGGGGAGATGGACATCCCTGTCAAAGTGGGTTCTAAGACTTTTGGGTCCACCTTCTATGTGATGGATATCAGGCCATCATATTATTGCTTGCTGGGTCGTCCTTGGATTCATAAGGATGGGGTAGTTACTTCCACACTCCATCAAATGCTAAAATATCCGGTGAAGGGGAAGATTGTCACGGTGCAAGGTGAAGAGGAGTATATAGTGAGTCATCTCAATTCCTTCCGCTATGTAGAGATGGAAGGGGAATTCATAGAAACTCCTTGTCAGAATTTCGAAGAGGTCCCTCAGTTCTCGGCGTCAGCTGAAGTTACTACAAACAAACCTCGGCTGAAGATGGCTTCTCTCAAGGATTCCAGGGCTGTAATTGAAGAAGGTGGGTGTACCAATTGGGGTGAGCTCCCTGATTTCACTCACAAAACTGACAAATTTGGTTTGGGCTTTACTACAGGGGCTCAAAGGGCTGTTAGGCGCGCGCGGATTGGAAGACCTCCTCTACATATCAACAATCGGGGAGTTAATGCAATTGAAGACAGTGAAGAGGATTCAGTCATCGACAGTTGGATCTACCCAACAACCAACGGTGGACTGAACAACTGGACGGCGAAGGACTTCATACCTGTTTCTTTTATTCCGCAGTAATTAACTTTTGTTTTAAGATTTGTAATAAACAGTTTGAAACTTTGTGGCCCGGTGCCTTGCCCGAGGCACCTTGGCTTTGCTTGTGAGGGCTTATTATTTGTCATTTCATATATCTTTAATAAAACATTGGATGTTTCTTGACTACAAATTTTGCACTCATTGTTTTTCTTTTGTCTCTCACTTTATTAAAACAGTTATTCTCTTACACACACTCATGTATCATACTGCAGATCCATATCCACTTTGGATCCCATTGATAACAGCTCTGCTACTGCCATTTATGACTTCGAAAATCCGATCAATCAAGCCGAGGACGAAGGTGAGGATGATTGTGAGGTGCCTGGAGAACTTGCTAGACTATTATAGCAGGAAGAAAGGGCCATACATCCTCATGAGGAGCCAGTTGATCCAGTAAATTTGGGTACAGAGGAAGACAGGAAAGAGGTTAAAATAGGTGGGAATCTGGAGCCTAGTGTCAAACAATGGTTAATACAGATGCTACACGACTATGTTGAGATCTTCGCATGGTCCTATGAAGAAATGCCTGGTTTAGACACTGATATTGTGGTACATCGCCTTCCGACTAAAGAAGACTGCTCTCCGGTAAAGTAGAAGGTCCACCGTATGCGCCCTGAAATGTCAGAGAAAATCAAGGCAGAGGTCATGAAACCGTTCGACACAGGATTCTTAGCCGTCACTTCTTATCCGCAGTGGGTTGCCAATGTCGTGCTGGTACCTAAGAAGGACAGTAAGGTACGAATGTGTGTGGATTACAGAGATCTGAACAGGGCAAGCCCCAAGGATGACTTCCCACTTCCTCGCATTGATGTTCTAATCGACAATACTGCGCAGCACAAGATCTTCTCCTTCATGGATGGTTTTTCTAGATATAACCAGATCAAGATGGCTCTTGAGGACATGGAGAAGACAACCTTCGTTACACAGTGGGGCACCTTCTGTTACAAGGTAATGCCTTTTGGGTTGAAGAATGCTGGGGCAACTTATCAGTGCGCTATGGTCGCTTTGTTCCACGATATGATTCACCACGAGATTGAGGTTTATGTTGATGACATGATAGTCAGGTCCCAGAATGAGGAGGAGCACCTTGATCATTTCCAGAAACTGTTTGACAGGTTGAAGACGTACAAGTTGAGGTTGAATCCGAACAAGTGTACCTTCCGGGTAAGGTCTGGTAAGCTCCTGGGTTTTGTTGTCAATGACAAAGGTATTTAGGTAGATCCTGCAAAGGTAAAAGCCATACAAGAGATGCTGGCTCCCCGCACAGAAAAAGAAGTTAGAGGTTTCTTGGGACGTCTGAATTACATCGCCAAGTTTATTTCACATCTGACTGCTACTTGTGAGCCAATCTTCAAGCTGCTGAAGAAAGATCAAGTGGTAAAGTGGAATGATGAATTCCAGACCGCTTTCGAAAGAATCAAGGAATACCTTCAAGAACCACCAATTTTGATGCCTCCAGTAGAAGGAAGACCTTTGATTTTATACTTGACAGTGCTAGACCATTCAATGGGGTATGTGCTGGGGCAGCATGACGAGTCTGGCCAAAAAGAGCACGCCATTTACTACCTTAGCAAAAATTTTACCGACTATGAGACTCGATACTCATTGCTTGAGAAAACTTGCTGCGTTTTGGCATGGGCTTCTCTCCGGTTGAGACAGTATATGCTGACTCACACCACTTTGTTGATATCAAAGATGGATCCGATCAAGTATATTTTCAAGAAGCCCGCCTTATCCATAAGAATAGCAAGATGGAAGATGATCTTAACTGAGTAAGACATCCATTACAAAACCCAAAAAGCAATCAAGGGGAGTGTATTGGCGGATCATTTGGCGCATCAGGCCGTGGATGACTACCAGTCCATGAATTTCGAGTTCCCGGATGAGAATATCATGCTGGTAACTGACTGTGAAGAACCTGGACCAGATGAAGGACCCGAGGAGAGATCCCGATGTTCTATGTATTTTGATGGAGCATCGAACGCATTGGGTAATGGCATTGGCGCTGTAATCATATCTCCTGAGGGCTGTCATACTCCGTTCACCACCCGATTATGTTTCAACTGCACCAACAATATGGCGGAGTATGAAGCATGTATCATGGGTCTTAGAGCTGCTATTGACCTGAGGATTAAGTTCTTAAGTGTATTCGGAGATTCCGCTCTGGTGATAAGTCAGATCAAAGGCGAGTGGGATACGAAGCACCCAAATCTTATTCCTTACAAAGAGTATGTACTGACATTGCTCCCACACTTTGAGGAGGTAACCTTTGAACATTTCCCAAGAGAGGAGAACCAGTTGGCGGACGCGCTAGCTACTATGTCTTCTATGTTCAAAGTCAGGTGGGACAATGAAGCTCCTCAGATTACCATTGAGAGAATAGATGAACCCGCACATTGTTGTGACATTGAGACTGAAGAGGTAACAGATAAACCCTGGTTTCACGAAGTAAAGAGGTATCTTGAGGCTCAAGAATACCCCGAGAGGGCATCTGTTAATGATAAGAAGTTTCTGAGAAGGTTCATAGTAAAGTTCTTCATCAGTAATGGTATCCTCTATAAGCGTAACCATGATTCAACCTTACTGCGATGCGTAGACAAGAGCGAGGCAGAAAGGATCATGATAGAGTTGCATGAAGGCACCTTCAGAACTCACTCCAGTGGACATACCATGGCGAAGAAAATCCTACGGGCAGGATATTATTTGTCCATTATGGAATCCGATTATTACCAGCACTCTCAAACCTGTCATAAGTGTCAAGTCTATGCTGATAAGGTGCATGTGCCTCCAGTCCCTCTGATTGTCTTGATAGCTTATTGGCCCTTTGCAATGTGGGGCATCGACATGATTGGCGAGATCAGACCTACTGCGTCTAACGTGCATCGTTTCATTCTGGTAGAAATTGATTATTTCACCATGTGGGTTGGGGCAGCTTCCTTTGCTACAGTAACCAAGAACGTCGTGACGCGGTTTATCCGACACAATCTGATCTGCCGATATGGTGTACCCGAGAGAATTATTACTGACAATGGTACAAATCTCAATAACACAATTATCACCGAGCTCTGTAAGTAGTTCAAGATACAACATCATAACTCTTCTCCCTACCGGACAAAGATGAATGGAGCTGTTGAAGCGGCTAACAAGAACATCAAAAAGATTGTGCAGAAGATGACGGTGACATACAAAGATTGACACAAGATGTTACCATTCGCTCTTCATGGGTACCGTGCCTCAGCACGGACGTCGACAGGGGCAACACCCTACTCTCTGGTATATGGCATGGAGGCAGTCCTACCGATCGAAGTCCAGATACCCTCTCTCAGGATTATGAAGGATGCGGGTTTGAACGAAGACGACTGGTTCCAAACTCGACTTGATCAGCTGAATCTAATCGATGAAAAGAGACTTACTGCTATCTGTCATGGTCAGACGTATCAAAAGCGAATGATCAAGGCTTTTAACAAGAAAGTCAGACGCCAATAATATCAAGTCGGGAATCTAGTGATCAAACGCATCATACTACCGCAAGGTGATCCCAAGGGCAAATGGACCCCCACATGCGAAGGGCCATTTGTGGTTAAGAAAATTTTCTCGGGAGGAGCCATGATTCTAACCACCATGGATGGTGACGACCTTCCTCACCCCGTCAATGCAGACATAGTGAAAATATACTACGCATAATCAAAGACCCGCTAGGTTGACTGGCCTAGGAAAAAATAAGGGCTTCCCGACGAACCAAAAGGGTTCGGGCAAAAGTAAGGGATGAAAATGAAAATAAAACTGTACACCCGGCAAGTCGAAAACCTAAAAAGGCGACTTGGGCAAAAAAGGGTATCCCGGTGGACTGAAAACCCGAAAGGGCGGTCCAGGCAAAAATTAGGGATTGAAACGTAACACTATGTCTTATTGGGTCATCTTGCAACCAGAATTCAGTATCAACTATCAAGCTCGAACGACGCTAATCAATTTGATCCACCTTTGGCCAAGTAGCAAAGTGATGAGACGCTCGAAGATATAAAGGCAATAGAAGAGTTGGAACCCAATGGGATTGTTTTACATAGCTGTTTTTCTTTCTTTTACAAATTGTAATTTCTTTTGGCGATGTTCTCTTACTAGGACGTCAGCCTCTTTGTACAAAAACGCCTATTACAGACCAACTTCAAAAATCAATACAATCCATTTTCACAAGAAATTTCAATTTCTTTTTCTTTTTCTGTTTTGTTTTGCAAGAACGTCCAATGATTCATTTTTTATATATGCATTTGAAAATAATGGTTGCTCATAAATATTTACATAAGAAATGAGAGACGATTACTCGTAATTCCAGGAATAGGGAAAAACAAGAAGTGCCCAAACCTTACAGTTACTCTGCCCATCAGGTGTCGGGATAGAGATTTCTTGAGAATATGACTAATAGTACATACACTCCCCACAGAGTAAAAGTATCCAAAGGCAGTAATGTTAGCTTTCCCGAATAGGACATAACTCTCCCCAACTGAGGTTCACAATCGCGAGTGAGTCAGTAAATTTTTCCCCAAGCTGGGTTTATTTCTCTCACAGGCAGAAATTTAATCTCCAACATAATTCATTATCACCAGCAACGGAAATTTATCCCCGGTGGAGTTTATTTCTCCAAATCAGCATATCTATCAACAAACTGTTTCCGCTCCAACATAGTTATTCCCCCGCAGAGTTATCCTCATACAGGGTCTCTTCCGGCAGAATATTCACCAGCCAAGGGGAAAATCCCCAGCGTAGTCATCATTGTTCACCATCCCTAACAGAAGTAGAGGAACTATGTTTTGTTACAGCAATCAAGAATACCATTTCTCACACTCTCCAAACAACAATCAGGGATTTATTTTCCCGGACTCAAATTATTATGTCAGCATTTCATGTTCATACATCATAACATGTGCATACATCACATATAACATAGTCTCATTTATTTTGAGAACGTCATTATACAATGCATCTCATGCATCGCACACAACTAACCATGTATTTCTTTCAGGAAAGACATTTATTATCAGTGACTTCCAGCAGGCCCATGATCAACACTCGAAGCTAAACAGAGAAATCATTGGTGCAACAAAAGCAACCTTACCCAGGTTCCTTCTCAGTTCAGATGAAGTTTTACCAAAACTCCTCACAAAGTAACCTTACCTAGGTTCCTTCTCAGTTCAGATGCAATTTTACCCAAACTCTTCACAAAACAACCTTACCCAGGTTCTTTCTCACAACCCTACTATTCAGGCTTTCATATCGAAGTAACCCTACTATCCAGGTTCCTTCTCACAACCCAACTATCCAGGCTTTCATATCGAAGTAACCCTACTATCCAGGTTCCTTCTCACAACCCAACTATCTAGGCTTTCATATTGAAGTAACCCTACTATCCAGGTTCCTTCTCACAGCTCAACTATCTATGCTTTTATATCGAAGTAACCCTACTATCCAGGTTCCTTCTCATAGCCTAACTATCCAGGCTTTCATATCGAAGTAACCCTCCTATCCAGGTTCCTTCTCACAGCCCCACTATCCAGGCTTTCATATCGAAGTAACCCTACTATCCAGGTTCCTTCTCACAGCCCAACTATCCAGGCTTTCATATCGAAGTAACCCTACTATCCAGGTTCCTTCTCACAACCCAACTATCCAGGCTTTCATATCGAAGTAACCCTACTATCCAGGTTCCTTCTAACAACCCTACTATCCAGGCTTTCATATCAAGGCAACCATACTATCCAGGTTCCTTCTCATAACCTTGCTATTTGGGTTCTTCCTCTCTTATCCCCAGACAGCAGTCCACAACACTGTAAGATCGGGACCCGATCAAACACAATTGATTTCACAGTTCCCCAGAAAGTCGTGGTGCAACGTATACCCCGACCAAAAGCACAGTTCGCTTCCGATTCCCAAACCGGAATTATTCCCCAGTAGAGTAACAGATAACTGAAGCTCCTAAAACTCTATTTCTCTCAAGACAGAGACCAGTATTCCCCAACGAAGTCCTCCTCAACAACAGGTATATGGGTTCCCTTAAAGGAATCTCTCATGCGATCGACACTTCTTCGGATGGTATCTTTAAGCCCATTTCCGAAAATTCTCTAGCAACTACCAAATGGCATCTATAAGCCCATTCCCGATATCACAAGTCAAGTGCCACTTCATGCGAGTGCAAATTTCTAGGCACTCTAGTGTTCAATCATCTTCCACCTTCAGATCACGAAAGGCAAAAGAGCCAATCTACATCCTCAGGTTTAAGAAGATTGAACAGGGGCAGCTGTTGTACCCCAAAATTTTCCCTCCCATATTTCTCAACAAATGGCATGTGAGGTCCCCAAATTGCTCAAGGAAGTTCAAGAGTTGACCAGACAAACTCTCTCCTAAGGCAGTCTACCTCAAATTAGGGTTTCCATTTTCATCAGGATATATGAACCACAAAGGATTCAAATGCCTTCCATTGTCCTAATATGTTCTCAATATCATCCATGTCAAGTTTCAAGCCTTGCAGAGGAAGTTTGCTCAGTCAATTCCTCAAATGCCTGAAAATCAACTGTGCTAGGTCAAAAGTCAACTGGGGCCCACATACAGTCAAACTTCAAGATTTTTGGTAAACATCCTAATTTTTAAGTGTTATTCATCATTTGATCTAGGGTTGATCATGATTCATCAAGGATTACCCACAACTCATCAAAACCCAAAAGTTGCTAAATTAGGGTTTTGTAGGAAAAGTCAACTCAACTTTGACCAAACATAACGTTCTCATACTTTATCAGAAATGACCCATCCAAAGATAATTTTGAATAATATTCAATTCCTTACAATTCATATTTATCTCCCAAGTTCAGAATATGCACTCACAAAAAGATATGAATTTTGACATTATAGGTCATTTTGAAAAGTCAACAAAAACACCTTTTGGGTCAAAGCTTCATACATGAACATGGAAGACTCAATTGAGATGAGACCAAAAGGGTTGCTTATAGGACATCCTAAGCTTTCTAAAAAGTCCAAGAACACCTCTCTAGGGTCAAAATTGAGATAGTTATGCATTGGCCAAGTTGACCTTTTTTGCAAAATTGCCAAAAGTCAAATATGCTCAAATTTGCATTTTTTACTAAATGGGCCCAAATTTTTATGCTTGCACCTCAATTATAATGTGGTCCACGACTCAAATGCTTATCCACCAATTGTCTGCTCCATTTTTTTCAATTTATTTTTATTTTTCATTAATTAAAAATTGAATTAAATCAAATAAATGATAAAAATTATCAAAGATTTGATTTGATTGGTCTTTTTGATAGGTTAGCAACCAAGATTTGATGAGCTTGCAAGATCAATTAGAATCAATGGTAATTGGGACAAAAAGAGCATGATTAGGCAAAATTTGGAAAGTTTACATATGCCATGAAAACAAAACCAAATCTTGAAAAACTTCCAAAGATGTGATCAGTTATACAACCCTAATGCATTCTATAATATATATTAAACGTATCCAAAGCAAGAAAAGGGGCTAGCAGCCGTGGAAAACACAAAAAAGAACTCAAACTTTTGGCAAGAAATTGGTGAATCGGATTTCAGCATAGAGACCAATTCAAAGCACTCCAACACTCCCAATCGCATCCTGGAGCGTCTCTGAAGCTAACTGAATCAATTGCAAGTTTCCTCGCGCCCAGAATCGACCCATAGCAGTCACACGGTTTGCCTAAAAAACTTGTTTTCGATTTCATTGATTTACTCATCCTACGCATGTTTTGATTATGTATTCTTGTTTATCATTGAGTTTGCAAGCTATTGGTATCATTTAATTGCATTTTCAGTACAGGGATCACAATATGCCATGATTAGGGTTCCAACCTTATTTTTGGGGCTTCTTAGTACAGGCCAAATTAGGGACGGATATGGATACCATGATGATCAGGGCTTCAAGCCCAGTTTATTCATGGCCTCCAATGAAATTTATATCATGTTTGCTGCATTTTTAAAGTTGACAGGGTTTTAGCTACGGAGTCCCGTCTGTAGGTAAAAGTCTGGTTACCTAAAACGACAGGCCGGTGAAGAAGACGATGTGTGGCACTCCCTGGTTGGATGGTTTGAATTTTAGTGCGTTTTCTGAATATATTTCTTTGTTTTGCTTATATTACTTTATTGTTATTATATGAACAAATGGAGCGCGTGGCAGAGATGGTAGCGTGGTACTGGGAATTAGCATGAGGACCTGGGTTCGATCCCTAGGTCCCAACCTTTGTTCATATTATTTTTCAATAGATGATCAGGCACGCTACTTATCAGGGGGTCTACCATGTTCCATCAAGATCCAAACGCCTCTCCAGCCAGATCCGATGCCATTCCACTAAAGGCCCACCATGTACCCCAAGCCAACGTGCGCATCATATCTTGCAAAGTCAAGCACGCCTTAGCTATCTGGGCCCAAAAAATTCAGATTTCCACCCCCTGAATTGCTAAATGGCATCAGGCTCATCTCTAACTTTTTTTATTATTTATTTCTTTTCTTTAATTCTTTTAATTTTCTTTTAATCATTTTAATTGACAAATTAACTATTTTCCATAAAAAATCATAAAAAATCCAGACTTCATAAAAAATTAGGATTAGTTTTTTTTATTCTTATCAAAATTAATTTAATTTAGTTTAACTTAGGGAAATTGTAATTTATTTTCATAAATAAAATCAAAGAGAAATTAGGTTAAAACTCTTGATTTAATTTTATTTTCTCTTTTCATCAAATAAATAAAAATGCAAAAAAATAGCTTTTTTTTTAGATTGAATTAATTTATTTTTCTTAATTAAAATTAATTAGTGATTAGGTCTTCTTTTTATGCAACTATTTCATTATTTTCTTTAAACATGACAAGAACAAAAAACATTTTTTTAATCAATCGCCAATAGGTTTAGTCAAGGGTCAAAACCCTAATTGTCTCGTATTTGATTCATCGAGCGCATGTTAATTATTTTTGCCAATATTGTTGTAACTGTTCATGGTTTGTAATAGTTTAATTTAGGGCTTTTACTTATCGCTTTTCCCCGGGTTTTTGGCTATGTAATTAATCCCCCTCCCCGAAGACTTGTAATAGCGTAGATTTACTTTCTCGCATTTTTAATTCCCGCAAATACTTAACTATTTAGATGTATGCTAATAGGATTATATGGCAAGACTGCATGACAAATTAATACGGTTGGAAAACCCTAATGTGCAAAGATAAATAATTGAAACCAATCACTCGCACATATAACTCTTAGGGTATACTCTCACTTCGGTTGCCTTCGGTAAATGATCATTAAGTATAAGGTGTCTTAGTGGTTGCCCTCCTGTCTAAAAAGATCAAATGTCCTGCTCAAACGTTGCCACAGAATTGTTGCCTCAGAAATATTGCCTCAAATATGATCTTAAGACTCTAGGGTTATTACTAAGGTGTCCTAACATTGCTTTAGTGATCGTACGTCCCTTTTGAATTGACCCTTATAACTCCAACGAGCTACCTATTTCTCAATAGTGGGATAGCGTTGTCTAAAGGAAACAAGAATAGAAACGATCTTTTTTCGAGTAGGTAGATGCTATTAGGTACTTTCTCAAATCAAAACTTTTCACACTTACACATTTCAAAACAATTTTCAAAACAACTTCGTCACACCTTTGAGGACTGATCCAAGGGTTATCACGAAGTTAAAACTCTTTTCAAAAACATAGCACATATACAAACAATTTTAAAAAGATGAGCAAGTACCTAAGAGCCCATGGAAACCATTGATAGAAAGGGTGCTAACACCTTCCCTTTCTATAATCTATCCCCCGTACTCAGAATATCTCGAAAAAGTATTTTTTGTGTACTTTTTTCCTTTCCGATTGGATGAAATAAAAGTCGGCGGCGACTCTTTCTTACCGCGACATTTTGCAAACACAAAATGAACAACGCAAACCAGCATTCACATTTTGACATGTTTTGATGAGTTATGATCTTTGGCACTTGAATTTGACCAAAAAGTCAAAGTTTGACTTTACAATTGACTTTTGATTAGTTGACTGCAAAATTCATCTGTCAATCCAAAGGACTTGCAATGTTTTGAACAATGTAATTAGGTCAAAATGATGCAATTGGATTCTTGAGATCATGCCTTAAACGAATTGACCATTTTCTAGGTCAAAAATCAGAAATTGCCTTTTCCCAGTCAAAACCCTAATTTTGACCATTTTGCCCTTTTGGAGATTTGATCAAATTTTTTGAGGAGTTGTGGTACAAACTTGATAAAATGATACATATGAGTCTAGAATGTTGATGTGGATAAAAAATTATGAAGTATGACTATAAATTGGCCATAGTTGACTTTTTCCCCAATACAACTGATTTTTAGGTCAACTGTTCAATTGATTGAGCAAAAGTGTGATTCAAGGCTTGAAACTTGTCATCAGTAACCTTAGGGGTCCATAATGATCCATGAAAATCATATGGGGCATAGAAAGTTCAAAAATACTTGTGCAAACTCAAACCCTAATTTTAGTCATTGTGATACGGTGGGAGAACTGACTTGAAGTTTTGTGTTTTGATCGCATTTGTGCGGTTAGAAAGAGTCGCCACCGACTTATAATTTATCCAAAAAGAAAGGTAAAAAAGCGCAGGAAAGAGCTTTCGAGATTATTTCTCGGGTTCGGGGGGTAGATTACGAAGAGGGAAGGTATTAGCACCCTTTTCATCCGTAGTTATCTACGGGCTCTTAGTTACTCGCTAGATCACTTATTTTTACTTTGACAATGTGCTTGTGGTGTGGGCTTTGAAATTATGTTGAAAATATCTTTGTAATGGTTCTCGTTTCTATAAGAACGCGTACAAAGTTTTGTTTCGAAAGATAGTTCAAAGAGGTGTTTGTGGAATGTGTTTTTGAAATTGGTTTTTGGAAAGATGTTTTGCAATGGTTCTCGTCTCTATAAGAATGTATACAAAATGTTTTGTCTTTTTGAAAATTTTTTGAGATGAAAGTGTCGGTGTTAAAAAGTTTTTTGTCGTGAGTAAGCGAGTAACTAGGAGCGAATCTACCTACTCGGAAGGTCTTAAATGTTCTTTTACTCCTCCTTTAGATGTGGCTATCTTACCATTGATTTGGTAAGAAGCCTCATCATTGGATGTGAAGGGACAGGTGCGGGATGTTTGTACAGTCATAGAAAGCAACTTATGAGATGCTTTAGCAATTTCCGTAAGGGACTAGATCGTTTTATCGAAGGAAAAATCGAGGGACATCGAGGGACTACGATCTCTTTTAATCGAGGGTCTTTGCTAAAGCGTCACATATTCGAGGGACATGACTGTGTTTCCGAGGCAACGAGCGAGATTTCCCTAGAGGTGCGCGTGTGAAAAAGTGTGTTTGATTCAAATTATTTTGTTGAAATTAGGTTATCTAGCGATTTGTTTTTTTTATCTTGCCATACACGCCTAATTACTATACAGTATAAGAAAATGCGGTAAAATGCGAAAAATAAAACTCTACGCTATTACAGAGCTTTCGGGAGTGGGGGTACAATTTTTACAAATGGGGATGAGTCGAATGCGATTAAAAGTCCAAAATAGAAAATAATACAACCAAATTGAATTTGAGCGATTAATTAAAGTTATAACAATCTAGGAAATAAAAAATAATTAACAAAGTATGGAAGTAAAATTCTGGTTATTTGTTGGAAAAGTTTAAAAAGAAAAAAAATAGGAAAACCTATTTTATCAATTAACTAAAGAATTAAATCAAAGTACATGTATTTTTGTTTTTTTAAAGTTTTTGTTATCTAAATGAACCAAATGAAACTTAATATAAAAATTAGCTAGTAAAATAATTTTCAAAGTCCTAAACTAATTGAGAAAATAAATTAATTTGTAATTGTACATTTTTCATTTAAATGAATTAGAACTAGATCATAAAATAAATTCTAAACTAACCTAAAATTCTAAGTATTTAGATTAATTTTAAAAATAAGTAAAAACAAAGAAATTCTAAAAATATTAAGTTAACCTAAACTTAAATAAAAAAACTAAAATTTTACTAAAATTATATTTAAGCTAAACTAAATGTAAATCAAATTAATTACAAGAAAATGGTGTGAAATAGAAAAATTAGGGGGTGAGGCTGAAAAAAGCATTGGGCTTGGGGTATAGCCCAATAGGGATTGTTTGGTCCAATAATGCAAAAGAAAATGAAGAAAAAGAAAAAGAAAATGTCCCCTGGGGGTCTCGAACCCGAGACTCTTCCTTCAAATGGCAATAATTTAACCACCGCGTCATTCATTCATTCATTTAGTTAATTACTTCTATTAATACATAAGTTAAAACTTTAAAATTGGGTTGGGCCAAAGCAAACCAGGCCCAAACCCGGTTTTATGAACAAAGAGGAAAGGGTTGAGATTGTTGTCGTTCCTAAATCGTGAAAAGGGGAAAAACAAGAAAAGGAAAACCCTAATCTCTCTTCTTGATTTTGTACGCTAATCTCTCCCTCCCTCTCGATCAACACCTCTGTGTTCTAATGGGGAAATATCGTTTCTATCTCTATTATCTTTCTTATTTCTATCTACACCCATCCCTAGCGAAACCCTAGAACCCCAAATCGGAACGTTACTGTAATCGTGAAAGGGTAAGAACAAAGATGAGTTACCTTTTGTTTTCAGCTTCCAAGGTATGTTCCAAATTTCCGCTTTGCCTCCTCTTCTGATTTGCGTATGATTCTTTGTGCGTTTTTTTTGGATTTGTAGAGATGATTAGGGTTTTGATGGAATCAAGTTGCTGGTTTGGTTTTGCTCTTGGTTCGTATATTTTTTGGTTTTGTTGTTTTGTGATGGCCTATTGATCTTACAGTGAGGTTTGGTTTTATATTGTTTTGGTTTTTGATGGCTAGTTGATCTTACATTGAGGTTTGGTTTTTGTACTGTTTTGGTTTTTGATGGCTTGTTGATCTTACAGTGAGGTTTCGTTTTTGTACTGTTTTGGTTTTTGATGGCTTGTTGATCTTATAGTGAGGTTTGGTTTTTGTATTGTTTTAGTATTTGATGGCTCATGATCTTACAGTGAGGTTTGAGTTTTTTATTTGAGGTTGATGATAGAATCAGGTTGCTGTGATGAGAGGAAGGTTGAGATTATGGACTGGATTTTTGTGTTTTCTGATTCTGTTTTCTGTTTTGTTTTCTGGTTTTTGTATCTTGGCCCCTTCCTTGCTTGTTGAAACAACAATTGGTATTATATATCAAAACAGGGTGAAAAGTGGGGGAAATAACCTTAGGGTTTGAATATTTTCTGATATGCTGACTTTGAAATCTTAAGGTGTAGGCCTTAAGTTGCCTCTTTTGTGCAACATTTGGGTTGAGTCTGAGCAGAGCTGACTTTGGCATTTAGCAGGATTTTGTAATGCATTGGTTTGTGGTGATATCTTTTTCATCTTTCCTCTTTCCTCTTTCTATGAAACAAAAGCAGTTTTTTGCTTATTTTTTTTTAAATCTGAAGGGTTTGCAGCATTAGAAAATGATGATGCATTTTGTTTGTTGAGCAAGCTTACCATGTTGTTTTTGCTGTGATACTTGTTTGCAGGCTTGCCCTGCTGTTCTGTTGGTTTCAGATTCTTTGGCTTATGTACTTGGTAACTTGCTTGCTTGTTGCAGGTTTACAGCATGCTTTTGCTGCTATGTTTACAACAGCTGCTGCATATACTTGTTGCTTTGTTGCAGGCATGTTGTTTGGCAGCTTTGGGCTGCTGTATTAGCTTGTTTGGGCAGATTGTTTGGCTGTTTTGCTGCATTCATTCATGCTCTTTTATATTTTGCCTATGCTGCCCTGTTTTTTGTACTTGGCAGTTTGTTGTTCTCATTTGTTTTGTAGTTTCACCTTGCCTTTGTAATGCTTGCAAATTTCTCTTTTCCTTTTTTTTGTGAACCAAGAAGGGCAACCTTTTTTTTTATTTGCAATTGGGGCAAATTGATTGTGATAAAATAAACAAACATTCTGATTCCAAGTTGTAAACCCTAATGATGAATTATTCTTTTCGCATATTACTTCACTTTGAATTTTTTGCTAACTTTTCTTTTCTTGTTTCATGAACGGAAAGCGAGACTTAGATGCAAACGATGGTTGGATAGCTTATTTGAAGATGAAGCTACGAAGAAACAACACTCCCTCTTTGAAAACAAGAAATTGTAACTCTTTGTAAATAAGACAAAACTTTGTAATTTTCCTTTGTAATGTAATAATATCAAGCATTTGAATAAAATTTGGTGTGATAGAATTTATTGTACAAAACTTGCAATCCTCAATTGAATACTTTGGATAGAAAAATCTTGGTTTGGTAACTTGCATTTCAAGCAAACACAAAAAGGTCAGATAAATCATGTACTTTGTATTCTTAAACTAAATAAATGTTTTAAGAGCTCAAATCTTTTTGACTAAAGGAATCCACAATCATGGTTGCTTAAATGACAACCTTAACCTTCACATCTTGTCCCAGTCAAGTTTGCATTTAAAATGAACTTGTGTGCTATGCTCGATAAAAAATGGAATTTCATTGCCAAACAAACATGCTTCGAGAATATCTGTCAATCTTTAAATAAACTGTGATTAAGAACATTCAAAGTAAACAAATGCCTTGCGACGATTCGATAATTTTAAAGTCTTCCAAACATAATTTTCCTTCGACTCTTTGAAGATAAACCCGTGAGCGACATCACATATGACCATAAACAGAAATAATCATCTCAAGGTCTTGTAGTTTGAAGAAATCACAACTCTTAGAAATCAGACGACTGTTATTTGAAATTAGGTCAAAATTCATTATGTGACTTCCAATGCATTCGAATTTTGGTGATCTTCTACGCATAATCAGCTCTTGACTTGTGAAGAGAAAATGGAGATGGTATCAAGGAGAATTATACGCAAGAAGAACCGCTCAAAAATATTGAATAATGAAGAAGTTATGATTGTTTGAATTTATTCTCGTAAGAGGGTCGATTTTCAAGTCGATGTAGTCATTTTAAGTTATCTGGACCACTGATTGAGCAAACTTACAATGCGAGGTTTGGAAAATGGCTTAAACAAACCTTGAGGAGACATGAAAACCTATGAAGACCATTTGAAAACCTTGAAAACTCAATTTTCTTTTGAGAAATGCAAAACCCTAATTGCTGATTTATTGCCTGGGAAGAGAATCTGTCTGATCGATTTCTGAGCCAAATTGAATATTCGAGAAACCCTAGGATTATATCTTGTGTAAAAAATGGGAGGGCAAATTTTGGGGTACAACAGTCATCAGTGCATAAGGAGGTGTCTTGAGCTGATCAAACCCTAGTGCAGTCTTGAGTCAAGGGAGATCTTGTGAGCAAATTCTTGATAAGTGAGAGGGCAAATTTTGGGGTACAACAGCTGCCACAGTTCAATCTTCTTAAGCCTGAAGAGTTAGATTGGCGATTTTTGCCATTCGTGACTCTAAGGTGGAAGATGATTGGACACTAGAGTGCCCTGAAATTTGCACTCGGTGATGTGATGGTTGAGGGAATGGGCTTAAAGATGCCATTTAGAGAGGTGATATAAAGTTATTGGAGATGGACTTGTAGATGCCATCCAAAAGTGATTGCTGAATTGTAATTTGTAAGCTTGAACAAATGAGTATCAGAATGGCGTCCGTGTCTGGAGTGTATCTGAACTGTATCTGAAAGCTGATTCTGAATGAGTATCATAATGGCATCCGTGTCTGGAGTGTATCTGAACTGTATATGAAAGTTGACTCTGATTGAGTATCAGAATGGCGTCCGTGCTTGGAGCATATCTGAACTGTATCTGGAAGTTGAAAACTGAGTGAGTATCAGAATGGCATCCATGTCTGGAGCGTATCTGAACTGTATCTTAAAGTTAAATCTGAATAAGTATCAGAATGGCATCTGTGTCTGGAGCGTATCTAAACTGTATCTAAAAGTTGAATCTGAATGAGTATCAGAATGGCATCCGTATCCGGAGCGTATCTAAACTCTATCTGAAAACTTTGAACATTTGTTAATGGTAGCTGTTAACCTTATCCTGAAAAGGGTAAAATGTTATCTAAAATGCAAAGTCATGTTGTATGAAATGCATGGTATGATGCATTTGTGTAATCAATGTTTATGATATATGGACGCGATGTATGCATATGTCAGCTAATCTACTACACTACTGTTGGATTGGGGAAAATAAATCCCTGACTGCTGCTGAGGATATGGGGTGTAAGTCTTCATGTTTTGAAGTTTTGATGAATTTCCATTTAGAGAAATAAACTCTGTTGTAAGGGGAATGTCGTGTACCGTTTGTAAAAACTTATTGAGGAATCCAGAGAAATTGAACGACTTCTACCGGGGATTGATAATTGGAAGCTTTGTTTCGCTAGGGATTAAACTGCATACTGCGGGGGACTTTATGGAAACAACTTGGAGAGATTTCCCTACCTCTTAAGCCATTAGTGACTGTCTTTTATTCTGTTTATTTATAAACAGTAATTATGTTCAGATGCATATGTTCAAAAATAAATCATTGGACGCTTTTTGTAAACAAAACACAAGAGTAAAGAAAAACATATAGTTTTTCACTTTCAAAGGGATATATTTGTATTGACTTTGAGTAAGTATTTTTGTACAATGAGACAAACATTCTAGTAAGAGAATGTTGTCGTAGAAAATGAAAATTTTGATACAAAGAAAAGATAAGTATGTGCAATAATCCCATGGGGTTCCAATTTTGCTATAGCCTTCAGGTCTCTGAGCATCTTGTCTATTTGTTTCCTCGTCCGAAGATGATTGAATTGATTAGAACCTCTGAGTTTGTCAGTGGAAGCCAAATGTTGTCTGTAAGGTGATTCAACGGGACATAGTCATAAGCTTTAATTCCCTAACTTTTGCCTGGACCTCCCTTTCGGGTTTTCAGTCCATTGGGAAAACCTTTTTTTGCCCAAGTCGCCCTTTCGGGTTTTCAACTTGCCGGGTGTACATATTTTTTTTGTTCTATCCCTAATTTTTTCCTGAACCTTTTTGGTTCATCGGGATGCCCTTGTTTTGCATAGGTGTGTCAACCTAGCGGGTCTCTTATGCGTAGTATCTTTTGACTATGTCTGCATTCGCAGAATGCGGTAGATCATCGCCATCCATGGTGGTCAAGATCATTGCTCCACCAGAGAATATGTTTTTGATTACAAAAGGTTCTTCGTATGTAGGAGTCCATTTGCCCGTGGGATCACCTTGCGGCAGTATGATACGTTTGATCACCAAATCCCCGACTTGATACACTTGCCGTTTGACCTTTTTGTTGAAAGCCTTGATCATCCGTTTTTGATACATTTAACCATGACAAACAACAGTAAGTATTTTCTCATCAATCAAGTTTAGTTGATCAAGTCGATTCTGGATCCAATCTTCTTCATTCAACCCTGCATCTTTCATGATTCTTAGAGAGGGGATCTGAACCTCAATAGGAAAGACAACCTCCATGCCGTATACCAGAGAGTAGGGTGTTCCCCCAATTAATGTGTGAGCTGTGGTACGATACCCGTGGAGAGCGAATGGTAGCATCTCATGCCAGTCTTTGTATGTGACCGTCATTTTCTGTATGATCTTTTTAATATTTTTATTCGCGGCTTCGACAACACCATTCATCTTCGGCCGGTAAGGGGAAGAATTGTGATGTTGGATCTTGAATTTCTCGCCCAAGGTGGTGAGCATAGTATTGTTCAAGTTCGTACCATTGTCTATAATGATCCTCTCCAGGATACCGTACCGGCAAATGAGATTCTGCTTGATGAACCGGGCGACAACATTCTTGGTCACGGAAGCGAAAGAAACTGCCTCCACCCACTTTGTAAAATAGTCAATGGCCACTAGGATGAAGCGGTGTCCATTGGATGTTGTTGGCTTGATTTCCCCAATCATATCAATCCCCCACATAATAAAGGGCCAAGGAGCCGTCAAGATGTTCAGAGGAACCGGAGGTACGTGCACCTTGTCAGCATAGATCTAACACTTGTGGAAAGTTCGAGAGTGTTGATAGCAATCTGCTTCAATGGTAGACCAGTAATAGCCTGCCCGTAGGATCTTCTTTGCCATCATATGCCCACTGGAATGGATGCCAAAAGTTCCTTCATGTAACTCAACCATGATATTTTCAGCTTCAACCTTGTCTACGCACCGAAGTAACACAGAGTCATGGTTGCGTTTGTAAATAATGTCATTACTAAGGAAGAATTTAGCAGAGAATCTCCTTAAGAACTTCTTATCATTGACTGAAGCTCCTTCAGGATATTCTTGGGTTTCGAGATACCTCTTGACTTCATGAAACCAAGGTTGGTCCACTACTTATTCAATATTAATCTCGTGACAATGTGCTGGTTCATGCCTTCGTTTAATGGTGATCTGGGGAGCTTCGTTATCCCATTTAAGTTTAAACATGGATGACATTGTGGCTAGTGCATCTACTAGCTTATTTTCTTCTCGCGGGAAGTGCTCGAAGGTAATCTTCTCAAAATGTGGGAGCAATGTCAAAACATGTTCTTTATAAGAGATAAGGTTAGGGTGTTTGGTTTCCCATTCCCCTTTGATCTGGCTGATGACTAAAGTTGAATCTCCAAATACATTTAAAGACTTGATCCCCAAGTCTATGGCAGCTTTGAGACCAAAGATGCATGCTTTGTATTCCGCCCTGTTATTTGTACAATTGAAGTAGAGTCTTGCAGTAAATGGAGTATGACACCCTTCAGGAGATATGAGTACAACACCAATACCATTGTCGAGTGCGTTGGATGCCCCAACAAAAACCAGGGTCCATCGAGATCCTTGTCCAGGTCCGTCATATGGCCTGAATTCTTCATAGTTGTTTACCATCATGATGTCTTCATCTGGGAATTCGAACATCATGGACTGGTAGTCTTCTACAGCTTGGTGAGCAAGGTGATCAGCTAGTACACTGCCCTTTATTGCTTTATGGGTAGTATATTGTATGTCATATTCTGTCAGGATCATCTGCCATCTTGCTATTCTCCCAGAGAGGGCAGGTTTCTCGAAGATGTATTTTATTGGATCCATTTTAGATATCAATAAGGTAGTATGGGTCAGCATATACTGTCTTAGCCGACGAGCAGCCCATGCCAGAGCGCATCAAGTTTTCTCGAGCAGTGAATATCTTGTTTCACAGTCGGTAAACTTTTTACTCAGGTAATAAATAGCATGCTCTTTTCGTCTAGACTCGTCATGCTGCCCCAACACACACCCCATTGAATTTTCCTAAATAGTCAGATACATGATTAATGGCCTTCCCTCGACTGGTGGCATCAACGCAGGAGGCTCTTGCAGGTACTCTTTGATTTTGTCAAAAGCAAATTGGCACTCATCATTCCATTTGACTACTCCATCTTTCTTCAATAGTTTGAAGATTGGTTCACAAGTAGCTGTTAGGTGAGAAATGAATCTGGAAATGTAGTTCAAACGTCCCAAGAATCCTCTTACTTCTTTTTCAGTACGAGGAACAGGCATCTCTTGTATCGTTTTCACTTTGGCAGGATCTACTTCAATACCTTTATTGCTGACGACAAAGCCTAGGAGCTTACCGGACCTTACTCCAAACGTGCATTTATTTGGGTTCAACCTCAGCTTGTACTTCTTTAGTCTCTCAAACAGTTTCTGTAAATGATCAAGATGATTTTCTTCTGTTTGGGATCTAGCTATCATGTCGTCCACATAGAACTCTATTTCGTGATCTATCATGTCGTGAAATAGAGCTACCATGGCACGCTGATAGGTTTCCCCAACTGTGATACGGTGGGAGTACTGACTTGGTTTTTTGCGTTTGTGTTCGCAAATGTTTCGGTTTATCAAGAGTCGCCACAGACTTTTTATTTTATCCTAAGGAAAGGCCAAAAAGCACAGGAAAGACCTTTGAGATGTTTTCGTGGGTTCGGGGGGTAGATTATAGAAAGGGAAGGTATTAGAATCCTTTCTATCCATGGTTATCCATGGGCTCTTAGTTACTTGTTTTAGATCACTTGCCTTTGTTTTTCAATTGTTTTGAAATGGTGCTTTGTGTGCGATTTTGAAAGATGTTTTTGAAAAGAGGCCATCATTGTGGGAACCTTTGTAATGATTCTTGTTTGAATGTATACAAAGGTGTTTGTCTTTTTGAAAGGTTTTCAATGTTTTGAAAGTTGTTTTGAAATTGTGTGGTGGATTGTGTTTTAAAAAACAGCAAGGATGTTTTGCAAGATTTTTTATCAAGTAACTAAGAGTTGTCTACCCTATTTTACTCAAAGATCTTTCTTATGTTTTTAACCCTTTTAACAGTGTTGTTTCACCATTGTATTTGGTGAACAACCTTGTGTTAGGATGTAAATGGGACAGGCGTGGGTCATCGTATGACCATGATAGCAATGTTGCGAAATGACTTAGCACTTTTCTGTAGGGACTAAGATCATTTTCAAAGGCAACTTTGATAGCGTCATCGAGGGACTATGATCTTTTTTCAATTCGTTTGTGCTAAGACATCCCACATGCATAACATGGCCATTTTTATAAGGCAACAAGTGGATGGAACCCTAGGGGTGCAAGTGTGCATTGTGTTTGTTTTTTATGCATTATTATCTTTGATTTTTGGGTTGTCTAACTGTTGATTTTATCTTGCCATACACACCTAATTACTAGCATTTATACAAAGCAATAAAAATGCAGGAAATAAATATCCTACACTATTACAACCATATTGAATTGCATGAGAATATAAAGGAAAAAATAAGGTAAAAGCAAGAAAAATGAGTGTCTTTCGACCCAGGCAGCAGCACCCTTCGACTGGCATTCTGTTGGCCTCCTTCGATTGGGGGCTGGCATCAGTAAGGTCCTGTCCTTCGATTGGGAATTCGCGCCAGTGAGATCATGGTCTTCGATTGGGCTTTGGCACTAGTCAGGTCATGTACTTCGATTGGAGGCTGGCACCAGCATGGAAGTGCCTTTCGTTTGAGCCTGGACTTAGTGCAAGTGTGCCTCTGGCTGAGCCTTTCTGCCTTGTTGCCTACTTCGATTGGGCCTAGAATCAGTGAGGAAGCCTGGGGCTTCGTTTCATACTCCTGTCTTTTGTTTGTGGCATGGAAATGGAAAGGTTATGGATTTCGTCTGAGGTCTGGAAACAACAAGGTTCTGGCTTTTCCACAGGCTCCTTGCTGACTCCTTGTAAGCATATTTAGGCCCTCAAATTGTGATTCGAAAGGCTTGTGCAGCTAGCCAATCGAAGGGTATAACAAACCTGTCTCAAGTTCTTAAATGCAACATCCAAACATAACTACAGTCCAGGGGTTAGCACAAAAAACCAATGGGTCTCAAAGTCTAAATTATAACTAATTAAGGTTGAGTTTTCAGCATAAGAGCAATCAGAATCTAATGCTAAAACATGGTCTAGAAATATCTACATTTTTCTTTATTGGCATGTACTCATGATGTTTAAATGAAAAAGTCCCAAGCTGGAGAGAACTTACCTCTTGAAGTGCTTAGTCGAAAGAGCTGTAGGTGACCTTTTTTGATGGTGGAGGGAGCCTTGCTGGGATCTTTCTGAAGCTAGTTCTGTTACTGTTTGGTTTGGGCAGGCAGGTCTGAGTTTCTGTTAGTTTTGATACAGGCTTGCTTGCAGTTGCAGTTGGACTGGCTTTAGGCAGGTTTGTTTGCAGTTGTAGTTGAACTGGCTTGAGTTTTCTGGTTTTGGTAAGGAAGGCAGGTTTTGAGGTCATGCAGGCCTCAAGGCTTGTTGTGCCTTAGGCTTGTATTTGTAACACAGGTTTGATGTTCTGGTGTTAGGCAGGAGGATGCAGTTCTGGATTCTGGGTATGTGTTTAAGTGTTTAAGTGTTTAAGTGTTCAAGTGCTTGAGTGTTCAAGTGTTTGAGTGTTCAAGTGTTTAAGTGTTTAAGTGTTTAAGTGTTTAAGTGTTCAAGTTCTTGAGAATTTGAGAATTTTGTGGTGTATGAGAATTTTGAAGATACGTTTCTCTGGCCAAAAAAGTCCTCTCTCAGCTTTGCATAAATTCCTCTATTTATAGAGGAAAAGAATGGACATGTTTTCAACATCCAGCCTTGCAAAAAATAGTAAAATAATAGGTAGTCGTGACAGCACATGTGGTGGGCCTGTTGGCAGTTGGGGTGCAGAGGTTGTGACTCATACTTCTGTCATTGCTTGTGGAGCAGAAATAATAAAATAAAGCCCAGCTGGAAAGTAAATGTCCAACTTGTGCCACAAAAGCAAGATGAATGGTTCAGGTGAGGTTGCTTCATGCTGAAGGAAAATAGGTGCAAGGCTCAAGATAGACTTTCCTAAAAGGTAGTACTGTGCTATTAAGTGCAAGTGGTTTTAGACAATAAATGGGTGCATGCCTAAAAAAGAGAAGACATGTGGCCTAGCCTATGGGTCTGAATGTCCAAATTGATCTTTTGAGTCGAATCCTCCATCTTTCTACACCTTTCAACCAGACTGGAACAAAACAACATTCGTTTTCACCAGCTGTGTGTCCTTCGAATGGGCCAACTGTGTGTTCTTCGAATGGCCCTTTTCAGAAGGTTATTAACTTCTGATTCAAAGGAAGCTTTCAGAACATCATTGACTCTTTGAATTGAAGAAAACCAGAGGGAGGCCTTTGCCTCAGTCGAAGCTTGTGGTCGAAACAAGCTAACTCGAAGGAAGCTATTGCCCAATCGAAAGCTCATGCTCGAAGGAAGCATATTGCCCAATCGAAACCTGGGTCGAAGCAAACATACTTCCCAATCGAAAGTCCGTGTTTGAAGGAATCTTAGAGTTCAACATGAAGGACATATCCAATTTGCATTCGAAAGAGGCTTTTGCTCATCTGAAGTTTTCATCCAGGCACATAGAAGGTGAGTTCCCAAACGAAGACTTTCCTTGCAGGGGGGTACATGTGACCAGTAGGTCATGGCCTTCGATTGCAAGCATGCAGGAAGCAATCTTGTCGAGTCGAAGCAGGCTTGTAGGCAGCAAAATTTCCAGATTCGAAAGAGGCATGCAGGAGGCAAAAAGTCCAGATTCGAAAGAGGCATGCAGGAGGCAAAAAGTCCAGATTCGAAAGAGGCATACATGAGGCAAAATGTCCAGATTCGAAAGAGGCATGCAAGAGGCAAAAAGTCTAGATTCGAAAGAGGCATGCAGGAGGCAAAATATCCAGATTTGAAAGAGGCATGCTAGTAGCCATTTTGAGCAATCGAAGGAGGCCAAGAGTCAATCGAAAGAGCTGAATCGAAAAACACTTGTTTTTATCCAAATTTGCCAAAATATTAATTTTATCTGTTTTCCCCTTTTTTGACAGTTTCCTTTTGGTATTGGAAAATCCCAATGCACTTGTTCAAGCTTGAACCTTGAAAATACTTGTAAGAAAGGCCTTGAGAATTGAGAGGGCAAATTTTGGGGTACAACAGCTGCCCCTGTTCAATCTTCTTGAACCTGAAGAGTTAGATTGGCAGTTTCGCCGTTCGTGACTTGAAGGTGAAAGATGATTGAACACTAGAGTGCCCAGAAATTTGCACTCGGTGATGTGATGGTTGGGGGAATGGGCTTAGAGATGCCATTTGGAGAGATGATAGAAAGTTGTTGGATATGGGCTCTAAGATGCCATCTGGAGATGTGACAGAATCTTGTCGGAGATGGGCTTAAAGATGCCATCTGGAGATGTGACAGAATCTTGTCGGTGATGGACTTAAAGATTCCATCTGGAGATGTGACAGAATCTTGTCGGAGATGGGCTTAAAGATGCCATCCAATAATGTTTATTGTAAGTGTAATGTTGTAGGTCAGAAGAATGAGCATCAAAATGGTATCCATGTCTGGAATGCATTTGAACTGTATCTGGAGACTGAGTCTATATGAGCCAAAGAATGGCGTCCGTGTCTGGAGCGTATCTGAAATGCATTTAAATGAGTGACAGAATGACATCCGAATCTGGATCGTATCTGGACTGTATTTGGAGTTTGAGATCTGTATGAGTAGCAGAATGACTTCCGTGCCTGGAGTGTATCTGAAACTGTAACTGGGATCTGAATGAGTGACAGAATGGCAACCGTATCTGGAGCGTATCTGGACTGTATCTTGGAGTTGAGATCTGTATGAGTAGCAGAACGACTTCCGTATTTGGAGTGTATCTGAAACTGTAACTGGGATCTGAATGAGTGACAGAATGGCAACCGTATCTGGAGCGTATCTGGACTGTATCTGGAGTTGAGATCTGTATGAGTAGCAGAATGACTTCCGTGTATGAAGTGTATCTGAAACTGTAACTGGGATCTGAATGAGTGATAGAATGGCAACCGTATCTGGAGCGTATCTGGACTGTATCTTGGAGTTGAGATTTGTATGAGTAGCAGAATGACTTCCGTATTTAGAGTTGGGTTGTTTTAGCTGGTCGAGTAGATAGTTGTCCTGTCTGGTTTCAGGTATTAATCTCTGACCTGAGAAAGAAATATAGTTTTCTTGGCTTGTTACAGGTGTTAATCTTCAATCTCTTCATGTAGATAGTTTTCCTGGCTTGTTATAGGTATTAATCTACAATCAGTCGTCCACAGATATTTTTCCTGGCTTGCTACAGGTATTAATCCGGAACTTGAAAAGGTTGGCCGATGAGATAGTTGTCCTATCTGGTTTCAGGTATTAATCTCTTCCCTGAGAAAGAAAGATAGTTTCCTGGCTTGTTACAGGTGTTAATCTTCAATCTCTTCATGTAGATAATTTTCTTGGCTTGTTACAGGTATTAATCTACAATCAGTCGTCCACAGATAGTTTTCCTGGCTTGCTACAGGTATTAATCTGGAACTTGAAAAGGTTGGCCGGTGAGATAGTTGTCTTGTCTGGTTTCATGTATTAATCTCTGCCCTGAGAAAGAAAGATAGTTTCCTGGCTTGTTATAGGTGTTAATCTTCAATCTCTTCATGTAGATAGTTTTCCTGGCTTGTTACAAGTATTAATCTACAATCAGTCGTCCACAGATAGTTTTCCTGGCTTGTTACAGGTATTAATCCGAAACTTGAAAAGGTTGGCCGATGAGATAATTGTCCTGTCTGGTTTCAGGTATTAATCTCTGCCCTGAGAAAGAAAGATAGTTTCCTGGCATGTTACAAGTGTTAATCTTCAATCTCTTCATGTAGATAGTTTTCCTGGCTTGTTATAGGTATTAATCTACAATCAGTCGTCCACAGGTAGTTTTCCTGGCTTGCTACAGGTATTAATCTGGAACTTGAAAAGGTTGATGGTAGCCATCTGTTGATTGACCTTTTCCTGAAAAGGTAAAACGTTAGCTGTATGCAATGTCATGATGTATGAAATGCACGATGTCATGATGTTCTCAAAATAAATGAGATTGCGTTGTATGCACTTATCATGTATGTAAATAGGATGTATGAAATGTGAAATGTTAATGAATGTATTTCTGTTTGGAAAAATAAGTCCTTGACAAAAGCTGGGGAGTCATTGAATCCTGGACTGCCGTTGAAGAGTATGTATGTCTTCAAACTTTGCTTAGAATATTTCCAATGGATTCCTGTTTTGTTGTTTGAGGAGAACTCCGCTGGGGGAAGTTGAAAACTCTGTGGGGAGTATGTTTATTTCTGCTTGGAGAAAGAGTTTAGGAGTCTTAGTCGTCTGTTTCTCTACTGGGGAGTCGAAGTTGAACTGATATCTGGTCGGGTCCAGGTTTCGCAGTAACTTGCTGGGGATTGTAGATTAGTCTACTGGGGAAGAGGAGTTGTGGTCCTTTGATTTGTAGTAGTCAGAGAGGCAAACTGAAGCTGGGGAATCCTGGTGTTGTTGGGGAAATAAACCCTGTTGTCGGTCTGCTAGAGAGGTGACGACTTCGTTGAAGTTATCTCAGCTGGGGAAAGGTTTTCAGAGATTAAACTCTTGCTGGGGAATCATCCTATGAGAAGGATTTTGGGGAGATTTGTCACTGCCCCTAGCTACGAGTGTTTGTGGCACTGCCTGGAAATGTTTGACTGTATGTAACCCTTTGTCGGGGTTGACGCTCAATGTCCCAAGTGACGGAGATGGAGACCTGCCCCTGGTTACTCTGCACTTCTTCAGAGATTTCTTGAAATCTTGACTGGACTGCCCCAGGTATGCTAGATAATGACATTTTAAGTCCCCCTGTTGATAGGAGATTTGTCAATGGAAGTGTCATCCTTCTTGAATTGATTTTGTTCACTGAGAGAGCTTTCGTTCATCGGATATTCATTGTGTGAATTTCTCTGCTGTCAAACAAATAGCCAAATGCAAACAGTGATATTCAAGTAATGCAAAGTTTATGCTTGTCTCGAAGTTTTGAAAAATGCGTTTTTTAGCGGAAAACTTTTTATAAGACAAATTCAACACAAGATTTAGGGCTAAGCCTTAGAGGAGTCAGGATACCTTTTGTAATAGTATGCCTTCGAACTAACCCATGCTTCAATTAGGACTTTTGAAGGGTTGTAACGTGGCTTCGTTCACGGTTTAAGAAACAAAGGATAAAGTCTCAAATGTATTTGTACCCACCCGTTCTCCATGATGTTCTTCAATCCTAAACTCAGTTAATTATGCATTTGAACTCCAAATGAGTCTGGAACGACGTTTTTGGTGATGGTTCACACAAATTGAATTTGTGGGAAGGCAGTCATTTTTGTAACATTTTCCATGTTGTTGAGGGTTTGTAGTGACCTCTTTTTTATTTATTTGTTATCCCTAACTTTTGCCTGACCGTTCCTGTTTTCGAGATCACGGTCAGCGGGATGCCCCAACTTTCTTAAGCCTCCTTTATAGGTTTTGGCTTAGTGGGCTTTTCTTTTTTTGAGATATTGACTGCCTATGAGATAAGGAACCACCACTGTCTTTTGATTCCAGAGGAATGCTTTTGATGTCGTTCATGGTATTACAAACTGAGAGTTTGCGACTTTAATGCACATCTTTTTTTTTTTGAATTAACTGAGAGACTACCCTGCCCCAGGTTTAAATCAAAGGTTTCATTTTTTTTTAAAACAGAAAACTCCTACTTCTTTGGATCAAAGGGGTTGACTAGGGATTATCTTCCTTATAACTCCAGTGTTTAGGATTTGAAAGAAACGCCTGTACATCGTCAACAAAGTCTGTTCAAAAGCATATTGTATGAGATTATGGCATTGTTTCATCATCCTCCCTCTAAAGGCTTGTAACTTTTAGCAAGAGTTGAATGTCATAAAGAGAGTAAAAAGCATAGTTTAAATGTAATGAAAATGAAAGGATTAATTCAAGACAAACATATGCAATGCATTAATGAAACAGAGTTTGACATTAATAGATAATTGTTTGAATAACAAAAGAAATTACAATTGAAAATTCAAATGAAACAAAGATGCTCTCAAAGATTCGTCAAAGGAGCAGTGATTATGCTAGAGTCTCCGGAGGGTCAAACTCGATCTCCTTGGCATCAATCATGTCTTGGACCTTGTTCTTCAAAGCCCAACAGTTGTTTGTGTCATGCCCTGGGCTATCAAAATGATAAGCACATCTTGCATCCGGGTTAGGAGAAGAAGTCTTAGGGTTCGGATGAGGAGCCTTTAATGTAATTAGCTCTTTCTTCAACATGTGTTGTAGCGCTTGAGCTAGTGACATGTTTATCTTAGTGTATTGTCTTTTAGGCGCGTCTGGCCTTCGTTGATTTCCCCTTTGCTGTTGTCGATGTGACGCAGAACCAGAGATCAGGGCTGCCCCTACGTGTTGGTCATGGCGATTCTTTTGACTGTACACAACATTAGACTCTTTCTTCCCATTGTAGGGCTTTTTCTGAACATCAGAAGGTGTAGCTTCTTGAATCTTCACACTTTCGATGCCAGCTTCGACCCTTTCGTCGGTCAGTATTAGCTCGGTGAACCCGGCTGAAGAGCTTCCGATCAAGTGTTTGAAGAAAGGCTCTGTCAATGCTCCCATGAAGATGTCAATCAGCTCCCTGTCAGTTAAAGGGGGTTGCACCCTACCAGCCAGATCTCGCCACTTTTGGGCGTATCCTTTGAAGCTCTCGTTGGGACCCATGGTCATGTTCTGCAATTGCACACGAGTTGGTGCAAGATCAGCATTGTACTGATACTGCTTATAGAAAGCAGCAGCTAAATCTTCCCAGGTGTGGATGCGGGAACTCTCCAATTGATAAAACCACTCGAGTTGAGTCCCTACCAGGCTTTCTTGGAAGAAGTGGATCCAAAGATTTGGATCAGTTGTGTATGGTTGAATCTTGCGGACATAAGACTTTAAGTGCATCTTAGGGAAAGAGACTCCGTCGTATAGGGCAAAGGTAGGGACTTTGAACTTTGGAGGGATGACTAATCCAGAAACTAGACCCATGTCTCCTAAATCCAAGCCAGGTATTTGTTGAATCTCCATAGCACTGAGGCGATCCTCCAACTGTTTTTACTTGTCATCAGCGGGAGGATATTGTTCTCCGGAGTAGTCAGCTTCACCATCATCGATCTCCAAATTGTGGTCTTCTTCCAGACTATCCTCTATGTTGGGTGGAGTTGAAAGATCTAGGGTTTTAGGTCTTCTTTTCAAGTTCAGGACACCTACTTTCTTCTTGGACTTCTTCTTCTTATCTTTGAGAAGGAGAGCTTTCAGGTCCTCTTGCCCTTTACCTATAGCCAAAAGCATTTGTTGGAACTGAGCGTTTTGAGCTTGAAGATCTTTCACCGTTTGTTCCATATCCATCTTACTGAAATAAATAGTAGGAAGATAAGGAGACCTGTATGGGAGAAACCTGTCATGATATGATGCATGATATGTGGATGCATTGTTTCAAGGATCTCTCGGGGTAAACACAAGAAAAATGTTAGAGGTTGAATTTTGATCAACATCTTTGATTGGAGACCTTTGTACCGGTGGATGTCTTTCCACGAGAATCAAACTCACCGTGTCAAGTGGGTCATAGCCCCTGATTCAAGTTGTTGCACTTGATCTTTGACGGCGTTTGTTTAGAGGAAACCTCTTGCCCTTTGGTAGACGTTTGGTTCAACGTTCCCTGTATCAAAAGACCCTCGAGATCCTTGAAATGGTTATTGAAAAAATGCTATGGTATGATGTTATGATGTTATGTATATGCATGCAAAAGTAAGCAAGTGTATATACATGTAATCATATTCACACAAAACAGACAAGTCCTTAGGTTTAGGCTTGCATGGGGTTTGTAGCTAAGTACCCTCTTAAAGTTAGTTGGCTCAAACCTGTCCTGAAATAGAAACTGGGTTCTAAGGAGCTCAATATCATCGGATTGTTTTCTATGTTCATTGTTTTGGTTTAGCCACTTAACTGGCGACCAAAATATTCCAAGAAAACAACCCTCAATGAGTGTAGTATCGAGTATCTACCAACTTTGGACTGTACCAAAGCCGTTCATCTCACTACCCCTAATGAAAGGCCAAGATGGTCAAGTAAGGTTCTAGTTCATTAGTGCTTAATGACATCACTCAGCGGCCCCGTATTCTTTTTGATTGACTCAAAGGCTACCGGTACTCACAAATATGTCGCACTAATATAGCTACTGCTTCAACCATGTCGGTATACCCCGCACAGTTTATTGTTATTTACCTAAAAAGGTGCCCCCAAATCCGGGTGTAGGATTTAAAACAAAACCAAACAAGGAACCCAAAAGTAAAGCAATCAAAGCAAACAATGTAAGCAAGTATGGGTGATCTAAAACCCTAAGGTAACCCCACTTTTAAAAATATTCCCCAGCAGAGTCGCCAGTTCTTTGATACGGTGGGAGAACTGACTTGGTTTTTTGCATTTGTGTTCGCAAATGTTTCAGTTTAGCAAGAGTCGCCACCGACTTTTTATTTTATCCTAAGGAAAGGCCAAAAAGCACAGGAAAGACCTTTGAGATGTTTTCGTGGGTTCGGGGGGTAGATTATAGAAAGGGAAGGTATTAGCATCCTTTCTATCCATGGTTATCCATGGGCTCTTAGTTACTAGTTTTAGATCACTTGCCTTTGTTTTTCAATTGTTTTGAAATGGTGCTTTGTGTGCGATTTTGAAAGATGTTTTTGAAAAGAGGACATTGTTGTGGCAACCTTTATAATGATTCTTGTTTGAATGTATACAAAGGTGTTTGTCTTTTTGAAAGGTTTTCAATGTTTTGAAAGTTGTTTTGAAATTGTGTGGTGGAGTGTGTTTTAAAAAACAGCAAAGATGTTTTGCAAGATTTTTGATCAAGTAACTAAGAGTTGTCTACCCTATTTTACTCAAAGATCTTTCTTATGTTTTTAACCCTTTTAACAGTGTTGTTTCACCATTGTATTTGGTGAACAACCTTGTGTTAGGATGTAAACGGGACAGGCGTGGGTCATCGTATGACCATGATAGCAATGTTGCGAAATGACTTAGCACTTTTCTGTAGGGACTAAGATCATTTTGAAAGGAAACTTTGATAGCGTCATCGAGGGACTATGATCTTTTTTCAATTTGTTTGTGCTAAGACATCCCACATGCATAACATGGCCATTTTTATAAGGCAACAAGTGGATGGAACCCTAGGGGTGCAAGTGTGCATTGTGTTTGTTTTTGATGCATTATTATCTTTGATTTTTGGGTTGTCTAACTGTTGATTTTATCTTGCCATACACACCTAATTACTAGCATTTGTACAAAGAAATAAAAATGCAGGAAATAAATATCCTACACTATTACAACCATATTGAATTGCATGAGAATATAAAGGCAAAAATAAGGTAAAAGCAAGAAAAATGAGTGTCTTTCGACCCAGGCAGCAGCACCCTTCGACTGGCATTCTATTGGCCTCCTTCGATTGGGGGCTGGCATCAGTAAGGTCCTGTCCTTCGATTGGGAATTCGCGCCAGTGAGATCATGGTCTTCGATTAGGCTTTGGCACCAGTCAGGTCATGTACTTCGATTGGGGGCTGGCACCAGCATGGAAGTGCCTTTCGTCTGAGCCTGGACTTTGTGCAAGTGTGCCTCTGGCTGAGCCTTTCTGCCTTGTTGCCTACTTCGATTGGGCCTGGAATCAGTGAGGAAGCCTGGGGCTTCGTTTCATACTCCTGTCTTTTGTTTGTGGCATGGAAATGGAAAGGTTATGGATTTCGTCTGAGGTCTGGAAACAACAAGGTTCTGGCTTTTCCACAGGCTCCTTGACGACTCCTTGTAAGCATATTTAGGCCCTCAAATTGTGATTCGAAAGGCTTGTGCAGCTAGCCAATCGAAGGGTATAACAAACCTGTCTCAAGTTCTTAAGTGCAACATCCAAACATAACTACAGTCCAGGGGTTAGCACAAAAAACCAATGGGTCTCAAAGTCTAAATTATAACTAATTAAGGTTGAGTTTTCAGCATAAGAGCAATCAGAATCTAATGCTAAAACATGGTCCAGAAATATCTACATTTTTCTTTATTGGCATGTACTCATGATGTTTAAATGAAAAAGTCCCAAGCTGGAGAGAACTTACCTCTTGAAGTGCTTAGTCGAAAGAGCTGTAGGTGACCTTTTTTGATGGTGGAGGGAGCCTTGTTGGGATCTTTCTGAAGCTAGTTCTGTTACTGTTTGGTTTGGGCAGGCAGGTCTGAGTTTCTGTTAGTTTTGATACAGGCTTGCTTACAGTTGCAGTTGGACTGGCTTTAGGCAGGTTTGTTTGCAGTTGCAGTTGAACTGGCTTGAGTTTTCTGGTTTTGGTAAGGAAGGCAGGTTTTGAGGTTATGCAGGCCTCAAGGCTTGTTGTGCCTTAGGCTTGTATTTGTAACACAGGTTTGATGTTCTGGTGTTAGGCAGGAGGATGCAGTTCTGGATTTGTTGTTTGGATTCTGGGTATCTGTTTGAGTGTTTAAGTGATGAAGTGTTTTAGTGTTTAAGTGTTCAAGTGCTTGAGTGTTCAAGTGTTTGAGTGTTCAAGTGTTTAAGTGTTTAAGTGTTTAAGTGCTTGAGAATTTGAGAATTTTATGGTGTATGAGAATTTTGAAGATACGTTTCTCTGGCCAAAAAAGTCCTCCCTCAGCTTTGCATAAATTCCTCTATTTATAGAGGAAAAGAATGGACATGTTTTCAACAGCCAGCCTTGCAAAAAATAGTAAAATAATAG
This sequence comes from Vicia faba, assembly GCA_948472305.1. Classification (NCBI taxonomy): domain Eukaryota; kingdom Viridiplantae; phylum Streptophyta; class Magnoliopsida; order Fabales; family Fabaceae; genus Vicia; species Vicia faba. Next base: position 320,897,377 of record OX451736.1, on the reverse strand, counting down.
GTAGTCGTGGCAGCACATGTGATGGGCCTGTTGGCAGTTGGGGTGCAGAGGCTGTGACTCATGCTTCTGTCATTGCTTGTGGAGCATAAATAATAAAATAAAGCCCAGCTGGAAAGTAAATGTCCAACTTGTGCCACAAAAGCAAGATGAATGGTTCAGGTGAGGTTGCTTCATGCTGAAGGAAAATAGGTGCAAGGTTCAAGACAAACTTTCCTAAAAGGTAGTACTGTGCTATTAAGTGCAAGTGGTTTTAGACAATAAATAGGTGCAGGCCTAAAAAAGGGAAGACACGTGGCCTAGCCTATGGGTCTGAATGTCCAACTTGATCTTTTGAGTCGAATCCTCCATCTTTCTACACCTTTCAACCAGACTGGAACAAAACAGCATTCGTTTTCACCAGCTGTGTGTCCTTCGAATGGGCCAACTGTGTGTTCTTCGAATGGCCCTTTTCAGAAGGTTATTAACTTCTGATTCGAAGGAAGCTTTCAGAACATTATTGACTCTTTGAATTGAAGAAAACCATGGGGAGGCCTTTGCCTCAGTCGAAGCTTGTGGTCGAAACAAGCTAACTCGAAGGAAGCTATTGCCCAATCGAAAGCTCATGCTCGAAGGAAGCATATTGCCCAATCGAAACCTGGGTCGAAGCAAACATATTTCCCAATTGAAAGCCTGTGTTCAAAGGAAGCTTAGAGTTCAACATAAAGGACATATCCAAGTTGCATTCGAAAGAGGCTTTTGCTCATCTGAAGTTTTCATCCAGGCACACAGAAGGTGAGTGCCCAAACGAAGACTTGCCTTGCAGGGGGGTACATGTGACCAGTAGGTCATAGACTTCGATTGCAAGCATGCAGGCAGCAATCTTGTCTAGTCGAAGCAGGCTTGTAGGCAGCAAAATGTCCAGATTCGAAAGAGGCATACAGGAGGCAAAAAGTCCAGATTCGAAAGAGGCATGCAGGAGGCAAAAAGTCCAGATTCGAAAGAGGCATACATGAGGCAAAATGTCCAGATTCGAAAGAGGCATGCATGAGGCAAAAAGTCCAGATTCGAAAGAGGCATGCAGGAGGCAAAATATCCAGATTCGAAAGAGGCACGCTAGTAGCCATTTTGAGCAATCGAAGGAGGCCAAGAGTCAATCGAAAGAGCTGAATCGAAAAACACTTGTTTTTATCCAAATTTGCCAAAATATTAATTTTATCTGTTTTACCCTTTTTTGACAGTTTCCTTTTGGTATTGGAAAATCCCAATGCACTTGTTCAAGCTTGAACCTTGAAAATCCTTGTAAGAAAGGCCTTGAGAATTGACAGGGCAAATTTTGGGGTACAACATCAACATTCTTCAGTCTGAATGGCATTACCTTGTAGCAGAATATGCCTCACTGTGTGATAAAAGTTGTCTTCTCCATATCCTCAGGTGCCATTTTGATTTGGTTGTAGCCTGAGAAACCGTCCAGGAAGGAAAACACTTTGTTCTGTGCCGTATTGTCAACTAGAATGTCAATGTGGGGAAGTGGGAAATCATCCTTAGGGCTTGCCCTATTCAAATCTCTATAGTCCACACACATTCGTACTTTGCCATCCTTTTTAGGCACAAGAACAACATTGGCAACAAACCTTTTTAGGCAGTGTTGAATTGTTTCATGACTTCAGCTTTAATCTTCTCCGACATATCTGGTCACATTCAACGGACCTTTTGTTTTACTGGTGGGAAATCCTCCTTTGTAGGTAGACGATGTATCACAATATCTACATCAAGCCCTGGCGTGTCTTCATATGACCAGGCAAATACCTCAACATATTCGTGTAGCAACTGAATCAGACGCTCTTTGACACTGGGTTCCAAGTTGGCACCCACCTTGACTTCTCTTTTGTCTTCCTCGGTACCTAGGTTGACTGTATCCACGGGTTCCTCGTGGGGCTGAATGGTTCTCTCTTCTTGTTGTAGTAATCTGGAAAGTTCCCCTGGTACTTCACAATCTTCCTCACCTTTGTCTTTGGCTTGATGGATTAGATTTTCAGAGTCACAAAAGGCCATAGCAGAACCGTTATCCATGGGATCTCGAATGGATGTAGACCTACATTGTGAGTGTGAGTGTGTGTAAGGGTATAGCTATCTTTGAAAGAAATGAAAATGTAAAAAGAAAAACAATGAGCACAAAGTTTGTATGCAAAAACATCCATGATTCATTGATGTCATATGAAAATGAGATAATAACCCTTACAAATGGACCATTGTGCCTCGGGTAAAACACAAGGTTTTAAGAGTCTGAATTATTTTAATATTACAGATCCAACAAAATGTAAAGACAAATTACTGTGGGATAAAAGTGATTGGGAAAAAATATCTAGCCTCCCAGTTGCTGAGTCCTCCACTGACAGTTGGGAAAATCCAGTCCTCCAGGTTGTAGTTGTCTTCATCATCCTATACCTCGTTGACTTTGCGGTTGCTGATCTTCAAGGGTGGTCCTCTTGCACGAGCGCTGCACACAACCTTATGGGCACCTGAAGTGAAACCCAGACCAAACTTGTCAGATTTGTATGGAATATTTGGGAGTTGTCCCCAAATAGTTCACCCACCTTCTTTTATCACTGCCTTGGTATCCTTCAAAGACGACATCCTGAGCGGAGGCCTTGTGATCTTGGTAACTTGAGACACAGCCTTGGTCACTGCTATATCTTGTGGGACTTCTTCAAAGTGCTGGAATGGAGTTTCAATAAATTCACCATCTAACTCCACATATCTGAAGGAATTAAGATGGCTGATCATATACTCTTCTTCTCCATGAACGGTGATGATTTTACCTTGAATTGGATATTTCAGAATTTAGTGCAACATAGAAGTAACAACGCCGACATTGTGAATCCGTGGTCGGCCTAGCAAGTAGGAATATAAAGGGAGAATATCCATTACATAAAAAGTTGAATCAAATGTTTGGGTTCCAACCTTTATGGGGATAGCCACTTCCCCGTGCACCATCCTTTTTGAGCCGTCAAAGGCTCTCACTACTATGTTGCTTGGTTTCAATGTCAATCCCTCACAGTCAAGCCTATCAAGAGCTCTTTTAGGTATACATTCAGAGACGAGCCAATGTCCACCAAAACATGAGCCAAGGTTGTGCCCCTGTATTTCACTGATACATGCAATGCCTCATTATGCTTCCTCCCTCTTGGCGTTAAATCAGCATCTGAAAAGCCTAAGCCATTATCTACAGTCAAGCTGGCTACGCAGTCTTGGAACTGATCGGCAAATGTTTCTTGGGGTACATGGGCTTTTTTCAGGAATTTTACCAAGGCCTTTGAATGCGCCTCAGAACATAGTAGTAAAGCCAACATGGAAATTTTATATGGAGTTTGCCCCAGTTGCTCAACTACATTGTAGCCGCTTCTTTTTATGATCTTTAGAATTTCTTCCATCTCTTTCTGGGAGGTCTCAGGGATAGCCAATGATTGTGCCTTCGTCTGGACAGGCTCAATCATAATACTTTTACCTCGAGTCACAGTTGACTCGGCAGTAGGAATATCAGTAGGAGTGATAACAAGGGTTGATCAGCTTTGTCAGTTGGAGTATTAATAGAGATGATCGTAGGACTGGGAACAACCTTTGGAGGAGCAACAACAACATGAATGATTACGAGTCCAGAAATAACCTTTAGGGGAGAAATTTCTGGAGAGAATATCCTTCCGCTTCGGGTAATCTTGCTAGTCCCTATGATATTACTGATATCAGAGTCAACTTCTCAGAACTTGAATCTTCGGCAGCTGGCCAATCTTGCTTGATACCGTGGTAGTAGATGTCTCCTCCATAATTCCATGGTACGATTTTTTCTGACAAATACGGGATTGGTCCAGACATTGTAATTATCAAATGAGCTACTTTTGGAACTGATGTAATTCTAACGGGTCTTTTGGTGGAGACCCTGGAAGAATTGGCGGAAATGGTAACGATGGAAACATCATTATAATAAACAGGTGGAACATAAGTCTTTTCGAATAAAATTTCCTTGTTATCTATTAGGCACTAAACGCATTCTTTCAACAAAGGACAGCTGGTTGGTGAGGACAAACAGAAATGACAGCTTTCATCACAGCCTGGGAATACACTAGTGTGATCGGTGGATCTGGAACTGACTGTTTAACGCTGGATCGCGAAATGTCGAGGAAGCAAGAGTCGCCACCGTCTTTTATTTTCTCCAAATGGAAAGGACAAAAGCACAGAAAAATTCCTTATAGAGATTGCTCTCGGTTCGGGAGGTAGGTTATAGAAAGGGAAGGTGTTAGCACCCTTTCTATCCATGGTTATCCATGGGCTCTTAGATACTTGCTCATTGTGTTTTCAAAATTGGTTTGTTTGCTTTTCAATTGTGGGTTTTAAAAAAGTTTCTTTGAAAATTTCAGTTCGACTCTTGTATCAGTCCTCAAGAGTGTTTGAAAAATTGCTTTCGAAAGCTTTTTGAAAAGGTGTCGGTGTGAAAAGTATTTTTGATTTGTTTTTGAATTTAGAGCAAGTATATAGAGTCGTCTACCTACCCTAAGGAATTCGTCTGTGTAAATGTCCTTTAAAGTAGTGCCATCCCACCATTGAGAGGTAGGTAGCACCACCGTTGGAGGTGTTCGGGTCAATTCGAGGTTCAGGACATGGTGATCACCAGAGCAATAGGAAGACACCTTAGAAGCTACCCTCATGCCAGGTTCCCGGATCATGAGGACTTACTAAGACATCCTCTACTCGACGATCACCTTTCGAGGCAAGGCAACAGTGAGGCGTACCCTAGGGGTGGTGTGTGATTTGTGTGTCAGATTCGTTTATTTTTATCTTGTCATTGTATGAGTGAGCTACGCGTTTGTTTTTATTTATTGTCATTCATTCTTGCATGCATTTATTTAATAGTTAAAAAGTGCGAGAAAGGTAAAGTTCTAAACTATTACAAAAGGCGCGGGTCCACATCGCCAAAATTTCCAGAACTCGATTTGACGGAAAAATAAAGAATTAAAGTAAAAGTGCGAAAGATTTAATTTACACGGCTTTGGGAGAAGTACATGAATATTTACAAGAAAAAGAAATAAATATGCAAATTGAAATAAAATTAGGTACGAGGGCGTTGGACCCTTTTTAATGAAATGAAATTAAATTATTAAACTAATTAAATTAAAATGAGAAAAGAAATTGTTTTTTTTGAGATTTTTGTATTTATGAGAATTTAATGAAATTAAAACCTAATTCTACAATTTTTTTAATTTATTAAGAAAATATGACAATTATCTAAAATTAAACCTAATTAATTAATTTCAACTCGATTTATAAAAATAACTAATTAAGAATTAATAATTAATATAGTAAAATAAAAAAAGGATGAAAAATGCTTGAAACCCTAATTCTACCAATTTTAGGTTTTATTGAAAAATTAAGAGTTATCCTAGATTTAAAACTAAGTTGATTAATGCATTTTATTTACAAAAAAATATTAATTAAATGAAAAATATTTATTTTTGTCTTTTTTTGATTTTAGATTGTTTTTTATGAAAATATTAAATTAATTAAAAAAACAATAACTGAAATAAATAAAAAGAATGAAAAAAATGTAACAAAAACATTTGCAAACCTAGAGGGGTTCTGCCCCTAATTTGGAGGGTATGCTTAGCATTTTTGGGCCCAATTGTTCAAGGCCTTATCTGACTTTTTGACTAGCATGGAGCTCCGTTGACTAGTGTCTACCACGTTCTTCAGATCATGGCCTTCTGATCGTTTCCATTGGGCACGTGGATGGCTTGATTTTGATGACATATGATGCACCTTAATGTTGAAACTGCATAGAAGCATTAATAGACAAAAATCATGGAAAGGGTGAGGGACCTGGGGCTCGAACCCAGGTCCTGTGGTTTACCAATGCTTATGCCAGCCAGTGGAGCTGCTTTACTTCTTTGTACATTATGCAATCAATAAACATAATAAAATAAACAAACGTTAATGCTTCTTTTTCGCGCGAGAATTTGAATATTCCAATCAATGCTGGCCACGTACCCTTCTTCTTCCTTGGCTTGTTTATTCCCTGAAAATAGAAAGTGGTTAGCGGGGGTTTTGAACCCCCCCAAAACATGCAATTTTATGAAATAGCGAATAGGCCGTCCGGCCATATAAATTAGGCGCGAGGATTGATTCATTTTCGTCTAAACACGCTAAATTCGTTCATGGTATTGGCCTGTTTTAATTTTACAATAGCTGGAAACGCCCAATTTAGAACTTGGAAAACCCTAGATGATAACAATGGTGGAATCACGTATAGTGCACAAAAACACAATTAAATTACACAGTTAGCATCAGAATCCATCAATTAGTCAGAATCCATAAGAAAAATGCAATGAATGTGCTTGAAAATCAAAATACGATTATGCATATTATATGAAAAAGTTTGATTTCTGGATACCGATTCAAAGGGCTATGCGTATGGAAAGCTATCCAGTTAGACTCAGTGATGTCCTAGGAAGGTAATGGAATGAATTTCTTGGCCTGAATCGACCTAGAAGATGGTTTTCAGATTTGAGTTTTTCTTGAAAAATTCCAAGTTTGTTTAGGGATTTCTGGCGCAGCTTCCACCTCCCACGGATTAGGTTTGCATTCTATACTTATGTGTGAATGATTAGGTCAAGGAATTTGGTCAAAAAGATCCATGAATTGATGAATCAATATTTGATTTTTATGGCATTAGTTTTCAATCTTTTCATGCATATTTTCCACAAAATCATGTCCAATTACCTTCAATTCTTTCCTAATCTGATTTGCACGAAATCTTGGAGATATTTTATGCACAAAAAGATTCATAACATTAGGTTTAGTATTTTTCACCTATTTAATTTAGTTAAATGAATTATTAATGATAAAAAATCCAAATAAATAAAATAAAATGATAAAAAACTTCCCTTTGGGCCCAATGGTCGTGCACATGCCTTGGATAATGAATTGTGGAAGAAAAAGAGGCCCATTAGCATTTTTAGGTCATTTGAATCAATGTTGACTTTTCAAAATATCCAAAAATTTCCCAACTTCCACAAGGCATAACTTGCTCAATTATTAAGAGTTGCTCATGTTCTTGGTTATTTTGGAAAGGTCTTTGAGTCCTCTAACCAATGCCTTTGGTCCCATGTCATTTTGATTTACCAATCTCAAGTTATGGCCTTTGACTTAAAGTCCCTTTTTGTTGACTTTTGAAAATGACCTATAATGTTGAAATTGATAACTTTTTGTGAGAGCATTTCTTGGACTTGAAGTATGAAGAGGAGTTGTAGGAAATGTCTTTCTCTTCAAAATGAGCTTTGGATGGAATTTTTCTGATAATCCATGTGAAAGTTATGCCCTGGTCAATTTACAGTTGACTTTTTCAACTGTCCAAATATGGAAACTTTTGCATCTTGATGATTTTTGAGCCAAGCTTTGAGAATCATGATCAAGCATTGATCAAATGATGTTTGTGGCTTCAAAATGAGATGTTGACCAAAAATTTGAACTTTTGACTGTCAAATGACCATTTTGCCCCTACAGTTGACTGTAGTGCAATTAGGGTTTTTGACTGTGCAATTTTGTGCTGAAAGTCTTGAAACTTGGTATGATGATGCTGGACCATGTTTGTAGGCATGTGGGGCTTGATTGGGCCCTTTGAAACTCCATTTTCTTTGTCAGAACCAAAACCCTAATTTTGACTGTTAGGAGGCCCTTACACTGTGCAACCCTTGGGGAATTTTGAAGCATGACTTGATAATTTCTTGAAGAGTATGGGAGGGCAAATTTTGGGGTACAACAGTTGCCCCTGTTCAATCTTCTTAGACCTGAGGATGCAGATTGGCTGACGTGCCTTTCGTAATCCGAAGGTGGAAGATGATTGAACACTAGAGTGCCCAGAAATTTGCGCTCACATAGTAGCAGTGTGATGGTGGAATGGGCTTATAGATGCCATTTGGAGATTGATGGATAGGGTGATGGGCTTATAGATTCCATATGGATGTCAATCGCATAAGAGATTCCTTAGCAAGAACTTGCATACCTGCAAAAAAGAAAATGATTACCTGACCTGTTACAGGAGCTGAATCTGGAGCCTCAAACGATGATGAATGAACCAGGGATGGTTACTACCTCAACAGGAACGGTGAGAGAACCTTGGATAACTTCAACTTCAACAGCAATCGTTGAGCGAAATCTGGGATTACCACCTCCGCAGTATCGGGGAGAGAACCATAGGCGATTACCACCTCAACAGCAAATATTGAGAGAACCTTGGATAACTTCAACTTCAACAGCAATCGTTAAGCGAAATCTGGGATTACCACCTCCGCAGTATCGGGGAGAGAACCATAGGCGATTACCACCTCAACAGCAAACATTGAGAGAACCTTGGATAACTTCAACTTCAACAGCAATCGTTGAGCGAAATCTGGGATTACCACCTCCGCAGTATCGGGGAGAGAACCATAGGCGATTACCACCTCAACAGCAAACATTGAGAGAACCTTGGATAACTTCAACTTCAACAGCAATCGTTGAGCGAAATCTGGGATTACCACCTCCGCAGTATCGGGGAGAGAACCATAGGCGATTACCACCTCAACAGCAAACATTGAGAGAACCTTGGATAACTTCAACTTCAACAGCAATCGTTGAGCGAAATCTGGGATTACCACCTCCGCAGCAAACATTGAGAGAACCTTGGATAACTTCAACTTCAACAGCAATCATTGAGCGAAATCTGGGATTACCACCTCCACAGTATCGGGGAGAGAACCATAGGCGATTACCACCTCAACAGCAAACATTGAGAGAATCTTGGGTATCTTCTACTAAGTCTTTATCAGGAAAATCTATTTGGGGTCGATTTAACTGGACTAGAGAAGGCCTTGGACTGGATAAGAAACAGAAAATCTTAGGGTCAATTAACTGAACCGGTCTAGGTCTTGAAATGTCTTCAACTGGATAAGAAACAGGGAGATCTTAGGGTCGATCTGACTGAACCAGAGAAGGCCTTTGACTGGATAAGAAACAGAGAAATCTTTGGAGTCGATTTAACTGAACCGGTCTAGGTCTTGAAATGTAGCTGAGAACTTAACTGGATCTTTCCTGAAAGGTAAAGGTTAGTCATATGCAATGCATGATATGGACCAAGCAATGATGTTCTCAACATAAATGAGATTTGTAAGATATGATGCGTATATGCATGCTATAATGATGTATGTGATGTTTAGGAATGTATGTTTTTCGTCTAGGAAAGTAAATCCTTGACGGGTGCCGGGAAGTCACTCCTGGGCTGATGTTGGAGAATAGATTTTGCTTCCGCCGGGGATGATAGTTGCAAGAATACCGGTAGGAGAAAATAACTCCGTTGGGGAATAAACTTGGCGAATGGATTACTCTGCGGGAAGAAAAGTACTCTAATGATCTTGCTGGAAAACAACACTCTGTGGGGAGAGAGATACTTTGCTGGAATGTTGATAATAACTTGCTGGGGATACCCTTGTTGTGTTGGAAGTGTTAATAGACTTCGCTGGGGGTAAGACGACTTCGTCGAGGACGATCTTTCCGTGGCTCTTGGCTGAGGATAACCCAGTTATATCCTGGTAGGGAAATAACTCTTTGAATAAAGCCGGGAGACGCGTTCGTGCTCTGCGAGGATAAGCTTCCAGAATCTACTAGGGATAAGCTTACTGCTTGGGGAGCTAAATTCCAACTTTCCTGGGGAACTAGATTAGACACTCCTGGGGAAGTTTCGAAATGTATCGGAAGCAACTCCATTGAATGTTTGATATACCTCCGGGGAACAATCTTTAGGTCAAGACTGTCGGGGATGCTTGTTAAGAATATCTGTATACTGCTGGGGAACGTTGAGATCTGCGGGAGGATACCCAACTTCCTTAAGGTTTGATTGTAGCTTTGCTTGGGGAGAGTGCACTGACTTGCTAGCTCACTCTCTGGGGAATTGGGATGTACTGGTTGGACCCTCCTTGATACCTTGGAGGACAGAACAATTGGACTGCTCAGACAACTCTTTATTGCCCCTGTTTCTGAGGTGGGAGAGGAAGACCTGTGAGGTGCTGATAGTTGTTGATGGACAGCCCTTCTTATGGTAGACAGGTGACAAGATAACAGGACATAGTCGTACGCTTTGATCCCTAACTTTTGCCTGGACCGCCCTTTCGGGTTTTCAGTCCACCGGGATACCCATTTTTGCCCAAGCCGCCCTTTCAGGTTTTCGACTTGCCGGGTGTACATGTTTTTTCATTTCATCCCTTCATTTTTCCCGAACCCTTTTGGTTCGCCGGGAAGCCCTCATTTTTTCCTAGGTATGTCAACCTAGCGGGTCTTTGATTGTGCGTAGTATTTTTTCGACTATGTCCGTTCTCAGAAAGTAGGGAGTTGCCCCTGTTAGAAGTGTTTTGTCATGCCACCAGAAGGTATTTGATCAGGCAAGATTCTTTATTGGAATGCCCCAAGTGACTCAGGCGGAGATTTGCCCCAGGTTATTTGGCCTTTGAGAGATTCTCCGAATCTTGATTGGATTGCCCCAGATGATGGACAATGATCATGTCGTGCCCCTTGATTGGGAGTGCTTTTGTTCACTAGGCTTTTCATCGTGCGAATTTTCCTGCTGTTCAAACAAAAATTCATATGCAAACAAAGTTATGTTAAAAATGCAAAGCCTATGTCTGTCTTGAAGATTTTGAAAATGCATTTTTTTCATAAAACAAGTGAATGTTTGTAAGACGTGATGTCAAATCCGTATTTACCGTAGGCCTTAAGGAGTCAGGATACCTTTCGTAATAGTATGCTTTCGAACTAACCCATGCTTCAGCTAGGACTTTTAAGGGTTATAACGTGGCTTGGTTCACGGTTTAAGAAACAAAGGATAAAGGCTCAAAATTATTTGTACCCACCCGCTCTTCGCGATGTTCTTCAAACCTAAACTCAGTTGATCGTGCGTTATACCTTGTTCGAATCTTTGCCTTGACATACCAGTGATGATTCGGATGTTGATGATTTATTTTGAATAGGCAGTCACTTCCTTTTTGTTGAGGGTTTGTAAGACCTCTTTCTTGTCTGATTTTTGTTATCCCTTTCTTTTTTGCCTGAACTGTTTTCCTTTTTTGGAATTACAGTCAGCGGGATGCCCCAGTTTCGTAAGTCTCCTTCATGGGTATTTTGACTTATTGGGCTTCTTTCTTTTTTATGATGACTGCCTATCCTTGTGATTGTTCGGAATCATCACTGTCTTCTTTTTTTGTAAGGACCTCTTTGGTGCCATTTGTTATGCACTTGGATCAACTGATAGAACTACCCTACCCCAGGTTATGATTAAGGGTTTTAATTTTCGAAAAGAAAAACTCCTACTTCTTTGGCTCAGAGGAGGTAACGAGGGATTATCTTCCTTATAACTCCAGTGTTTAGGATTTGAAATAATGTCTGTACCTCATCAGCGGGGTCTGTTCAAAAGCATACTGTAGATTATGGTATCGTTTTCGTCATCCTCCCTCAAGAGTCTTAGAATTTTAGATCAAGAGTTGACATCAGAAAAAATATGAAAATATTTTGCATATAGTGAATACGATATAATTACTTCAAAACGGACATATGTAATGCATTAATGAAATAACAATGTTTGACGTGAATATTATTGTTTGAATAATCAAAGAACAACACAACTTGAACATTCGAATGAACAAAAGTTTCCTAGTCTCAGAGCTTGTCACTTCAAATGGTGAGCCTTGGAGGGATGGTAGAAAAATTCAGCCTGACCATCTTGTGTGAATTCCAGTGCTCCTTAATCAATCAGGTCCTGGATCTTGTTTTTCAAAGCCCAACACTCGTTTGTATCATGTCCTGGACAGGCAGAGTGGTAGGCACACCTTTTATTGGGATCATAGACAGGAGATGTTGTGTTCTGGTTCCGGGGATGAACCCTTAATGTGATCAGGTTCAATCTTAACAGGCGTTGTAAAGCTTGGAACAACGACATGTTGAGCTGGGTGAATTGCCTCCTGGGCTTGTCTGGCTGAAGCTGGTGAGGTTGATACTGAATTTGCGGCGCTGAAGCCATTTGAGGAGCTCTCCCCTTATCTCCTTGTCTCAAGGGTGATTGAATGATGAATGGCTTTTTACCCTTAGACGTTTGCCCCAGTTGGTTACCCTGAAGCAGTTGGTTGATGAGAACCCCGAGCTCGTCTTGTCTTTGAGCTAAACTTTGAATGGCAGTCGCCTGCCCCAGCATCTGGACTTTCAATGCATCCACCTCAGCTTGCCGATGTTTCATCCGTTCATCCTCCGCACTGTTCCTGACCAAAGTCTCCATGAGAAGTGTCCTTAGCTCCTCCTGCCCCTTGGATAGATTCAGGAGGATTTCCCCAAACCGAGTCTCTTGAGCAAGAAGGTCCTGGTTATCTTGTTGGGAAGCCATTGCTGAAATAAACAGCGAGAAAGGTAAGTGACCTGCAACAAGGGTACCTGTTATGCAATGATGTGTATGACATGCATGTAATGTTTTCAAGGACCTCGCAGGGTAAACAAGAAAATTGTTAGCCTTGGAATTTGTAGCTTGATTGAAGGAAACCCATGTTGTTGAGAATTCTTCTTCAAGGGTCAAAGGCTCACCATATCCAGTGGGTCATAGCCCCTGACAACCTTGGCTAGAGGAAAATAAATCCCCTTTGCCCCTTGCTAGATGTTCTGGTTCGTCATGACCTGCACCACAGACCCTTGAGATCCTTGAAATGGGTTAGGACGTATGCAGGATGTATGCAATGGTATGATGTCATGGTATGCATGGAGTGATGTAGGTAAACCCTGTTACGAGTCCCAATTAAGGACTGCAAACTAAAACCTGCAAGAAACTCAGTACACTCTATTAGGAGTCCCAATTAAGGACTATAAAAAAAACCTGCAAGAGACTTAGTAAACCCTGTTATGAGTCCCAATTAAGGACTATGAACAAAACCTGCAAGTAATTCATGTGTCAGATAACAAGCATGCAAGTAGTCAAGTACGAAGGCACACAAGTCACACAAGAGAAACCCTTAGAGTTTAGGCCAGCATGGGGCCTGGGTATTACCCTCTTGAAGTTGGTGGGCTCAACCTGTCCTATTAGAAGTAACCGGGTTCTAAGGGTCCCAATATCACGGGATCGCTTTCATTGTTCATCGTTTCGATTTAGCCACTGAACTGGCGACCGAAATATTCCAGGAAAGCAACCCTCAATTGAGTGTAGTATCGAGTATCAACCAACCTCGGACTGCACCAAAGTCAGTTATCTCACTACCCTAAAGAGGCCAAGATAGTTCAATTAAGGTTCCTAAGGTCTGTTGATGCTTCACGACACCACGCGGAGGCCCCGTACTCTCCTTGACTGAACTCAAGGGTTACCGGTACACACCAAAGTGCCACATCAACGTAGCAGGCTGTTTCAACCATGTCGGTATACCTTGCACAGTTCCCTCACAGCCTTGTTGCTACTTTCTAAGAAGGTATCCCCCAGATCCGGGTTAGGATCTATAGAACTCCCAAGACAGTCCCACAATAATAAAGTAAGCAAGTCAAAGCAATTGAAAACAAAGTTATGAACTATCCTAAGGTACACCTCACTTTAAGTTTAAGTCCCCAGCAGAGTCGCCAGTTCTGTGATCGGTGGATCTGGAACTGACTGTTTAACGCTGGATCGCGAAATGTCGCGGAAGCAAGAGTCGCCACCGTCTTTTATTTTCTCCAAATGGAAAGGACAAAAGCACAGAAAAATTCCTTATAGAGATTGCTCTCGGTTCGGGAGGTAGGTTATAGAAAGGGAAGGTGTTAGCACCCTTTCTATCCATGGTTATCCATGGGCTCTTAGATACTTGCTCATTGTGTTTTCAAAATTGGTTTGTTTGCTTTTCAATTGTGGGTTTTAAAAAAGTTTCTTTGAAAATTTCAGTTCGACTCTTGTATCAGTCCTCAAGAGTGTTTGAAAAATTGCTTTCGAAAGCTTTTTGAAAAGGTGTCGGTGTGAAAAGTATTTTTGATTTGTTTTTGAATTTAGAGCAAGTATCTAGAGTCGTCTACCTACCCTAAGGAATTCGTCTGTGTAAATGTCCTTTAAAGTAGTGCCATCCCACCATTGAGAGGTAGGTAGCACCACCGTTGGAGGTGTTCGGGTCAATTCGAGGTTCGGGACATGGTGATCACCAGAGCAATAGGAAGACACCTTAGAAGCTACCCTCATGCCAAGTTCCCGGATCATGAGGACTTACTAAGACATCCTCTACTCGACGATCACCTTTCGAGGCAAGGCAACAGTGAGGCGTACCCTAAGGGTGGTGTGTGATTTGTGTGTCAGATTCGTTTATTTTTATCTTGTCATTGTATGAGTGAGCTACGCGTTTGTTTTTATTTATTGTCATTCATTCTTGCATGCATTTATTTAACAGTTAAAAAGTGCGAGAAAGGTAAAGTTCTAAACTATTACAAAAGGCGTGGGTCCACATCGCCAAAATTTCCAGAACCCGATTTGACGGAAAAATAAAGAATTAAAGTAAAAGTGCGAAAGATTTAATTTACACGGCTTTGGGAGAAGTACATGAATATTTACAAGAAAAAGAAATAAATATGCAAATTGAAATAAAATTAGGTACGAGGGCGTTGGACCCTTTTTAATGAAATTAAATTAAATTATTAAACTAATTAAATTAAAATGAGAAAAGAAATTGTTTTTTTTGAGATTTTTGTATTTATGAGAATTTAATGAAATTAAAACCTAATTCTACAATTTTTTTAATTTATTAAGAAAATATGACAATTATCTAAAATTAAACCTAATTAAATAATTGCAACTCGATTTATAAAAATAACTAATTAAGAATTAATAATTAATATAGTAAAATAAAAAAAAGGATGAAAAATGCTTGAAACCCTAATTCTACCAATTTTAGGTTTTATTGAAAAATTAAGAGTTATCCTAGATTTAAAACTAAGTTGATTAATGCATTTTATTTACAAAAAAATATTAATTAAATGAAAAATATTTATTTTTGTCTTTTTTTGATTTTATATTGTTTTTTATGAAAATATTAAATTAATTAAAAAAACAATAACTGAAATAAATAAAAAGAATGAAAAAAATGTAACAAAAACATTTGCAAACCTAGAGGGGTTCTGCCCCTAATTTGGAGGGTATGCTTAGCATTTTTGGGCCCAATTGTTCAAGGCCTTATCTGACTTTTTGACTAGCATGGAGCTCCGTTGACTAGTGTCTACCACGTTCTTCAGATCATGGCCTTCTGATCGTTTCCATTGGGCACGTGGATGGCTTGATTTTGATGACATATGATGCACCTTAATGTTGAAACTGCATAGAAGCATTAATAGACAAAAATCATGGAAAGGGTGAGGGACCTGGGGCTCGAACCCAGGTCCTGTGGTTTACCAATGCTTATGCCTGCCAGTGGAGCTACTTTACTTCTTTGTACATTATGCAATCAATAAACATAATAAAATAAACAAACGTTAATGCTTCTTTTTCGCGCGAGAATTTGAATATTCCAATCAATGCTGGCCACGTACCCTTCTTCTTCCTTGGCTTGTTTATTCCCTGAAAATAGAAAGTGGTTAGCGGGGGTTTTGAACCCCCCCAAAACATGCAATTTTATGAAATAGCGAATAGGCCGTCCGGCCATATAAATTAGGCGCGAGGATTGATTCGTTTTCGTCTGAACACGCTGAATTCGTTCATGGTATTGGCCTGTTTTAATTTTACAATAGCTGGAAACGCCCAATTTAGAACTTGGAAAACCCTAGATGATAACAATGGTGGAATCATGTATAGTGCATAAAAACATAATTAAATTACACAGTTAGCATCAGAATCCATCAATTAGTCAGAATCCATAAGAAAAATGCAATGAATGTGCTTGAAAATCAAAATACAATTATGCATATTATATGAAAAAGTTTGATTTCTGGATACCGATTCAAAGGGCTATGCGTATGGAAAGCTATCCAGTTAGACTCAGTGATGTCCTAGGAAGGTAATGGAATGAATTTCTTGGCCTGAATCGACCTAGAAGATGGTTTTCAGATTTGAGTTTTTCTTGAAAAATTCCAAGTTTGTTTAGGGATTTCTGGCGCAGCTTCCACCTCCCTCGGATTAGGTTTGCATTCTATACTTATGTGTGAATGATTAGGTCAAGGAATTTGGTCAAAAAGATCCATGAATTGATGAATCAATATTTGATTTTTATGGCATTAGTTTTCAATCTTTTCATGCATATTTGCCACCAAATCATGTCCAATTACCTTCAATTCTTTCCTAATCTGATTTGCACGAAATCTTGGAGATATTTTATGCACAAAAAGATTCATAACATTAGGTTTAGTATTTTTCACCTATTTAATTTAGTTAAATGAATTATTAATGATAAAAAATCCAAATAAATAAAATAAAATGATAAAAAACTTCCCTTTGGGCCCAATGGTCGTGCACATGCCTTGGATAATGAATTGTGGAAGAAAAAGAGGCCCATTATCATTTTTAGGTCATTTGAATCAATGTTGACTTTTCAAAATATCCAAAAATTTCCCAACTTCCACAAGGCATAACTTGCTCAATTTTTAAGCGTTGCTCATGTTCTTTGACATTTTGGAAAGGTATTTGAGTCCTCTAACCAATGCCTTTGGTCCCATGTCATTTGGATTTACCAATCTCAAGTTATGGCCTTTGACTTAAAGTCCCTTTTTGTTGACTTTTGAAAATGACCTATAATGTTGAAATTGATAACTTTTTGTGAGAGCATTTCTTGGACTTGAAGTATGAAGAGGAGTTGTAGGAAATG
The DNA here is from genome assembly GCA_948472305.1 of Vicia faba. Lineage (NCBI taxonomy): Eukaryota > Viridiplantae > Streptophyta > Magnoliopsida > Fabales > Fabaceae > Vicia > Vicia faba. The sequence goes on along the minus strand of OX451736.1, from coordinate 320,880,554 downwards.
TCTTTCTCTTCAAAATGAGCTTTGGATGGAATTTTTCTGATAATCCATGTGAAAGTTATGCCCTGGTCAATTTACAGTTGACTTTTTCAGCTGTCCAAATATGGAAACTTTTGCATCTTGATGATTTTTGAGCCAAGCTTTGAGAATCATGATCAAGCATTGATCAAATGATGTTTGTGGCTTCAAAATGAGATGTTGACCAAAAATTTGAACTTTTGACTGTCAAATGACCATTTTGCCCCTACAGTTGACTGTAGTGCAATTAGGGTTTTTGACTGTGCAATTTTGTGCTGAAAGTCTTGAAACTTGGTATGATGATGCTGGACCATGTTTGTAGTCATGTGGGGCTTGATTGGGCCCTTTGAAACTCCATTTTCTTTGTCAGAACCAAAACCCTAATTTTGACTGTTAGGAGGCCCTTACACTGTGCAACCCTTGGGGAATTTTGAAGCATGACTTGATAATTTCTTGAAGAGTATGGGAGGGAAAATTTTGGGGTACAACAACTAGCATTCAATAAATTCTTTTTGATAGTTAGGAGTGGGTTCATAAGTTCATCAACCTAAGTAACAAACATATCTTCCTCAATGGCGTTGGTATTATGGCCGTGTTTGGGCATAGGGGAAGAAATGACATTGGGATTTTCTTGCGCATCGAATTCAATCTCTTTGGATTCAAGGAGGTCTTGTACTTTATTATTCAGAGCCCAACAGTTATTAGTGTCATGGCCAGGACTCTTAGAGTGGTATGCACAACATGCGTTAGGATGATAGTGAGGAGAGGTTGTGTTAGGGTTCTTTGGAGCTTCTTTCAAAGTCACTAGGTTGGATCTTAATAGATGTGGCAATACTTGAGATAGGGTCATGTTAATTTTGGTGAATTGTCTGACTGGTCTTTCCATCCTTGGTTGGTTGTTTCTTTATTGATCAGGCGCGGGTTTAGGAATCATAACAGCCCCCACCATTGGACGACGTTCGGCCCTATCGTGATTTCTCTGAGGATATACATCAACAACTTCTTTCTTTCCGATGAATGGCTTCCTTACAGCAACAGAGGATGCATATTTTTGAATCTTTCCATTCTTTATCCTGGCTTCTACCCTTTCTCCGGTCAATATCAGTTCAGTAAAATCCGCCGATGAACTCCCAATTAAGTGATTAAAGAAGGGACCAGACAAGGTTCCCAAGAACATGTCTACTAATTCTCTTTCAGATAGGGGAGGTTAAACTCTTCCAGCCAAGTCCCTCCATTTTTGCGCATAGTCCTTGAAGCCTTTACTTGAAACCATGGCCATACTCTGGAGTTGAGTACGAGTGGATGCAAGATCAGTGTTGTATTGGTATTGTTTGTAAAAGGCTGCAACAAGATCTTCCCAGTTATGAACATTGGCTCTTTCTAACTGATAAAACCAATCAAGTTGATTTCCCGACAGACTGTCTTGGAAGAAGTGTACCCATAAGTCTTTGTCAGCGGTATGGGGCTGGATTTTCCTCACATAGGACCAAAGATGCATTTTAGGGCATGAGACTCCGTCATATTTGGCGAACACAGGTGCTTTGAATTTTGGAGGAATGACAATCCCCGACACTAAGCCCAACTCCTCAAAGTCCAATCCAGGCACTTTTTGGATTTCCATTGCACTCAATCGCTCTTCTAGATGCTTATACTTGTCGTCGGCTGGAGGGTATTGTTCTTCAGAATAGTCTTCCTCTTCATATTCCTCTTATGATTCTGTCTAGACAACTGTTTCTTTTCCATTCCCATCTTGATTGTCTTTCTCACCAGATGTCGTCGCAAAGTCTAAGGCCCTTCTTGTCTGCCCTTGGAATCTTCTTCCCATGTTTAGAACTCTGGTTATCTTCTCTGTCTTCTTTTTCTTCTCTTCAGCCAGCAAGGTATTCAACTCTTCTTGTCCTTTGGCTAGAGTTAAGAACAATTGTTGAAACTATGCATAGCTTGGAGGTCCTTCACCGTTTGCTCGAGATCCATCTTACTGAAATAAACAGTAGAGAGATGAGGAGACTTGTTACAAGAAACCTGCTTATGTTATGATGAATGGTAAATGCACATGCAATGATTTCAAGGATTTTAATATTCAAATTTGTTTTAGACAAAAAGGAAATACACGTTATATTAATAAATTAAAGCTCGAGTACATCAATTCCTTTTTTGGAAAAATAATACAAAACTCTAAGATAAAAAGGTAGTACGCATCCTCTTTGGTGCAATGTAGGTATTCAGAGTCTGCTCCTCATGAAGTAGTCTAGTAAGTTCCAAAATCTTCTTCTCGCTTGCTTAGAATTGGGCTTCGAAAGTATCTCGCTCCCCCTTGAGTTGTATCCAATCCTTTTGTAGGTCTTCAAGAGAGGTGGGCATGTCAGGATGTATGATAGTATATGGAACATCTCCTTCCATGACATGCTCAATGATTACCGGTAGAATGGAGGGATAAGGCATCATAAGACTCTGAGCACGAGTTCGTACCCATTTTAGGTAAGGCTCAAGAGAGATGGAAATTTTATGCCCCAAAGTCTTGCTATCTACCTTGTTCAACATCCTCCAAGCTCGGATAAATTTCTGGCGAAGACCTTGATCGTCGTTCTCGTAGTCAAACACCAAACCTTAAATCAACATCTCGTGAGGGCCATCCCTTCGGGCGTAACCAAACTGTCTTAAGTCTATGCAATGGTTGTAGGTGATACCTCCCCTAATTCCAAGTAAAGGGACATTAGGAAATTCTCCACAATGGTCGACAATAGTAACATTCTCTATGGATCGGGAGCACCAATTAATGTCTGAATGTTTGGGCGTCATCAACCTTTGTGGCCACCTTGAACCTTGCTCATTCTTTAATACAGATTGTGGATTATGCGAAGTAAACCATCTTGCCAAGAGAGGAGTGCAACACATAAGAACACCTCTTTTCCTCATTGTGCGAGTGTGAAAAGAGCGTAGGATGTCTCCTAGCAATGTAGGCATCGGGTTGTGGAATATGAAGATTTTGACGGCGTTCACATCTATGAGTTGGTCAGGATTTGGAAACAAAACCATTACATAGATGAGGAGAGCCACAATTTCCTCAAAAGCTTGCAGATCCAAGGAATTCCAAAAGTTTTGGGCTTTCTCAAACAAGAACTTTGCTAGGAAACCTTTGACACCACTCCATGTTTCCCAATGAGTTGTGACATCAACTGAGTACAAGTGTAGAGCTTGAGTAATCTCTTATGGCTTTGGGTCTCTTTATGTACTGTTAAAAGGTAGTTGATTGAGAATGGGAATCCTCAAGAATAGGGAGAATTCTTTCAAAGCAGGCACAAGTTGATAGTCGGGAAATGTGAAGCAGCAGTGTAAAGGATCAAAGAACTAAAAGAGAACCTTCATCATGTCCTTATCTATGTTTAAGGTGACCAAGTTGAGTAGGCGACTATGTATCTCGGTGAATGGAGAGTTTTCTGGAATCCTTGAAGTTAGTTCCTTAAGTTGTTGAGGGATCCTTACAATGTTGACTTGAATAGTTTTCCTACGAAGAGAATCCATATCCTACAAAACAAGAACAAAGATGAATCCCAAAATCCTTGAAATGGTTAGTGAATAAGTATGATGTTATGATGTTCATAATGTTATGCACAAGTATGTATATACAAACAAAGAAAACAAGTCCTTAGGTTTAGGCTTGCATGGAGTTTTATAGGTAAGTACCCTCTTGAAGTTTAGTTGGCTCAAACTTGTCCTAGTAATAGTAACTGGGTTCTAAGGAACTCAATATCACAGGTCTGTTTCCTTGGTCATTGTTTCAGCACAAGCCTCTTTAATGGCGACCGAAATATCCCAAGAAACCAAACCTCAATGAGTGTAGTATCGAGTATCTACCAACTTCGGACTGCACCAAAGTCGATCATCTCACTATATCCTAAAGGCCAAGTTTGTCAAGTAAAGGTTCTAAAAGTTCATTAGTGATTCATGACATTACTCAGCGGCTCCGTATTCTCTTTGATTAACTCAAAGGCTACCGGTACCCACAATTATGTCTCACTAATGTAGCTATTGCTTAGACCATATCGGTATACCCCACACAGTTTCCACAATGTATTGCTACTTACATATAATGTATCCCAAATCTGGGTAGAGGATTCAAACCCAAACAAAGAACCATAATGTAAAGCATACAAATCAAACAATGAAAGCAAGTAAATGTGATCTAACTCTAACGTAACCCCACTTTTAGAATTTTTCCCAGCAGAGTCGCCAATTCTGTGATATGGTGGGAGAACTGACTTGAGGGTTTTGTATTTTATTGCAAATGTTGCAGTTAGCAAGAGTCGCCACTGACTTTTCTTTTATCTAAAAGGAAAGGTGAAAAAGCACACGAAAGACCTTTGAGATTATTTCTTGAGTTCGGGGGGTAGATTATGAAAAGGGAAGGTATTAACACCCTTTTCATCCATGGTTTTCCATGGGCTCTTAGTTATTTGCTAGATCACTTGCTTTTGTTTGAAAAATTGTGCTTTGTGTGTTTTTTTTGAAAGTATTTTGTAAAGAGGCCATTGTTTAGGCAATCTTTGTAATGATTCTCGTTCGTAAGAATGTATACAAAGATGTTGATCTTTTAAAAATGTTTTCAATTTTGTAAGATGTTTTGAAAGTGTAGGTGATTGTTTTGAAAATAGAAAGGATGTTTGTTTTGAAATTTGGGCAAGTAATTAGGAGCATTCTACCTACTCAAAAGTATTTTCTTGTTCATTTTCTTTTCCTTTTACATTGTTATCTTACCATTGATTTGATAAGTAACCCTATCTTTGGATGTAAATGGGACGGGCGTGGGTCATCGTATAACAATGATTAGAAATGTTACAAGGTATCTTAGCATTCTTTTTTGGGGACTAAGATCATTTGAAAGGCAACTTAGATAGCGTCATCGAGGGACTATGATCTTGTATTTACTTGTTTTTTTTCCTAAGACACCTTACATGCGTAATATGGCTAATTTGTATAAGGCAACAAAGTGGAATAACCCTAGGGGTGCTTGTGTGTGAGTGTATCGTTTTCATGCTTGTTTTTGTCTTGAATTAAGGTTTTCTAAGTATTGGTTTTACTCTTTCCATACAAACTCTAATTACTAGCATGTTATATATAAAAGCGATAAATTGCGGAATTTAAAGTTACTAAGTTATTACAATTTTTTGTGGGGGTATACAAATTCATGAATGGGGATTGCAAGAACAATCACCTCTAACCCCACATATCAATCATCATAAACCCAATTATAGAGTTAGAACCCCACCTTTACCTTGGATTGAAGGTCGCTCTACAATTTCCGGTTGAATTCTCATTCTTGTTGTTATTCCTCCTTCTCACGCAGCTTGCACGTTCTCCTCGATCCTTATTTCTTTCTACTGCTTCTTACTACTATTCCAACAACAAATAACAAAATAAACCTATTATTCTATTATTCCTTAATGGGCTTAAAACCATCACACCCGCTTATTACTTCTACTCTCTCAAAATAAGCCCACATTAAATAATATTACACTTTTAATATTATTTCACCACATAATATTATATCTTTAATATTATTTATCCACTTTAATAAAATAAATCCAATTAATTATAACACATCTTCATAAATATTCCCAAAATAATTTAATTAAATAATTAATTAAATTACGGGCGTTACAATCTTAGCGGCGATTCGGCTGACCCAGACGAAAGTCTTAAAACATCTTCAACTAGAATAGAAACCTTAGTGTCAGTTTGATTGAACTAGAGAAAATCTTGAAGAGTGTTGGAATATCTTCAACTGGAATAGAAAGCTTGGTGTCAGTTTCACTGAATTAGAGAGAACTCGTGAGAACTTGATTGCATCTTTCCCTGAAAGGTAAAGAGTTAGTCGTATGTAATGTCATGATGTATGAAATACATTGAATGATGATGTTCTCAAAATAAATGAGATTGTGTTGTATAATATGTATGCGCATGCCATGATGTATGGATATATAATGCTATTGTGATATTCTCTAGCTGGAGAAAATAAATCTTGAACTGCTGCTGGAGAGTATAAGGAGTTGAGTTATTCGTTTCTGCTGGGGATAGTGACCGAAGCTGATTAGCTAGAGATTTATATCCGTTCTTCTTGAGAATATTCTGCGGGAGAGATTTTGCCTGAGAATAATACTGTGGGGGATTGACTCCGTGGGGCAGAGAGATACTTTATTGGAAGATCTACTGATTTGGGGAAATAAACTCAGTTGGGGATGAACTTCCATTGCTGGAGAGAAGAGCTCTGTTGGAGATCGAGCTTCCACTATCAGAGAAATAAACTCTGCTCAGGAGAAAACTTTATAAACTGTTTTTGATTATAAAGCTCGGCTGGGGAATACAGACATCAGATTTCTGAAGGAACCTGCTGGGGAAGGAATTCCTGCTTGTGGAAACAGAGGTCGGACCTTGGTTGTCTCGGCTCTATGGGGAATATAGGTATCACTGGCTTGTATGTGATAGTGACTTCGCTTCTAACAGTCTCTGCCCCTTGTACCGTGCTGGGAAAAGTACATGCGGAGATTTTATGGATGGATCTATGTCGTGATTGTACTTGAACATGTATTTAATGAGTGCCAGGATGACATCCGTCTCTGGATCGTATCTGAACTGTACTTGAAACATGTGTTGAATGAGTGTTAGAATGACATCCGTCTCTGGATCGTATCTGAACTGTACTTTGAAACATGTGTCGAATGAGTGTCAGAATGACATCCGTCTCTGGATCGTATCTAAACTGTCTCTAGAAGAGAAATCTGGAATAAGTACCAGGATAACATCCGTCTCTGGATCGTACCTAAACTGTTTCTCAATGTATGAAAATCTTAAATAAGTAGCAGAATGACATCCGTATCTGGATCGTATCTGAACCGTTTCTCGATGTATAAAAATATTGAATAAGTAGCAGAATGACATCCGCATATGGATCGTATCTGAAAGCTAAATTTGAATGAGTATCAGAATGGCATCCGTATCTAGAGCATATCTGAACTGTATCTGAAATCTGAATCTGAATAAGTATCAGAATGGCATCCATATCTGGAGCGTATCTGAACTGTATCTGAAAGATAAATCTGAATGAGTATCAGAATGGCATCCGTATCTGGAGCATATCTGAACTGTATCTAAAAGCTGAATCTGAATGAGTATCAGAATGACATCCGTACCTGGAGCGTATCTGAACTATATCTGAAAGCTGAATCTAAATGAGTATAAGAATGGCATCCGTATCTGGAGCGTATCTGAATTGTATCTGAAAGCTGAGTTTGCATGAGTATCAGAATGACATCCGTATCTGGAGCGTATCTGAACTATATCTGAAAGCTGAGTCTGAATGAGTATCAAAATGGCATTCGTATCTGGAGCGTATCTGAATTGTATCTGAAAGCTGAATCTGAATGAGTATCAGAATGGGATCCGTATCTGGAGCGTATCTGAACTGTATCTGAAAGATGAATCTGAATGAGTATCAGAATAGCATCCGTATCTGGAGCGTATCTGAACTGTATCTGAATTATGGTGCTCTTGATGAATGTTGATCAAGGTATAAGTCTTCCACTGATAGACAGGTGACGGGACATAGTCATATGTTTTAAATCTCTAACTTTTGCCTGGACCTGCCTTTCGGGTTTTCAGTCCACCAGGATACCCTTTTTTGCCCAAGCAGCCCTTTCAGGTTTTCGACTTGTCGAGTGTACAGATTTTTTCATTTTGTATCCCTAATTTTTGCTCGAACCCTTTTGGTTCACCGGGATGCCCTTATTTTTGCCTAGGTATGTCAACCTAGCGGGTCTTTGTTATGCGTAGTATTTTCCGACTATGTCCATGCTTTCAAGATGTAGAGAGTTGTAACTGTCCATAGTGTTGTGTTATAGTACTGTCAAAAATGTTTTCTTGATGGCACATGATTCGTTGTTGGAATGCGTGCGTAATGCCCCAAGCAATTCAAATGGAGATCTGCCCTTGGTTATTTGGAACTTTTGGAGAGACTTCCCCAGGTGTGTTTAGACATCGTGTCATGCCCCTTGCTTATGGAAGACCTGTTATTGGAAGTGTCTTTCCCGCTGAGGTGATTCTGTCCATTGAGAGGATGTCTGTTCATTGAATATCCATTGTGTGGATTTCTCTGCTGTCAAACAATTAGTCATATGCAAACAATGTCATTTAAAGAATGCAAAACTCATGTATGTCTTGAAATGTTTTTGAAAATGTGTTTTATGTAGTAAAACGAAATTTGCAAGAATGTGATATTAACTCAAGATTCGTAACAAAGCCTACAGGAGTCAGGATACCTTTGTAACAGTATGCTCTCAAACTAACCCATGCTTCAGCTAGGACTTTTAAGGGTTATAACTTGGCCTGGTTCACGGTTCAAGAAATAAAGGATAAAGGCTCAAATTTTATTTGTACCCGACTCGCTCTTTGTGATGTTCTTCAGTCGTATGCTCAGTTAATTGCGCGTTTAGATCCCGATTGAGTCTGGAATCTTTGCTCTGATACTTGGTGATGATTCAGAAATTGAACATTTGTTTTGAAAAGGCAGTCATTTTTGTAATATTCTTTTGTCGAGGATTTGTAGTAACCTCTTTTTTTGGTTTTCGTTATCCCTTCTTTTTTCTGAACTGTTTCTTTTAAGTCAGCGGAACACCCCAATTTTTCTCTTAAGTATCCTTCATAGGTTTTAACTTAATGGGCTTTTATTTCGAGAGATAATGACTGCCTGTCTTGACGATTATATGGAACCATCACCGTCTTTTATTTTGCAAGGACGTCTTTGATGCCATTCATTGTGTACGAAGCGGCAGATTGTGACTGAATGTGCCTCTGAATTAACTAAGAAAACTACCCTGCCCAAGGTTATGATTAAGGGTTTTATTTTGTGTGAAAATAAAAAATCCCATTTCTTTGGCTCGAAGGGGTTGACTAGGGATTATCTTCCTTATAACTCCACTGTTTAGGATTTGAAACAACGCCTGTACATCGTCAGCGGGGTCTGTTCAAAAGCATACTATAAAGATTATGGTATCATTTTCGTCATCCTCCCTCGAAGGCTTAGAGTTTTTAATCGAGAGTTAAATATCACGAAAAGGAAGTAAGAATGCATTTTTGAAATAGTGAATACGAATGAATTGATTCAAGACAAACATGTGTAATGCATTGATGAAATGATGAGGTTTGATATGAATAAATGTTCAAACAAATCAAAAGAAAATTACACATTGAAAATTATAATGAACGAAAAGTATTCTTGTGAGAACTTGTCACTTCAAATGGTATGCCTTAGAGGGATGGCAGAAGAACTCAGCCTGACCGTCTTGTGAAAATTCTAGCCCACCTTTATCAATCAGGTCTTGAATTTTATTTCTCAACGCCCAACAGCTGTTGGTGTCATGTCCAGGGCTGTTGGAGTGGTACACACATCTTGCATTTGGATTGTACCTTAGGGAGGCTATGGTGGTATTCTGAGGAGGGTCCCTTAATATAACCAAATTGGCCTTCAACAGGCGTTGCAATACTTGAGCCAATGACATGTTGATCTCGGTGAAGCGTCTTTCAGATGTATTCTTCTTATGCCGATTGCCCCGTTGTCGTTGGCGAGGTTGTGGTTGGGTTTGTGATGTAGTAGCAATCTAGAAAGGTCTGTTCCTGACCAAACCAACCTCTTCTCTCACTAGGGGAGGATTAATGCCTTGTTCTACAATTTTAACTGTTTGTTTCATGGATCTGCATCCATCTTGGTGAAGCTTGTTGAGGAAGGCTCTTAGCCCTTCTTGTCCTCGAGCTAAGTTTTGGATAAGAGCCATCAGCCCCAGCATCTGGATTCTCATTGCTTCTACCTCAACTTGCAGTTGTTCCAATTGTTCATCCTTGTTGTTGTCAGGACGTTCCTTGGTCAGATTCCCGGCGAAGAGTGTTTTTAGGTCTTCTTGCCCCTTGGATAGATTCAGGAGAAATTCCTTGAACTGGGCATCTTGAGCTTGGAGATCTCTGTTTTCTTGTTGGAGAGCCATTCTTGAAATAAATAGCGAGAACATGAGAGACCTACCTTGAAACCTGTTTATGCAATTATATGTATGATATATGTATGCAATATTTTCAAGGATCTCGCGGGATAAACAAGAAAATGTCAGAAGTTGAGATTTTGCCGCTTTGATTAAAGCAATTCGTATCGTTGAAGGTCCTTATACAAGAGTCAAGCTCACCATATCAAGTGGGTCATAGCCTGTTGTACCCCAAAATTTTCCCTCCCATATTCTTCAAGATTTGCCAAGATCATGCTTTAAAACCTCCCAAGGGTTGCACAGTCCAATGGCCTCCTAACAGTCAAAAATTAGGGTTTTGGTTCTGGAAAAGAAGTTGAAGTTTCCAAGGGTCCAATCAAGTCCCACATGCCTACATACATTGTCAAGAATCCATATGCCAAGTTTCAAAACTCACAGCATCAAAATGCACAGTCAAAAACCCTAATTGCCCTGCAGTCAACTGCAGGGGCAAAATGGTCATTTGACAGTCAAAAATCCAAATTTTTGGTCAACATCTTATTTTGAAGCCACAAACATCATTTGATCAATTCTTGATCATGATCCTCAAAGCATGGCTCAAAAAGTCTCAAGATGCAAAAGTTTCTATTTTTGGACAGTTGGAAAAGTCAACTGCAAATTGACCAAGGCATAACTTCCACATGGTTTATCAGAAAAATTCCATCCAAAGCTCATTTTGAAGAGAATGACATTTACTACAACTCATCTTCACACTTCAAGTCCAAGAAATGCTCTCACAAAAAGTTATCAATTTCAACATTATAGGTCATTTTCAAAAGTCAACAAAAAGGCACTTTAAGTCAAAGACCATAACTTGAGATTGGTAAATCAAAATGACATGGGACCAAAGACATTGGTTAGAGGACTTCAAGACCTTTCCAAAATGTCCAAGAACATGATCAAATCTTAAAATATGAGCAAGATATGCCTTGTGGAAGTTGGGAAATTTTTGGGAATTTTGAAAAGTCAACTTTGCTTCAAATGCCTCAAAAATGCTAATGGGTCTCAATTTCTTCCATGAATCATTACCCAAAGGCTATGCACGACCCATTGACATCCAAGGGAGTTATTTTCTCATTTTTGATTAATTATTTGAATTTTTATTATTATTAATTCACTTAATTAAAATTAAATATGAAAAATATCAAATGACACCTTTCAAATCTTTTTATGCAGCATATTCACTCTTTATGTACTCAATATTTCGTGCATCATCCAAAAAGGAAAGAATCTCCCATGATTGGCAATGATTGGTATGGAAAAGTTTGAAGAAAAGATATGGAAAATCAAATATTCAAAATCATTAAACCAATGGATTTTGGGCTGACTTTTGACCTAGTTCTACTCACATACATATGCACATTGAAACCTTAATGCTCAAGAACACAGAAGCTGCGTCCAAACACAAGAACACATTGCACTTTTTTCACAAAAAAATCTCAAAACTGAAAACCTAGCTAGAGCTCGTTTCAAGGCCTAAAAGCTATTCCAAAAGCTTGCTAAGACATCCAGGAAGGGATTCCAATCAAAACCAAGTCTCCACGCACAAGGAATTGGTAGAACATAATTGCTTTTCTTTCAAAATTATCCATAATCGTGTTTTGTTTTCTAGGCATTTTACATGCATTTTAACCATTGATTTATACTAACATGAGTGTCCTGAAGCTATTGGTGCCCTTGAATTGAATTAATAATGCATGTGTAAGAATTCACCATGAAAGCTTTCTAGGGTTTCTGAAGCTCCAAAAGACGGGTTTACACATCTGGAAAAATTGGACAATGAAACTAGTACCACTAAAATCGTGACATTCTGACGAATTGAATCCATACCTCGCGCTCAATTTATGGTCACGCATGCCCTATTCGCTATTATTTGCAGGTGTCATTTAGTGGGGGTTTAAAACCCCCTCTATCTAGTTTTTATTTTCAGGCAAAACGAAGAAGAAAGAAGGAGACGCTGAGTTGTTGGACTATGGTTGGCCAATTTGAATGGTTGGCGCGTTTTTGATTTGTCCAGCATAGTATTGCTTTTCCCATTATATTAATTGTGTTCCATTTAACTAACAAATATGCGCGTTGGTTCATGTGGTTGTTGAGTTGTCATGCAGGCAATGGGACCTGGGTTCGATTCCCAGGTCCCCCTCTCATATTTCATATTTTTCTTCATAACATGTTCCTACGCAGCGCTTCATCAAAAGACCACCATACAACTCCATCTCCTTGCTTGCCACGCGCCCAGTAAGTCTCATCCAAGGGTCAGAATGTGGGACTCCATCATGTACGCCAGTCAACCTTTCCACACGCAAACGCTGAAAGTCAAAACGGGCTTGGGATTAATGGGCCAAATTCCTTGCAATTAACCTCCAAAGGGGCCAGATACCCCCATGGTTTGTCCAATAGTCAATTTTATTTATTTTTCTTTCTATTCTTTTATTTATTTTTTTAATTAATTGCTTCCTTTAAATTACACAAAATTAATTTTCATAACACAAAAAAATCAGAAATCATAAAAATAAAAATATGTTTTATTCAATATTTAAAGTCATTAATATTTTTGTAAATAAATTTTTAATAATCAATTTAGGTTTTCAATTTTAATGTTTTCTTAATAACTAAAAAATGTAGAAATTAGGGTTTTTAACATTTTTATTCTTTTTCTTAATAAAATAATTTCCTCTTCTTATTATTATTATTAACTATTAATTATTTTGTAAATAAATATGTCATTAATTAATTAGGGTAAATTAGGTTAAAAATTTAAATATTTTTCTTTAATAATTAAAAACAAACTCAGAATTAGGGTTTTATTTAACTTTTAATGTTAATTAATTTTTCTTTGTTTTCATTAAATACAAAAACATAAAAAATAACTTCTTTTCTTATTAAATAACTAATTAGTCCTTTTAATTTCATTTAATTTCTTTAAAGGGTCCAACGCCCTCGCATATTCGGTTCTAATTTCTTTTCGCGCGTTTGTCTTTATTTTTTATTTCAAATATTGTGTAATTGTTCAAAGCCTTGTAATAGTAATTAGGACCTTTATTTTCTGCATTTTATTAAAAAACGGGTCTTTGTTAATTTGGCGATGTATAGACCCGCGCCTTGTAATAGCGTAGGACCTTTATTTTCTGCATTTTAATTTCCGCACCTTTAAACTGCTAATCACATGAAAGAATGAATGGCCCAAATAAAATCAAAGCGTAGCTCACCCAATGCATGATCAAGATAAAAAATAATTGAAAATGACACACAATTCACACACCACTCTTAGGGTACGCCTCACTGTTGCCTTGCCCCTCGAAACGTGGTCGTCGAGTATAGGACGTTTTAGTAAGTTCTTATGTCCATGAACATGGCATAAGGGTAGCTTCTAAGGTGTCCTACTGTTGCTCTGGTGACCACACTGTCCCTAAACTCGAATTGACCCGAACACCTCCAACGGTGGTGCTACCTACCTCTCAATGGTGGGATGGTACTACCTTAAGGACATTTACACAGCCTAATTCCTTAGGGTAGGTGGATGACTCGTAGATACTTCCTCTAATTCAAAACAAATCCAAACTTCTTTTCACACCGACACTTTTCAAAAAAAGCTTTCAAAAACAACTTTTCAAACACTCTTGAGGACCGATACAAGAGTCGATCTGAAACTTTAAACGAAACTTTTACAAACCCACTCACACTTTGAAAAACAAACCTTTTGAAAACACAATGAGCAAGTATCTAAGAGCTCATGGATAACCATGGATAGAAAGGGTGCTAACACCTTCCCTTTCTATAAATCTACCTCCCGAACCGAGAGATAATCTCATAAGGAATTTTGCTGTGCTTTTGTCCTGTCCATGTTGGAGAAAATAAAAGACGGTGGCGACTCTTGCTTCCGCGACATTTCGCGAACCAGCGTTAAACAGTCAGTTCCAGATCCACCGATCACAGAACTGGTGACTCTGCTGGGGACTACTCTTTTAAAGTGAGGTGTACCTTAGGACTAAGATCACTTGTGTTTTCAATTGAATGTTTTGTTTGCTTTATTATTGTGGGCTGCATCGGAGTTACATAGATCCTAACCCGGATCTGGGGATACCCTGTTAGGTAGCATAAGCTGTGAGGGACCTGTCTGGCGTATACCGACATGGGTGAAGCAGTGGCTACGTTGGTGTGGCGCCTTGGTCTGTACTGATATCCCTTATGTCGCAACGAGGAGAATATGGGTCTTCTGAGGAGTCATTAAGCACCAATCGACTTTAGAACCTTAAATGACCTAACTTGGCCAATAGAACAGTAGCAGTATGCTACGCCCATTGAGGCTAAACTCTCGTGATGGTTCTGGCTGCAAGAAAAGATTGCGATGCTGGAGTTATGACCGATTGAGGGTAGTCAGTGATATTGGGATCCTCTAGAACCCGGTTACTTCTGATAGGACAGGTCTTAACCAACAAATTGAAAGAGGGTAATACCTAGACCCCATGCTGGCCTAAACTCTAAGGGCTCTCTTGTGTGACTTGTGTGCCTTCCAACTTGACTATTTGCATGCTTGTTATCTGACACTGGAGTTTTTTGCAGGTTTTGTTTATAGTCCTTAATCTGGACTCATAACAGGGTTTACCTACATTATTCCATGCATAGCATGACATCATACCATTGCATACATCCTGCATAAGGACTAACCCATTTCAAGGATCTCAAGGGCTTGTGATGCAGGTCATGATGATCTAACATGTCTGGCAAGGGGCAAAGGGGATTTATTTTCCTCTAGCCAAGGTTGTCAGGGGCTATGACCCACTGGATATGGTGAGCCTTTTGACCCTTGAAGAGGGACTCTCAACAATAGGAAGTTCCTTCAATCAAGCTATCGGACTCCAATTCTAACAATTTTCTTGTTTACCCCGCGAGATCCTTGAAAACATCGCATGCATACATACATATCATTGCATAACAGATACCCTTGTTGCAGGTCACTTACCTTTCTCGCTGTTTATTTCAGCAATGGCTTCCCAACAAAATAACCAGGGACCTCATGCTCAAGAGACTCAGTTCAGGGAGATCTTCTTAAGCCTATCCAAGGGGCAGGAAGAGTTGAGGACACTCCTTATGGGGAATTTGGCCAAGCAAAATCCCGAAGATGATAAGGACGAGCAGCTGAAACGTCTGCAAGCCGAGGTAGATACGATGAAAACCCAGATGCTGGGGCAAAGGGCTCTCATCCAAGGTTTAGCTCGGGAGCAAGGAGAGTTGAGGGCCATGATCAGTCAGCTTCATCAAGACATGAAGCAACCAGCCCAAGTCAGGGACCAGGTCATTGAACAGCTTCCGAGAGGACAAAGGTTTGGTTTAATGAACGAGCCTCTCCAAGCTGCTACTACTGCACAGGTCCAACAACGACCTCGCCAAGAACAACGGGCTGATCAGAGCAAGCCGAACAAGCCTAAAAGGCAGTTCACCAAGCTCAACGTGTCACCGTCTCAAGCTTTACAACAATTGTTGAGGTTGAATCTGGTGACGTTAAGGGACCCTCCTAAGAATCTCAACACAACCTCCCTAAAGTACAATCCTGAGGAAATATGTGCATACCACTCTGACAGTCCAGGACATGACACCGACGACTGCTGGGCTCTGAAGAATAAGTTCCAAGACCTGATTAATGAAAGAGCTGTGGATTTCACCCAGATGGGCCAGGCTGAATGCTCCTGCCATCCCTACAAGATGCACCAGTCGAAGTAACAAGCCCTGAGACTAGAAGACTTTTGTTCATTAGAATTTTTCAAGTTGTGATTTTCTTTTGATTGTTCAAACATTTATTCATGTTAAACATTGTTATTTCATTAATGCATCGCGTATGTCTGATTTGAAGCAATATATTCGCATTCGCTATACTCAAACTGCTTTCATTTTTTTTTTATGTCAACTCTTAATTAATAATGCTAAGCCTCTTGAGGGAGGATGACGAAAACGATACCGCGATCATTACAGTATGCTTTTGAACAGACCCCGCTGATGAGGTACAGGCATTGTTTCAATCCCTAAACACTGGAGTTATAAGGAAGATAATCCCTCGTCAACCCCTCTGAGCCAAAGAAGTAGGAGTTTTTCTTTTCGAAAATTAAAACCCTTTATCATGACCTAGGGCAGGGTAGTTCTCTCAGTTGATCCAAGTGCATAACAAATGGCACCAAAAAGGTCTTTACAAAACAAAGAAAGACAGTGATGATTCCGAATAATCATAAAGATAGGCAGTCATTATATCTCAAAAATAAAAACCCAATAAGTCAAAACCTATGAAGGAGACTTACAAAACTGGGGCATCCCGCTGACTGTAATCACAAAAGAAACAGTTCAGGCGAAATTTAGGGATAGCGAAATCAAAAATAAAGAGGTCATATAAACCCTCAACGAAAACAAAAAATGACTGCCTATTCAGAATAAATCATCAATATCTGAACCATCATTGGAACGTCAGGACAAAGACTCAAACAAGGTCTAACGCACGATCAATTGAGCTTAGGTTTGAAGAACATCACGAAGAGTGGGTGGGTACAAATAATTTGAGCCTTTATCCTTTGTTTCTTAAACCATGAACCAGGCCACGTTATAACCCTCAAAAGTCCTCGCTGAAGCGTGGGTTAGTTCGAAGGCGTACTGTTACAAAAGGTATCCTGACTCCTTAAGGCTCGCTGTAAAATAACTAGTTTGACATCACAGTTTACAAAAGAACTCACTTGTTTTATTAAAAAAAAACTGCATTTTCAAAAACTTCGAAACAGACATAAGCTTTGCATTTTTGACATAACTCTGTTTGCATATGACTTTTTGTTTGAACAGCAGAGAAATTCGCACGACGAATATCTTATGAACAAAAGTCTTCTCAACAAAAGAGTCACCTCCAGTGGAAGAAACACTTCCAATCAAGGGGCATGGCATGATCAGTGTCCATCATCTGGGGAAGTCCAGTCAAGATTCGGAGAATCTCTCAAAAGGCCAACCAGCTTGGGGCATATCTCCATTTGGATCACCTGAGGCATGTTGACAACAAATCTTGCACGATCAAACAAAGACACCTCCTGGTAGTATGGCAACACAGCACCACTGACAGTGACAACTCTCTACATCCTGAGAGCATGGACATAGTCAGAAAAAATACTATGCATAATCAAAGACCCGCTAGGTTGACACACCTAGGCAAAAATAAGGGCTTCCCGGCGAACCAAAAGGGTTCGGGCAAAAATAAGGGATGAAAATGAAAAAATCTGTACACCCGGCAAGTCGAAAACCTGAAAAGGCGGCTTGGGCAAAAAAGGGTATCCCGGTGGACTGAAAACCCGAAAGGGCGGTCCAGGCAAAAATTAGGGATCAAAGCGTACGACTATGTCCCGTCATCTCGTCACTTGCCTACCAAAAGAAGATTTGTCGATCGGCAGTCACCAAGCACCTCTACAGGTACCTTTTCTCCAGCAGAAACCGGGGCAATACGAGTTGTCTAAGTAATCTAATTGCTCTGTCCTCCAGGCACTAAGGTAAGGTCAGATGAAGAACGCAACCAAGATATCTTAACTCCCTAGAGAGTGAGCCAGCAAGTCAACATACTCTCCCCAAGCAATGTTATACTGTTAGCCTTAAGGAAATTAGGTATCCCTAACAGATCTCAGCATTCCTCAGCGCAATACTCCCAACAAGCATCCCCAGCAATCTCGATTTAAGATTGTTCCCCGGCGGTATACGAACATTTAGTGGAGCCACTTTCCCAGTGCATATCAAAAATTTCCCCAGGAAAGTCCAGTCCAAAAGCTTCCCCAGGAAAGCGGAATCCATCTCCCCAGCAGGAAGCTTATCCCCAGTAGATTCTGGAAGCTTCCCCCCCTGCAGAGCACGAACGCGTCTCCCGGCTTAATTAAAAGGTTATTTCCCCACCAGGATATAACTGGGTTATCCTCAGCCAATAACCAGGGAAAGATCGTCCCCGAAGAAGTCTTCCTATCCCCCAGCGGAGTTCATCATATTCTTCAACAAAACTCAACAATGGTATCCCCAATGGAGTTCTCATTCATCTCAGCGAAGCACCTCTCCTCCCACAGAGTATTGTTCCCCAGCAAGATCGCTAGAGTAGTTATTCCCCGCAGAGTAATATCTTCATCAAGTTTATTCCCCAACGGAGTCATCTTCTCCTACCGTTCATTCTTGCAATCTTCATCCCCAGCAGAAACGAAGAACTCTCTTCAACCATCAACCCAGGATTTAACTCCCGGCATTCGTCAAGGATATATTTTCCTAGACGAAAATACATTCAAAAACATCACATATATCATGATACATGCATAAACGCATCATATCTTACAATCTCATTTATGTTGAGAACATCATTGCTTGATCCATGGCATGCATTACATACGGCTGATTTTTACATTTCAGGAAAGATCCAGTTGAGTTCTCAGCTATTCCAAGACCTTGCCTGGTTCAGTTAAATCGACTCCTAAAGATTTTTCTGATGCCGATCCAGTCAAAGGCCTTCTCTGGTCCAGTTAAATCGATTCCTAAAGATTTTCCTCATGAAGACCCAGTTGAAGATTCCAAGACCTTGCCTGGTTCAGTTAAATCGAATCCTAAAGATTTTTCTGATGCCGATCCAGTCAAAGGCCTTCTCTGGTCCAGTTAAATCGATTCCTAAAGATTTTCCTGATGAAGACCCAGTGGAAGATTCAAAGACCTTGCCTGGTCCAGTTAAATCGACTCCTAAAGATTTTTCTGATGCCGATCCAGTCAAAGGCCTTCTCTGGTCCAGTTAAATCGATTCCTAAAGATTTTCCTGATGAAGACTCAGTAGAAGACGTCCAAGATTCCTTCATCATTTTGTTGAGGTAGTAATCGCCCAAAGGTTCTCTCATCGTTACTGTTGAGGTAGTAATCGCCCAAGGTTCTCTCATCGTTACTGTTGAGGTAGTAATCGCCCAAGGTTCTCTCATCGTTACTGTTGAGGTAGTAATCGCCCAAGGTTCTCTCATCGTTACTGTTGAGGTAGTAATCACCCAAGGTTCTCTCATCGTTACTGTTGAGGTAGTAATCGCCCAAGGTTCTCTCATCGTTACTGTTGAGGTAGTAATCGCCCAAGGTTCTCTCATCGTTACTGTTGAGGTAGTAATCTCCCAAGGTTCTCTCATCGTTACTGTTGAGGTAGTAATCGCCCAAGGTTCTCTCATCGTTACTGTTGAGGTAGTAATCTCCTAAGGTTCTCTCATCGTTACTGTTGAGGTAGTAATCACCCAAGGTTCTCTCATCGTTACTGTTGAGGTAGTAATCGCCCAAGGTTCTCTCATCGTTACTGTTGAGGTAGTAATCGACCAAGGTTCTCTCATCGTTACTGTTAAGGTAGTAATCATCCAAGGTTCTCTCACCGGCCCGTTGAGGTAGTAATCGTCCCTGATCCATTCATCATCCTGCTGAGGGTGTATCTGTTGACGACTAACATTACCAGACTCGATTCCTGTATCTCTCCAGGGAACGTCTGAAGAGTTTAAAGATCTGATTCCTGTATCCAGCCAGGACGCATCTACACAAAGAGTTTGAAGACCAGCTCCTGTAACAGGCCAGGTAATCATTTTCTTTTTCAGGTACGCAAGTTCTCGCTAAGGAAACTCTTACGCGATCGACAACCTCCCGATGGCATCTATAAGCCCATCCTCCTATCCACCAGTCCCCAAATGGCATCTATAAGCCCATTCCCATCATCACACTGCTAACATGTGAGCGCAAATTTCTGGGCACTCTAGTGTTCAATCATCTTCCACCTTCAGATTACGAAAGGCACGCTAGCCAATCTACATCCTCAGGTCTAAGAAGATTGAACAGGGGCAACTGTTGTACCCCAAAATTTGCCCTCCCATATTCTTCAAGATTTGCCAAGATCATGCTTCAAAACCTCCCAAGGGTTGCACAGTCCAATGGCCTCCTAACAGTCAAAAATTAGGGTTTTAGTTCTGGAAAAGAAGTTGAAGTTTCCAAGGGTCCAATCAAGTCCCACATGCCTACATACATTGTCAAGAATCCATATGCCAAGTTTCAAAACTCACAGCATCAAAATGCACAGTCAAAAACCCTAATTGCCCTGCAGTCAACTGCAGGGGCAAAATGGTCATTTGACAGTCAAAAATCCAAATTTTTGGTCAACATCTTATTTTGAAGCCACAAACATCATTTGATCAATTCTTGATCATGATCCTCAAAGCATGGCTCAAAAAGTCTCAAGATGCAAAAGTTTCTATTTTTGGACAGTTGAAAAGTCAACTGCAAATTGACCAAGGCATAACTTCCACATGGTTTATCAGAAAAATTCCATCCAAAGCTCATTTTGAAGAGAATGACATTTCCTACAACTCATCTTCACACTTCAAGTCCAAGAAATGCTCTCACAAAAAGTTATCAATTTCAACATTATAGGTCATTTTCAAAAGTCAACAAAAAGGCACTTTACGTCAAAGACCATAACTTGAGATTGGTAAATCAAAATGGCATGATACCAAAGACATTGGTTAGAGGACTTCAAGACCTTTCCAAAATGTCCAAGAACATGATCAAAGCTTAAAATTTGAGCAAGATATGCCTTGTGGAAGTTGGGAAATTTTTGGGAATTTTGAAAAGTCAACTTTGCTTCAAATGCCTCAAAAATGCTAATGGGCCTCAATTTCTTCCATGAATCATTACCCAAAGGCTATGCACGACCCATTGACATCCAAGGGAGTTATTTTCTCATTTTTGATTAATTATTTGAATTTTTATTATTATTAATTCACTTAATTAAAATTAAATATGAAAAATATCAAATGACACCTTTCAAATCTTTTTATGCAGCATATTCACTCTTTATGTACTCAATATTTCGTGCATCATCCAAAAAGGAAAGAATCTCCCATGATTGGCAATGATTGGTATGGAAAAGTTTGAAGAAAAGATATGGAAAATCAAATATTCAAAATCATTAAACCAATGGATTTTGGGCTGACTTTTGACCTAGTTCTACTCACATACATATGCACATTGAAACCCTAATGCTCAAGAACATAGAAGTTGCGTCCAAACACAAGAACACATTGCACTTTTTTCACAAAAAATCTCTAAACTGAAAACCTAGCTAGAGCTCGTTTCAAGGCCTAAAAGCTATTCCAAAAGCTTGCTAAGACATCCAGGAAGGGATTCCAATCAAAACCAAGTCTCCACGCACAAGGAATTGGTAGAACATAATTGCTTTTCTTTCAAAATTATCCCTAATCGTGTTTTGTTTTCTAGGCATTTTTCATGCATTTTAACCATTGATTTATACTAACATGAGTGTCCTGAAGCTATTGGTGCCCTTGAATTGAATTAATAATGCCTGTGTAAGAATTCACCATGAAAGCTTTCTAGGGTTTCTGAAGCTCCAAAAGAGGGGTTTACACATCTGGAAAAATTGGACAATGAAACTAGTACCACTAAAATCGTGACATTCTGACGAATTGAATCCATACCTCGCGCTCAATTTATGGTCACGCATGCCCTATTCGCTATTATTTGCAGGTGTCATTTAGTGGGGGTTTAAAACCCCCGCTATCTAGTTTTTATTTTCAGGAAAAACAAAGAAGAAAGAAGGAGACGTTGAGTTGTTGGACTGTGGTTGGCCAATTTGAATGGTTGGCGCGTTTTTGATTTGTCCAGCACAGTATTGCTTTTCCCATTATATTAATTGTGTTCCATTTAACTAACAAATATGCGCGTTGGTTCATGTGGTTGTTGAGTTGTCATGCAGGCAATGGGACCTGGGTTCGATTCTTAGTTCCCCCTCTCATATTTCATATTTTTCTTCATAACATGTTCCTACGCAGCGCTTCATCAAAAGACCACCATACAACTCCATCTCCTTGCTTGCCACGCGCCCAGTAAGTCTCATCCAAGGGTCAGAATGTGGGACTCCATCATGTACGCCAGTCAACCTTTCCACTCGCAAACGCTGAAAGTCAAAACGGGCTTGGGATTAATGGGCCAAATTCCTTGCAATTAACCTCCAAAGGGGCCAGATACCCCCATGGTTTGTCCAATAGTCAATTTTATTTATTTTTCTTTCTATTCTTTTATTTATTTTTTTAATTAATTGCTTCCTTTAAATTACACAAAATTAATTTTCATAACACAAAAAAATTAGAAATCATAAAAATAAAAATTTGTTTTATTCAATATTTAAAGTCATTAATATTTTTGTAAATAAATTTTTAATAATCAATTTAGGTTAATTTAGGTTTTCAATTTTAATGTTTTCTTAATAACTAAAAAATGAAGAAATTAGGGTTTTTAACATTTTTATTCTTTTTCTTAATAAAATAATTTCCTCTTCTTATTATTATTATTAACTATTAATTATTTTGTAAATAAATATGTCATTAATTAATTAGGGTAAATTAGGTTAAAAATTTAAATATCTTTCTTTAATAATTAAAAACAAACTCAGAATTAGGGTTTTATTTAACTTTTAATGTTAATTAATTTTTCTTTGTTTTCATTAAATACAAAAACATAAAAAATAACTTCTTTTCTTATTAAATAACTAATTAGTCCTTTTAATTTCATTTAATTTCTTTAAAGGGTCCAACGCCCTCGCATATTCGGTTCTAATTTCTTTTCGCGCGTTTGTCTTTATTTTTGTTTCAAATATTGTGTAATTGTTCAAAGCCTTGTATTAGTAATTAGGACCTTTATTTTCTGCATTTTATTAAAAAACGGGTCTTTGTTAATTTGGCGATGTATAGACCCGCGCCTTGTAATAGCGTAGGACCTTTATTTTCGGCATTTTAATTTCCGCACCTTTAAACTGCTAATCACATGAAAGAATGAATGGCCCAAATAAAATTAAAGCGTAGCTCACCCAATGCATGATCAAGATAAAACATAATTGAAAATGACACACAATTCACACACCACTCTTAGGGTACGCCTCACTGTTGCCTTGCCCCTCGAAACGTGGTCGTCGAGTATAGGACGTTTTAGTAAGTCCTTATGTCCATGAACATGGCATAAGGGTAGCTTCTAAGGTATCCTACTGTTGCTCTGGTGACCACACTGTCCCTAAACTCGAATTGACCCGAACACCTCCAACGGTGGTGCTACCTACCTCTCAATGGTGGGATGGTACTACCTTAAGGACATTTACACAGCCTAATTCCTTAGGGTAGGTGGATGACTCGTAGATACTTGCTCTAATTCAAAACAAATCCAAACTTCTTTTCACACCGACACTTTTATAAAAAAGCTTTCAAAAACAACTTTTCAAACACTCTTGAGGACTGATACAAGAGTCGATCTGAAACTTTAAACGAAACTTTTTCAAACCCACTCACACTTTGAAAAACAAACCTTTTGAAAACACAATGAGCAAGTATCTAAGAGCCCATGGATAAACATGGATAGAAAGGGTGCTAACACCTTCCCTTTCTATAAATCTACCTCCCGAACCAAGAGATAATCTCATAAGGAATTTTGTTGTGCTTTTGTCCTGTCCATGTTGGAGAAAATAAAAGACGGTGGCGACTCTTGCTTCCGCGACATTTTGTGAACCAGCGTTAAACAGTCAGTTCCAGATCCACCGATCACATATCCCCTGACTCAAGTTGTTGAGTTTTGATCTTCTGACGACATTGGCTAGAGGAAAATAAATCCCATTGCCCCTTGCTAAACGTCTGATTTATCATAACCTGCATCACAGGCCCTCGAGATCCTTGAAATGGTTAAGGAAATGTTAAGGAATGATGTTATGATGTGTATGCTATGCTTTTAAGCAAAGGTGTGAAGTGATGTAAGCAAGTAAACCCTGCAAGAAATCTAAGTAATTGGATAATGACTGTAAACAAAACCTGCAAGGAACTCATGTTGTCAGGTAATAAAACTCTACAAGTAGTTCAAGTTGAAAGAACACAAGTCACGCAAACAACCTTAGGTTTAGGCCTGCATGAGTTTTAAGGTCATACCCTCTTAAAGTTTAGTTGGTTTCAAACCTGTCTTAGAAAAGTAATCGGGTTCTAAAGATTCACAATATCACTGATCATCCTTTATCGGGCATTGTTTCAGCTCAAGCAATCTTTTATTGCGGCCGAAATATCTCGAAAGTCTGATCTCAATGAGTGTAGCATCGAGTAAGCAAGACACCACGCGGCGGCCCCGTATTCTCCTCATTTCCACATGAAGGATACCGGTACCAACCAAAGTGTCACACCAACACAACCATCTCTTAAACCATATCGGTCTACGTCGTATAGTCTCCATGATCTATTGTTGTTTACCTAAAAAGTGTCCCCAGATCCAGGTGTAGGATCTTTGATAATACCCAAATAAAACCCTTGAATAATAAGGCATACAAAACAAACAAGAAAGAAATTTAAAAATGACCTAGATCCTAAGGTATACCACACTTATTTTATTCCCCAGCAGAGTCGCCAGTTCTGTGATACGGTGGCAGAACCGACTGTTATACTGGTTTACGTTTTTTGTTCGCAAATGTCGCGGTAAGCAAGAGTCGCCACCAACTTTTATTTTATCCAACAAAGGAAAAGGAAAAAGAACAGAAAAACCTTTTTCGAGATATTTCTGAGTACGGGGGGTAGATTATGGAAAGGGAAGGTATTAGCACCCTTTCCATCCATGGTTTTCCATGGGCTCTTAGGTACTTGATCATCTTTTAAAAATTTGCTTGGTGTGTTTGTGTGCTTTTGAAATTTTTTGAAAATGCCTTAGTGCGGCGATTCACTTGATGGTAACCCTTTTATCAGTCCTCAAGAGTGTGATAAAGTGTTTTGAAAACTTTAGTTTGAAAAGAGTTTTGAAAGTGTAGGGTGTAAAAAGTTGTTTAAGCAAGTACCTAACAGTTATCTACCTACTCGAAAAAATCTTGTCCTTTTCCTCCTATCCTTTAGACCGTGTTATCCTACTATTAGTGAGTAGGTAACCCTATTCGTTGGATGTTGAGGGACTATCGAAAGGGATGAAATGGTCATTGAAGGAAACATGTAAGGATACCTTAGCATTTCGAAGGGTATGTCATCATATAGGCGTAGGCAACATCGAGGGACAAGATCATTTCTTGTAGGCAACTCGAGATACATTGAGGGACTATGATCTTTATGATGACTTTAACCGAGGGTCTTTGCTAAGATACCCCTACGTTCGAGGGACATGACCATTGTTTCTGAGGCAACCAAGTGAGGTATACCCTAGGGGTGCAAGTGTGCAGCAGTGTTTGTTTTCAGATATTTATCTTATAATTAAGTGATGTTATGCTTAATTAGTTTAACAGTCTTTCCATACAATCCTATTAGTCTAAGCATTGCATAAAATATAGTAGCAGAAGGTAAAGGCAGAAATATAAACCTAGGCTATTACAGAGCTTTGGGGGCAGTTACATAATAATGAAGAGTGCGGAAAAGAAATCCTAAAACTATTATGTGGCACGGTGGGAGAACTGACTTGAGGTTTTGCGTTTGTTTTTGCAAATGTTTCGTTTAGCAAGAGTCGCCACCGACTTTTTATTTTATCCTAAGGAAAGGTTAAAAAGCACAGCAAAAACCTTTGAGATGTTTTCTTGGGTTCGGGGAGTAGATTATAGAAAGGGAAGGTATTAGCACTCTTTCTATCCATGGTTATCCATGGGCTCTTAGTTACTTGCTTTAGATCACTTGCCTTTGCTTTTCAATTGTTTGAAATGGTGCTTTCTGTGTGTGGTTTTGAAAATGTTTTGAAAAAGATGCCTTGTCTAGGCAACCCTTGTAACAATTCTTTACTCGAATGTTTTACAAAAGGTGTGTCTTTTTGAAAAGATGTTTCAAGGTTTTTGAAAGTTGTTTTGAAAGTTGTGTTGTGAAGTGTGTTTTGAAAAAATGGCAAGGATTTGTTTTGCAAGTTTGATCAAGTAACTAAGAGTTGTCTACCCCTAAATTTACTCAAAGATTTTTCCTATGTTTTAACCCTTTTAACAATATTGTTCCACCATTGTATTTGGTGGACAATCTTGTGTTAGGATGTTAACGGGACGGGCGCGGGTCATCGGATGGACCATGAATGCAATGGTGCCAAGTGTCTTTGGAAATTTTGCTTGAAGGGACTAAGATCATTTTTGTCTGGGCAACTTCGAAAGCGTCATCGAGGGACTATGATCATTTGATTTGTTTTTTTTTGCCAAAGAACTCAACATGCAACATGGCCCATTTTTGAAGGCAACAAGTGGAGTAACCCTAAGGGTGCAATTGTGATTGGTGTTGTTCCTTTTCATGCTTTTTTGTCTTTGAATTAGGTTAAGCTATTTATTATTTGATTTTTGCATACAAAGCCTAGGTCTATCATGGCATAATTAGAAAGCTTTTAAATGCGGAATTTTAAAGTCCTAGATTATTACAACATGATTATGGGGATGGGGGTACAAATGTTTGAATGGGGGTATTTGACAAGAATTTTAAATCTAGGCTATTACATCCATATCGAATATACAAGTATTTAAATGTACAATATTTACAATGTAAATAAATATCAAAATGCAATGTATTATGCACAAAAATGGTTTTTTTTATGTATGTAAAAGTATTTTTCAATGTAAAATATAAACAAAAATAAAAAAAGTTAATTTTTTGATATTTTTATGGTCTTTAGGGCAAAACCCTAGTTTTTTCTAAATAAATAATATTTATTTATTAATATTATACAATATTATATATTAATTTATACAAAAGAATAAAAAGGAAGTATATTGTAAAAAAGTATTTTTGATGTCAAATATTAATAAAAATAAAAAATGTATTATTTTCATATTTTATCCTAAATATTCTAATAAATGTACAAGTATTAATATATTATTTAATAAACTAAATATGTAAAAAATAAAATATTGGTTATTTACAAAAAAAGTATATTTTTAGAAAATGTTTTCAAAAGGTAAACAAAAAATAATAATTAAAAAAACATATATTTTTTTTGTATTATTTTCTAGGGTTTTAAATAAAAAGTATACATATTTATTTATATACACATGCTAAGTGAAACAAATAAATACCAAATAAAATGCAAAAATGTGAAAAAAAATATTTTTGGTGTCTTTTCATGTTTGAATAAAAATATAAAATCAGAATCAAAAAGAAAAAATCAAAAATGATAAATATATCACACAATGGGCCAGGGGGTGCAAATTGAAAAAGGGGGTGCAAAAAGCAAGACTGACTCAGGCCCAACCCAAGCCAGTCATCTTCAACCTTCAGCAATGTTTGAACATCAAAAACGCGCGCTCCTTGCTCATCCTACTAACTTCTGATTCTTTGACTTTTAACAAAAACTTACAACATCAATAAGGTAGAGCATCAAGTCACGATTTCAAACATATAAAAAAGTTGTCCTAACTCTCAGAAACGAGGGAGAATTTCTCCATCCTCAATTTCTGACCTAAGTTTTCTTCCATGTCCAGGTCCAAAATTCTCATAGCACACACAATATAAATGAAAAGTAACTACATGGATGGCTTCAGGGCTATGAGTAGAACATGCTTTCTTCACAAACTTAAGCCTAACTATGCCTGGATAGAGAGATAGAAGTTCATATTTTTACCTGTTCAGCTTGAGTCGTGTACAACAATGGAGGTATCTTCAATGGAGTTTGAACTTTGGTATAGCTTGCCTGAAGTCCAAGGATGCTTCCCCTATGCTTAGTTTGCTTTTAATCTCTCTGAATCAAGCTATGGAAGTCAACCTGCAAAACTGAAAAGTGAAAATGGAAAACTTGGCTATGGATGTTACAGCTTGTATCTAAGGCTTGGGATAGCTTCAATGGATGGTAGGGAGTGTATTGGAACTTGTTTGGGCAAAAACGCACGAGTGAATGATAATGGCCAAGTCAAACTGCAGGAATGCCCTATTTCTTGCAGAAAAATGGTGTTTTGATGAATGAGGAGGTATTGAGAATCAAGGACTCGTGTTTTAGGTCAGCTTGGGTGTATGAAAAGTGTTTACAAAGTTTGCTTCAGTTGGTCTTTTCAGGAATGAGATCTTGGAGTGAGTTTGCAAGTTTTCTTCTAATGTAAGCAAGGAAATGCAAGTTGGGTTATAGGCCTGTATCAAGTCCTTGAGCATGCTGCATACTTTGTTCTTGATCAGTGGGATTTGTCCACAAACTTGTGCCTCAGAGATTTTGCTTGTACCTCTTGGATTGTGAATTTGACATAAAGCACTTCTTTATCAAAATGGCAAATATGCTTTTTCCATTTAAAGGTTAATTCTTTGCGTAATGACTTAATGCATGAAACAATGCTTGAAAACAATGGTTTGGCATTTAATTATTGAGTGTGAAGAGGATTAGAGGCCTGTAAGCTAGCCTAAACAACGCTGAGTTGAAAATGCCAAGGTTATGAACATGTATTTGGCTATGAACAAAGTGACTTTTTCCCATCTTTGCAAATTCGATTCTCCCTAACCACAAGGGTGTTTGAGAAGTTCTTGGATAATTTGGAAAGCTTGGAATGTGACCTACAATCCATCTTTGTAATGAAAATTGAAACTCCAAGTGGAAGCATGTGAAAAGTGGCCATGAAGTTGGACAAAAATCCTGCCTAGAATAGGTCAAAATTTCTCTAAGTTAAAAATGTTTTGCACCCTTATTCCAAAAATCATAACTTGAGCTACAAGCTTCTTTTGAGAAAACTTTGTGAATCAAAGTTGTATATTTTGCAATGGACTACAACTTTAATGTTTTGAGTTTTGCTTGAATCCAATTGTATCTTGATGAAAAAATGGGACAAAGTTAGGAAAAAATAAGGAAGTTTCATAACTTAGAAAAATTCTAAGTTATGAAATTTTCTCATTCTAAACCCTAATTTGCAATTTTGGGTTTCTTGATGAACAAGTTTCATAATTTGACATATCTTGATGAAAAATGAATCTTGGCACTTGATTTTGACCAAAAAGTCAATGTTTAACTTTTCAGTATACAGTCAAATTTTGATCAGTTGACTAGAAAATTCATCTGTCAATCCTATGCATTTGGGATCTTTTGAACTTGTTGGATGGATCAAGACAATGCCATTGAGTCCTTGAGTCCATATATGAGCTTGGTTTGCCATTAGTTAGGTCAAACAGTCAAAAATTGCCTTTGTGCAGTCAAAACCCTAAAAATGACCATTTTGCCCTTTTGGTGATCTGATCAAATTTCTTGTGGAGTTGTGATCCAAACTTGACCAAATGGTTCATATGAGTTCAATATGTTGATGTGTGTCAAAAATCATGAGGTTTTACTGTCAATTGGCCACAGTTGACTTTTTCCCCAATACAGCTGATTTCTAGGTCAACTGTCCAATTGACTGGGCAAAGATTGGAATCAAGACTTGAAACTTGGCATGGATAAACTTGTGAGTCCAACATGAAGCATGAAAGTCACTTTGGGCCTTTTAGGTAAAAACATCTTTGTGCAAACTCAAACCCTAATTGGGTCAACATTGCAAGGAGGGGTCTTGAGTAGAGCAAACCCTGATTTGATCTTGAGCTCCAAGGGTCTTGTGGTGAGAAAATATTGATGAAATGGGAGGGAAAATTTTGGGGTACAACAGTTGCCCCTATTCAATCTTCTTGCACCTGAAGAGTTAGATTGGCAAGTTTGCCTTTCGCGTCTCGAAGGTAAAAGGAGATTGCACACTAGAGCGCCCTTAAATTTGCACTTGTCGAAACAATGGATGCGGAATGGGCTTAGAGATGCCATTTGGAGATGGGATTAAAGATGCCATCTGGAGGGGTGACAGAATCTTGTCGGGGATGGGCTTAAAGATGCCATCTGGAATGAGTATCAGAAAGGTGTCCATGTTTTGGAACATCTCTGAGCTGGGGGTCTGAATAAGCAATAGATTGCCATCCGTATCTGGAAGCATCCGTAAACTGTTTTCAAAAGTTGAAATTTAATAAGCAATAGAGTAGCATCCATGTTGGGAAGCATCCGTAAACTGTTTTCAAAAGTTGCATCTGAACAAGCGAAAGATTAACATCCGTGTTTGGAGGATCCGTAAACTGTTTTCAGAAGTCTTAAAGAATCTGAACAAGCGATAGGTTAACATCCGTGTCTGGAGAACCCGTAAACTGTTTTCAGAAGTCTTGAAGTTGAATAAGCAATAGAGCAGCATCCATGTTGGGAAGCGTCCGTAAACTGTTTTCAAAAGTTGCATCTGAACAAGCGATAGATTAACATCCGTGTTTGGAGGATCCGTAAACTGTTTTCAGAAGTCTTGAAGAATCTGAACAAGCGATAGGTTAACATCCGTGTCTAGAGAACCCGTAAACTGTTTTCAGAAGTCTTGAAGTTGAATAAGCAATAGAGCAGCATCCATGTTGGGAAGCGTCCGTAAACTATTTTCAAAAGTTGCATCTGAACAAGCGATAGATTAACATCCGTGTTTGGAGAATCCGTAAACTGTTTTCAGAAGTCTTGAAGAATCTGAACAAGTGATAGGTTAACATCCGTGTATGGAGAACCCGTAAACTGTTTTCAGAAGTCTTGGAGTTGAATAAGCAATAGAGCAGCATCCATGTTGGGAAGCGTCCGTAAACTGTTTTCAAAAGTTGCATCTGAACAAGCGATAGATTAACATCCGTGTTTGGAGAATCCGTAAAGTATTTTCAGAAGTCTTGAAGAATCTGAACAAGCGATAGGTTAACATCCGTGTATGGAGAACCCGTAAACTATTTTCAGAAGTCTTGAAGTTGAATAAGCAATAGAGCAGCATCCATGTTGGGAAGCATCCGTAAACTGTTTTCAAAAGTTGAGAAGGAACCGGTGTAGGGTTGCCTCATGATGAGCCCGTGTAAAACTGCATCTGAATTGTTAATGATAGCCTTTATTCTTATCCTGAAAGGAAAAAATGTTAGCTAAACACAAAATTATGTTGCATGAAATGTGTGATGCAATGTATGTTCTATCAATGTTCATGAATTGAATGTAATGAATGTGCATGTAAGCTGATGAGCTGTCTTACTGAGGATAGATGAATCCTGGATGGCTGGAGATAAAAGAATCTTGACTGCTGCCGGGGGAAGTAAATCCTTGACTGCTGCAGGGGAGTGCAAGAATTTTTGAATGCTGAGGATGAGACATCCTTGTTGACTACTATTGGGGAATCAGGAGCTTGGGTTGTATGCCAATCTACTAGGGATTCCTGTCTTGAGGAGATCTTCATTGGGGAATATCTGAATATCCTGTGAGGAACTGAGAATGAGAGTCTTGATTCTGCTTGGGGAATGCAAGATCTTCAATTGTTTGGGGATCTTAGGACCACTGCTGGGGATTGAAACTCCTTGGTGACTTGCGGGGCTAGAGAATTCTGATGATCTCTACTGGGGAGTCCAGAACCTGGGAGGCTCATGCTGGAGGAGTAAGACTGAGAATCTACAATCTGATGGGAAGTATCTCCGTGGGGAGAAGGTTCACTAGTTTGGTTCCGCTGGGGGTTTGATAGTTGGAAGTTTTAGCTCCGCCGGGGATAGGATTTTCAGATTCTTAAGGCTTCACTGGGGATACTGAAACTTAACTCTGTGGGGAATTGAGTTCCGGAAGGCTCTCTGGCTGGGGAAATCAGTTTTGAGAAAGCTTTTTCTGCTGAGGATCCTGAAGTTTAACTCTGTGTGGGGAATTAAGTTCTGGATTTTGACTTGGCCGAGGAATTTGGAGTTTAAATCTGTGGGGGATTTCTTCCGTAAGGGTATCAAGATATCTATTTGTACCTTCACCCTATCAGCAATCATCTTTCTTGATTTGTAAGGAAATGATTATGTTCAAATGCATATGCCTATTTAACAAAACATTGGACGTTTCTCAAATAAAACATAGGTGTAGAAAAGCAACAAGAATACAAAGCAAACTTCTGTATTTGGAAAAGTATTTGTATTAACTTTTTGGGAGTATCTTTGTACAAAGGAGACAGACACCCTAGTAAGAGGATGTTGTCGTAAAGAATTGAAAATTTTATACAAAAGAAAGATGGCTATGTGCAACAATTCTATGGGATCCCATTCTGTTATAGCCTTCATAACTCTGAATATCTTGTTCATTCAAATGCTTCGTTCGCCGATGACTGGATTGATCAGAAGCTTGGAACTGGTTGATGAAGAGATTGTTCTTTAAAGTGACCCGACGAGACATAGTCATACGCCTTAATTCCCTAACTTTTGCCTGGATCTCCCTTTCGGGTTTTCAATCCACCGGGAAACCCCTTTTTGCCCAAGCCGCCCTTTCGGGTTTTCGACTTGTCGGGTGTACAGATTTTTTTTGTTTTATCCCTAATTTTTGCCTGAACCTCCCTTTCGGGTTTTTGGTTCACCGGGATGCCCATTTTTTCCCAAGCCGCCCTTTCGGGTTTTCGACTTGTAGGGTGACTTTATGCGTAGTATCTTTTGACTATGTCTGCGTTTGCAGGGTGCGGCAAATCGTCGTCGTCCATGGTGGTCAGAATCATTGCACCACCAGAAAATATGCTCTTGATTACAAATGGTCCTTCGTAGGTAGGAGTCCATTTGCCCCTGGGATCACTTTGCGGCAAGATAATCCGCTTGATTACGAGATCCCCGACTTGATACACTTGACGTATGACTTTCTTGTTGAAAGCCTTGATCATCCATTTTTGATACATTTGACCATGGCAAACAGCAGCGAGTCGCTTCTCGTCGATCAAATTGAGTTGATCAAGTCGGGTCTGAATCCAATCGTCTTCATTCAAACCAGCGTCCTTCATGATCCTTAAAGAAGGAATCTTAACTTCCATGGGTAAGACAACTTCCATGCCATATACTAAAGAAAATGGGGTTGCCCCTGTTGAAGTTCGTGTCGTGGTACGGTATCCAAGCAGAGCAAACGGTAGAATTTCATGCCAGTCCTTGTAGGTGACTGTCATTTTCTGAATGATCTTCTTAATGTTTTTGTTCGCAGCTTCAACAGCACCGTTCATCTTCGGCCGATAGGGAGATGAATTGTGATGATTAATCTTGAACTGTTCGCATAGAGCGGTGATCATAGTATTATTCAGATTTGTACCATTGTCTGTGATGATTCTGTCGGAGACACCATACCGACATATGAGGTTTTTCTTGATGAAGCGGGCAACCATATTCTTTGTAACAGAGGCGAAGGAAGTTGCTTCGACCCATTTGGTGAAATAGTCAATAGCAACCAGGATGAAGCGATGTCTGTTGGATGATGTGGGCTTTATTTCTCCAATCATGTCAATGCCCCACATTGCGAATGGCCAAGGAGCTGTCAGAACATTGAGAGGAACAGGAGGAATATGAATCTTGTCAGCGTAGACTTGACATTTGTGGCAAGTACGGGAATATTGATGGCAATCTGCTTCCATGGTAGACCAGTAATAGCCTGCCCTTAGAATTTTCTTAGCCATCGTATGCCCGCTCAAGTGAGTGCCAAATGTACTGCGGTGTATCTCGGTCATGATTAACTCTGCTTCAGTTTTGTCTACACATCGAAGTAAAACACAATCATGGTTGCGTTTATAGAGGATGCAGTTGCTCAGGAAGAACTTGGCAGCAAATTTCCTTGGGAACTTTTTGTCATTTACGGAAGCTCCTTCGGGATATTCTCTAGTCTGGAGATACCTTTTGATTTCGTGAAACCAAGGTTGTTCCACTACTTCTTCGGTATTAATTTCATGACAATGCGCAGGTTCATCCAGTCGCTCAATGGTGATTTGGGGAGCCTCGTTATCCCAGTTGAGTTTAAACATGGAAGACATTGTAGCCAGAGCATCTGCTAGCTGATTCTCTTCTCGCGGGAAATGCTCAAAGGTGATTTGCTCGAAATGAGGCAACAATGTCAGGACATGTTCTTTGTATGGGATAAGATTAGGATGTTTGGTATCCCATTCTCCTTTGATTTGACTGATAACCAAAGCCGAGTCCCCAAACACGATCAAAGATTTGATCCCCAAGTCTGTAGCAGCCTTGAGACCAAAAATGCAAGCTTCATATTCAGCCATGTTGTTGGTACAGCTGAAGCAAAGTCGGGCCGTGAAAGCTGTGTGACAACCTTCCGGGGAAATGAGTACCGCACTGATAACGTTTCCAAGTGCATTTGAAGCACCATCAAAGTACAGGGTCCATCGGGATCCATTTTCAGGTCCGTCATACGGTCCGTTACCTTTAATGTTGTCCAAATTCATGATGTCCTTGTCCGGGAAGTCGAATCTCATGGACTGATAATCTTCGATAGCTTGATGAGCTAGATGGTCAGCTAGTACACTCCCCTTTATAGCTTTTTGGGTAGTGTACTGGATGTCATACTCAGTTAGGATCATTTTCCATCTAGCTATTCTTCCAGATAAAGTTGGCTTCTCGAAGATATACTTGATAGGATCCATTTTGGAAATTAACAAAGTGGTATGAGTCAGCATATACTGCCTTAGTCGGCGAGCAGCCCATACCAAAGCGCAACAAGTTTTCTCGAGCAGTGAGTAGCGAGTCTCACAGTCGGTAAACTTTTTGCTAAGGTAATAAATAGCATGCTCTTTTTGACCAGACTCATCATGTTGGCCCAAAACACACCCCATTAAGTTATCCAAGACGGTCAGATACATGATCAACGGTCTTCCTTCGACGGGTGGCATCAGAATAGGAGGTTCTAGCAAATACTCCTTGATCTTATCAAAAGCAGCTTGGCAATCGTCGTTCCATTCGACTACCTGATCTTTCTTCAATAGTTTGAAAATTGGCTCACAGGTAGACGTCGGATGAGAGATGAATCTGGCAATATAGTTCAAGCTCCCCAAGAACCCTCTAACCTCCTTTTCAGTACGGGGAGCAGGCATTTCTTGTATCGCTTTCACTTTTGCTGGATCGACCTCAATCCCATTGTTGCTGACAATAAATCCTAGAAGTTTACCAGACCTAACTCCAAAAGTACACTTACTTAGATTCAGCCTGAGTTTGTACTCCTTCAACCTGGCAAATAGCTTTTGCAGATGTTCAAGGTGTTCCTCCTCTGTTTGTGATCGAGCTATCATGTCGTCTACGTAGACTTCGATCTCATGATGTATCATATCATGAAACAAAGCTACCATGGCGCACTGATAAGTTGCCCCTGCATTCTTCAGTCCGAACGGCATCACCTTGTAGAAGAAGGTACCCCATTGTGTAACAAAAGTTGTTTTCTCCATGTCCTCGGGGGCCATTTTGATCTGGTTGTAGCCCGAGAATCCATCCATGAAGGAAAACACTTTGTGCTGAGCTGTGTTGTCAATCAAAATGTCGATATGCAGTAGCGGAAAATCATCTTTGGGGCTAGCCCTGTTCAAATCCTGGTAGTCTACACACATTCTGACCTTGCCGTCTTTTTTAGGTACTGGCACAATGTTAGCAACCCATTGTGGATAGGATGTAACAGCCAGAAAGCCAGCGTTGAATTGCTTCATTACTTCTGCTTTAATCTTCTCAGACATGTCGGGCCTCATTTGGCGGATTTTTTGCTTGATCGGTGGACAATCCTCTCTTGTAGGGAGACGGTGAACCACGATATCTGTGTCTAAACCCGGCATGTCTTCATAAGACCAGGCGAAGATTTCAACGTATTCATTTAACAGTTGTACCAAACGCTCCTTGACACTTGGTTCCAGATTGGCACCCACTTGTACTTCTTTCCTATCTTCCTTTGTTCCTAAGTTGACTGTTTCCAACAACTCTTCATGAGGCAAGATGGCCCTTTCTTCTTGTTGTAGAAGTCTGGCTAGCTCTCCTGGTACTTCACAATCTTCGTCGTCTTCGCACTCAGCCTGATTGACCAAATCTTCAGAGTTAATGAAGGACATAGCAGAATAGTCACCCATAGAATCCAGAGTGGATGGGTACCTGCATTTGTGAGTGTGGGTGTATGTAAGGGATAGCCATCCTTAAACAAACAAAAATGCAAAAGGAAAGAAAATGAACACAGCAGTTTATAAATGAAAAACGTCCAATGATTCATTAAACATGGCATATGGATATGAAGAGAATCAAAACCCTTACAAATGGACCTACATGCCCCAGGCAAGGCATGAGGTGAAAAAGTAGTGTGCGGATTGTTTAAAAGTAAATATTACAGACCAACAGAAAATGTTTGAAAGATAAATTACTGATAGATGAAAGTAATGGGAACGAAGTCTTTCTCCTCCTAGTTGTGCAGTCCCCCTTCGATGGTTGGGAAGATCCAATCTTCAATGTTGGCCTCTTCGTCTTCGTCTTCCAAAGAATTGATTCCATGAGGAGAAATCTTGTTGGGTGTCCTTTCAATTTTCGAGCGACGCATAGCTTTCTGCCCCGCAGCGGTAAATCCCAACCCAAACTTGTCTGTCTTGTGAGGGATGTCAGGCAACTGACCCCATGTTGATCTCTTCCCTTCCTTCATTGCAACCTGTGCGTCTTTCAGAGATGCCATCCTGGCCACCTGCTTGGGTTCCTCAACTACTGCCTTTACTACAACAACCTCGGGAGCAATTTCCTCGAAGTGTTGGAACGGTGTTTCAATGAATTCACCCTCCACCTCGACATACCGAAAGGAGTTCAGGTGACTGATCATATATTCCTCTTCCCCGTGTACCGTTATGATCTTTCCTTTGACAGGGTATTTCAGCATCTGATGTAGTGAGGAAGTGACTGCCCTAGCATTATGTATCCATGGTCTCCCTAGCAAGCAAGAGTATGACGGACGGATGTCCATCACATAGAAGGTTGAGTGGAATACTTCAGTGCCCACCTTGATAGGGATGTCGACCTCCCCATGCACCATCCTCTTAGACCCGTCAAAGGCCCTGACAATGATATTACTCGGTTTCAACTCCAAGCCTTCACAATCCAACCGGTCGAGAGCTTTCTTAGGCAACACATTTAGAGAAGAACCAGTGTCGACCAAGACATGAGCGAGAGTAGTTCCTCGACATTCAACTGACACATGCAATGCGTCATTGTGCTTTCTTCCCTTCGGAGTCAGGTCAACATCAGAGAAACCCAGGCCGTTGTCTGCGGTAAGGCTGGCTACACAATCCTGGAATTGATCGGCTGAGGTTTCCTGGGGAACATGGGCTGTCTTCAGAAATCTTATCAACGCTTTGGCATGAGCCTCAGAACAAAGCAGCAAAGCTAGCATGGATATCTTCGAGGGGGTTTGCCCCAGTTGCTCCACCACGTCATAATCACTCTTCTTAATTATTTTCAGAATCTCCTCCATTTCTTTCTTAGAGGTTTCGGGGATAACCAATGGCTGAGCCCTCGTCCTGACGAGCTCATCTTGGATCCCTTTCCCCTTATCAGCAGAAGTAGGAGGGACAACCACAGGAGTAACAGCTTCTTCAATCAGCGGAGTTCTTGCAGAAAGTTTTATCGGTGCAGGAGTAACTTTGGCAGCAGCTGAGGGTCCAAAGATTGCCTTTGGAGGGGCAATCTCTGGAGAAAATATTCTCCCACTTCGGGTAATCTTGCTCGTACCGGCAATGTTTCCAATGTCGGCATCTTCTTCGTCAGAGCTTTCTTCAGTTATCTCAACTTGTTTAACACCATGGTAGTAGATTTCTCCACCATAATTCCATGGTATTGATTTGACAGAAATGTAGGGGACAGGCCCAGGCATGGTTATTTTCAGAGGAACAAACTTCGTAGCGGATGTAATCTTAACAGGCTTTTTAGGGACCTTGGAAAGATTGGTGGAAATGGTGATTATTGAAACATCTTTGATAGGGGTTGGAGTAGCAGGAATCTTTTCGAAAAGAATTTGTTGGCTGTCCATTAGGCCTTGGATGCCTATCTTCAGCAATGGACAGTCGATTGGTAGGGAGGAACAACAGTAGCAGTCTTCTTTACATCCTGGGAAAATCCCGGCCTTCAACAGATTCAACTTGATTGTCAACAGTGGAGTCATCAGATCATCGACAGCAGAAACATACAGATCTTCTTCAATAGCATGGACATTGCGACCATGCTTCGACATTGGAGCGGATATTACGTTTGGTTTCTCTGGAGCATCGAACTCAACCTCTTTTGCATCTATCAAGTCTTGAATTTTATGCTTAAGCGCCCAACAATCGTTGGTGTCATGCCCGATGCTGTCAGAATGATAGGCGCATTTAGGATTAGGATGATAATATGGGGAAGATGTGTTCACATTTTTTGGTGCCTCTTTGATAGTGGTGAGATTTAGCTTCAACAAATGGGGAAGGACTTGTGCAGGCGTCATGTTGATGCGGCTGAACTGCCGTTGTGGCCGTTCCACCCGTTGCTGATTTGGTCTGGACTGATTGTTACGAGGCTGATCATTTGACGAATTTTGTATCATCACGGCCCCTACAGTCGGCTGGCGCTCCGTTCTTCCCAATCTTTTCTGATAGTATATAACAGATGTCTCCTTCTTGGCCGGAAATGATTTCTTAGCAGTTGTAGATGCAGAGGCATCCTTTTGAATCTTCCCATTCTTAATACCAGCTTCCACCCGTTCGCCAGTCAGAATCAATTCAGTAAACCCTGCGGAAGAGGTCCCGATCAAATGGTTGAAGAACGGGCCAGATAGGGTCCCCAAGATCATATCAACTAGCTCCCTATCTGAAAGAGGTGGCTGCACTCTTCCGGCCAAGTCGCGCCATTTCTGGGCGTATTCTTTGAATCCCTCATTTGAGGCCATCACCATACTTTGTAGCTGAGTACGGGTTGGCGCCAAGTCAGTGTTATACTGATACTGGCGATAAAAGGCGGCTGCCAAGTCTTCCCAGTTATGCACTTCTGACCTCTCAAGCTGGTAAAACCAGTCTAGCTGTGTACCAGACAGGCTATCCTGGAAGAAGTGTACCCAAAGATTTCTGTCGGATGTATGAGGTTGAATTCTTCGGACATGTGATCTTAGGTGCATCTTTGGGCAAGATAGCCCGTCATACTTTGCAAAAATTGGCACCTTAAACTTTGGAGGGATCACAATTCCAGCAATCAACCCCAATTCTTCAAAATCTAACCCCGGAACCCTTTGCAGCTCCATAGCTGCCAGTCTATCCTCCAGGTTTTTGTATTTGTCGTCCGCTGACGGGTATTGTTGCTCTGAGTAGTCTTCATCTTCCTCAACCTCTTCCTCTTCAGCCTCGGACTCAGAAGGTAATGCAGCTCTTTTTCCTTTACTAGTTCCCTCATCAGATGTGGAGGGAAATTCAAGAACTCTTCTAGCTTCATTCTCAAACCTTCTTCCCAGTGTAGCTACCCCGACTCTTTTCTTTTTCTTTTTCACTTTTTCTTGCTCTTTATTCCCTAACAGTGTTTTTAGATCCTCCTGACCCCTTGCTAAGGTCATTAGGAGCTGTTGAAACTGTGAGTTTTGTGACTGCAGATCTTTGACCGTCTGTTCGAGATCCATCTTACTGAAATAAACAGCAGAAAGATAAGGAAACCTGGTGTGAAGACCTGCTTATGCATATGATGAATGATATGTTTATTCATGTAATGCATTCAAGGATTTGGAAATTCAAAATTGTTGCAGACAAAAAGAACACACGTCATATTAATAAGAAGAAATTTTGTCAGTACATAAATGCCCCATGGGCCAAATATTACAAAAACTTCTTAAGGTAAAAATACGTTGCGCATCCTCTTTGGTGCGATGTAAGTGTTGAGGGTTTCCTCCTCGTGAAGTCGGCGGGTAAGCTCCAAAACCTTCTTCTCACTGGCGTAGAAGCTGGCTTCAAAAGTATTTCGTTCCTCCTTGAGTTGGATCCAACTCTTCTGCATCTCCTCCCATGATGTTGGCATGTCAGGATATAGGATGGTGTATGAAACCTCTCCTTCCTTAACGGGCTCTTTAATCAAAGGGAGAATGTGAGGGTAAGGCATCATAAGACTCTGAGTGAGGGCTCTCACCCACTTGAGATAAGGCTCAAGATGGATGGAGTTCTTGTGCCCCAGTGTCTTGCTATCTACCTTGTTAGGCATCCTCCAAGCTCTGATGAATCTTTGGCGAAGTCCTTGTGCATCGTTGTCGAAGTCAAAAACTAGGTCAGGAATCAGCATGTCATGAGGGCCATCCCTCCGTGCATATCCAAATTGTCTCAAAGCTAGACAAGGGTTGTAGGTAATGCCTCCCCTAATGCCAAGTAATGGAACATTAGGGAACTCACCATAACGATCGACGATGATGACATTTTTTCTGGACCGAGAACACCAATGTACATCAGAATGTGTGAGGGTCATCAACCGTTGTGACCACCTTAAGCCTTGGTCATTCTTCAAAACAGATTGTGGAAGGTGCGAAATAAACCACCTTGCAAGGAGAGGAGTACAGCACATGAGAACACCTCTCTTCCTCATTGTTCGTGTGTAAAATGAGTGGAGGATGTCCCCAAGCAATATAGGTATGGGATTCCTTGACATGAAAATCTTGACAGCATTGACATCTATAAGTTGGTCATGATTTGGGAATAAGACCAACCCATAAATGAGGAGTGCCACAATTTCTTCAAAGGCTTGCAGATCCAAGGAATTCCAACACTCTTGTGCCTTCTCAAACAAGAATTTTGCCAAGAAGCCTTTGACACCACTTCTAGTCTCCCAATGCCCCTTGATGTCAGATGGTTGCAAGTGTAGTGCTTGAGCAACATCCTCAGGCTTTGGTTCTTTTTCCGTACCGTTGTAGGGTAGTTGATTAAGAATAGGAATTCTCAAGAGTTGAGAAAATTCCTCCACTACAAGAAAATTAGTGTTTAACGACACAAAAATTGCGACAGTTATGTGATAACTGTCGTAATTGACATATAGAGACAGTGTTTACGACAGTTGACACCAACCGTCCCTAATATTTATTTTGCGACGGTATATTTAACCATCATAATATTATTATTACGACGGTAAAACAACCGTCGGCCCCCATTTAACACTTTTAACATTTATTTTTCACCAACAACTAGTCACGACGGTAAAATTAACCGTCCTAAAAGGCATATCACGATGGTAAAGCACCCGTCGCACCCTTAAACCTTTCACGACGGTAAAATTATCCGTCCTAAAGTTCATTTCACGACGGTAAAACAACTGTCGCACCCAAAACCTTTAAAAATCTCTTGCTAACTTATATATT
Source organism: Vicia faba (assembly GCA_948472305.1). Lineage (NCBI taxonomy): Eukaryota > Viridiplantae > Streptophyta > Magnoliopsida > Fabales > Fabaceae > Vicia > Vicia faba. Next base: position 320,839,389 of record OX451736.1, on the reverse strand, counting down.
TTATCTAATTATAATTGTTATGTATATTTAAGTTCTCTCTTGTTAAGGTTAAGTTTATGCATTATTATATATTCTATGAATTTGATACGACAATGGTGTTATGTTCAATTTAATCAATCAAATAAATTTAATCTTTCATCTTTTTCTCAATGCTTGTTATATTTGTATTATGCTTGAGGAGGATCTATGAGATGTCGAGACGGTCTGATAGGACTAGACCAAGGGTAACTTATGGTTATGCCTCGAAAGACATGACTTTTATAACATGATATGTGGATTTAATTGATGTTGAAAAATGATTTTAAGTTTATACCTAAATAATCATTTATCATGAGCTAAAGTATATACATAGAGCTTGACATAATATTCACATATATAGTTGAAACACAATGTTATTGTTAAATTTATACCTAATCCTAACTAAACACAAATTGAGTTGCACATTTCCTCTGAAGTTAGAATTTTGATAAACCCATCTCGCAGCCATTACAAATCGTGTATTGAAGTGAAGAATGCTTCCTCAGAGAATGAAGAAAGCCGTTACTGATAACCCTAAAAAGCTCGCAAACTTGATCGATCTCGTTAACCTTCCTCCCACTCTCAGAGACTTCGTCGGTTAATCTCAGACTTCTCGATTAACCTATTTCATGCGTGTTTGGTCCTACGTCAAAACCAACAATCTTCAGGTTCTGCTTTGTTTTTTCAACTCATGAAAATTGATTCACATCAAAGTAATTGTTGTTATTGTTCTGTTTTTAGGATTGGAGAATTTAAACTTTGAATCAGTGATTAGAATTGGTTGTTTCCTTGCTTGTGCAGGATCCAAATAACAAGAACATGGTAAACTGTGATGAGAAGTTAAAAGGTATTTTACTCGGGAAACCTCAGGTTGAGTTAGCAGAACTTCCAGCACTTATCAAGCTACATTTTCTGAAAGAGCCCAAGTGATGATGTGTGCGATACGAATCAAGATGCATACCCTTCCTCAAGATGAGTCTCTCAATTGTTTTTCGCTTTTCTTTACCCCCATAGATTCAACAACAACATTAGTATAGAAAGGAACCTAGCAGTTGAAACACCAAATTGGCAGTTTTCTTTGTTGTGTATGAATAATGTATTAGATTAATCTTATCACATGTGATCCAATTTAAAAATCTCCTATTTTGCTGCATGCTTTTGCAACTATATAAGTTGTTTTAAAGAAATTTTTTTGCCGGGGTTGTGATTTGTTATGCATAAATTTGTGTATATTATTATGATTTATACCGAGTCATTTTGTTTTTTCCTTAGGATTTGGAACTTCTGTAGCGGCTGCAGAACTATTGCATCCAAAGCCTCTGCAGTCGATACAAATGAATTAGATAATCCCCATACCCTCTCACATCTCCGTATGCATACCGTTACTCTTTATCGAGAATCATCTTGAACTTGCAAGTTATGATTTCTCCCAAACTCGTTACCATAAGTAGATTGTATGCATTGCAATCGGTTTAGTTAAAATTGATTGCTTAATGTTGCTCCCAAAAACATGAAATTTCATAGTCGAAGTACCTGGCACTCTTTGTTTACTAGGAATCAAACCTTCCTCATTTGTAAGAAATCTCTTTTGAACTCTTTAAATGATGTAGTTGAAGGTACTCTTGCTAACTTTTGAGTGGAACAAAGGGATACCTTTCAGATTGCTTAACTGTCTCCTCCACACCTTTCATTGTTGTTTATCTCTATTTTGAGACTATAGGAAATTATCACTATAAGTCTATATCACCTTGTTTTAATTTTTACATTTTAGGCCAAGGAAAACATCAAAGAGATTCCATCTTTTCAAAGTAGAAAACTTCTTTTGGCATGCTCACTTAACTTGATGGCCTGCTACTTGAAGACAAGGCAGTATGATGAATGCATAAAAGAAGGTTCTGAGGTATTCATAATTCATTTCATTTACCATTGCAGTGGGATGTTAAGTTGTAAATTTTAATAGTCATGTGCAACATGTTAGTAGCGTTACTACTATGGGGAAATTTATCAGCCTAGGAGATTATAAATAAATTTCCATTGTAACTAATTGTAATATGCAATAACATGATTGCTATGAATTTACTTTCTGTTTTGAAAATTGGCTGTTTCATCACATCAATGCGTTAATTCACTTTTAACTATGGTAGGTTTTGGCGTATGACGCAAAGAACCTTAAGGCTCTTTATCGAAGAGGCCATGCATATAAGGAACGAGGCCTGCTACAGGTGACCTTCAAGTGACATGATTAACTTCTTATATTTTCATTTATATTTATATTTAATAGCTTTCCTGGTTTATTTAGGATGTCGTCACTGATTTGAGCAATGCACTTGAAGTGTCTCCTGATGATGATATAATTGGAGAGCTTTTATGGTGCGTTCCTACTCCTTTCCACATAGTTACACCTCTTGTGATTTATAACCATCTAATTATGGGTGATTTTTCATCAAATCCTTCTACCATTCAACGTATAAATAATGGTTTGGATGCTGAATTAAGTATATATGTAATGTGATAACAATTTTGTTTTTTACGATAGAATATTGAGTGATCTCTAATAAAGGAGTTGGTATGCTTGAAGTAAACTTCTCTTTGGACTTCTGTTTAATTTAATCAACTGTTTATTTCAGGGACACCAAGGAACAGTTGATAAAGGAAGGTGGTCATTGTGCTCCTGGAAGTATGTGCTCCCATCCCATTTCCTTTTACCCCCTTCCACTTGGTCCTGGCCCTACTATGCTTTATGGCTCTAAATTTCTTATCGATGTCAGATCTAACTTTTTTTTGGAATCATGTTTAAAGGATTAGTAATTGAAGAAATAACTGAAGAAGTTGAGAATGTGCCTTCTGGAAACAACAGAAACTCTTCTACCGAACAAACGATTGATCAACCAAAAAAGTCGGGCGACTCTTCTAAGAGTTACAATATAGCTAACAATGGAAATCTAAAATCAAATTCAGCCAGTATAGATACACTTAAGAAAGATCCAGAAGCCATCAGGTAGTTGGATTTTGTGTAAATGTATTAAGAATATTATGCTTTGTTTTTAATTCAATCATTGGTATAAAAATAGATCAAAGAATAGACCCTCAATCTTGTTATTTATTCTACTACAGATCATTCCAAAATTTTATTTCCAAAGCTGATCCTGCCACTCTGGCTTCTTTGAACATTGGGCAATCCCAAGACGTGTCTCCAGATATGATTAAAGCGTCCTCGGATATGATCGGCAAGATGTCACCCGGGGAACTTCAAAAAATGTTCGACATGGCGTCTTCATTTCAAGGGAACAACCCATTTCTCAGAGGAGGTTCCTCTGATTCTCCTTTCAACTCTGGATCAGTTCCTCCCAATGTGACACCTGATATGCTTAAAACAGCAACTGATATGATAAGTAAAATGCCACTGGATGACCTTAAGAAGATGTTTGAAATGACATCCTTAATGAAAGGGAAAGAATCTATTCCATCAGCAGCAGCTGTAGACAAGAAAGGAAGAAATTTGTCACAGTCAAACTTCCCATCCTCAAGCACCACTCGTGCTTTTGGAGAATCAAGTTCTTCTGACAATGCGTTTTCAAATATTATAAATGCTTCAGAGCCAAACTTCCCATCCTCAAGTACTGATTTACAAGAACAGATGAGAAACCAGATGAAAGATCCAGCTATGCAACAGGTATGTTCATAAAGGAGATGAAATGATTAGCGTCCTTCTTCTACATACCTGGCTAGAATAAATGCAACCAAATTTCATCTTTCACTTCTCATATGTTACATTTATTTGCTTGATATATCCGCTTCTTGTGATATGTTATGCGGGCCAGGCTGCATTTATCTCAAAATTTGGAGACTGGTAATTTTAATCATCTTAGTCGATCTGTGCCAAGTAAGTTCATCAAGACCAATATACTTTGAGTACTCCTATAGTATACACAAGATATACCATGTATTATATTCATTTAATAGGCTAATAGTAAAAACTTCCTCTTATAATTATTGCATTTACCCATGCGGTTTCATTCAATCGTGGAGTGTTTGTGAAGATTACTGTTGAATGCTTCCAACTTTGAGATTATTGCTGAAATTATTGTGGTTTGTGGGGTTGGAAAGCATAGAAGTGAAAAAGGGGAATCATCAATTAAAGCATTGGGTCAAAATATGTTGATGGAGATGAAAAGTCCACTCAGGATTGATAAAAGGAAGATGGATGCTTTGTTGGTAAAGGTAAAGCTGTTAAAATCTGGTTATGTGAATTGAGGAAGCCATGATTTTGCTTCTATATATGATGATAGTGATAAACTTGACTGTATATGTTTGTGTTTCCAATAAATATCTATATTCCTCAAGCCCAATTCATATATCATCTGTTCATGAAGGTTTTTGCAATCATTTTCTAATTATGTATGTCAACAGCTTACCCTACTTTAGTTCCTTGCTATAGATAAGAGTTGTATATTTGCTTGATTTTTTTATTTTACTATCAACATAGTAATTTCTATGCCATTTCTGAGTACCAATAAATCCAATGTCATATGTGAACTCATTACACTTCCAATTTTTAATAATAGGCGACAATCAAATAATCAGTTGTCAAGAACATGATGAAAGCCCTATATGTTCAGTTCACCGTCGGAGTTCTACCATTATATTTGGTTACATTCACAGGTACTGCCAGTTCATCAGTCATCGTATACATTTGTTCTGAGCTTCATCAACATGTTTTCGATGTTACAAACCTGTTACAAACATGTTATGTTACAAACCAATTCCTTGGTATTTACTTTTACACATAATACGTAGATCTATAACTGGTTTGCTCTATGTTTGAAGTCATTTTGTTTGTAGATGTTGTTTGAAGTAATTTTGTTTGCAAAAAAGCTAACTTTTCTATGTTTGAAGTCATTCATGTCTTGTATCCTAAAATATTTTTGTTTTATTCATAAGGTATATTGTTTGTTTTAGCGGAAGTTGTCAAACAACATCTATGTCGATCGTTTCCAGATCGACATCTTCTTCTGCAGAAAGTGAACAAATAAAGGAAATGCAAGAAGAAATTAATGCACTTAAAGAAAAGAATTCAAAAATTGATGAATTAACACAGGCAATCATATTCTTAACGCAAAGGGACAAGGCGAGGACAAAGGAAATTGAACTCTTAATGCAAATGCAGAATTTTAGTGGAAGACAGGTATATTATTTTGACGCATTTAAAGTTAAATTTTATGAGTATTATTTTAAAGATTATTATTTTAATACCTTTTTTTAGGGATTGGAATCACCCGCTGATGGTAGACGTTCATCTGAGTCTAGCTACCGTATTGGAGATAATGGAACTTCAGGGGGGACAAATTAGACTTTGCTATGATCGAGATAATTAGATTGTGAACTTTCTCATGTATTTTTGGCATAATGATACTTATTATTATAAGATTAGGAATTGATATATTTTGGGTTTTTTGTACTACTTGACATGATTATGGAACTCGCATTTTACATGATTATGGAACACACATTTTTTTGGATATTATAATGCTTATTTGATGTTAAATATTTTTTATTGAAATTATTTTTACTATATTACAAAGTGATAGAAAATAAAACAAAAAATAATACTATAAATAAATATATTAAAGAAAAAAATAACACAAAAAAAAACTATATTTAAAATTTTTTACATAGATAATAATTTAAATAAAAAATATATATAATAGAAAAATAAAAAAAAATCAAGACATAAACAAAAGTCATGGCGACAGTACCGAACCGTCGTAATCAACAATTAAAAATAATCAACAAAAGTCATGACGGTATCGAACCGTCGCCATAAACAATTTAATCAATTTCAAAAGATATTCACGACAGTATCGAACCGTCGCCATCAATAATTAAAAGAAACTCAAAAGATAGTCACGACGGTATCAAACAGTCACCAATACTTGATTATGTCATCTCCAAACCCATCGTAAACTTGAACGACAGTTTTTGTAACCGTCGCGAAATAGGTTGGAGACACACACTTTTGCGACGGTAAAGCAACCGTCGTGGAAAGCAAATTGCGACGGTTTTAACCGTCGTAATCTACAAAAATACCTGTCGCAATCTGCCAATTTTCTTGTAGTGCTCCAAAGTAGGCACCAACTGATAATCGGGGAATGTGAAACAGTGGTGAAGGGGGTCAAAGAACTGGAACAACACTTTCACCATGTCTTCTTCAATGTTGGTGTTGACTAGGCTGAGCAGCCTACCATGTCTTTCACTGAAGAGAGAGCTTTCCGGAATTCTGGATGTAAGCTCTTTGAGTTGAGGAGGGATTCTCACAAGGTTGACTTGGATAGTTTTCCTGCGAAGAATTTCCATGACCTACAAAACAAGAACAAAGATGAAGATCCAAACCCTTGAAATGGTTAGTGGATGCATATTATGCTTTATGATGTTCATGATGTATGCACAAACATATGTACAAGCAAGTCACACAAAAACCCTAGTTTCAGGCTTGCATGGGGTTTCATAGGTAAGTACCCTCTTGAGTGTAGTTGGCTTAAAAACCTGTCGTATAAATAGTAACCGGGTTCTAAGGAGCTCAATATCATTGGATTGTTTTCTATGTTCATTGTTTTGGCTTAGCCACTTAACTAGCGACCAAAATATTCCAAGAAAACAACCCTCAATGAGTGTAGTATCGAGTAACTACCAACTTCGGACTGCACCAAAGCCGGTCATCTCACTACCCCTAATAAAAGGCCAAGATGGTCAAGTAAGGTTCTAGGTCATTAGTGCTTAGTGACATCACTCAGCGGCCCCGTACTCTCCTTGATTGAACTCAAGGGTTACCGATACTCACAAATATGTCGCACTAATATAGCTATTGCTTCAACCGTGTCGGTATACCCCGCACAGTTTCCACAATGTATTGCTATCTATGAATGTTTCCCCAAATCCGGGTGTAGGATTTCAAGCCCAAACAAGAGAACCAAGATGTAAAGCAATCAAAGCAAACAATTAGTCATGCAAAAGTGTGATCTAAGCCCTAAGGTTACTCCACTTTTAAAAATATTCCCTAGCAGAGTCGCCAGTTCTGTGGCACGGTGGGAGAACTGACTTGAGGTTTTGCGTTTGTTTTCGCAAATGTTTCGGTTTAGCAAGAGTCGCCACCGACTTTTTATTTTATCCTAAGGAAAGGTTAAAAAGCACAGCAAAAACCTTTGAGATGTTTTCTTGGGTTCGGGGAGTAGATTATAGAAAGGGAAGGTATTAGCACCCTTTCTATCCATGGTTATCCATGGGCTCTTAGTTACTTGCTTTAGATCACTTGTCTTTGCTTTTCAATTGTTTGAAATGGTGCTTTGTGTGTGTGGTTTTGAAAATGTTTTGAAAAAGATGCCTTGTCTAGGCAACCCTTGTAACAATTCTTTACTCGAATGTTTTACAAAAGGTGTGTCTTTTTGAAAAGATGTTTTAAGGTTTTTGAAAGTTGTTTTGAAAGTTGTGTTGTGAAGTGTGTTTTGAAAAAATGGCAAGGATTTGTTTTGCAAGTTTGATCAAGTAACTAAGAGTTGTCTACCCCTAAATTTACTCAAAGATTTTTCCTATGTTTTAACCCTTTTAACAGTATTGTTCCACCATTGTATTTGGTGGACAATCTTGTGTTAGGATGTTAACGGGACGGGCGCGGGTCATCGGATGGACCATGAATGCAATGGTGCCAAGTGTCTTTGGCAATTTTTCTTGAAGGGACTATGATCATTTTTGTTTGGGCAACTTCGAAAGCGTCATCGAGGGACTATGATCATTTGATTTGTTTTTTTTTTGCCAAAGAACTCAACATGCAACATGGCCCGTTTTTGAAGGCAACAAGTGGAGTAACCCTAAGGGTGCAAGTGTGATTGGTGTTGTTCCTTTTCATGCTTTTTTGTCTTTGAATTAGGTCAAGCTATTTGTTATTTTATTTTTGCATACAAACCCTAGGTCTATCATGGCATAATTAGAAAGCTTTTAAATGCGGAATTTTAAAATCCTAGATTATTACAACATGATTATGGGGATGGGGGTACAAATGTTTGAATGGGGGTATTTGACAAGAATTTTAAATCTAGGCTATTACATCCATATCGAATATACAAGTATTTAAATGTACAATATTTACAATGTAAATAAATATCAAAATGCAATGTATTATGCACAAAAATGGTTTTTTTTTATGTATGTAAAAGTATTTTTCAATGTAAAATATAAACAAAAATAAAAAAGTTAATTTTTTGATAATTTTATGGTCTTTAGGGCAAAACCCTAGTTTTTTCTAAATAAATAATATTTATTTATTAATATTATACAATATTATATATTAATTTATACAAAAGAATAAAAATGAAGTATATTGTAAACAAGTATTTTTGATGTCAAATATTAATAAAAATAAAAAATGTATTATTTTCATATTTTATCCTAAATATTCTAATAAATGTACAAGTATTAATATATTATTTAATAAACTAAATATGTAAAAAATAAAATATTGGTTATTTACAAAAAAAAAGTATATTTTTAAAAAATGTTTTCAAAAGGTAAACAAAAAATAATAATTAAAAAAACATATATATTTTTTGTATTATTTTCTAGGGTTTTAAATAAAAAGTATACATATTTATTTATATACATATGCTAAGTGAAACAAATAAATACCAAATAAAATGCAAAAATGTGAGAAAAAATATTTTTGGTGTCTTTTCATGTTTGAATAAAAATATAAAATCAGAATCAAAAAGAAAAAATAAAAAATGATAAATATATCACACAATGGGCCAGGGGGGTGCAAATTGAAAAAGGGGGTGCAAAAAGCAGGACTGACTCAGGCCCAGCCCAAGCCAGTCATCTTCAACCTTCAGCAATGTTTGAACATCAAAAACGCGCGCTCCTTGCTCATCCTACTAACTTCTGATTCTTTGACTTTTAACAAAAACTTACAACATCAATAAGGTAGAGCATCAAGTCACAATTTCAAACATATAAAAAAGTTGTCCTAACTCTCAGAAACGAGGGAGAATTTCTCCATCCCCAATTTCTGACCTAAGTTTTCTTCCATGTTCAGGTCCAAAATTCTCATAGCACACACAATATAAATGAAAAGTAACTACATGGATGGCTTCAGGGCTATGAGTAGAACATGCTTTCTTCACAAACTTAAGCCTAATTATGCCTGGATAGAGAGATAGAAGTTCATATTTTTACCTGTTCAGCTTGAGTCGTGTACAACAATGGAGGTATCTTCAATGGAGTTTGAACTTTGGTACAGCTTGCCTGAAGTCCAAGGATGCTTCCCTTATGCTTAGCTTGCTTTGAATCTCTCTAAATCAAGCTATGTAAGTTAACCTGCAAAACTGAAAAGTGAAAATGGAAAACTTGGCTATGGATGTTACATCTTGTATCTAAGGCTTGGGATAGCTTCAATGGATGGTAGGGAGTGTATTGGAACTTGTTTGGGCAAAAATGCACGAGTGAATGATGCTGGCCAAGTCAAACTGCAGGAATGCCCTGTTTCTTGCAGAAAAATGGTGTTTTGATGAATGAGGAGGTATTGAGAATCAAGGACTCGTGTTTTAGGTCAGCTTGGGTGTATGAAAAGTGTTTACAAAGTTTGCTTCAGTTGGTCTTTTCAGGAATGAGATCTCGGAGTGAGTTTGCAAGTTTTCTTCTAATGTAAGCAAGGAAATGCAAGTTGGGTTATAGGCCTGTATCAAGTCCTTGAGCATGCTGCATACTTTGTTCTTGATAAGTGGGATTTGTCCACAAACTTGTGCCTCGGAGATTTTGCTTGTACCTCTTGGATTGTGAATTTGACATAAAGCACTTCTTTATCAAAATGGCAAATATGCTTTTTTCCATTTAAAGGTTAATTCTTTGTGTAATGACTTAATGCATGAAACAATGCTTGAACATAATGGTTTGGCATTTAATTATTGAGTGTTAAGAGGATTAGAGGCCTGTAAGCTAGCCTAAACAATGCTGAGTTGAAAATGCCAAGGTTATGAACATGTATTTGGCTATGAACAAAGTGACTTTTGCCCATCTTTGCAAATTCGATTCTCCCTAACCACAAGGGTGTTTGAGAATTTCTTGGACAATTTGGAAAGCTTGGAATGTGTAATACAATCCATCTTTGTAATGCAAATTGAAACTCTAAGTGGAAGCATGTGAAAAGTGGCCATGAAGTTGGACAAAAATCCTGCCTAGAATAGGTCAAAATTTCTCTAAGTTAAAAATGTTTTGCACCCTTATTCCAAAAATCATAACTTGAGCTACAAGCTTATTTTGAGAAAACTTTATGAATCAAAGTTGTATATTTTGCAATGGACTACAACTTTAATGTTTTGAGTTTTTCTTGAATCCAATTGTATCTTGATGAAAAAATGGGACAAAGTTAGGAAAAAATAAGGAAGTTTCATAACTTAGAAAAATTCTAAGTTATGAAATTTTCTCATTCTAAACCCTAATTTGCAATTTTGGGTTTCTTGATGAACAAGTTTCATAATTTGACATATCTTGATGAAAAATGAATCTTGGCACTTGATTTTGACCAAAAAGTCAAAGTTTGACTTTTCAGTATACAATCAAATTTTGATCAGTTGACTGGAAAATTCATCTGTCAATCCTATGCATTTGGGATCTTTTGAACTTGTTGGATGGATCAAGAAAATTCCATTGAGTCCTTGAGTCTATATATGAGCTTGGTTTGCCATTAGTTAGGTCAAACAGTCAAAAATTGCCTTTGTGTAGTCAAAACCCTAAAAATGACCATTTTGCCCTTTTGGTGATCTGATCAAATTTCTTGTGGAGTTGTGATCCAAACTTGACCAAATGTTTCATATGAGTTCAATATGTTAATGTGGGTCAAAAATCATGAGGTTTGACTGTCAATTGGCCACAGTTGACTTTTTCCCCAATACAGCTGATTTCTAGGTCAACTGTCCAATTGACTGGGCAAAGATTGGAATCAAGACTTGAAACTTGGCATGGATAAACTTGTGAGTCCAACATGAAGCATGAAAGTCACTTTGGGACTTTTAGGTCAAAACATCTTTGTGCAAACTCAAACCCTAATTGGGTCAACATTGCAAGGAGGGGTCTTGAGCAGAGCAAACCCTGATTTGATCTTGAGCTCCAAGGGTCTTGTGGTGAGAAAATATTGATGAAATGGGAGGGCAAATTTTGGGGTACAACATATTACATCCCGGAAGCAATTACATAATTAGAAAAAATGCGAGAAAAGATAAATTTATGCTATTACATTGATAATGTGATATATACAGTTTTTCTAGAAATTAAAATGTAAAAGAATAAATAAAAAGAAATTAAGGAAAAATTAAAACCTAAAATTCTAAGTTAATGTTTTTGGTGTTTTTTTGTAGAAAATAATTTTAAGTTAATTAAAAAAAACCTAATTCTAACTAATTTTAATAAAAAAAAGTTAATTAACTTAATTTATTAATAAATGAAAAAAAGCCAAAAGTTCAGTTACTAACTAAAACAAAAACCTAATCCTAATTTATTTAAAAAATGGTTAATTAAAGGGTTAATTACAAAGAAAACCTAAAATCTAATTGTTTTCCTAATTTGCAGAAAAAAAGTTAATTAATTAAATTAAAGAGTTAATAATAATAAAAAAACTTAAAACCTAAATTAATTAGGGTTTGTAAAAAAAGTTAAGTTTTCCAATTAATAGGGTTTTTGATTTAAATAAAATTAGAGTTTATATGAATTTAGGGTTTTTAAGGAAGATATTAAGGAGAAAGAAATGAGGCAAAAAGGGTTAAAAATAAGCAAAATTATACATATTGCCAGGGGTGGGTGTTGAACCAAAAATTAATTTAAAACCTAAAATTATATTAAAAAACCTTAAAATTAATTATTCGAGTTTATTATGAAAAATCAAAGGTTCGTGAAAAATGTTAAGTTTTATGAAAAAGGTTTTAAACAGAGAGAATGAAAATAGGTAAAAGGATAAATAGAAAGAAAGAAAACCAAAACCAATAGGGGTGAGTGTTGAACCCACGCCCTTAACCTCCTCAGGATTCCTGCCTTGCCATGAGTCATGTATTGGTGGTTGTTCTGTTTTAGTATTTTGGCCTCAGCGTTCTGTAATGAACCTGCATGGGACCCTGTCTAAATCTGCAGTGTTGAATCTCATGAACACATAAATAAATTACTATATCATGAAATACAAATAAAGCAAATATATGAAGAAAATTTAATGTTAAAACCGATATGGCATGTATGAATGCTTCTATATCCTTTTGATTATGGAGATCAAACCAGCCTTACCCTTATCGGAGAAGTAGTGGGATGTGGATTTGTAAAAAGGATGACTTGTTTGTAGTGAGATAAAGGTTTGTTGGGGGTTTGTAGCAAGGATTTCAAGATTTTTAGGGTTCTTGAAAGAATTTAATATTTTTTCAGGGTTGTGGCAAAGGTCTTTTTTCGTTTGTCGTGTCCTATTTGTGTGAAAAAGTGAGATTATATCATGGAAATTAGAGAAAAGATATGGGCTTTGAATGTGCAATTTGGCCTCCAATAACCACAAGCAATAGCGCAGATTTTTATTCACTTGAGTCCGTCATATTCTAGGCTAAATCTCACGGTCTTAAGTGTAATTTTTGAAGTTGAAATGTGAAAACAAAATGTAGCCGACATTGAGAAATAACTCCTACCCGAAAATGGGCTCAATCGGATAAAAGGTGAATTAGTTATGAATTTTTGAAGTTTTGACTCAGACAAACTTATTTTGGGCACCAGTGTCAACTCTGACACGTTCTTCAATAAAAAACTGGTATTGATCGGAGCATAACTCGGTCTCAACTTTGGAATAAAAGTTGTAGATCCTTGAGTCAGTGACCTTTTTTAAAAATATGGGCCCAATCCGATAAAATTTGACCGAGTTATGAATTTTCGAAGTTTCGACCCAAATGAAATAATATTCAGCATTCAAGATTTTCGGCGCGTCACGCGCATTCTGGGCAAAAAAATAAGGCCTTTTGGATACCGTTCAAACCCAATATCTTCTGTGAAAATATAGCCAACTCAATTTGTGAAATTTTGGCGCCAGAACCAGCTCAATACGATGAAAATCGACCAAGTTATGATTTTCTGAACATGACGCAAATAAACTTCTGTCACAAATTTTCTGTATAAAAATACTTGATAAATCCGCATTTTTGAAGATCTTCTGATCGAAATTGGATTCTATCCGTGAGAGATGAAAACGTAGATGACGTTAAGACAGAATTTTGGCCACCAGGTTATGAATTTTTTAGTGCGTAAAAACTGCACTTTCAGCACACTTTTTCACCACGTTTCTTCGGGAAAACTCACACATTCGGAGACCTTCTTTAAAGAATTGACTCTTGAGCCGAACCTGAATTTGATAATATGTTATCAGAGATATCTTGGCGAAAGAATACCTGAATATGACGTGCCGGGTTAGACTTGTGAATCTTTGAACCCCGAATCATTGCAAAACCGCGAACCGATCTTCAGCACGGAAAATACTCTGAGAACATCCATTGGCGAAATAAACGTCACTTGTAACCTGAAGAAGCTTGATAAATATACCTTGATTCCATAACCATAAAACCAATGATATGCGTGTATGTAATAATGAAATGTAAGCCAAAAGGTCGAAATAAAGAGGGTAAATTTTGGGGTACAACATCTGGGTTATTATTTTCTTCCGTTGTCTTCTCTTCTTGATTGTCCCCCTCATTTGACGGGGTTGTGAAATCTAGGGCTCGCTTAGCCGGTCCTATGAACCTTCTACCTAAATTCAAGACACCATCTGGTTTCTTTGCCTTCTTGGTCTTCTCTTTAATGATCAAAGCTTTCAGATCTTCTTGCCTCTTGGCCAGAGCCAGGAACATTTGTTGGAACTGAGCATTTTGAGCTTGAAGGTCCTTTACTGTTTGTTCAAGAGCCATTTCTTTTGCTGAAATAAACAGCGAAAAGAATAAGAAACCTGTCTTGAAATACCTGTTTATGCAAGGAAATGCATGATATGCTTATGTAATGTTTTCAAGTAATTTTAGGATCTTAAATTTTCTTAGTCATCGAAGGAACAAACATTAATTGCACTCATAAGTTTTAATGATTAAACGACGCCTCTTGGGCTTATAATGGAAGAAACAAAAATAAAAACTCCTAAATCAAATAGGACCCAGGCTTCCCATGAGCGCATCCTCTTTGGTGCAATGTAGGCATTCAAACTCTGTTCTTCATGTAGTTGTCTTGTAAGCTCCAAAACCTTTTTCTCGCTTGCGTAGAACTGAGTTTCAAAGGTGTCTCATTCCTCTTTGAGTTGAATCCAAGATCTTTGCAATTCCTCGAGAGTAGTCAGCATGTCATAATGGAGAATAGTATGAGGTACATCTGTCTCGGTGATAGGTTCCATGATGATAGGTAGGATGGCGGGGTAAGGCATCATGAGATTTTGAGCGCGTGCTCGCACCCACTTGAGATAAGGCCCCAAAGGGATGGAGTTATTATGCCTCAATGTCTTGCTATCCACTTTGTTCACCATGCCCCAAGCTCGGATGAACCTCTGACGGTACCCTTGGACATCATTCTCATAGTCAAATGCAATTCCATGAATCAATGCATCATGAGGACCGTTCCTCCTAGCATACCCAAATTGTCGCAACGCCAAACAAGGGTTTTAAGTGATTCCTCCCCTAATGCCTAGGAGAGGGACATTAGGGAATTCCCCACATCGATCAACAATGGTAACGTCTTCCACATATCGAGGACACCAGTGAATATCTGAATGCGTGAGAGACATCAACCTATTAGACCACTGCATGCCTTGCTTATTCTTCAACACAGATCGAGGTAGGTGCGAAATAAACCACCTAGACAGTAGAGGAGTGCAACACATGAGGGTTCCTCTTCTCTTTACAGTGCGAGTATGAAAAGAGCGCAGAATATCTCCCAATAAAGTAGGCACTAGGTTATGTGACATGAAAACTTTGACCGTATTCACATCTATGAGTTGGTCTGAATTAGGGAATAGGACCATACCATAAACGAGAAGGGTCAATACCTATTCAAAGGCTTGTAAATCTAAGGTATCCCAAAAATAGTGAGCTTTATCAAACAAGAACTTGTCTAGAAACTCTTTGACACCGCTTCTTGTTTCCCAATTTGTCACAATGTCGGATCGTTGTAGATACAGGGCTTGAACAATTTCTTCAGGTTTTGGATCTCTTTCCATACCGTTGAAGGGTAACTGATTGAGAATAGGCACACCCAATAACTGAGAAAAGTCTTCCATAGTAGGTACCAACTGGTAATCGGGAAATATAAAGCAATGATGTAAAGGGTCAAAGAACTGAAAGAGAACTTTCACCATGTCCTCATTAGGGCTTGAGGTGATCAAACTGAGGAGTCGAACATGTCTTTTAGTGAATGTGTAATTCTTAGGAACCCTTGATGCCAGCTCTTTGAGTTGAGGAGGCACCCTTACGAGGTTGACTTAGATAGTATTTCTGCGAATGGGAGCCATGTCCTACAAAACAGACACAAAGATAAGTCTTAAAAGTCCTTGAAATGGTTAGTGTGGTATGCCAATGTTATGATGTTATGTACAAATAATTATATACAAGCACACAAACAAATCTTTAGGTTTAGGCTTGCATGGATTCCATAGGTAAGTACCCTCTTGAAGTTTAGTTGGTTCAACCTGTCCTATTAATAGTAACCGGGTTCTAGGGGATCTCAATATCACTGATCTTTCTTCATCAGGAATTTTTTCAGTGCAAGCCTCTTTATTGGAGACTGAAATATCCCAGAAGTCAGATCTCAATGAGTGTAGTATCGAGTATCAACAAACTTAGGACTGTACCAAAGCTGTCTATCTCACTACTTCTTAA
This sequence comes from Vicia faba, assembly GCA_948472305.1. Taxonomy (NCBI): domain Eukaryota; kingdom Viridiplantae; phylum Streptophyta; class Magnoliopsida; order Fabales; family Fabaceae; genus Vicia; species Vicia faba. The sequence continues at coordinate 320,823,463 of OX451736.1, read as the reverse complement.
TGGCCAAGTTGTTCAATTAAAAGTTCTAAGGTCAGTTGGTGCTTCGTGACACTACACAGCAGCCTCGTATTCTCCTTTACTACTCAAGGGATACCGGTACCAACAAATGTCTAACACCAACATAGATATCGTTTCAACTGTGTCGATATACCCGGCACAATCCCCACGATCTATTGCTACTTACCTAAAAGGTGCCCCCAGACCCGGGTGTAGGACCTTTACAAGAAAACCCAATCAAAACCCTTAAAGACAAAGCAATTAAAGCATACAAGGAAAGAAAATTTAAAATGATCTAACTCTAAGGTAACCCCATTTTATAAGTATTCCCCAACAGAGTCTCCAATTCTATGATACAATGGCAGAACCGACTGTTATACTGGTTTTGCATTTGTGATCACAAATGTTGCGGTAAGTAAGAGTCGTCATCGACTTTTCTTTTATCCAACAAAGGAAAGGGTGAAAAGAACATAAAAAGACATTTCGAGATGTTTTCTGAGTAAGGGGGGTAGATTATGGAAAGGGAAGGTGTTAGCACCCTTGCCATTCGTAGTTTTCTACGGGCTCTTAGATTCTTAGCTCATTTTGAAAATACCTTGTGTTTTGAAAAGTATTTTGAAATGCCTTAGTGCGGAAATTTGTTTTATGATAACTCTTGTATCAGTCCTCAAGAGTGTTAATAAAGATTTTGAAAATGTTTTTGAAATTTGTCTTGTGTAAATGTGAAAATTTGTTTTTGAGCAAGCATCTAACAGCTGTCTACTTTACTCGAAAGGTCGTCCTTTTCCTCCTTTCCTTTAGACAAGGCTAGCCCACTATTAGTGACTAGGTAGCCATAGTCGTTTGGATGTATGAGGGATATTCGTGGGTCATCGTACATTCATAAAGGCAACATATAGATACACTTTAGCAATTTCGTTTTAGGGACTAGATCATTTACCGAAAGACAACACCGTAGGGTCATCGAGGGCCTATGATATTTTGATTCGAGGGTCTTTGCTAAAGCGTCCCTACTTTCGAGGGACATGACTATTTTGTTTTCCGAAGACAACCAAAATGGGAGTATCCTAGAGGTGTATATGTGCAAGTGTGTTGTATTCATTTATTTTTTATCTTTTGTGTTAGGTTTGATAGCGTTTGGTTATTAGTCTTATCATGCAATGCTATTAACATATATCTAACAGTTAATACATACAGGGAATTGAAATGCTGAAATTAAAGCTATAATATTACAAGGCTTCGGGGAGGGGGATTAATTACATAGTCCAAAAAATTTGGGAGAAATAAAAGGCAGAGAATAAAGTTTTAACTATTACAACTCATTAGCCAGTTACAATAATATGAAAAGGTGTGAAAGAACAAGAATGCGCGAATTTGAAAAGACGTCTAAAATCCTAAGAATAAAATCCTTTTGTTTTGTTTTTTGGTTTTTATGAAAAGAAAATAAATTGAGAAAAATAAAATTAAACCTAAATTCTAATTTATTTTAATTTTTGAGAAAAAGATGTTAAAATTAATTAATTAATTAATTCATAAATTAATTTAATTAATAAATCTAATACTAATTTTTATGATGATTTTTTTTTATTTTATGTTAATTTTAAAAAAAAGGAAACTATGAAAAATAAATGTGTAACAAAAATAAAAATACAAGAAGCAAAAGCCTTTCGATCCAAAGAAAAAAAATGGCTTTCGATCCAAATGAAGGGTGGCCTTCGATCCAATGAAAGATGGCCTTAGATCCAGTGAAAGATGGCATTCGATCCAATTAAGGATGTTGTTAGAGATGTCTGCTGGATTGCCTGTAGAGGAAGGCACTGAATCTGCAAGAAACATTAGCAAAGTAACATGCATGACTTGGGTAACGAACCCAGGCCCTTCCTCTGCAGAATTGAACCTGCAAATAAAAACACAACGAATTGTGGAGATCCAAACCAAACCTATCGCCTTAATTTGAATTCCCCTGACTCCAAACTTGAGATCTGTTTGGCCTAAAACACCCTAAGTGAGATTCGAAGGAAAAAACTCAGATCGTGCCTTAACAATGGCACGATCTCATCCTTGCGCCCACACTTACATGTAGCTTGTTAAACTTGTGCTAATGATGGTCCTGAACACAAGTTAAATGATTAAAACAATAATATGTGACAAAAGTGTGGCTTCGATTTTAGCATCCTTACCAATCGAAGATTTGTGGATTTTGTGGCTTCAGGCATGGAAACACTTGCTTAGGTGCTGGTATGGATTCCTAGATGTCTTAGGGACACGAATCTAGTATTCTTTTGGACTGAGAGTACCTGCAAAAACCTAGTTTCAATTATGAGATTTTAAGTATGCTTTCTGAGGCAGCGTGTGCGTATAGTCTGTGTGCGTATGTATGTCCTCCGTTGACTTATGTTGGTGTCTTGTATTTATAGGAGGTGGAGGAGACAAGAAAATGGGGAAAGAAACATGTCCTTAAAGACCAGCCATTAAACATGGCTTTGAAAATAAAATCAGACAAATTTAAAGATTTCCATTTTGAGACTTTTCATGCCATTTTGGAATTTTGAATGAACCTGGACAGGTGATGATTGGCGCCTTGACTCTTTCAAATGCTCCAACGCCTGGTCTTTCAATTGGCTCTGAATTTCCCCCCTTTGATGGCTCCAATTATCCCAATTGAACACTTCACTCTGGCCAGTCGAAGCTTCTTCTGTCACTTCCTTCGAATACAATTACACAGGAGTCTTGGGCTTGGCAACATGTTGGACTTTGGCCAGCAAACATCTTGGACCAGGACTCAACATAAAACAAACCGGTTTCTCACAAATATGTAACCTTCGAATGGACCCATTGTAGGTCCTTCGAAGGCACCATTTATGTATCCTTCGAATGGACCAAATGTATGCCCTTTGAATGCACCATTTGTGTGTCCTTCGAATAGCCTACATGCACCCCTTGTGCATTCTTCGAATGGGCCACCAATGTGTTCATAATGTAGCAATCATGTGCTTTGTGAAACGAAGGTAGGCATGAAGAGGAAACTTTTGCCTTGTGCGCTGAAGGCAAGCATAGAGGGAGTATTTTTCTAATGGATCGAAGGTCAGTTGAAAGGGGCCTTTTGTCTTGTAGATCAAAGGCAAGCTGATGAGCCTTTGCCTTGTGAATCCAAGGCAAGCATGAGGAAACCTTTTGCCTAGTGGATCAAAGGCAAACATGAAGAGACATTGCCCATTCGAAGCTAGATAGCCATTTCTTTGTGAATCGAAGACCAGTTGAAGGGGCCTTGGTCTAGTGCGCTGAAGGCACACACAGAGGAAGTCATTTCCTTGTGGGCCGAAGCACACATGAAAGAAGCTTTTTGCCTTGGGAATCGAAGGCAATCATGAAGAGGGGTCTTTGCCTTATGCGCTGAAGGCAAGTTGAAGGGAAGGCACTGCTGGAATGATACTTGTGGACCCAAAGTTTGATCGAAGGGTGCCAAATACCCAATTGAAGCTTACTAATCAAAGCATGATCGAAGAGTGCCAAATGCCCAATCTAAGTACCTTGTTCATATGCCAATCAAAAGACACTTGATTATCTTCAAAAAAATTATATTTTCTCTAAGCAAGTGTATGTAACCCCTCATGTAAGAGACAATCTTGGAAAATATGAGAGGGAAAATTTTGGGGTACAACATCATTCATGGCCTTCAGCCACTCAGTATCATTTCGACTCCTCATATAGTCTCTAGGATCTTCATCTAGAACCTCACTTGCAGAGATTAAGGAATAAGCTATAAGATCTGCATACCCAAGTCTCTGAGGTGGATTGATGACTCTTCTTGGCCTATCTCTTGCGAACAGGTGGTCATCGACAGTTTCCTCAACTTCCTCAGTATCTTCAGCATCATGCGCTTCTTCTTCAACTTGTTCTGGGATATGCAATTCAGCATCGATGCACTCCACCTCAACAAGAATATCTTCATATTTCAACTCTTCTTCAAATATCTCTGCACTTTGACCAACGTCATAAGTTTTCTTGAAAGTCATCTCAACTTCATTGAAAACAACATCTCTATTGGTGACACACCTCTTATAACCTGGCTCTAGGTGCCATAGCAGATAAGTTTCAACTCCTTCAAGATATCCCATGAACATGTATATCAGAGCTCTAGGTTCGATATTGTCTTGCCTAATGTGAGCATAGGCTACACATCCAAATACTCTAAGTTTGTCGAGATCTGGTGGATGTCCCGACTAAACTTCTTCAGGTGTCTTCATATTTAACGCAGTCGAAGGACATTTTTTTATCATATATGTTGCTATCAAAATAGCATCAACCCAAAACACCTTCTTTAATCCAGCACTAGTCAATATGCATCTAACTCTTTCTAAAATGGTTTGATTAAACCTCTCAGCCAGACCATTTTGTTAGGGAGTACCTACAGTAGTTATGTGCCTTGCAATACCCGAGGCTGCATAAAAACTATTGAACGCCTCATTGCAAAATTCAAGGCTATTGTCGGTTCTCAACCTCTTAATCTTTCTGCCAGTCTAATTTTCAACTAGAGTTCCAACTTTTGAAATTCTCAAAAGTTTCATCCTTAGTCTTCTGGATGAATACCCACAACTTTATGGAATAATCATCAACTATAGATAGAAAATACCTTGCTCCTGAATGTGATGGACACCTTACAGGCCTCCAAAGATCAAGATGGGTATAATCAAGGATCCATGTGTTGTTTGTTTTCCTTTATTGAACTTCACTCTGCAAGATTTTCCAAGTACACAGGGTTCACAAAACTTCAGCTCTTCGACTTTTTCTCCACCAAGAAGATTTTGTTTCCCCAATTCGACCAGACCCCTTTCATTGACATGGATCAATCTCATGTGCCAAAATTCTGTCTTCTATAAAGGTTTTGTGGATGCAACATCTGCAAAACCACTTACAACTTCAGCCTCAAGGATATACAAGCCTTGTTTCTTCACGCCTCTCAAGACTTCTTTTGACCCCTTCATGATTCTTAGGATACTTTTCTCTCCTTGAAAAACATATCCTTTCTTATCAAATTCACCAAGAGAAGTCAAATTTCCCTTCAAATCTGATACATACCTAACTTCAGTCGACAACTTTATTGACTCATCGTGGAGCTTGAATCTTACAGATCCAACACCTACAATCTTGCAAGCTTTATTGTTTTCAAGCAATACAAATCCACCATCTTGATCATATAACTCCTCGAACAAGTCTTTGTTTAGAGTCATGTGTCAAGTGTAACCTGAATGCATAATCCACTCTTTACTTGAGTCGCCGCATAAAACCACAAGAACATCAGATGAGTCGAAATCATTTTGAACAATGATTACGTTGCCATTATCCTTACCTCCATGATCATTTAGGCGTCCAGGGCATAAAAATAATAAATAAAATAGAAAAATAAGGATTAAAAATTAAAATTAAAAAACACCATAAAATAATTAATAAAATAGAAAAAAATAAGGATTAATGATTTTTTGTAAAATTTAAACAAAATCTACTATTATTTTAAGAAAATATTTAATTATGTTAAACTTTTTTTGCAAAAAAAATATTTTTATAGTATTTTTTAATATATATATATATATATATATATATATATATATATATATATATATATATATATATATATATATATATATATATATATATATATATATATATATATATATATATATATATATATATATATATATATATATATATATATATATATATATATATATATATATATATATATATATATATATATATATATATATATATATATATATATACTATAAAATGATATAATAAAATTCGCAGAAACATTTCTTGTGAAATTACCTGTGAATTTGTATTGTATAATGATTTATTTTTAAAAATGTGAATTCCGCAAGAAATTTCGTAGATTTGTTGTGAAATTACTTGTGAATTTGTATCGTATAATGATTTATTTTTAAAAATGTGAATTCCGCAAGAAATTTCGTAGGTATAATTTTGGAAGTTTTAGGAAAAAAACCCACAAGTATACCTGTAGATTTATTTCTGCAGAAAATTCCGCAGGATCGTAGAGTATTTCTAATTATAAATTGCCTCTTGCTTATAAAAAAATTGCGATTAATTTTGGTACATATAGATTTGATTTTTTTTACTAAAAACGACATTCATTCACATTCCAATTGATAGAATACATCGAATAATACAAATTCAAAATCGCTATAAACTGAAAATGATGAATCTACGAACAAACTCACAACACCCACGTTAATAGCATATAACGGCAAATGCCTACAAATGTGATTAAGCCTACAAATATGACGAAATTGAAATGCTCAGAATACCCATGTCTCCGAGTCTATAGTGTTGACGACGTCAAAGTCATTGGTTGAATATGCACTGAGTCAAAACTAATATGTCAATCTGAACCAAACAAACACCACACCAAGATGGAAAAACAAAATAACTTCCCAATAAGACAACGATCAATACAACGACGCACTAAGACGACGAAATCACTAAGAAAAAAACTAAAAATATATGTGAAATCACTTATTTGAATGAAAAGGAAAGGAAAAAGAATTCAGAGTGGTGGTTTTGAATTAAAATTGACCCTAAAACCACCTCTCTTTGAGAAATTCTTGTGTGGTAACGTACAAAACCTTCTTCTTAGACACAGCCAATAGAAATAAGACAGATCATTATGAATGAGAGATAAAATTTTAAATTTATTTAAATTTTAATTTGTTTTTTAATTGGATTCATGGGTGGTTGTGATTATGAAGTAGAGAGAAGATTTTAAATTTATTTTTAATTAATTAAAATTTTATGATTGACTGTGTAAAATTAATTCTTATAGTTGTGTCTACTTAAGAATTTCTCCCTCTCTTTAGTGGATGAAGAACAAGAGAAAACTAAGATTAATGAAAGAAGAGAGGTGGTTGCGTCGAAAACAATTCAAAAGACTTTAAATCCAAGAAACATTTAAAATAAGAAACACTTAAAAAAACCAAAGAAATATTTTTAATTACTTACTATGGATTAATTTTGAAAAATTTATGTTAAACTCAATTTGCGATTAATTTCGGTACCAATAAATTACTTTTGATGAAAATTAAATTAAATATCTTTATTTGAGATATTAATTAGTCTATGCAGTTCCATACAAAAGATATTTTGAATCAATTAAAAAAACTCGAGAAAACTTTAAGTAGTTTTTGTTTCATTATTTTATAGTACAATCAACACGACTAGGAGCAACATGTTCAAAAGTTGTGGGGAGATGTTCTACTCAAGATTGTGCTCCACATTGTAGAAATTATCCAAGTACTGATGGTGGCTTCCATTCATGTGGATGCTATGATTTTTGAACTTGTGTTTTCGATAAGGCACCTCCTAAAGTTGATGGAGAACGTCCTGGCAGTACGGGGCTACAACTTTGTGATGATACGTGTGATTCAAATTGCTGCAAATTAAAGTGTAGTACAATATACAAAAACTGTTAGTGCAAGGTGATGAAATTGAGGAAGAAGAGAGAAAAAGGAATAAATGCTAAAAGCTGCCACTAATGATTGAAGGAAATTGATTGTATTAAATATAAACCTAGTACACCTATTTATACACAAAATAGTAAAGATAAGAATGCCACATAGGGCCTAATGAGAATATCCAACAAATGACAAATACTAAATTACCCTCTAATACCATCCCGTAATTTAGTAACTTATCAGAAGTTAACAACACCAATTTCATCTCTCAAGCAAAGAAATTGGTCTGTTTTTATTGCCTTTGTCAGAACATCTGCCAGCTGCTTCTGAGTGCTACAGTGCAGAACTTCTAACACTCTTTTCTGCACTTGACTTCTGAGAAAGTGATACTTCGTCTCAATGTGCTTGCTTCTTCCATGTAGCACTGGATTCTTGGCAAGATTAATTGCAGACTTATTATCAATCATCAGCTTCAGAGGTTCCTCAATTCAACCTTCAGATCATGCAGTAGATTCAGAAGCCAAACTGCTTGACAAATAGCTACAACACCTGTAATGTATTCAGCTTCACATGTTGACAAAGCCACAACAGGCTGTTTCTTGGAACTCCAAGAAATTGGACCTCCCAGAAACTTGAACAAGTACCCATAAGTACTTCTTCTGTCAACTCTATCTCCACACCAATCAGAATCAGAATAACTCAGAAGTTCTGATTTGATCTTTCCTCCAGAAGGAAATAACACTCCATATTTCAGAGTTCCTTTTATATACCTCAGAATCCTGACAGCAGCTTGGTAATGAGACCACTTTGGTTTGCCCATGTATCTGCTGACCATTCCAACTGCATAACAAATATCAGTTCTGGTATTACACAAATACCTCAGAGAACCAACCATTTGTTTGAAGTTTGTAGCATCCACATCCTCTCCATCAGAATCAGAGTCCAACTTCTGATTCGTATCAGCAGGTGTGATAGCAACCTTGCAATTTGCTAGTTCAAATATTTTCATAAGCTCTAGTTCATACTTCTTCTGATGTAAAATGATTCCTTTCTCAAAGTATATAAATTCCATTCCTAGAAAGAAACTCATTTTTCCAAGATCTGTCATCTCAAACGCATTCATCAGAACTTTCTTGAACTCAGTTGTTTCTTGTTCAGAACTTCCTGTGAGTAATATGTCATCAACATACAAACAGACCATAATCATATTACCTTCTGAAGTGTGCTGAACATAAACACCATACTCCATCTCACACTTCTGAAACCCTTGTTCCTTGAAAAACGAATCAATCTTCAAATTCCAAGCTCTGGGCGCTTGCTTCAGTCCATACAGAGCTTTATTTAACCTGTATACCATCCCTTCCTGATTCTTTTTCACAAATCCAGGAGGTTGTGACACATAAACTTCTTCCTGTAATGGACCGTTCAGAAATGCAGACTTCACATCCAGATGTATCAAAGGCCAATTTCTGTTTGCAGCTAAAGCAATCACCAGTCTTATTATTTTGTGTCTAGCTACAGGCGCAAATACCTCAAAGTAATCTAGTCCAGGTTTCTGAAGAAAACCTCTGGCCACTAGTCTCGCTTTGTGTTTGCTAATTGATCCATCTGGCTTTAGCTTCTGCTTGAAAACCCATATGACGCTGATGGCTTTCTTGCCTTTTGGAAGTTCTGTCAGCTTCCAAGTCTTGTTTCTTTCAATAGCCTCAAGTTCTTCTTTCATGGAATTCAGCCATACTTTCTTCTTGAGAGCTTCTTCAATACCCACTGGTTCATAATCTACTAGCATGGCACACTGAACGATTTCTCCTTCAGAATCTACTTCAGTATCATGCAACATGCTAAAATCTGCAAACCTACTTGGTACTCGTCTGATTCTCTTTGGCCTCTAATCTTGTTCTGAAGCTTCTCCAGAACTCGGAACAATGCTAGTTTCTGGACTTTATCCGGAATTATTTCCTTCAGAATTACCACCTTCAGAGTTACTTCTGGAAGCTTGTTCTCCAGACCCCATGTCTTCAGAGTTTTCCCTTCCAGAAGTATAATCACCACCAGATTCTGGATCATCATCAGAATCTGGATCAGAATCAGATCCACTATCAGAATCTCCCTGAGATTCTGACTCATCTTCAGAACTTTCTGAAGGATCTTCAGAAACTAACCCTGGTGTTAGCGCTACACCAGAATCTGATTGAAGCTTGTTCCAATCCCATGTTTCTGACTCTTTCACAATAACGTCTCTGCTGATTTCAATTTTGTTGGTTTCTGGACAATAAAGCTTATAGGCACCTGTACTGTGGTACCCCACCAGTAACATTGTTTTGCTTCTATCATCCAATTTTCGTCTTCTAGCCTCTGGAACGTGTTTGTAGCATACAGAACCAAACACCTTCAGATGGCTAACACTTTGCCTGTCTCCAGTCCATTTTTCTAAAGGAACAATTTCCTTCAGCTTCTTTGTTGGACACATATTCAAAACATATGCTGATGTGGCAACAGCTTCTCCCCATAACATGTGAGGTAACTTCTTCTCTTTAAGCATACTTCTGGTCATATCAAGCAAAGTTATGTTTCTTCTTTCAGCAAGACCGTTGTGCTGAGGAGTATATGGAGCAGTAACCTCATGTTCTATTCCATTCTCCTCACAGAACTTCTGGAACTCTGTAGAGTTATACTCACCTCCACCATTTGTTCTCATAATTTTCAGCTTCTGACCACTCTGCTTCTCAGCCTTCACCTTGAACTTCTGAAACTCAGTAAACACTTCATGCTTGAACTTGATGAGTGTTACCCATGTCATTCTTGTGAACTCATCCACAAAAGACACAAAATATTTGTTTCCTCCAAGTGAAGGTACTGTAAATGGTCCACACACATCAGAATGTACTACTCCCAGAGCATGCTTTGCTATGGGGGCTACTTCTGATGCAAATGGCAATCTGGGTTGCTTTCCTTTCATGCATATCTCACATGGCTTCTGAGGCTTCACAATCTTCGAAATGCCATGTACGAGCTTCTTAGAACTTAGATGCCCTAAGCTTCTATAGTTCAAGTGCCCCAACCTCTTGTGCCACAGCTTACTGTCAGCTTCAGCGCCTTCTGCACTAAGACACTTCGCTTCAGAAGTTTCTACATTCACCTTGAATGTTTTGTTGCTTCCCTGCTCAGACTTCATAATCAACTTCTGATTAGAATCATACAACGTCAAGAGGTTGTCCTTCATAACCACTGAAAAACCTTTCTCAATAAGCTGACCCACACTCATCAGATTGCTTTTAATTCTAGGAACATACCAAACATCTTTGATCATAATGTTTTTTCCATTCTTCACTCTGACTCTAACATTTCCCATACCTTCTGCATTAAGGTACTTATCATCAGCACATCTGATCTTTGTTCTCCTTCTGGAGTCAAAGTCTATCAGCCATTTTTTGTTCCCAGTCAAGTGGTTTGAACAACCAGTGTCCATATACCACCAACCTTCTGAACATTTTCCATCAGAATTTGAAGCCATCAGTAGCACATGTTCATCATCAGAATCTTCTCTGGCTATATTTGCTTCTTCTGATTTCCTTCCTCTGTTTCTACAGTCTCTGGCAAAATGGCCAAATTGTTTACAGCAGTAACATTGAACCTTCTTCTTGTCATACCTTTCCTTTCCCTTCTGATATTTCTTTTCATCAGAAGTTGAGATTTCTGACTTCTGGAATTTATCACCATGTCTATTCTGCTTCTAGTCCTTCTTTACAAAAGAAGCTTTCAGAGCTTGCTCCACTTCCCTCTCAGAAGTTCTTTCAGCCAGACGCAACTCTTGCGCTTCTAGACTGCTTTGCAACTCTTCTATTCTCATGGTTTCCAGATTTTTAGAATGTTCAATTGAAAAAACAATGTAATCAAACTGAGGAGTAAGTGACCTCAGAATCTTTTCTATGATTACCTGTTCAGAAAGTGTTTCTCCACAAGCCTTCATCTCATTAGTGATCAGAATCATTCTGGAGTTGTACTCAGAAACTTTCTCACTGTTCTTCATGCTGAGATTTTCATATTGTTTTCGCAGGGACTGAAGCTTTACCTTCTTTACTAACACGTCACCACCATAACATCTGGTCAGTATATCCCATGCCCCTTTCGACATTGTCGAATCAACAATCTTCTCAAACACATTTTCATCCACACACTGATGGATAAAGAACAGAGCTTTCTGATCCCTCTTCCTCGTAGCTCTTTCTTCTGATTTTTGTTCTTCAGTAGCATTTGCTGCAACTGGAACATAACCTTCAGAAACAAGGTCCAGAACATCCTGAGCACCAAACAGCACACACATTTGTATCTTCCATCTGTTCCAGTTTTTGCCATCAAAAACTGGAAGTTTAGTGTTCAAACTACTGCCTCCATTCATCTTAAACCTTGCACAAAAACTCAGATCTTAGATTTCTCACTCAGTGTTTCCCAAACCCACATAATCAGTGTGATTCTGTTTCAGATTTTTGTTCAAGATTCAAAAAATCAAACACACAGCTCACTATCACTCGTGTTTCCCAGAATTTCAGAATAAACCAAGAGCTCTAGATACCAATTTGTTAGTGCAAGGTGATGAAATTGAAGAAGAAGAGAGAAAAAAGAATAAATGCTAAAAGCTGCCACTAATGATTGAAGGAAATTGATTGTATTAAATGTAAACCTAGTACACCTATTTATACACAAAATAGTAAAGATAAGAATGCCACATAAGGCCTAATGAGAATATCCAACAAATGACAAATACTAAATTACCCTCTAATAAAAACTATATAAATCCTACTGCAGATTGTCTTCAAGCTTTTGACAATAATACTGATTGCATTTGTTCCTATGACGAATGAATTGGTACTTATCATTTGAAATAAATATGCCAATAAAATTTGTGTGGATTATTAGTAGTATCAATTGAATTTCTCTTTATCAATTGAAATAAATATTGTAATAAAAATATGTTGATTACTATAAATTAATTGTCTTATCAATGCTAATAAAAATGTGTTAAATTTCTCACTCTTTAGCGAAGTTCAATTTACGAACACGTCGATTATTATGAAGTTCGATGTATACACGGACTTTCAAGATTTTCTATGTGCCATGTGTTTCTCAAAACTATTCAGAACTTTGACATGTTCATCATTCTTTTGTTGAAAAGAAATCTGATTTACTTCAAACTCATGGCACACCTTCACCGCAGCCTCTAAGCTTTTTTTCACACGATCCTCTTCCTCGACCAAAGAAGTATTCAGCTTCTCTATATGAGCGGCCAAAGCCGGCAGAGAGTTGTATCGATCCACCTTTTCCTGTAGGGAATCAACAAGTTTGGCCTTTATCCGCAACTCAACCACATCGTTTTCAGTAGTGGAATTATCTCGCTCAAGAATCTTTCACATCTCCTTCAGCTCATCCAACTCCCTGACAAGGTTACCAGAGCCCTTTACATCATCCTGACTGGAGGCTAGCATTGAAACCAAGGATCCTGAGTGCGAGAACCATCAGTGAAAAGGCCTCGCCTATCGGCCATAGACAGGTTCCAGACGAAAGCTAGATGGCCACAATAGTAACAAATTCCTCTAGGGTTCTAGGTACCCAAGATGAAAGAATATCAGGGTGCTGGAAGAAAGGAGTAAGAGCCTCCAACTCGGTGTCCTTTGACAGACGAGCACACTTGAAAGAACATTCGTCAATAGGGGTAGACGGGTGTTCACCCCTATTCCTCTTTATAGGAGAAGGATAAGGTGAAAGCTCAGAAACATAAAGGCCAGTCACCGTAGTAGTTAACTGTTAAACCTTAAGAGATGTATGCAGGGTAGCAGTCGCAACCACTGTCGGGATAGTGACCACAGTCAGCGTCTGAACCACCAGAGAAAGAATAGTCTGAGCAACTGAAACACCCAACATCTGACCGAACTCGACCAGGTCCAAAGGTTTTTTAAGTCAATGGGTCGGTTCAGTTTGGGTGAGTGGATGGACGAGTAAGTCATTAGAGTTTAGGCGGTTTATTTTGGTCGTTTCAGTTTTTTTTTGGGTTCGTCCAAAACCGAATCCAACCGATCCCATAAACATATGTTTAAAAACTTGGCCATATCTAACCTAGCTCAATATGAAACCCTAACATCAACACACTAGCCTCTCTCCCTCACTCCTCCCACTCTCTTTGTTGATGCATATTCTCCTTTTTTCTTCGCTCACCTCAAAAACCTCAACACCACTATCTTCCATGTTTGTGTGGTCCTCCCTCTCTAACATCACCACCACCATCTTTGTTCATCATCGTCGTTCTCCTCTTCGTCTCTCACATCACAATGCATCTAAATCCTTCATCAATATGTTTATCGTTGTGTTATATAATCATGATAAAAGGTTAGTCGTTGTTGTTTTATAAAGAGGTTTATTTATGGTTTGTGGTTAGAGTTAGGGATTTTTAAAAAGGACTTAGGGTTGTTGAACTTGTTAATGATTTATAACTTTTTTATTTTTGATTAGGATTAGGAAATTTTTTAAAATTAATTAAGGTCCATTGAACTAGTTAATGGCTTAGCAAAAAAACCTTGGTTTTTGATTAGGGTTTGAAATTTTTTATATTCGTTAATGTTCCTTGGTCTTCTATTTTGTTGTGGATTAAAACACAATGATATAGGTGAACTTCTCACGACAAAACTTGAGGTTTAGATGAAGAAAACTTCCAAAGATGGATGCAAAGTTATCATCACTGTAGGTGTTTAGGTATTGGCTTGCATTTTTGGTAAATCCCAAGTGTATGTGTGAATGTCATGACTGATGTCACAACATTCTAGTTCAGTTTGTACTGACTCATTAGGTACCTTTGCAGAAAAATATTGTAATTCAAATACTGATGTTTATAAGTGTGTATCTGAGCATTTTGCAAAATGATCACATTTTGCTAAATCAGTAGACAGGTTTTCTCAGATGTCATAACAGATGTTATGACATCCTGTTCTGAACTAACAGGATTGCAGGATTGGATAAGTCTGAGTTTTTTCAGGAAATAACTCAGTCCTTTCTGAACAGAATCCTGCGTTTTCTGAGGGGTAACCTAGCTCAACCCTAACCTGGTTAATAAAGTCCTGTGACCTGGTCTTTAGGTCAAACGGAATTAACCCTAGGTTTTTGGAAACCCTAACTGAAGTTGCAGCTGCTATATATTCAACAGAGCTGCTGTTTTTCAAGGATCTCTGCTGATTGATTAGAAGATCATTTTGTAATCTGTATAGATTTGTTTATTTGTACTCCAAGCAATTATCATTGTGATAAGTGCCTTGGAATAGGTTTCTATTTGTAAGGGTTGTGTAGCACTCAAAGCTTTGAAGCAAGAGTGTTTGAATGTTCCTTGACTAAAGCTGTGAAGCAGAGTCAAGTTAGTTGTGTACATCACTCAAAGCTGTGAAGCACGAGTGATTGTGTTACTTGATTAAAAAGCTGTGAAGCTTAATCAAGTGTTTGTTTTTGAAGAGTGTCTTCATCAATTCTTAAGTCAAATTGGTTTATGTATCACTGCTGTGATTGAGGGGGAGTGAGTAGGAACTCAGGTTTAAGTTGTACTTAGATTAGAATTGCATTGGGTAGGTCTTAAGTGAAGGAGATAAACTGGTTGGTTTATTCCTGAATTAACATCTCTTATAGTGGATTCTCTCCCTGGCTTGGTAGCCCCCAGAGTAGGTGTTGTTGCACACTGAACTGGGTAAACAATTGACTGTGTTCTTTATTGCTTTTGTATTTACTGTCATATAGTAAGTCAGATACGGTGTCATAACATTGAACGTGACATTGAGTATCTGCAGCCAGAATTTCAATTGGTATCAGAGCAGGCACCCTGCCTGTATTACTGGGTGAGATCTAGGGATATCACTTTCTGGCACTATGGACAAAGAAGGAGTTTTTGGAAATAGACCACCCATTCTGGATGGAACTAATTATGATTACTGGAAACCTCGTATGATTGCCTTCCTAAAATCTCTGGACAAAAAAGCTTGGAGAGCTGCTGACAAAGGATGGATTCATCCCACCATAACTGAGATAGATGGGACAATCAGTCTGAAGCCTGAGGAAGATTGGAGTAAAGAAGAAGATGAGTTAGCTCTGGGAAATTCAAAAGCTTTAAATGCCTTGTTCAATGGAATTGATAGAAACATTTTCAGACTAGTACATCAATATGAACTGGCCAAGGAAGTTTGGGACACTCTCAAAACTACTCATGAGGGAACTTCCAAAGTAAAAATGTCAAGGCTTCAGATGTTGACCACCAAATTTGAGAATCTAAAAATGATGGAAGATGAAACCATTCATGAGTTTCACATGAACATCTTGGAGATTGCCAACACCTCAGGAGCACTGGGAGAAAAAATGTCAGAAGAAAAACTGGTGAGGAAGGTTCTCAGATCCTTGCCTAAAAGATTTGCAATGAAGGTAACTGCCATAGAGGAAGCCCAGGACATTAGCAAGTTGAAAGTGGATGAACTTATTGGGTCTCTTCAGACTTTTGAGATGGGGATCACTGATAATGGTGACAAGAAGAACAAAAGCATATCACTTGTATCCAACACTGATGTTGAATACAAGGAGGATGAAGAAGAAAACATATCAGAAGCTATTGCCATGCTTGGAAGACAGTTCAACAGGCTCATCAAAAGAATGGACCCAAAGTCAAGGTCTAATGTTCATAACATTCCCTCTGACATTGACAGTTCCAGCAGAAGACCAAGGTCAGAAGATAAGGGAAACCAAGGCAGGGGTATTCAATGCCATGGATGTGAAGGATATGGACATATTCGAGCTGAATGTCCTACCTTTCTTAAGAAGCAAAAGAAAGGAATGACTGTTACTTGGTCTGACTATGATTCAGAAAGTAATTCTGAAGAAGAATCTGCCAAACTAGTTACTTCCCTAACTAGTGTTTGTACTTCTGAAAGTGACACTAGTGATGAAGAAGTGACATTTGAAGAACTGGCTGATACCTACAAGAAATTGTGTATCAGAAGTGCTGAAGTCTGTGTGCAGAATGAGAAACAATCAAAACTCATTATAAAGCTGGAGGCTGAAAAGAGGGCAAATCTTGAAACTATAAGTCATTTAGAAGGAGAAGTTCAACTGCTGAACTCACAACTGAATCAAATGACCAAATCTGTCAAGATGTTGACCAATGGAACAGACAAATTGGAAGAGATCCTTCAGGTTGGACAAAATGTGGGAAATAAATCTGGACTATGATTTATGGAAGCAAAGAAATCTGGTACTGGTAAGCAAATGTCAAAACGGATGTCTCAACACAACTCTCAACATCAGGAATAGAGACATATGAAGAAAAGGTACCAAAGATGGAAATGTCATCATTGTGGTAGATATGGCCACATAAAGCCCTTCTGCTTCAGATTACATGGATACCCTAATCAGATCTCAGGTGTCAAACCTAAGTCTAAAAAGGTACCACATGCTCCTCAATGGAAGAAAAAGGCTACTGCACTGATAGCTCACACTTCCCTGAGGGTCTCTGCAAAGGAAGACTGGTACTTTGACAGTGGATGTTCCAGACATATGACTGGAATCAAGAACCTCCTCAATAATGTTAAGCCTCACACCACCAGTTTTGTGACCTTTGGAGATGGGGCTAAAGGTGAAATCAAAGGAGTTGGTAATTTGGACTGTCCTGGAGTTCCAAGTTTGAATGAAGTACTACTGGTGAAAGGACTGACCGCTAATCTCATTAGTATCAGTCAACTGTGTGATCTAGGATTCAAGGTCAATTTCTCAAAATCTGAATGCCTTGTAATCAATGACAAACAAGAGATAGTAATGAAAGGAGTCAGATCCAAAGATAACTGCTACTCGTGGGAGGCTGAGAACACTAATTCCTCATCTGTGTATTCCATTGCAAAAGAAGAAAAAGAGGTGAAACTGTGGCAGCATAAGCTTGGTCTCCTTCATCTAAGAAGAATGAAGAGAGCTATCTCTATGGAAACTGTCAGAAGAACTCCAAAACTACAGGTTGATGATATCTGTGATGTGGGAAATAAACTTGAAGAAGAATGTGTTGTAAGAACCTTAAGTCATCTTGACAAGGATGTTGGAAATAACAAGTCTCATAAATTCTGTTCTCAAAACATCTGGTCAAAGCAGATGCTCCCTGAGTACAATGTTACACAAGATGTTGTGACATTGTGTTGTGACAATCTGAAAACATTCAACATTTCCTTGAACCCTATTGACCTTGAAGAGAAGAAGTCATTTAAACTGGAACACAGTTTCTCTAAGCTTCAGCTGACTGATTCTTCTACCAAGGCTCTTGTTGGAAATAAACTTGAAAATTTGAGAGGCAGGTTGGGTATTCACCAACATGAGAAATTATAGCAATTAGTTTTGCTTAAAACAAGGGTTGAAGGGATTAATGTTATTAAGTCTATATTTAGTGGGTTAATCATATTCTTTCACAATTCCTTCAAAAGCTTTAAGAAGTTGAAGAGACTCCCTTTTACCCCCTACCTCTCTCATCCTTGCAACCTGTTTCCTCCTCCCAATCAAAGATTTTTCTCAAACTGCTACTATTACTCAAAGTCAATTAAAATGTCTCAGACATCGTCTTCCACCATGGTGGCTTCGTCTTCCTCATCATCGGCATCATCTGATCAAGATTCTAGGGCAATCACTACATGCATAGAATCTGAAGTTCTTGAGGTCACTCCTCTCAGGGAGATGGCAACTGACCCAGCCAGAGTCAAAAAGCTCAGAACCAGACATGCAGGAAGAGCTCAAGCTACAGCCTCTGGTAATTCTTCTCATCCTTCGTCTTCTGTACCTAATAGAGAAGGATCAGTTCAAGTACACCAAGCTATTGCTAGGCTGGTTACTAGCATTCTGAGTGGCAACCAATCTGTACCGGGGATTTCTATCCCTTTAAATCAATCAGAAAGTCCAAATGTGGAAGGTTCTGAAAATGTAGATGTCACTGAGGATGTTGTGACACCAAAAGACAACATTCAGAACCCCTCTGAAAAGGCTGCTGATCCACCTATCATTGATGTGGATGAAGATTACTCAGATAATGAACTGATTGCTAATGTGAACCCTAGCATAGCTAATAGATTGATGAAAAGAAAGAGTAGTCAGAATGATAAACCTAATGCTAAGAAATCCAAGGCTGAAGGCATGGCTGAGAAAAGTATTCAGACAAAAGGGAAGAAGGCACAGGTGCAGACTGCTAGACAACCAATCTCTAAGAAAAGTAAAGAACCTGAAACTTCTGATTCTGATGAGGAATCAGAATTTGAGATTGATATTGAAGAAACTCCCATCAGAAGGAAGCTCCCCTCCAGCAAGATTGCTAGAGTGCCTGAAGTGCCAACAGACAACATCTCTTTTCATCATCCTGACAATGCAAACAGATGGAAGTATGTTTGCTTAAAGAGAATAGCCTTGGAGAGAGAACTCAACAATGATGCCTTGGAGTGCAAAGACATCATGGACCTGATCAAGAATGCTGGACTAATGAAGACAGTGATAAAGTTTAACAAATGCTATGAAAATCTGGTCAAGGAGTTTGTAGTGAACTTGTCTAATGATTGTGCTGATGGAAGGTCAGCTGACTTTGAGAGTGTGTTTGTTAGAGGAAGAAGGGTCAAGTTCTCTCCATCAGAAATCAACAAGTTTCTTGGAAGAACAAATAAGGACTGTCCTGATCTAGAGGCAACTGACAATGAAGTGTGTCTAACCATCACAGCCAGGCAAGTAAAGTGCTGGCCATTGAAAGGGAAGCTGAATGCTAGTAAACTCATCATGAAATTTGCCATCTTGCATAAAATAGGTGCAGCAAACTGGGTGCCTACAAATCACAAATCAACTATCTCCACAGGATTGGGGAGATTTATCTATGCTGTAGGAACCAAGACTGCCTTTGACTATGGAAGGTACATCTTTGAACAAACTTTAAAGCATGCTGGCAGTTATGCTGTCAAAGGACCAATTTCCTTTCCCTCCCTCCTCTGTGGAATCATCCTTGCACAATTCCCTGATATCCTTGTGGCAAGAGATACAGTCTGCAAAAGAGCTCCTGCCCTTGGCCTGCACTACAAACTGTTTCAGGGATCTCATGCTCCAGACATTGTCATAACATCAGCTGAGACATCGTCTGTGAAGACCCAGTCCAAGACATCAGATGTCATAGCTGTTTTAAAAGAAACTTGCAAAGAGCTGGATACTAGAAAAAGGACCCTAGAACTTCTAATTGCCAGGTTAGAAAAGGAGGAAGCTGAAGAAAACAGAAGGGAAGAAGGTGAAGGACATCTCAACATTGAAGAAACTAGCTCCTCAGAATCTGATGACAGTGCTTGAATGTTGATTGCTGTTTGGTGGAGTTTGGAAGTGTGTTCTGTTGTTGTCTGCTGCTGATCTTATTATTTTATTTTGGATAACTGTAAAATTTTCTGAACATGTATCTTTGGCCCATTTGTGGCTAAAGAGGGGGAGAATATTTTGGTACTTGCTTAATTAGTACTTGACATTCTATTTTTCTGCTGTCACTTATTTCTGCTGCTATCTATCTCTGATTGTTTAGGGTCTTTAGCCAAAAATCTGCCAAAGGGGGAGTTTGTAGGTGTTTAGGTATTGGCTTGCATTTTTGGTAAATCCCAAGTGTATGTGTGAATGTCATGACTGATGTCACAACATTCTAGTTCAGTTTGTACTGACTCATTAGGTACCTTTGCAGAAAAATATTGTAATTCAAATACTGATGTTTATAAGTGTGTATCTGAGCATTTTGCAAAATGATCACATTTTGCTAAATCAGTAGACAGGTTTTCTCAGATGTCATAACAGATGTTATGACATCCTGTTCTGAACTAACAGGATTGCAGGATTGGATAAGTCTGAGTTTTTTCAGGAAATAACTCAGTCCTTTCTGAACAGAATCCTGCGTTTTCTGAGGGGTAACCTAGCTCAACCCTAACCTGGTTAATAAAGTCCTGTGACCTGGTCTTTAGGTCAAACGGAATTAACCCTAGGTTTTTGGAAACCCTAACTGAAGTTGCAGCTGCTATATATTCAACAGAGCTGCTGTTTTTCAAGGATCTCTGCTGATTGATTAGAAGATCATTTTGTAATCTGTATAGATTTGTTTATTTGTACTCCAAGCAATTATCATTGTGATAAGTGCCTTGGAATAGGTTTCTATTTGTAAGGGTTGTGTAGCACTCAAAGCTTTGAAGCAAGAGTGTTTGAATGTTCCTTGACTAAAGCTGTGAAGCAGAGTCAAGTTAGTTGTGTACATCACTCAAAGCTGTGAAGCACGAGTGATTGTGTTACTTGATTAAAAAGCTGTGAAGCTTAATCAAGTGTTTGTTTTTGAAGAGTGTCTTCATCAATTCTTAAGTCAAATTGGTTTATGTATCACTGCTGTGATTGAGGGGGAGTGAGTAGGAACTCAGGTTTAAGTTGTACTTAGATTAGAATTGCATTGGGTAGGTCTTAAGTGAAGGAGATAAACTGGTTGGTTTATTCCTGAATTAACATCTCTTATAGTGAATTCTCTCCCTGGCTTGGTAGCCCCCAGAGTAGGTGTTGTTGCACACTGAACTGGGTAAACAATTGATTGTGTTCTTTATTGCTTTTGTATTTACTGTCATATAGTAAGTCAGATACGGTGTCATAACATTGAACGTGACATTGAGTATCTGCAGCCAGAATTTCAATCACATTCTCTTCAGACAAAGAAAAGAATTGTTTTGATCTACCAAAATAAAATAAAATCGAATTTTTATGTTCAGCTTATAACTGTTGGGTCCAGCTTACAATAGGACACAAGAATACTTTTGATACAATGAGTCGATCTCTGATATCATTGTTTGGTCATCATGAGAAGCATCCACATTGGGTCAAGAGCAACACACACCACGTATTCACCCAAAACCTTAAAATGATACGTGTATGAGTCATCTCACTTATAAAGTGTTCGATCTCTATTTTTTCAAACAATGAGAGATTTTTAACTCATACTTATACACAACAATAACAAAAACATTTAAACTAAAATATTAAATTTAAAACTCTGATCTATCTAAGTTGAGAACTTGTTAAAAAGTACAAAGAAAAAAAATGAAGAAATTAAACAAAATAAAATCTAAACCAAACTAATTAAAATTATTAAAAAAACAAAAGTCCGAAGCAATTGAGAAATGAGAAATAGTAAGAAGAACTTATTAAAAAGCAATAGTAAATAATACCAAACAATGAAAAATTGGCAAATAATAAGCAGAACTTATTAAAAAAATAGTAAATAATACCGAACAATGAGAATGAGAAATAGTAATAAATAAATAAATAAAAGGGTTCATTTAAAATGATTAAAAGTGCAACCAACATATCTGTTATCACCAATCTATATAGAGAACAATGGGTAAAATTAAATCAAATAATCAAACTCTAGGTCCTCAAACCACACCTCTTAACAAAACTAGACAACTAAAGTGCAACAAACACATGGAGCCACTGAACCTAAACTAAAATACAGAAAACAAGAGAACTCCACCAAATCACTAACAAAATAAAATATTATCACTCTAAATTACACCATAAGCAACACCGACGAGAGTAGTAGTTGCAGTGAACCGACCTCAAGTAGTAGTTGATTTATTTTAACACCAACTTCTCCATTTTCTATCATATTCATATCAAAATCTAAACAAAAAAAATATAATTAATTTATTTTTGTCAAAGTAAATCGAGTTTAAGAATCAAAATTAATCTATCACTATCAAAATTAATTGTAAATTGAATTTAACATAATTTATTCAAAATTAACAAGCTAATTAAATATTCAAAATTAATTTCAAATAAAGTTTAACTTAATTTAATTTTTGATTAAAATTAATTCATATATACCAAAATTAATTGTAAATTGAGTTTAACATGAATTATTCAAAATTAATCTAATCTTAAACATATTAATCAATTACTAATTAAAATCTGAACAAAAATACATCAACTTATTAATCAATCACTAATTAAAATTTGAAACAAAAATACAGTTTATGTATTCTAAATTTATATAGTCTAAATTTAAAAATATTTATAAGAGCTCTACATTTTTATAATAAAACTAAAGTTGCGTTTTTATAGTAAATATAAATCGAGTTCTTGTTCATATTTTTTATGGACATTAATTTGTGTAGTCTAAATCTAAAAATATTTATAAGGACTATACATTTTTATAGTATAATTTGTTAAGACAAATATTTAAAGTGATAACAATCTCTTGACACAAATAAAAAACATAATAATCATGTAGAATAACAAAATCGTAAAACTAAATTAAGAATTATATTTGTATAGTGTTATAATTACTTGTACATTGCTTAAGTTTTTAATATTACATTATAATATAAAAAGTTAAATAACAATAATATTTTTTAATTGTTTTTTTATAAAACAGTTAATTTTGATTATAACCCCGTAATAGTTTCATAACAAATATTCAAATAATTTTATTTGTAACATTTTATTTGTACTAATAAACTATTTTCTTGCAAATATATTTAGACGGTCTTATATATAGAAAAGTCATACTTCTATATTATCATCATGGGCTATGAGTGATTATTTATTCATACATATAATATCAACACTTATTGGTGAACATTATTTGTGTTTTTCACCTTTGCACTACAAGATGTCATGCGGAATATATGGTTAACGGAATTCGAATATAAAAATCTTCATGAAAACATTTTGATACATTCAAAACATTAAATGTAACAACAGAATAATAAAATTCTAAATTAGACATTTAGATATGTTTGTTTAGTTTTAAAAAAAAAACATTTTTTTTTTGTATTTGTAAAAATAATTTTTATAGTCTCGTTTAGTCGATTTAATTTATAATTGTATAAAAACATCAGATATAGAATTGTGAATTCGAATTCGTGGCATCCTTTCATTCATCTATAAAAGATGAACTCTAACCGCTAGATTACAAGATAAACAAAAAGTAATAATATATTTTAAATTGAAAGATTAATTTTGACATCTTATAATATAAATAATAATGTAGTTGAAATCATAATTTTTATAAAAATTAATATTTTTTTAAATTTTATTATCTAAAAAAAAGTTTTAATAAATAATATTTTAAGAATAACTTTTCAA
The DNA here is from genome assembly GCA_948472305.1 of Vicia faba. NCBI lineage: Eukaryota > Viridiplantae > Streptophyta > Magnoliopsida > Fabales > Fabaceae > Vicia > Vicia faba. The sequence continues at coordinate 320,799,827 of OX451736.1, read as the reverse complement.
ACTAAAATTTTTATGAAGTTTTTTTTAATATTTTTTTATATAAAAAATTTTAAAAAAAAATTAAAACAAACATATCCATAAACTCTTGATAAAAAATAGATTATTGCATATAATATTAAGTTCAAAAGATCTTTTTCTATTTCAATGCAATTTGTTAGTTTATTGCGCGGTATAGTTTATTAGAAAAATTGTTTCACCGATTATATACAAAATGAATTAGTGATGTAATTCATTCATTCAATGGAATTCCATATCATATTCTCAAGTTCAATGCGGTATGTAGTATGAGAATTGGAAATTGGTATGAAATATGAGAATTGGAAATTTCTTTCTTCAGCATACTTTTCTTTTGATCCTCTTCTTTTTTCCCATCAATTCAACCGTAGCAAATAAAGATTAACCTAAAATGACGGCGTTGACAAGATCCATGTGTCAAAGTCTAAATACAAGTAAAGTATAAAGAAATATATACGACATTAATCATGTTTGCAACACACAATTTTAACTTTTTGTCAATTTTACATTGTCAAATCTAATTAGACGGTGATCCACATTAGATGTCGGATCAAGCGGGATGAATCTAATCGTTCTCTTTATATAATGTCATTCACATGCTAAGACTCACGTTGTCTACTCAATCTCACACTCATACTGCTTCTCATTCATTCAGTGATTAAGAGTTGAAGTCTTAATCTTGCAGGACTTCCCCGCTATAATGTACTAGAAACTCACTCCATTGAACTTAAGTTCTATTTCACTCCACCTTCAACTATTTGTGGTTCTTGAATAGAACAGTGACACCGTTTATAGGAATCAACATCTGATTCCAATGATCGACATCTAATTCCTACAAAATTCCACGAAAAACCATTATTTTTCACTGTAACTCGACAAGCTTCGATCTTCTCTTCCCCGTCTGAATCATCAATCAAATTCTTGAAACAATGAAAACTTTGAGAGCTACTCGATTAAACTCACAATGCAACGCTACCGTTGCAAACACTTCCACAATCAATGTTCCTAATCTTTCGAGGGAGACTCAGCTCCCTCCTATAGCGAAGACGATCCTATTCTCATAACTTCTCTTCTTGCTCCTCCACTACAAGATCAAGTCCCTCCAACAATCGACTAAGACACATCCCAAGCCTTCTTGAGTTATCAGTCTTTTCACCAACCACTCCAAGGTCAAACTTCGATGCAACTCAGTCGCAACAAATAATTCCTAGACAAGAGATGCTTCAAAGCCTCCAAAGTTGCAAGCCAATCTAGGACACCGTGTCTCTTAAAGCACAATATGTTTTAGCGAGTTCCCTTTTTAATAAAAATATTTAGAACATGTATATAAAGTTTGACATGACCACAAGACATAAAGTAATTTTTTATTGTTTGTAAGCAGCACATGCTCATAATTTTCTCCTTGTTATTCCTACTGGTGGAGTAGACTAACATATGTTCTCAATAGAGTACTGTACTATCCTTAAATACCGTCTTATGATTCCCTTATTTCCTATTGATAAAATTTGGTTTGTTTTCCATAAGACGCATTTAGATACATTTGAGGAACACATGATTCATTGTAGGGAACTTTCATGCTTCAAATACTGGCATGAACTTTTAGGGATGTCTTATTTGACATATTTTGGTGATTTAGAGTATCTATTAAAAAAGATACGCCTATGAATTTCTTGACTAACTCATAAGAGCAGAGATCTACACTTAGGCCAACAGATGCTCTGGTGTACAGGTGGGTAGGAGGGAAACATGTATGTGTAGACTTGATTATGGTTTCTCCACTGGTGGAGCTGGGGGCTGGAGGTTTTACTGTGAGACAGAAAACCCTTAAAGTTGTTTCAAGTAAAATTGTCAAACATGAGAAAGTGTGTTATGACAACCAACATGCTTTCATACCATTTTCCTTTGACACTTTTAGTTTTCTAGTACCACTAGCAATGAATCTTTCAGAGAGAGTCCAAAGACTCATACATAGCAATATTGTGTCTCCTAGAGTAATTAATATAGTTTTTAAAAGGATTTGTTTTGTCATTCAAAAAGGAGTAGTGACGCCGTTTGTTGCCTGCTTGTCTTCTATTTCAGTATAATTTGTATTATATATAATGAAAATGCATTAAAAAAATCTAAGTATGCAAGATGTCATACCCCAAATTTATCCGTCCTATTTTTAACAGTCAAATTATTTCAAACTTAGATTTTATTAATTTTTTGATTTATTTATACTAATAATTTAACATTGATTTATTTTGCTTATATATATATATATATATATATATATATATATATATATATATATATATATATATATATATATATATATATATATATATATATATATATATATATATATATATATATATATATATATATATATATATATATATATATATATATATATATATATATATATATATATATATATATATATATAATAGTTTACTTTAAATTATTTGTATTTCTTAAATAATAAATATTTCTCACCCTTCGTAATTTCTAAGCGGCATTTTTATTATGAATAAGTACAATAACTTAACGGGTAATGAAGTGAGAGGAAATAGTGTAAGTATGGTCAGAACCTGAGTTCAAATCTCATCTTTGTCACTTTAGTACATTTTTTCTCTTTTATTTGTCTTTTCTTTACTACTAATTTTTTTTGTATTATTTTCAAATAATAAAATAATAAAAATTATATTTTTCTTTTACTTTAAATTAATTTTTTCGTTTTTTTATTATTTTTTTTCCATTTAAATAATGATTTTGTGCAGCTTTTAGACCCAAAAAAAAAGAATGAATCATTATTTTAAGAAATCTTTGTCACTTTAGTGCATTTTTCTTTTTTATTTGTATTTTCTTTACTACTAACTTTTTTTGCATTATTTTCAAAATCATAAAATAATAAAAAATTTATTTTATTTTATTTTAAATTAATTTTTTGTTTTTTATTAGTTTATTTTTTCATTTAAATAATGATTTTGTGCAGCTTTTAGATCAAAAATCAAAAAAAGGAAAATGAATCATTATTTTAATAAAAAATAAAATATTATTCTATGTAATTTTTCAAACAATAAAAACTTTGATTTGATTTTTATTATAATTTTAAATCTTTGATTTAATTTTAATTTTCAATTTTAGATTTAATTTTATGATCTTCGATTTAGTTTTTATCTTCATTTTCAATATTTAATTTTTAATCTTTGATTTAGTTTTTATTTTGATCTTCAATATTTAATTTGATTTTAATTTTAATTTTTAAAATATTAGATTGTTATTTTAGTTTTATTATTGATATATTTAGAATTTATTATTGTTACTAATTTTTATTTCATTATATTAGGATTATTTTAATTTTATATTATTTATACACTAATTTTTTTTTTTTGAGTACATCTAATTTAAATTTAAATTATGATAATATTTATTTAGATTTAGATTTATTTTAATTACTCGATTCACGAAAAAAAATTAAAAAAAAGTTAGAAAATGTCTTATTTTTTAATTAGAATTTTCTTTTATAAATGAATATTTTAATATTTATTTATTTATTTATTTTGTTAAATCTTTAGTTTTATGCACTAATTAGCCAAAAATCTAAAAATCACATAAAAATATCTATTTTTGATTATCAAATCAAATCTATATACAAGTCCGCGGATATTGCCAAAATCATACCGACTTGAACTCAAGACAGAATTGAATATCAATTTACAAAATCATGCCAAAAATAGATGAATCACATTTAATTTTTGACTTAAAATTTCATCTATAAATAGTCCTGGGTTTCTACACTTTTTTCATCCATAATTTACAAATTCGCTCTCTAAAAGTTGTTGTTCTTCACATTGAAGAACAACGACAATTAAATCCTAAAGTCTTTATTCCACCATCAATATGAAAAAAGAGAAATCTTGTACCGAAGGAAAAAAATAGAATCTTGCATCAAATTAGAAAGGAGAAAAGCACAAAGAAAAGGAAAAGAATGATGAAGGGAGCAACTTAACTTGATTACGACATTACGTATTGATATTTTATTCATATCTTTAAGCATGTGTATGATGTAGGTTAGAATTTATTCTTGTTTGAGTTTTGCTTCGATCGTTTGATTGCTATTTGTTTTGTGTATGGTTTATGATATTCGTATTTTTTTATTATTATTTTCATCTTTTTTATAAAAAAATATTTTCTCTAACCTTAAAAGACATATTTTTAACCTTAAACTTTTTTTTATTATTATTATTGAAAATTTTTTTTTCTAATCTTAAAATTTTTTTTCTAACTTTAACTTTTCTTCTTATTATTAGTATTATTGAAAAACTTTTTTTTAACTTGATATCTTTTGTTAGTATTATTAAAAAAAACTTTTTTATTTTAACTTTTTTATTCATTATTAAAAATACAAAAAAAAAACATTATGAATAAAAAGAACAAAAACAAAATCTTTTTTTTTCCACACTTTAAAATCTATTCAATACATCAAATCTTGGTTTTTTTTCTCCGCGTAATAATCAAACTCATTTTAATTAGAATTAATTCTAACGTTTTTATAAATAATAGGATTGGTGGATTTTATATCCACCACATCCTCGAGTAATCGATTGGTTAAGTTAACGTCTTACCAATTAATCACTCAAGTAAAAAAATTTTAAAATTCACCAATCTATCAAATTAATTTCTTCGCCTAGTGCAATTTAATTCTAAGGATGATCAACTCTTCTTCAATCGATCAAAACCTAATCAATATAGCTAACCAACTTCAAATTATTTTTCTAATAACTTAATAAAAACCAAGATGTGAATTGCTATCAACTTTAACTGTGAATTGCGTCTACGATCACTCTTTTCAAACCCAGACAAGGCTCAAGGATAAATTCGAAAGCAATTCTAAGTAACTTATAAAAAAACTAACCAAACCATATGAACTATGAAATAGACTCTGATTTCTTCGCAAGAGGATACCTAGGCATACAGTTAAAACCAATGTGAGTCCTCTAATTAAAAGATTAAACATGTTCTTATTTACATGGAAATAATAACATTTAAATAGAAAATTCCTGATTTACTCTAGAACCTAAATGGGAAGCCCCTTGAGAACAAGGGAGATGAAAGGTGCCTAACACCTTTCATTCGTCTAACCAACTCACGAATCTAGAATCTCTAAACCAAATTAGGGTTATCCGTTCTTTCGTGTCTTTAGGACAAAAAGTAGTGGTGGCAACTTGTATTATTTGCCGGTTATGACACAAGGTGCTAGCAATATACTCAACAATATTTATATTTTTTTGCAATAATAAAACTCACTCTTTGGCTAAAACAATACTCTGAAGAAAATTTGCAACATGGTCCTCCCAAGGACTATTTCTTACGCAAGGTGGCCTCATACAAAGATCAGGAAGTAGAGTCATAATTGATCTTTATTGACATCGTCTTCCCACATAGGACGACTACTAGATCCCTGGATTGGACCCGACATAAAAAATATCAAAACCAGCATGCGAGTTTGGGGAAGGGAAGGGTTGGGAGAATGTCCAAGATGGCTTCTAAGTCGGTGGAGGACAATTATTCATTCTATTGTTTCTCTTCAAAATGAACTGAAGCATGTGGAAATTTGCCATTTTGAGGTGTAAATATCAAGGAAACAAATTTGTCTTAAGTAAGAGATGATGGATGAGAAGCCAATTAATATTGAGTCGAACTCATAATTCTTTTTATATTAAATGTGTTGGTTCTATTTAGCTTCAAGTCACCTTTTAATCTAATATAATAGTGTAATTGTTACTTAATTAATCATAGATATCGAAAATAATAGAAGAGGTGGAAATAAATAAAAAGAAATGGAAAATGGCAGAGGAAGAAAAATAAAAAGATAAATTTTGGGATTTTGAAGATTTAAAATATGAATTGACATTTAATTTTCAATATCTTTAATTAAAAATGGAAGATATATTTTTTGTTTGCTGAGGTGAATTATTTGTCATATAATGTATTATTTATAGTAGTGAAACTACATCGAAAATGATAAATTAGAACTTGTTGGAGGAAAAAAATTCTTAAACATATTATTTCCTTACAACAAATTTATGGAAGCAAGAGAACCATCATGATGTTTTCCCAAGGCACAAAAAAAACTCTCTATGAAGCATGGGAAAGATATACGTCCATGCTGAGATGATGATTAATCCATAATTTTGATGAACTCACACAAATACACATCTTTAGAAATTGACTCTAACAACAACCAAAGTAGTTGCTATATGTTACTGTTGCGGGTTCTCTCATGTCCAAAAGTGCGGAAGATGAACAACAATCATTGAGCAAATTAAACTTAGTGATCATTAAGGACAACAAAATAGAAACCCTTCCCAGAGAAAGAATGTCATCATATAACTAAACACTAATGATTCTATTCTTGCTCAAAGCAAGTTGTTAACTCAGATGGTGGATGAACTGACAAAAAATTATCAAAGCTGCCATAACATCTGAAAGATATTTATCAAGTACCTCAACAAAGGTATATTGAATTTTGTAAACTCTATAACAAAGATAAACCAACCATATTTTTCCTAACTGATGAATAAGTAATTTATGTAGCTGTAGCGGTGAAATTTCGAGACCAAGTCATTGATTGACTTGACTCATTACAATGAAAGTCGCCACCACGCTTTATTATTTCCAAAGGAAAGAGAAAAGAGCGAAATAAGACCCATAAATAAATATACAAAGTAAAAGCAACACTAAAAAGTAGGGCAAAACAATGCATTTAAAGAGATATAAGGTACGGGGGTTGGTTATACAAATGGAAGGTACTAGCACCCTATGTATCTATAGTATCCTATAAGAACCTTTTGAAATAGCTGTTTTTTTGGTTAAAATTGGTTTGCTTGTAAAAAGTTTGGGTTAAAGAAATTTTAAAAATCGAGGTTTTGGCTTAAAAGGGTGTAAGCTTGAAAATAAGGTTTTAAAGGTTTTAACTAAAAGAAAGCAAATAGGATAAAAATAAGCATGCAATAGACGCACAATGACATAAAGTTAATAAGACGCTCCTTTCCCTTGGATTCAAACACAATGAAAAATATAAAGATAAAATAGTTGAAAGGAGATTAAACAACTGACAATTAAATGATTTAAACGATTAACAAATAAAAATTAATCAAGTTAATTGAGAATGTTTAATAAAACTAATTAATTAAAATTAGTTAGATTAAATAAAATTAATTAACAAAATTAATTTCCAATTAATATAAATGACAAAAATGAAGCAATTAAAAAAGAAAAAACACCAAATTAACTATTAGTAACAAATAACAAGATAATGAAATACAACAATTAAAAAAAAAAAAGAGAAAACAACAAACAAGGGGTGTGCATGGAAATTTCGTTGGGATTTGATTATTGAAAGGGGGCCCAGGATGTAAGAAACGAAAAAAATTATTGAAAAAATGGGCCTGGATAGGGTCGGGTCCAGACCCGGATCACTCTTACTGGTAACAGGTTAAAACAAAACCCTAAAAAATGTCAAGTTAACGCCTCTTATCAAAACAAAACGAAAGAAGGAACGACATTTTTCTTTAGTCTTCCCGTGAAATCCATTTTCCCCTTTATCATTCAACAACAAACCCTTTTACGTTAATCCCTAATCTCTCTGTCCACTAAATTGTAACCCCTCCATCTTTGTACACGAAAACATGACCTCTTTGTTCATGATCTATGATGGCAAACACCTCTCAGTTCTGTTTTCACGACAACAATATCTCAGCTCTCACGATTTCACATGGTTTGCAGTACCCGCGTCAAAGAAACCAATGACAATAATTCGGTGCCTTGTTTTATGCTCACAGTTTTGCCTTGCCTGAGAACTTATGGCAGCAATATTGATAGCGCTCATCTCAATCTTCTATATGCTAACTGTTCGCTCAAGATTTCTACTTATCGGTAAACAAGCAAACAACACTTGTGTTTTCTTTCAAAACAACTTTTCGTTCAAAGTTTATGGTTTCTGATGAAATAGCAGATAACACTTTTTTTAATACAGGGATACAACATTGATAACATGAATATGTCCATAAATGACTCACAAGTGATAGCATGGCAAACGATACTACAAGATATCATTTTTTCAACAAAACATCGAGGTATCATGAAACGTAAATAAGCAATTTGATTTAGACTCATGTTCAAAACTTTCCACTTCTATCACAGTGAATAAATATGCCACAACAACAAGTTATGACCGTGACAAATGCAGAGGTGTTAAATTTATGCAAGAAATATCACCTATCGGAGCCTCTCCGATGGAGTTTCAAAAGAAGGTAGCTCAAACCCTTTCTTCTTCTTCTGTTGTTAAGCTGGTGTCTGAGTGATTCGGTGATGGCTATTGTGAGATTTTGACAGAAGTTGAGAAGTTGAGTATTGAAGGAGCAGATGGATTTTTTATGTGTAATATTTTTTGAAATTCCATCTCTTTGAAATTTTCTCTGTGTTCTCACTCTCCCCTTTCTACTGCTTTGAAACCTCTTTATATAGTTGAAAATATCTGGAATTTGGGAGGGAAATTTTTGTTGAGTTTGAACAAATGTGGCACTCTTTGAAATGCTTTCTTGATTGCAGTTTGTTTTGGCCATTTTAATGTAATAGGGAAGCAATGGACAGGGACCGGTGCAACAAGATGTTTTGACAATTTTTTGGACTATTTTGTTTGTTTTTATTGTTTCAAGTTTTGTAAGGTTTATGGACAAGTTTAATGTGTTGTTATTTTCAGCTATTTTACAGGTTTTGGCATATGTTTTTTGGACTATTTGTGTTTGTTTTATGGCTGCAAAAATTGTGGACAGGTTTGTAACAAGATTTGGGAAAGGCATGGTTAGGATTGATATTTTGAGGATTGATGAAGGAGCTTTGGAAATTAGGAGTGATGGAAAAGTTTTAGCTTATGATAGGAATCTTCATACAATTCTCTTGGTGGTTCATTGTTGAAGTTAGCCATGAAACAATTTCGTAACAAGATATATTTAGAATAAGACTTTGCCAAAACTCATGTAATCCTCTCGAATATTTAAATTCAATGTACAAGACCAACTTTCCCAATATCTCTTTTCTTTTCTTTTGTAATGATATTGATGAAATGATGAATGAATTTGATGAACTTGTAACTTGAAGTTTAAGCTTTTAGGAAACTAGTTAATTCTTGAATGACATTTAAAAATTGAAATGATGGCCTTGAAAGAAAATGCTTGAGAAATTCTAAATATCTTGACAAAATTGAATCATTTGGCCTTGAATTGGACATAGAAACTTGAAATTGGAACAATTTGAATCTTCCTTTTGTATTAGATGTTATTTCTTGAAATTAACCCATGGAACTAGGAAAGACTTGAACGAATCTTGAATGGATGTCGTATTTGTATAAGTAGACATTGAATTTTAATTTTAACAACTTGAAAAGTTAATTTTGATGGCGGTGAATTTTAATGAAACCATGGTCACTTGAAAGGTCAAAAGAACAAGGAGTCCAATCTTCAAATTAATCCTCAAAAATACAAATACACTTGAAAACAATCGAGACTTTGATTATAAAGAATCCTTAAGCTCAAAATCTTATACCATGACCCTTGACTTTATTGTGAATGTTCTAAAAAAAATCAATATCAAGTACATTCTAAGTAAAAAAAGACCTACAATGTTCCAATAAATTTCATGGTCTTCCAAACACCATTTGCTCTTGATCCTTGAAACAAACTTATGGATAACTCCATTTGTTATAACATAATTGGCCCTTGACTTGTGAAGATGAATTGGAGAGGACGTCAAAATGGACTAAATGCTTAAAGAATCACTCATAAATGTTGAATATCAAAAAAGTTATGATCTTCTGAACTTGATCTTGAAAATGTTGTGTTTTGGTCAATGTGCTTTAAATTTAAATGTCATACTCTGATGAAGTAGGATTTGAGAGTCAGTGATTCACCATGTTTGACACTTGAGGGATTCAAAACCCTAGCTGAAGCACAACACTTGATGCTCTTGATTTAAACTTGTCTTTGTATAGGAAACCAAAGAAACAAAACATACATCTTTGTACTTGATTAGAGGTTAGTGATCAAAATAAACACAAAGGTAAAATACACACATAAGGTACTTGACAAATTTTATAAAGATAAACCCAAAGGTGAAAGAGTTAGGAGCCGAACACACCTTGTGATCTTGATGTTATGTGAAGGTGAAAAAGAAGGTGTCATTTTATTGGTAAAAATTAGGGTATGATAGTTTCCCCTATTTAAGTTTCTCCTATATGGAGATATGAAGATTGAAATCTTCGTCCCGACGTGATGGGAGATACTTAAATACAAAAATGCTTAATTTTTTGCTCTAAGATACCGCAATGATTCTTATGATATGATATGAATGCAATACTCTAAATTTTACAGGGAATGATACCACATGAGACAAAATTCTACTAGAGAAATCAAGCAAAGGATAAAGGAAAATCTATAGGGGAAGAGATTACAACTCCACTGGGAAAATAACAACAAACTTAAAATGGGAGACTCTTATTGGGGAATAACCTTGAGAAGAAAGAAATTACTTCTGGTACTCCACCTAGAATGGGCCTCCACTTTTTAATCTGAAAAGGGTAACAAACATCGCTGCGATCTTGGTCACAAGACACGAACTAGTATCAGTTTCTTCCTAATCAAGTATTCCACTTGAAAAGGATAATAATAAATTGTCCCTGCTAAAGGGACCACCACCTGTAAGGATTTCACAACGAACTTCTCTGCGGAACTTTTCTGGAGAGATGCCCTTTATTGGAATAAAACTGCTAACAAATTTACTGGGGAAATGATTGTCATTAGTACTGAAACCGGGCAAAGGAAATATTGACATCAACTATGAGGTTGGGACTGGGGAGAAAAAAGGGTTGACATCAATACTGAGACTGGGGCAAGAAACTGATATGATTAACATCAACTTTATGGTTGGAAAAGAAATAATTGACATCAATACTAAGACTGGGGCCAGAAAAACTGATATGATTAACATCAACTATGTGGTTGGAAAAGAAATGATTGGCATCAGTACCGAGACTAGTAACATCAGTACTGCAGTTGGTAGTGATTGACAGCAGTGCTGAGACTGGTAATGATTGATAGTAGTGCTGAGATTAGTAAACAATTGACATCAGTACCGAGACTCATAACATCAATACTACGACTCAGAATGATTGACAGAAGTGTTGAGACTGGTGAACGATTGACATCAGTACCGAGACTAGTAACATCAATATTGTGATTGGTAATTATTGATAGCAGTGCTGAGACTGGTAAACGATTGTCATCAGTACTGAGACTGGTAAATGAAAGATTGACATCAACTCAGAGGTTAGGAAAATCGATTGACATCAGTACTGAGACTGGATAAAAAGATTTACATCAGTACCGAGACTGGTGCAGAAATGAAAGATTGACATCAACTCTAAGGCTGGGAAAATCGATTGACATCAGTACTGAGACCAGAGAAAATGATTTAGACCAGTACTGAGACTGGTGCGAAAATTAAAGATTGACATCAACTCTGAGGTTGGGAAAATCGATTGACATCCGTACTAAGACTGGAGAAAAGATTGTTGTCAGTACTGAGACTGGAAAAAGAATGACGTCAGTTCTGAGACTAGAAAATAAATTATTAACATCAACTCTAGGGTGGGGATTTGTGACGAAGCCATGTGTTGTGGTTAACATTGCATTAAAGTAGATAAAATTTCACAAAAAACTATCTCATCCATTGGAGTGGATTTAATTGATATCTAGGGACAACTTCTCTAGGAAATAACAAACTGCCGTTTTCATCCTCAAAAGGTAATATAGGGACATACAAGCTTCTCAAATAAAGAGACCACCACTTTTTGCCGGGTAATAATTGCAATAATGCTGTTGGAAAATAAATTCAACTTCCAGGGGAACCGCAAACAGATTCTTGTTGAGGAGATAAAGTCTTCATATGTGTAAAATAAATGCACTCTCAATCTAGGGTTTACTGCTTAGAGAGATCCAAACAAATTTATTTTTCAGAGACAAGGTTCAATCTAGGAATAAGTTGGAGAGAGATAATCAAACAAAACTCTTCCCAATGAGGAATAAACTCAACATTAGGGTTTGGGTTTGCACATCTCATCATGTGCAAACCCAAACCCAAACTCAACTGACCAGCTCAAGACATCTCATCATGACCTGATGACCCAAAATTAGGGTTTGGGTTTGCACAAGGATTTTTGGACTATCAATGTTTAATATGGATTTCAAGTATCATTATGGACCCCTAAGATTACTCATGTCAAGTTTCAAGCCTTGAGTCACATTTTTTATCAGTCAATTGGACAGTTGACCTAAAAATCAACTATATTGAGGAAAAAGTCAACCATGGCCAATTTACACTTAAACTTCATAATTTTTTATCCACATAAACATTTTGGACTCATATGTATCATTTGATCAAGTTTGGACCATAATTCCTCAAGAAATTTGATTAAATCATCAAAAGGGCAAAATAGTCAAAATTAGGGTTTTGATTGAGAAAAGGCAATTTCTGATTCTTAACCTAGAAAATGACCAATTGGTTTGAAGCATGATTTCAAGGGTTCAATTGTGTCATCTTGACCTAATGACATGGTTCAAAACATTGCAATTTCATTGGATTGACAGATGAAATTTGCAGTCAACTGATCAAAAGTTAACTGTATACTAAAAAGTCAAACTTTGACTTTTTGGTCAAAATCAAGTGCCAAGGATCATAATTCATCAAAAAATGTCAAAATGTGAAACTTTTTCATCAAGAAATCAAAAATTGAAGATTTTGTTTTGAAATTTGAAGTTTTCTTAACTTAGAAATTTTTCTAAGTATAGAAAATTTCTTATTTTTTTCTCAAATTTAAGCCAAATTTCCACCATGATACAAGATGATTCAAAGAAAGTTCACAACATAAAAGTTGTAGATCTCCATGAAATCTAAAACTTTGATTCACACATTTTTTCATAAAGATGCTTGGATACATGCCCATGAACTAAAATAACTTAGTGAAATTTTGCCCTAATTTAGGCAGGTTTTTGACCTAACTTCATGGCAACTTTTCACCTAGTTCCAAGAGGAATCTTGAAAATCCTTTCAAATATGAGTTATAGAGAACATTGCAAGCTTTCCAAAATGTAAAATAACTCCTTGAGATCATTTTAGAGTAGGGAGAATCGAAGAGATGAAGTTGGCAATTTCTCACTTTGATTTCAAGCCATTTCATGAAGAACAAAATTCAAATCCTCAAGCATGCTGTACAATCTTCACTTTTCAGGCCTCAAACTCATTTTTCACTCCACCATTAATGAATTTCACAAGGTTTCATGCCCTAAAGCCAAGCATTCAATGCTTTGTACATGAACATTTCCATTTTTGACACAAAGGTGCCATTTCCACTTTGATAAAGCATAACTTTTGCAACTTTTCACTCCTTGAGCCTTGCATTTGTTTTTCTGCACACACAAGTCCTATAAACCAAAATAAAAGTTTCTAATACTTGTACCAACTCAAACCAGGCCTGTACAAGCATGTAGATAGTTGTCTCCTCACCTTTCTTAAAAGTCAAGCAATAGAGCAAAAAGCCTAGAACTCAGAAATCTGTTGTGAAATGGATTTGAAACCTTCTCTATACATTTACACAAACACATTACAACCTAGGACACGATTGCTAAAGGCCAGAAACTCTCCCAAATTCTCTATCACCAAAAACCTGCCATAACTTGCAGTTTTGTACCAAGCATAGCAATCCAAAAATCCACTCGTGCGTTTCAAGTTCTAATCACCTAAACACTTAACCTACATCATATCTAAGTGTTCCAGACCATCATCCCTTCACTGTAACTCCTCCTTCTCCATATGCCATTTTTTTTTCAAGCTTGCAGGTTGACTTAGATAGGGAGATTCAGGCACTTTCAAGACAAGGTAAAGATTGGAACATACTCAGGGAGGTCCAGGCAAGAAAAAGGGATCTTCAGGCCTTCATAAAACTCACTCAAACTCCATTCACGATCTCAGCTGAAAGAGGTAAGAACTCTAACTTCTATCTCTTCATACAGGCATCTATTGATCTCGATTTATGAAGATAAAATGTAGATATCTTTGTGCTAAAACCAACCATGTTCATAAATTTCATTTATATTCATTGTGGATAGAGAATTTTAGATTTCAAATTTCTGTAAAAATTAGGGTTGAAATTAGGGCCATTGAAATTAGCTTTGATCTTTGCTTGTTGGTTTACATGAGTTACATGGTTGAAATCATGGGAAAGAGTACTACCATTTTCATGTTTGAAGTTTCCATTTTCATGGAGAAATGAGAAAGATACAGAGGTTCAGGCTAGCTTGAGGAAGAAGATGAAGTACAGGGCAAGGAAGCATTTTGTGTTATCTATTTTTAGTTTCATATGAACTAACGGATGTACAGCCACCCCAGTGGCAAGGCAGCACGCTGAAAATGCATAGGTCATGGGTTCAAACCTTGGTGCTGCCTTTTGCATTTTTCATATTTTTTCAGCTTCATTTTTTGGTCACTTGGCAACGTGGGCTCAACTTATGGGCCTCTCTTTTTTTCTTTCTAACACTTACCTCTCTTTTTTCTTACAGCACCCCTGGCCCATACATTTTTATTATTTATTTTTATTTCCATTTTTTTTATTAAATATATTTTCTTAAATATTATAAAATCATAAAAAATATAAAAATGTTAAATATTTCATTTTTGTTTATTTTATTTTATTTTCACATAAAAAATATTTTTATTAAATTATATATTAACTATATTTCTTAAATAAACTTGTAAAATAAAATGGATTTAGATTAATTTTTATTTCTTTTCCTTCATGCTTGTAAATATTTATTTTGACATATAAAAAGACTAAATATTTCACAAAATATTATTTATTATTTTTAATACAAAATACACAAAAATAATACTTAAAGAACTTTATTTTCTTTTAAAAAATTAGAAATTAGGGTTAACCAATTTCTAAAAAATAACTCCCTTTTCTTAAATTATTAGGTTTAGTTCAAAAACTCCTTTTCATATAAAAAAACAAAAAAAAATTTCTTTTTCTTGCATATACATAAACATTGCATATTTAATTTATATTGTATATTCAAATACTTGTACAAATTCGATTTGGTTGTAATAGATTAGGTTTACATTATTGCAAATCCCCATTCATAATTTGTATACCCCCCTCCCATAAAATGTTGTAATAGCGTAGTAATCTTTAAATTACACAATTTACCGATTTTATATACCATGCTAGTAATTAGGGTTTGAATGGAAAGATCAAAACAAATCAAATAGAAAACCCTAATCTAAGACAAAACCAAGCATGGAAACAACAGACTTGCACACAAGCACCCTTAGGGTTACTACACTTGGTTGCCTTATACAAAAATGGCCATATTACGCATGTGAAGTATCTTAGCAAAACAAACAAGTATAAGATCATAGTCCCTCGATGACACTATTAAAAGTTGCCTTACAAAATGATCTTGGTCCCTCAAAATGCTAAGATACTTTGCAACATTGCTAATCATGGTTATACGATGACCCACGCCCGTCCCGTTTATATCCAAAGATAGGGTTGCTTACCAAATCAATGGTAATACAACAATATCAAAGGAAAAGAAAATGAACAAGAAAGAAATTTGAGTAGGTAGATTACTTCTAGTTACTTTCTCCATTTCAAACAACTATCCTTGCTATTTTCAAAATAAACACACATATTTCTAAACATCTTACAAACATTGAAAACATTTTCAAAAAGACAAACATCTTTGTATACATTCTTACGAACGAGAATCATTACAAATATTGCCTAAACAATGGCCTCTTTTATAAAATACTTTCAAAAACCACACAAAGCACAATTTCAAACAAAATCAAGTGATCTAGAAAGTAACTAAGAGCCCATGGAAAACCATCAATGAAAAGGGTGCTAACACCTCCCCTTTTCATAATCTACCCCCGAACTCAAGAAACAATCTCAAAGGTCTTTCCTGTGCTTTTTCACCTTTCCTTTTGGATAAAATAAAAGTCGGTGGCGACTCTTGCTAACCGCAACATTTGCGATAAAACGCAAAATCCTCAAGTCAGGTTTCCCACCGTATCACAGAACTGGCGACTCTGCTGGGGAAAATTATAAAAGTGGGGTTACCTTAGGGCTAGATCACATTTATTTGCTTACATTGTTTGACTTGTATGCTTTACATTATGGTTCTTTGTTTGGGTTTGAAATCCTCTACCCGGATTTGGGATACATTATAGGTAAATAGTAATACGTTATGGAAACTGTGCGGGGTATACTGACATGGTCTAAGCAATAGCTATCTTAGCGCGACATATTTGTGGGTACCGGTAGCCTTTGAGTCAATCAAAGAGAATATGGGGCTGCTGAGTGATGTCATGAAGCACTAATGAACTTCTAGAACCCTTTACTTGACCAACTTGGCCTTTAGGATGTAGTGAGATGACCAGATTTGGTGTAGTCCGAAGTTGGTAGATACTCGATACTACACTCATTGAGGTTTGGTTTCTTGGGATATTTCGGTCGCCATTAAAGAGGCTTGAGCTGAAACAATGAACAAGGAAACAATCCAGTGATATTGAGCTCCTTAGAACCCGGTTACTATTATTAGGACAGGTTTAAGCCAACTAAACTTCAAGAGGGTACTTACCTATAAAACCCCATGCAAGCTTAAACTAAGAACTTGTTTGCTTTGCTTGTATATGCATACTTGTACATAACATCATGGACATCATGAACATCACATACATCTACTAACCATTTCAAGGATTTTTGAGATTCATCTTTGTTCTTGTTTTGTAGGATATGGATTCACTTCGCAGGAAAACTATCCAAATCAACCTTGTAAGAATTCCTCCACAACTTAAGGAGATAACTTCAAGGATCCCTGAGAACTCTCCATTCACCGAGAGACATGGTCGTCTACTCAACTTGGTCACCTCCAACACAGATGTGGATATGATGAAGGTGCTCTTTCAGTTCTTTGATCCTTTGCACCATTGCTTCACATTTCCCGACTATCAGCTTGTGCCTACTCTGGAAGAATTCTCGCAACTCTTGAGGATTCCCATTCTCAATCAACTACCTTTCAACGGTACAGAAAGAGACCCAAAGCCAGAAGAGATTGCTCAAGCTCTGCACTTGCACTCATCTGATGTCACAACTCATTGGGAAACTAGAAGTGGTGTCAAAGGCTTCTTAGCAAAGTTCCTGTTTGAGAAAGCCCAAAGCTGTTGGAATTCCTTAGACTTGCAAGCCTTTGAGAAAATTGTGGTTCTTCTTATCTATGGGATGGTCTTGTTCCCCAATCCTGACCAACTCATAGATGTGAGCACCGTCAAAATCTTCATGTCACGCAACCCGGTGCCTACATTTCTTGGAGATATCCTACACTCTTTTCACACTCGCACAATAAGGAAAAGAGGTGTCCTTATGTGTTGCACTCCACTCCTGGAAAGATAGTTTGTTTCTCATCTTCCCCAATTAGTCTTAAAGAATGAGCAAGGTTCAAGGTGGTCACAAAGGTTAATGATGCTCAAACATTCAGATATTCATTGGTTCTCCCGATCCAAAGAGAATGTTATCATTGTTGACCGTTGTGGGGAATTCCCTAATGTCCCTCTACTTGGAATTAGGGGAGGCATAACCTACAACCCATGCTTAGCTTTAAGACAGTTTGGTTATGCCCGAAGGGATAGTCCGCACGAGATGTTGATTCAAGGTTTGGTATTCGACTACGACAATGACGATCAAGGTCTTCGCCAGAAATTCATCCGAGCTTGGAGGATGCTAAACAAGGCGGATAGCAAGACTTTGGGGCATAAGAATTCCATCCCTCTTGAGCCTTACTTCAAATGGGTACGAACCCACGCTTAAAGTCTTATAATGCCTTATCCTTCCATTCTTCCGATAATTATTGAGCCTGTTAAGGAGAGAGATGTTCCATACGCTATCCTACATCCTGACATGCCCACATCTCTTGAATGCCTACAAAGGGATTGGATACAGATCAAAGGAGAGTGAGATACTTTTGAAGCCCAATTCTACGCAAGCGAGAAGAAGGTTTTGGAACTCACTAGGCTACTTTATGAGGAGCAGACTCTAAATGCCTACATTGCACCAAAAAGGATGCACACTACTTTTTTATCTTAGAGTTTTATATTATTTTGTCCAAGGGGCATTGATGTACTCAAACTTTGTCTTATTAATATAACGTGTGTTTTCTTTTTGTCTAAAACGAACTTGAATCTTTGAATCCTTGAAAACATTGCATACGCACATATCATTCATCATAACATGAACAAGTCTTTTGGCAACAAGTTTCCTCATCTCTCTGCTGTTTATTTCAGTAAGATGGATCTCGAACAAACATTCAAAGATCTCCAAGCTCAAAACACGCAGTTTCAACAGTTTCTCATGATCCTAGCCAAGGGGAAAGAAGAGTTGATGACTCTGTTGGCTGAAGAGAGCAAAAAGAAAATAAAGAAAGTCACCGGGGTCCTAAACATGGGGAGAAGATTTCTTGGGCAGACTAGAAGAACCTTGAATTTTGCAATAACATCCGGTGAAGGAGAGGGGAAAGGAAAGGATACAACGGTCCCGTCAGAATCTGAAGAGGAGGAAGAAGAGGAAGACTACTCTGAGGAACAGTATCCTCCAGCTGATGATAAGTACAGACATCTCGAAGAGCGTTTGAGCGCAATGGAAATACAAAAAGTGCCAGGCTTAGATTTTGAAGAATTGGGACTAGTGTCGGGGATTGTGATTCCATCGAAATTCAAAGTAACTTTGTTCTCAAAATATGATGGAGTGTCATGTCCTAAGATGCACCTCCGATCATATGTGAGAAAGATCCAACCACACTCCGCTGATAAAGAGTTGTGGGTGCATTTTTCCAAGATAGTCTATCTGGAACACAACTCGACTGGTTTTACCAGCTGGAAAGAGACAACGTCCATAATTGGGAAGATCTTGCCACATCTTTCTACAAGCAATATCAATATAATGCTGATTTGGCGCCTACCCGTACTCAACTTCAGAGTATGGCTATGGCTTCCAATGAGGGTTTCAAGGATTACGCGCAGAAATGGAGAGATCTGGCTGGAAGAGTTCAACCCCCTCTGTCTGAAAGGGAATTAATGGACATGTACTTAGGCACTTTATCAGTCCCTTTCTTCAACCATTTGATTGGGAGCTCATCTGCGGAATTTACTGAGTTAATACTGACCGGAGAGAGGGTGGAAGCTGGCGTAAAAAGTGGAAAGAATCAGAAGGATTCATCTTCTTCTACAGCTGTGAGGAAGCCTTTTATTGGGAAGAAATAGGTAGTTGCTATTTATCCGCAAAGAAACCAAGGGAGAGCCGAACGCCGACCAATGGTAGGGGCTGTTATGATTCCAAAGCCTACGTCTGACCAACAAAGAAGTAATCAACCAAGGGTGGAAAGTCCAGTCAGGAAATTCACCAGAATCAATATGACTCTGTCTCAAGTATTACCGTATCTTCTGAAATCCAATTTGACAACTTTGAAAGAAGCTCCTAAAAACCCCAACACAGCGTCCCCTCATTATCATCCCAATGCCCGTTGCGCATATCACTCAGAAAGTCATGGTCACGATACTAACAACTGTTGAGCCTTGAAGAACAAAATACAAGACCTCATTGAAGCAAAAGAAATTGAGTTTGATGCGCCCGAGAAACCAAACGTCATTTCTGCTCCTATGCCCAGACATGGTCACAACACCAATGATATTAAAGAAGATTTGTTTATTACCACAGTTGATGAACTCGTGACTCCACTCCCAATCATTAAGATAAACTTTTTGAAAGCTGGTGTATTCCCGGGTTGTAATGAAGACTGCCACCTTTGCTTATCCTCACCAACTGATTGCCCTTTGTTGAAAACAAGCATTCAAAGCTTGATAGACAACAAAGAGATTCTATTTGAAAGTACTCCTGTTTCACCTGTTCCTGTTGAAGATGTTTCAATCATTACCATCTCCGCCAATTCTTCCAGGGTCTCCAAAAGACCCGTTAGAATTACATCGGTTCCGAAAACTACTCCTCTTATAATCACAATGCCTGGGCCAGTCCCATATGAATCAGACAAAACTGTGCCGTGGAATTATGGTGGGGAAATTTATTACCATGGCATCAAACAAGATGGGCTGGCCACCGAAGAGATAAACTCTGAAGAAGAAGATTTCGATATCAGCAATATTTTCGGAACTAGTAAAATTACCCGAAGCAGTAGGATCTTTTCTCCAGAAATTGCCCCCCCCCCCCAAAGGCAGTTTTGGGACCCATGGTTGCTCCAAAGGTTACTTCCGTACCCATAATCATCTCTGCAAGTGCTCTTATTGATGAAGCCGTTACAATCCCTATTATCATTCCTACCAACACTCCTACTACTGAAACCCGAGGAAAAAGTATTTAAGTAGAGCCTGTCCGGACGAAGGCTCAGTCACTGACTATTCCCGAGACTTCCAAGAAAGAAATGGAGGAGATCTTAAAAATTATAAAAAGGAGCGACTACGACGTAGTCGAATAGTTGGGGAAAACTCCCTCCAAAATCTCCATGCTGGCATTACTACTGTGTTCCGAGGCACATGCGAAAGCCTTGGTGAAGTTCATAAAGACAACCCATGTGCCTAAAGAGACGTCTGCTGATCAATTTCAAAACTGCATGGCCAGCTTGACAATGGATAACGGCCTAGGATTTTCGGATGCTGATATGACGCCGAGGAGAAGAAAGCACAACGAGGCATTGCATGTCTCTGTGGAATGTAGAGGCACGACTCTGGCCCATGTCTTGGTGAACACTGGCTCATCTTTGAATGTCTTACCAAAAAAAGCTCTTGACAGACTTGACTGTGAAGGACTGATTTTAAAGCCAAGTAACATAGTAGTAAGGGCATTTGATGGCTCGAAGAGGATGGTACACGGGGAGGTGGATATCCCCATAAAGGTTGGGACTCAAACTTTCAATTCAACCTTTTATGTAATGGACATCCGCCCCTCTTACTCCTGTCTGCTAGGAAGGCCATGGATCCATAATGCTGGCACTGTCACCTCTACATTGCACCAGATGTTGAAATATCTGGTTCAAGGAAAGATTATCACTGTCCATGGAGAAGAAGAATATATGATTAGCCACCTCAATTCCATCAGGTATGTGGAATTGGACGGTGAGTTCATTGAAACTCCTTTTCAACATTTCGAAGAGGTCCCCCAAGAGATAGCAGTAACCAAGACTGTGTCCCAGATTCCCAAGATTACAAGACCTCCACTCTGGATGTCATCTCTGAAGGACGCCAAATTAGTAGTAGAGGAAGGTGGATGCACCATCTGGGGGCAACTTCCGGATATCCCGTATAAGTTTGACAAGTTTGGCTTAGGTTTCACTTCAAGTGCTCAGAAAGTTGTACGCCGCGCCCATGCTAGAGGGCCACCCTTGAAGATTAGCAACCAAGAGGTCAATGCGGTAGAAGATGGTGAAGAGGATTACAGCTTGGAGGATTGGATCTTTCCGACTGTCAATGGAGGGCTCCGCAACTGGGAAGCCAGAGACTTTGTCCCAATAACTTTCATCCCTCAGTAATTTATCTTTACATTTTTGTTGGATCTGTAATATGCAAAAACAATTCGCACTCTCAAAACCTTGTGTCTTGACCGAGGCACAATGGTCTATTTGTAAGGGTTATTATTTCATCTTCATATGACATTCAATAATCGTGGACGTTTTTCGCATACAAACTTTTGTGCTCATTGTTTTTCTTTTAGATTTTGTTTTCTTTTAAAAGATAGCTATACCCTTACACACACCCACACTCACAAATGCAGGTATCCATCCATTCTGGATCCCATGGGTAACGATACTACTATGGCCTTTTGTGACTCTGAGAATCTAATCTACCAAGACGAAGACGAAGGTGAGGAAGATTGTGAAGTACCAGGGGAACTTTCCAGACTGCTACAACAAGAGGAAAGAACCATTCAGCCTCACGAGGAACCTATGGATACAATCAACTTGGGTACCGAGGAGGATAAAAAAGAGGTCAAGGTGGGTGCCAATCTGGAACCCAGTGTCAAGAAGCGTCTGATTCAGCTGTTGCATGATTATGTTGAGATCTTTGCCTGGTCATATGAAGACATGCCAGGACTTGATACAGACATCGTGGTACATCGTCTGCCTACAAGAGAAGATTGTCCGCCAGTGAAACAAAAAGTCTGCCGCATGAGACCTGATATGTCAAAAAAGATCAAAGCGGAGGTCATGAAGCAATTCAATACTGGATTCCTGGCTGTCACTTCCTACCCTCAATGGGTTGCCGACATTATTCCTGTACCTAAAAAAGACGGAAAAGTACGAATGTGTATGGACTATAGAGATTTGAATAGGGAAAGCCCTAAAGATTATTTTCCACTCCCCCACATTGATATCCTGGTTGACAATACGGCCCAACACAAAGTGTTTTCCTTCATGGACGGATTCTCAGGTTATAACCAAATCAAAATGGCACCTGAGGACATGGAGAAAACTACATTTGTCACACAGTGGGGCACATTCTGCTACAAGGTAATGCCATTCGGATTGAAGAATGATGGGGAAACCTATCAACGCGCCATGGTAGCTTTATTTCACGACATGATACATCATGAAATAGAGGTGTACATAGACGATATGATATCCAGATCACAAACAAAAGAAGAGCACCTTGATCACTTGCAAAAGCTGTTTGAGAGACTGAAGAAGTACAAGCCGAGGTTGAATCCAAACAAGTGCACATTTGGAGTATGGTCCGGTAAACTCCTAGGCTTTGTCGTCAGTAACAAAGGTATTGAGGTCGATCCTGCCAAAGTTAAAGCAATACAAGAGATGCTTGCTCCTCGTACTGAGAAGGAAGTCATAGGATTCTTGGGACGCTTAAACTATATTGCCAGATTCATTTCTCACCTGACAGCTACTTGTGAGCCAATCTTCAAACTATTGAAGAAAGATCAAGTAGTCAAATGGAATGATGAGTGCCAAGTTGATTTTGAAAAAATCAAAGAATACTTACAAGAGCCTCCTGTGTTGATGCCACCAGTCGAGGGAAGACCGTTGATCATGTATCTGACTGTTTTTGAAAACTCAATGGGGGTGTGTATTGGGGAAGCATGACGAGTCTGGCCGAAAAGAGCACGCTATTTATTACCTGAGCAAAAAGTTTACCGACTGTAAAACCAGTTATTCACTTCTCGAGAAAACTTGCTGCACTCTGGCATGGGCTGCTCGCCGGCTAAGACAGTATATGCTAACTCATACTACCTTATTGATATCTAAGATGGATCCGATAAAGTACATCTTTGAAAATCCTGCTCTTTCTGGGAGAATAGCGAGATGGAAGATGATCCTAACATAGTACGACATACAGTATACTACCCAAAAAGCTATAAAGGGCAGTGTATTGGCTGATCATCTTGCTCACCAAGCTGTAGAAGACAATCAGTCCATGAAATTTTAATTCCCAGATGAAGACATCACGACATTAGACAACTGTGAAGAAATTAGGCCATATGACGGACCTGAACAAGGATCCCGATGGACCCTGTTCTTTGATGGAGCATCCAATGCACTCGGAAATGGTATCGGTGCTGTACTCATATCTCTAGAAGGGTGTCATACTCCCTTTACTGCCAGACTTTGCTTCAACTGTACAAACAACATGGCAGAGTACGAAGCATGCATCTTAGGTCTCAGGGCTGCCATAGACTTGGGAATCAAATCTTTAGATGTGTTTGGAGATTTAGCTTTGGTCATCAGCCAGATCAGAGGGGATTGGGACACTAAGCACCCAAACCTTATCCCTTACAAAGAACATGTTTTGACATTGCTACCACATTTTGAGAAGATTACCTTCAAGCATTTCCCGCGAGAAGAAAATCAGCTAGCAGACGCTCTAGCCACAATGTAATCTATGTTTAAACTTAATTGGGATAACGAGACTCCCCAAACCACCATCGAACGAATGGATGAACCAACACACTATCACGAGATTAATACTGAAGAGGTAGTGAACCAGCCTCGGTTTCATGAAGTCAAGAGGTATCTCGAGGCTCAAGAATATCCAGAAGGAGCTTCAGTCAATGATAAAAAGTTATTAAGGAGATTCTCTGCTAAATTCTTCCTTAGTAATGGCATTCTATACAAACGCAATCATGACTCCATTTTGCTTCGGTGTATGGATAAAGTTGAAGCTGAAAAGATCATGGTTGAATTACATGAAGGCACTTTTGGCACCCACTTCAGTGGGCATACGATGGCGAAGAAAATCCTACGGGTAGACTATTATTGGTCTACCATGGAAGCAAATTGCTATCAACATTCTCGAACCTGCCATAAGTGCCAAATTTATACTGACAAGGTGCACGTACCTCCGGTTCCTCTGAATGTCTTGACGGCTCCTTGGCCCTTTGCTATTTGGGGAATTGATATGATTGGAGAGATCAAGCCGACAACCTCCAATGGACACCGCTTAATCCTAGTGGCCATTGACTATTTTACCAAGTGGGTTGAAGCAGCTTCCTTCGCTTCCGTTGCCAAGAATGTTGTTGCCCGCTTCATCAAGCAAAACCTTATTTGCCGAAACGGTATCCTGGAAAGGATCATTACTGACAATGGTACAAATCTTAACAACACTATGATCATCGTGTTATGCGAGCAATTCAAGATCCAGTATCACAATTCTTCTCCCTATCGGTCAAAGATGAATGGTGCTGTCGAAGCTGCGAATAAAAACTTTAAGAAGATCATACAGAAAATGACAGTCACATACAAGGACTGGCATGAGATGTTACATCATGGAGGTTGTCTTGCCTATTAAAATCGTACCATGACTCGCACATCAACTGGGGAAACACCCTATTCTTTGGTTTACGGCATGGAGGCTGTCTTTCCTATTAAAGTCCAAATCCCCTCTCTAAGGATTATGAAGGATGCAAGCTTGAACGAGGACGATTGGATCCAGACTCGACTTGATCAACTAAACTTAATTGATGAAAAAAGACTTACTGCTGTCTGCCATGGTCAGATGTTTCAAAAACAAATAATCAAGGCTTTCAACAAGAAAGTCAGGCGCCAAGTATATCAAGTTGGGGATCTAGTGATAAAACGTATCATCTTGCCACAAAGTGATCCCAGGGGAAAATGGACCCCTACCTATGAAGGATCATTTATGACCAAAAACATATTGTCTGGTGGAGCAATGATCTTGACCACCATGGATGGCGACGACCTGCCACACCCTGCGAACGCGAACATAGTCAAAAGATACTACGCATAAGAGACCCGCTAGGTTGACACACCTAGGAAAAATAAGGGGCATCCCGGAGAACCAAAAGGTTCGGGAAAAATTAGGGATAAAATGAAAAAATATGTACACCCGGCAAGTTGAAAACCCGAAAGGGCGACTTGGGCAAAAAAGGGTTTCCCGGTGGACTGAAAAGCCAAAAGGGAGGTCTAGGAAAAAGGTTAGGGAATTAAAGCGTATGACTATGTCCCGTCGGATCACTTGACGGACAACCTTCGGCTTCTACTAACAAACTCAGAGTTTCTGATCAATTCAATCATCTTCGGACAAGGAAAATAGACAAGATACTCGAAAATACGAAGGCTATAGCAGAATGGGAACCCCATGGGATTATTACATATAGCTATCTTTCTTTGTATCAATTTTCTCTTGCTTTACGACAACATTCTCTTACTAGAATGTTTGTTCCCTTTGTACAAAATATTTATTCAAAGTCAATACAAAGATATCCCTTTGAAAGTGCAAAAACTATTTGTCTTTTCCTTTACGCTTGTGTTTTGTTTGCAAAAACGTCCAATGATTCATTGATGAACATATGCATTTTAACATGATTACTATTTACAAATAAACAAAACAAGGAAGTTAATTACTGATAAGTTGAAAGAATAGGAAAAAGTCTCTAGGCTATTCCATAAATGATTCTCTACAGTACGTCATTTAAATCCCCAGCGGAACAAAATTTCAAATTATTAATCCCCAGTAGAAGTCGTCAAATTTCTCAGGATTCTCCAAGCAGATCTTACAAGCAGTACATGGCATTGCCCTCACAACAAAATTTACTTCTCTCAACAAAAGTTCATCAGTACTTCAACTTCAAGATTCAACATATCCTCAGCAGCATTTAGGGATTTATTTTCCCCAATCAAACAGCAATACAACAAATCAGCTCACATACACATACATTGCATCCATATAGCATAAACATTGATAAAACAAAGACATTGCATCATACATTTCATGCAACATAACTTTGTGTTTTAGCTAACATTTTACCCTTTTCAGGATAAGATTAACAGTTACCATTGACAATATGCAATTAGATACAGTACAAATACGCTCCAGACACAGAGGCCATTCTGATACTCATTCAGATTCAACTTGCTTAATACAGTTCAGATACGCTCCAGACACGGATTCCATTTTGATACTCATTCAGATTCAACTTGCTTGACACAGTTCAGATACGCTCCGGACACGAATGCCATTCTGATACTCATTCAGATTCAACTTTCAGATACAGTTCAGATACGCTCCAGACACGAATGCCATTCTGATACTCATTCTGATACTCATTTAGGTCTCAGCTTTAAGATACGGTTCAGATACGCTCCAGACACGGATGCCATTCTGATACTCATTCAGATACAACTCACAGATACAGTACAGATACGCTCCAGACACGGACGCCATTCTGACACTCATTCTTTCAGCTTACAAATTACAATTCAACAATCACTCTTGGATGTCATCTTTAAGCCCATCTCCAACAACTTTCTGCCAACTCTCCAAATGGCATCTTTAAGCCCATTCCTTCAACTACATATCGTCGAGTGCAAATTTTTGGGCACTCTAGTGTCCAATCATTCTTTCACCTTCGAGTCACGAATGGAAAAACTCGCCAATCTAACTATTCAGGTTTAACAAGATTGAACAGGGGCAGATGTTGTACCCCAAAATTTGCCCTCTCACTTATCAAGAATTTTCTCACAAGATCTCTTGGATTCAAGACTGCATTAGGGTTTGACCAGCTCAAGACATCTCATCATGACCTGATGACTCAAAATTAAGGTTTGGGTTTGCACAAGGATTTTTGGACTATCAATGTTTCATATGGCTTTCAAGTATCATTATGGACCCCTAAGATTACTCATGTCAAGTTTCAAGCCTTGAGTCACATTTTTGATCAGTCAATTGGACAATTGACCTAAAAATCAGCTATATTAGGGAAAAAGTCAACCATGGCCAATTTACACTCAAAATTCATAATTTTTTATCCACATCAACATTTTGGACTCATATGTATCATTTGATCAAGTTTGGACCATAATTCCTCAAGAAATTTGATCAAATCATCAAAAGGGCAAAATAGTCAAAATTAGGGTTTTAATTGAGAAAAGGCAATTTCTGATTCTTAACCTAGCAAATGACCAATTGGTTCGAAGCATGATTTCAAGGGTTCAATTGTGTCATCTTGACCTAATGACATGGTTCAAAACATTGCAATTTCATTGGATTGAAAGATGAAATTTGCAGTCAACTAATCAAAAGTCAACTGTATACTGAAAAGTCAAACTTTGACTTTTTGGTCAAAATCAAGTGCCAAGGATCACAATTCATCAAAACATGTCAAAATGTGAAACTTGTTCATCAAGAAATCAAAAATTGAAGATTTTTTTTTGAAATTTGAAATTTTCTTAACTTAGAAATTTTTTCAAGTATAGAAAAATTTCTTATTATTTTTCTCAATTTTAAGCCAAATTTCCACCATGATACAAGATGATTCAAAGAAATTTCCCAACATGAAATTTGTAGATATCCATGAAATATACAACTTTGCTTCACACATTTTTTCCTAAAGATGCTTGGATCTCAAGATATAATTTTGTGAATACATGCCCATGAACTAAAATAACTTAGTGAAATTTTGCCCTAATTTAGGCAGGTTTTTGACCTGACTTCATGGAAACTTTTCACCTAGTTCCAAGAGGAATCTTGGAAATACTTTCAAATATGAGTTATAGAGCACATTTCAAGCTTTCCAAAATGTCCAAGAACTCCTTGAGATCATTTTTGAGTAGGGAGAATCTAAGAGATGAAGTTGGCAATTTCTCACGTTGATTCCAAGCTATTTCATGAAGAACAAAATTCAAATCCTCAAGCATGTTGTTTAATATTCACTTTTCAGGCCTCAAACTCATTTTTCACTCTACCATTAATGAATTGCACAAGGTTTCATGCCCTAAAGCCAAGCATTCAATGCTTTCATGAACATTTCTATTTTTGGCACAAAGGTTCCATTTCCACTTTGATAAAGCATAACTTTTGCAACTTTTCACTCCTTGAGCCTTGCATTTGTTTTTCTACACACACAAGTCCTATAAACCAAAAGCAAAGTGTCTAAGACTTGTACCAACTCAAACCAGGCTTGTACAAGCATGTAGAGAGTTATCTCCTCACCTTTCTTAAAAGGCAAGCAATAGAGCAAAAAGCTTAGAACTCAGAAATCTATTGTGAAATGGATTTGAAACCTTCTCTATACATATACACAAACACATTACAACCTAGGACACAATTTCTAAAGGCCAGAAACTCTCCCAAACTCTCTAAAACCAACCATGTTCATAGATTTCATTTATATTCATTGTGCATAGAGAATTTTAGATTTCAAATTTCTGTAAAAATTAGGGATGAAATTATGACCATTGAAATTAGCTTTGATCTTTGACTGTTGGTTTACATGAGTTACATGATTGAAATCGTGGGAAAGAGTACTACCATTTTCATGTTTGAAGTTTCCATTTTCATGAAGAAATGAGAAAGATACAGAGGTTCAGGCTAGCTTGAGGAAGAAGAGGAAGTACAGGGCAAGGAAGCATTTTGTGTTATCTATTTTTAGTTTCATATGAACTAACGGATGTACAGCCACCCCAGTGGCAAGGCAGCACGCTGAAAATGCACAGGTCATGGGTTCGAACCTTGGTGTTGCCTTATGCATTTTTCATATTTTTTCAGCTTCATTTTTTGGTCACTTGGCAACGTGGGCTCAGCTTATGGGCCTCTTTTTTTTTTCTCTAACACTTACCTCTCTTTTTTCTTACAGCACCCCTGGCCCATACATTTTTATTATTTATTTTTTATTTCTATTTTTTTTATTAAATATATTTTCTTAAATATTATAAAATCATAAAAAATAGAAAAATGTTAAATATTTCATTTTTGCTTATTTTATTTTATTTTTACATAAAAAATATTTTTATTAAATTATATATTAACTATATTTCTTAAATAAACTTGTAAAATAAAATGGATTTAGATTAATTTTTATTTCTTTTCCTTCATGCTTGTAAATATTTATTTTGACATATAAAAAGACTAAATATTTAACAAAATATTATTTATTATTTTTAATACAAAATACACAAAAATAATACTTAAAGAACTTTATTTTCTTTTAACAAATTAGAAATTAGGGATAACCAATTTCTAAAAAATAACTCCCTTTTCTTAAATTATTAGGTTTAGTTCAAAAACTCTTTTTCATATAAAAAAAACAAAACAAATTTCTTTTTCTTGCATATACATAAACATTGCATATTTAATTTATATTGTATATTCAAATACTTGTACAAATTCGATTTGGTTGTAATAGATTAAATTAGGTTTACATTATTGCAAATCCCCATTCATAATTTGTATACCCCCTCCCATAAAATGTTGTAATAGCGTAGTAATATTTAAATTACACAATTTACTGCTTTTATATACCATGCTAGTAATTAGGGTTTGAGTGGCAAGATCAAAACAAATCAAATAGAAAACCCTAATCCAAGACAAAACCAAGCATGAAAATAACACACTTGCACACAAGCACCCTTAGGGTTACTCCACTTGGTTGCCTTATACAAAAATGTCCATATTACGCATGTGAAGTATCTTAGCAAAACAAACAAGTATAAGATCATAGTTCCTCGATGAAGCTATTCAAAGTTGCCTTACAAAATGATCTTGGTCCCCCAAAATGCTAAGATACTTTGCAACATTGCTAATCATGGTTATACGATGACCCACGCCCATCCCGTTTACATCCAAAGATAGGGTTGCTTACCAAATCAATGGTAAGACAACAATATCAAAGGAAAAGAAAATGAACAAGAAAGACATTTGAGTATGTAGATTACTTCTAGTTACTTGCTCCATTTCAAACAACTATCCTTGCTATTTTCAAAACAAACACACACATTTCCAAACATCTTACAAACATTGAAAATTTTTTCAAAAAGACAAACATCTTTATATACATTCTTACGAACGAGAATCATTACAAATATTGCCTAAATAATGAACTCTTTTATAAAATACTTTCAAAAACCACACAAAGCACAATTTCAAACAAAAGCAAGTAATCTAGCAAGTAACTAAGAGCCTATGGAAAACCATGGATGAAAAGGGTGCTAACACCTTCCCTTTTCATAAGCTACCCCCCGAACTCAAGAAATAATCTCAAAGGTCTTTCCTGTGCTTTTTCACCTTTCCTTTTGGATAAAATAAAAGTCGGTGGCAACTCTTGCTAACCGTAATATTTGTGATAAAACGCAAAACCCTCAAGTCAGTTCTCCCACTGTATCACAATGGTGATGTGGGCTTATGCCTTGCGATGGATGATGGTTGTTGTGAGTATGTGATAGTGCATTCATTGAGTCACATACATTTGCATACTCTGTGATGGCCTGAATTAACAAACTATGAAGAAGGCTTATGCCTTGTTGACGCCTCTGTTAATTGGAAATTATTAAGATGGGAGTTCTTCTCCATTTTTAAGATGGGAGTTATACTCCAATGGTACCACATGCATTCACATAGTATTGAGTCTCATTCTAAGTTGTATAATTGAGTTATTATGGTGATGAATTAGTTGTTGTGTTTTGTTAATAGCCTGTTGTGATGGTTTTTGTTTATAAGTTGTGAAGTGGTAATTTTTGCATGATTCATGTGTACACGTTCTATTATAGTGTTCGATATCTCACCCCTTCTGTTTGAATGTTACCCTTATGTTGGTAACGTGCAGGTAATCCAAAGTGAAGGTGGTTTACCTTCAGTAGTTCGAGTCAGTGTCATTGCTCTGATACGTAACACTCGGGGGGATGAATGCTAGTTGCTTTAGTATCTGTTATTTCAGTTGGCTGAACTTTAATTTGATTGTTATTAAGTATTTTTTATTTCAGAAGTTGCTTTAATGTTGGATAATGATGTTATTATGACTCCACTGCGTAGTTGTTCAAGTTGTTGATGTAAAATATTAACTTATTTTGATGTTGGTTCATCCAAAGTTTTAAAGTGTTATGTATCCATGTTGAATGCAATGGTCCTTAAGTTGAATTTGTGGCATCCTGATTCAGTTGTATAACCTTTATAACTCTGATTTACATTTATATTGTCGGGTATAATTGGGGTGTTACAAAGTTGGTATCATTTAAAGTTGGTCTGTTCGACCAAGCTGTCAAGTCGTAGGTTGTTTAACAATCAAGTATTGTTAATTTGAGTTCTAACTGTTGTTTATGTTATAGTGATAAGTTGAGATGGCTGGAAGGAATGATGCTGCACTTGTTGCTGCTTTAGAAGCAATGGCGCATGCTATGAAGAATCAGCCGAATGCTAACGGGAATGCTGGATCTCGTAGTTTGGCGACTTTCCAGAGGGAGAATCCGCCTATGTTCAAGGGAAAGTATGATCCTAACGGAGCATTGGATTGATTGAAAGAGATTGAGAGAATCTTCTGTGTGATGGAGTGCACTCCAGCGCAGAAGGTTCGGTATGGTACTCATATGCTAGCAGTCGAGGTTGATGACTAGTGGCTAGAGACGTGTCAGAGGTTGGAAGCCGCAGGTGAAAATGTTACTTGGGCTGTGTTCCGTAGAGAATTTCTAAGGAATTATTTCCCTGAAGACATCCGTGGTAAGAAGGAAATTGAATTCCTTGAGCTTAAGAAAGGGAGTATGTCAATTGTAGAGTATGCTGTAAAGTTTGCTGAGTTGGATAAGTTTTATCTGCACTATAGTGAGGCAAATGTTGAGTTTTCAAAGTGTATCAAGTTTGAGAACAGGTTGCACCCAGAGATCAAGAAGGCTGTTGGATACCAGAAGATCCGTGTATTTCCTGATTTGGTTGATAGTTGCAGGATTTATAAAGAGGTTAATAATTCTCACTATAAGATTATCAGTGAGAAGAGGGGTAAGCACCAACATAATCGTGGTAAGCCTTACGATGCCCCAGCTGGTAAGGGTAAATAGAAAGTTGCTCATGGTCAGAGGACTAGTGGTGGAGATGCTTCTGCTGGTGTGGTTTGTTTCAAATGTGGAAAACCTGGGAATACGAGTAATATGTGTGCTGCTGAGGTGAAGAGGTGTTTCCGTTGTGGTAAGACTGGACATGTTGTGTCTGAGTGCAAGCATAAGGAGGTGATTTGTTTCAATTATGGTGAAGAAGGACACATTGGTAGTCAGTGTAAGAAACTAAAGAAAGCGTAAACTAGTGGTAAAGTGTTCGCTTTGGTTGAGGATCAGGAAGCTACTGATGACAGACTCATCAGAGGTACATGTTTCATTAATAGTACTCCTTTAATTACTATTATTGATACCTGTGCTACTAATTACTTTATTGCTGCTGATTGTGTTGAAAGATTGGTTCTTATGTTATCTTCTATGAATGGAGAGATGGCCGTCAATACTCCATCCAAGGGGTCAGTGACTACTTCTTTTGTGTGTTTAAAGTGTCCCTTGTCGATCTTCGACAGAGACTTCGCTGTTGATTTGGTTTGTTTTCCGTTAAGAGGGTTGGATGTGATTCTGGGTATTAACTGGTTAGAGCATAACTATGTTTATATTAATTGTTATAATAAGTATGTGAGGTTTTGTACTCCTGAGGAAGAGGAAGATAGTCTGTTGTCTGCTAGACAGTTGAAGAAGTTGATGCAAGAAGAAGCACATATGTTTTTGTTGAAGGCGTCGCTATCTGTCGAGAATTAAGTTATAATTGAGGAATTGCAGGTGGTGCATGAATTTCCTGAAGTTTTCCCTGATGAAATTCCTAATGTACCGCCAGAGAGAGAAGTTGAATTTTCTATTGATCTTGAACCTGGTACCAGACCTGTATCTATGGCACCATACAAGATGTCTGCATCCTTATTGTCAGAATTAAAGAAGAAATTGGAAGAGTTACTTGAAAAGAAGTTTGTGAGACCAAGTGTATCGCCGTGGGGAGCTCCAGTGTTGTTAGTAAAGAAGAAATATGGAAGTATGACGCTTTATGTTGATTATAGACAGTTGAATAAAGTGACGATTAAGAACAAGTATCCGCTCCCAAGGATAGATGAGTTGATGGATCAGTTGGTGAATGCTCATATGTTTAATAAGATTGATTTGAGGTCGGGATATCATCATATTAAAGTGAAGGATGAAGATATTCAAAAGACGGCTTTCAGAATGCATTATGGACACTATGAGTATTCAATGATACCTTTCGATGTTACCAATGCACTGAGAGTATTCATCGAATACATGAATCACATCTTTCATAATTATTTGGATAGATTTGTAATGGTGTTCATTGATGATATTTTTATTTACTCTAAGTCAGAAGAAGAGCATGCAGAACACTTAAGAATAGTATTGTAAGTTTTGAAAGAGAAGAAGTTGTATTCAAAGCTGTCTAAGTGTGAATTTTGGTTAAAGGAGGTTAGTTTTCTTGGTCATGTGATCTCAGGTAGTGGCGTTGCTGTAGACCCATCAAAAGTAGATGAAGTTTTGCAATGGGAAACTACAAAGTAGGCTATCGATATTAGGAGCTTTTTGGGATTAGTTGGTTATTATAGGAGGTTTATCGAAGGTTTTTCTAAGTTGGAACTTCCGTTGACTAAGTTGACTTGTAAAGGTAGAGATTTTGTATGGGACATTCAATTTGAAGAAAGTTTTACAGAATTAAAGAAGAGGTTAACGTCAGCTCCAATTTTGATGTTGCCTAACCCAGGAGAGCCTTTTGTGGTATATTGTGATGCTTCTAAGATGGGTTTATGAGGTGTGCTTATGCAGAATGAGAAGGTTGTTGCTTATGCATCAAGGCAGTTGAGGACTCATGAGAAGAACTATCCTATGCATGATTTAAAGCTTGTTGTAGTTATTTTTGTGTTGAAGATTTGGAGGCATTATCTTTATGATTATAGATTTGAAGTGTTTAGTGACCATAAGAGCTTAAAGTATCTATTTGATCAGAAGGAATTGAATATGAGACAACTAAGATGGTTGGAGTTGTTAAAGGATTACGATTTCGGTTTGAATTATCATCCAGGAAAAGCGAACGTGGTAGCTGATGCGTTGAGTCGAAAGACTTTACATATGTTAGCAATGATGGTTAAAGAGTTGGAATTAATTGAACAATTCAGAGATATGAGCTTAGTTTGCGAAGTGACACCGCGGAGTGTTATGTTAGGAATGTTGAAGATTAATAATGAATTTCTGGATAGTATCAGAGAAGCTCAGAAGTTAGATGTGAAATTGGTAGATTCGATGGTTGGGATCGATCAGTCTGAGAATAGTGATTTTAAGTTAGACGCGTAAGGTGTGTTGAGATTTCGTAATCGGATTTGTATTCCTGATGATGCGAAGATAAAGAAAGTGATTCTTGAAGAGAGCCATAGAAGCAAGTTGAGAATTCATCCAGGAGCTACAAATATGTATCAGGATTTGAATAATTTGTTTTGGTGGCCTGGGATGAAGAGTGATGTGGCTCGGTTTGTGTACGCATGTTTGACTTGTCAGAAGTCAAAAGTTGAACATCAGAAGCCTGTAGGGTTGATGCAACCGTTAGAAGTTCCAGAATGGAAATGGGATAGCATTTCGATGGACTTTGTGACGGGGTTACCTAATACTTTAAAAGGACACGTATCAATTTGGGTGATTGTTGATAGGCTTACAAAGTCGGCTCATTTTATTCCTATTAACATCCGTTTTCCAGTGTCGAAGTTGGCTGAGATTTACACTAGTGTAATTGTGAAGCTGCATGGTGTTCCTTTGTGCATTGTGTCGAATAGAGATCCGAGGTTTACTTCTGATTTTTGGAAGAGTTTGCATGAGGCATTAGGTTTTAAGTTGAGGTTGAGTTCGGCGTATCATCCTCAGACGGGTGGTCAGACAGAAAAGACTATTCAATCGTTGGAAGATTTGTTGAGAGCATGTGTTCTTGAGCAGGGAGGTTCGTGGGATATTTATTTTCCGTTGATAGAGTTCACTTATAATAACAGTTACCATTCTAGTATTAGGATGAAACCTTTTGAAGAGTTTTATGGTCGGAGATGTAGAACTCCTTTATGTTGGCATGAATCTGGAGAAAGGGTAGTGCTTGGACCTGAACTTGTTCGTGAGACTACTGAGAAGGTGAAGTTGATTCGGGAAAAGATGAAAGCGTAGTAAACAGAAGAGTTATCATGATAAGCGAATGAAGAATTTAGAATTTCAAGCAGGTGACCATGTGTTTTTGAGAGTTACACCTGTGATTGGTGTTGGGCGAGCATTAAAGTCTAAGAAGATCACTTCTCGTTTTATTGGTCCATATCAGATTTCAAAAAGAGTTGGGAATGTTGCTTATAGAGTGGCTTTACCGCCTAATCTTTCGAATTTGCATGATGTGTTTCATGTGTCACAGCTCTAGAAGTATATTTCTGATATATCTCATGTGATTCATATAGATGATGTGCAAGTACGAGATAATCTTACTGTTAAGACGATGTCTGTACGAATTGCGAACCGTGAAACGAAGACTCTGGGAGGCAAGGAGATGGCTTTGGTGAAAGTAGTCTGGTTAGGAGCTGCTGGAGAAAGCATGACTTGGGAGTTAGAAATCAAGATGCAGGACTCCCATCCTGAGTTGTTTGAATGAGGTAAATTTTCGAGGACGAAAATATTCTAAGTGGGGGAGAGTTGTAACGCCCGTAATTTAATTAATTATTTATTTAATTAAATTATTTTTGATTAATTGTGAAGTTGCGAGATGTTGAGAATTATCAGCGTGAGTTGTTGGATTATTATTAATTAATTGATTAGTTGATTAATAATAATTATAATATGGAATTAAAGGGAATATATGAAATAATGTTGGACTTATGCTATTGGTTAGAAGTAGTAAAGCGTGGGTGTAGGTTAGGCCCAAGAGGATTGATATATAAGGAGAAGCTAACACAAAGATTTGTTTTAGTTGGAGAATAAGGATTTCTGTACGCTGACCGGTAGAGATAAGCGGTCGAGGAGCAAGCTGCCCAGTGTCGAGTAGAGCGAATCAAGGATTACGGTCGAAACTTTGGTTGAGCGACCTTCAATCCAGGTAAGGGTGGGGTTTTGACCTTATAATGGGACTTATGATGTGTATTACGTAGGAACTGGTCGTTTTATGATTGTTGTGTGTGGATGTTTCTGAATTACTATCGAAGTTGCCCATTTATTCATGATGTGGCCATTGGAAAGAACGCTATGACCGTTTAGTGAATCTGTTTTAGGAAGTTTCCCATTTATGTGTTGTGGATGTTTTGAGTTATCTGTGTGACTGCCTATTTAATAGAAGTATAGGTTAGGTCGTGATGGTCGTTAGGACATTTGGTTATTTCGAGCGATTGGCAGGAAAATTAGTAAATTGTTGAAGTGGCCGTTTTAGGAAGTTTCTGAGGGTCTGTCTTGTATGTTGATGAATTTGTCGATAGGAATCTAGTTGCCTGTTACTGTGTTATTCTGAGCGGTTGGCCGGAAGTTATGAATTATAGTGGTGTGGTCGTTAAGAAGTTGTATCATGACTGTGTTGGCCGAATTAGTGGTCAGGGAGGATACTGAAGTAGTAGGTACCGAGCAGCATTTTAGGCTGCGAGGTGTGTCAGAGAATAATGCGTTGTATTTTCGAGCAGAATTAGGTTGCAGGACATGTCGAGGAGCATAAGTTGGTCGTTACCCTATCTTCTATGTGCGTGTCAAGGAGTACAATTTAGTTGTCATGTTGTCCTAGTTGTTATGCATGTCGAGGGGCACGTAGTTCCTTATCCCTTTTGCCCGTACATGCTGCGTTTTGGTTGTTAACTGTGTTGTGTGAATTATGTAAATTTGTTGTTTAATTATGTTAATGATTTAATCGTTGATTGATGTGATAGGCTTATGGCCAATGTTGATTTATGTTGAGTTATTGTGATGTTGTGATTGCTGTTGTTAATTCTCGTTGATAATGCGAAGTTGCAGGGAATTTACATGATGATGAATTACCTCTATTTATTGGTAATAATGGTGATATGGGCTCATGCCTTGCGATGGACGACGATTGTTGTGAGTATGTGATAGTGCATTGATTGATTTACATACATTTTCATACTCTGTGATGGCCTGAATAGGAAAACTGCGAAGAAG
Source organism: Vicia faba (assembly GCA_948472305.1). Classification (NCBI taxonomy): domain Eukaryota; kingdom Viridiplantae; phylum Streptophyta; class Magnoliopsida; order Fabales; family Fabaceae; genus Vicia; species Vicia faba. The sequence continues at coordinate 320,762,220 of OX451736.1, read as the reverse complement.
ACTTATGCCTTGATGCCTCTATTAATTGACAATTATTAAAATGGGAGTTCTGCTCCGTTTTTAAGATGGGAGTTCTGCTCCAATGGTACCACATGCATTCACATAGTATTGAGTCGCATTCCAAGTTGTATAATTGAGTTGTTGTGATGATGAATTAGTTGTTGTGTTTTGTTGATAGCCCGTTGTGATGGTTTTTGTTTATAAGTTATGAAATGGTGATTTTTGCATGAACTGATTCTAGTGTAATATTTATCATACGTTCTATTATAGTGTTAGATATCTTACTCCTTCTGTTTGAACGTTACCCTTATGTTGGTAATGTGTAGGTAATCAAGAGTGAAGGCGGTTTACCTTCAGTAGTTCGAGTCGGTGTCATTGCTCTGATATGTAACACTCGGGGGATGAATGCTCGTTGCTTTAGTATTTGTTATTTCAGTTGGCTGAACTTTAATTTGATTGTTGTTAAGTACTTGTTATTTCAAAAGTTGCTTTAATGTTGGATAAATATGTTATTATGACTCTGCTGCGTAGTTGTTCAAGTTTTTGATGTAAAAGATTAACTTATTTTGATGTTGGTTCATCCAAAGTTTTAAAGTGTTATGTATCCATGTTGAATGCAATGGTCCTTATGTTGAATTTGTGGAATCCTGATTCAGTTGTATAATCTTTATAACTCTGATTTACATTTATATTGTCGGGTAGAATTGGGGTGTTACAATTGTGACTGCCTCGTTACTTGATGGATGAGGGATAACCATTGTGGTTTCACCTCTCTTCGACCTTTTGGAGAAATAAAGTATGACCATTTTGGTTGATCCTTATAGGTACATGTTTTTCTCAAATATGAACACTCGATTAAATCAAATGAAGACTATCCTGCCCCAGGTTAAAAATGAGGGTTTTTTCGTATAGAAAATAAACTCCTACTTCAAGGCTCAAAAGAGTTAGCAATGGATTATCTTCCTTATGTCTCAGGTGTTTGGGGATTTGAAACAATGCTTGTACATAATCAACATAATTTTATTCAAAAGCATATAACCGTAGATTTTGTGTTTTACAAATCATCATACTCCCTCCAATCTCTGCCTAAGTGAGAGATTTAGAAACAAGCTGGTATCATAATGCATAAAAAAAATTTAAAATAAATACGAGTGAAAAAAAGGATTTCTTTAAGAAAAACATAATCATTGTAATAATATTAAAATTCAAATGCGAACAAGTTCTTACATGAAAACAATGCATTGATAAATAAGAAAAATTACAAATAAGCATTCAGAAAAGAAACTAAAAGCTGCCAATGTTGAGCAAGGACTTCAGTTCCACCCGTCTAGTGCGAACATGATAACCTTTGAATCAACGAGCTCTTGGACTTTATGCTTCAGAATATCGCAATTCTCAGTTGAGTGTCCAAGAGTCCCAGAGTGGTACTCGCATATGGAATTCACATCGTAATCAAGAGGAATATGAGATGGGGTAGGCCTAGGTTCCCTTAGTTGGACCAAATAATCCTTGAACAAATGAGAGAGAAACTGACTATAAGTCATAGGGATCGGGTCAAACCTTCTTGGTGGCATCCTTGTTCCTTGTTGTCGATGTTGTTGTGGCTGATGAGTAGACGCTGTAGGAGTTAGATTAACCACTGGAATGACAGAAGTAACCTGCTGATGCTGATGATTGTTTCTAGGTTTCCTTTGTCTTCCCTGTGAGATAGCGTTGGAATCATGTTATTTCTTTTTGACAAAGTTATCATCATACGTCTTAGCACCATCAGATGAGTTCCCATCTTTAGATAAACGTTCTTCACAAACACCTTCTTCAATATGCATCCCCATACTTACCATTTCAGTGAAATTTTTTGGTGTGCTTGCTACCATCTTCTCAAAGTAAAAAGAGCTAATAGTTTTCAAGAAAATCTTTGTCATCTCCTTCTCTTCCATGAAAGGGACGATCTGGGCGGCAATCTCATGCCAAAGTTGAGCATATTCCCTGAATGATTCACTGTCCTTTTGCGTCATGGCCCAAAACCAGTCCTTTTCAAGCGCCATATCAACATTATACTTATATTGGCGAACAAAGGCTTCACCAAAGTCATTGAAATTAAGGATGTCAACACTTTCCAAACTCATGAACCATTCTAGTGCGGCTCTGGTTAAACTATCTTGAAAATAATGAATTAGCAAATGTTGATCATTAGTGTAAGCTGACATCTTCCTAACGTACATCGTCAAATGACTTTGTGGACAACAATTTCCTTTGTACTTCTCAAACTCTTGCACTTTAAATTTGGCAGGAATCTTCACATTGGGTACTAAGCACAAATCCTGGGCATTCTTTTTGAATAGCTCCATCACTCTTAGGGTTTTAAGCTCCATTTTCATTTCTTAAAACCAATCTTGAAAATTAATCATTCTTTCACACATCCCAATACCTTCATTAGGATCAGCATGATACATAGCTTCCTCGGTTTATGGAACAACATGCACAAATGGTGGAGGAATAGTCATCATAGGTTGAACATTGGGAGCACTAAGAGCTGGCTGGTGCCTCTATGGTATAAAGTTGTAAGGTATACCCCAAGGAAAACCATGGGTAATTTGAGGGTGAAGAGGAACAGTGGTAGGAGTCACAGAAATAGCAGCGCTAACCACCTCGAAAATCACAATAGTTTGAGTCTGAGCTTGAGTGGCACGTGGAGATGGAGGAGGTGGTGGCTGATTCTGAGCATCCACCAGGTTTTCTACTAAAGCATTTAGTATTTCCATCCTTTCACGGAGAGTTGTCACTTCCTCACGAAGTTCATGATTCTCTTGTTCTAGGTTTTCCATCTTCTCTTATTCTTTCGTCTCGATCTTCTCAGAAGTCAAGTTGCGCAACCATTACAACACTCGAGAAAATTACAAAGCTTAAACTCTTTTAAGCCAAAACCTCGACATTAGGTCGTTGCATTTTTAAAATTTATTTAAACCAAACTTTTTACAAGAAAAACAATTTTAACCAAAAAACAAATATTTCAAAAGGTTCCTATAAGATACTATAGATACATAGGGTGCTAGTACCTTCCCTTTGAATAACCAACCCCCGTGCCTTAGATCTCTGTGATACGGTGGGAGAACTGACTTGAGGTTTTGCGTTTGTTTTCGCAAATGTTTCGGTTTAGCAAGAGTCACCACCGAATTTTTATTTTATCCTAAAGGAAAGGTTAAAAAGCACAGGAAAAACCTTTGAGATGTTTTCGTGGGCTCGGGGGGTAGATTATGAAAAGGGAAGGTATTAGCACCCTTTTCATCCATGGTTATCCATGGGCTCTTAGTTACTTGTTTTAGATCACATGCCTTGATTTTCAGTTGTTTGAAATGTGTTTGTGTGTGTGTGGTTTTGAAAATGTTTTAAAAAATATGCCTTATCTAGGCAACCGTTGTAACAATTCTTTACTCGAATGTTTTACAAAGGTGTTTGTCTTTTTGAAAAGATGTTTCAATGTTTTTGAAAGTTGTTTTGAAAGTTGTGTTGTGGAGTGTGTTTTGAAAGTAGGCAAGTGTGTTTTGCAAGTTTGATCAAGTAACTAAGAGTTGTCTACCCTTAAATTTACTCAAAGATCTTTCCTATGTTTTAACCCTTTTAACAGTATTGTTCCACCATTGTATTTGGTGGGCAATCTTGTGTTAGGATGTTAACGGGACGGGCGTGGGTCATCGTATAGACCATGAAAGCAATAGTGTCAAGTATCTTTGGCAATTTTCTTGAAGGGACTTGATCATTTTTTAGGCAACTTGAGAAAGCGTCATCGAGGGACTATGATCATTTGATTTGTTTTTGTTTTGCCAAAGATACTCAACATGCAACATGGCCCATTTTGGAAGGCAACAAGCGGGATTACCCTAGGGGTGCAAGTGTGAATTGTGTATTGATTTTCATGCATTTTTCTTGTATTAGGTTATCTAGTGGTTGATTTTGAATCTTCGCATACAAACCCTAATTACTATACAGTATATAGAAAGCGATAAATTGCGGGAATTTAAAGTCTAAGCTATTACAAATAAGTATCCGGGGATGGGGGTACAAATGTTTACAAATGGGGATGAGTCTTATTAGGATAGTAGTGTCCAAATAATATTTACAACCAAATCGAATCGCATTCTCAATGTAAAGTATAGCCAAGTATAAGAATCAAAGAAAAATAAAAGTATTGTGCAATGTATGTGATTATTTACAAATGATGCAAATATTAACCTAATGTATTTATTAGGTATTTTTGTGTTTTTGTTAATTATGAATAAACAAAAAAAAGGTTTTAAAGGGACAATAATTTAACTTACAAAACTCTATTATTTGCATATTTTGTTAATGTTTTTTTTAAGGAAGTTTTATAAAAGTGATTTATTAAACGAAAAAAAAAAAGTTTTAAAGGAAAAATTGTTTAATCTTAATAAAATCTAATATTTATGTATCTTTACATGTAATAAAATAAAAGAAGCAATTAAGAAAATTTGGTATAAAAGTTAATGTAATTAGTTATGAAGAAAAAAGGGAAATAAATAAAACAAGAAGTGTTAGTTTGTAAAACAAGAAGTGTTAGTTTGTAAACAAGAAGTGTTAGTTTGTAAACATAAGAAAAAGAAATAAATGGGCTGGTGTTATATGTTTGGCCCAAACAAATAGATTCAGAAATGGGGGTGCGCCAGAAATTGAGATTGGGCTTGGGGTTTTGTGGGGAAGAGGCCCAACTGGGTTTTTACAAGTTTTCGTTTAGGGTTTCGTTGGTTGTTTCAGAACAAGGGTTTGTGTTTGGCTTAGAATGGAGCTCTCATCTTCATCCGTGCCTCCGGCCACTAGGACACCACTTCCACCTTCTCCTCCCTAAGATCGCTCAGGCAATGATGAAAAATGAAGGTATTGATTTCTGCATTTCATGTTTTTAGGGTTTTCGGACTTTCTCTTGCATGTTATTATTTTCTACATGTTATTGATTTTTATGTGTTGTTTATGTTCATGAGGTATATCAATGGACTGAGGGAGTAGAAAGTGATACCTTTGGGGGGTTTGTCTTTGGGGAAAGGATGGAGGTGGACCGGCGGTATCCTCAGGAGGCCGGAGGCGGAGACACAATGATAAAAGCTTCCTGGTACTTTGTATCTTGCTTTCGTTTAATGATGATACTTTAATATGAAAATGCTAGGGCGCTTCACTTCTGCATCTTCTTTTTTCTTCTGATTGCTTCGTTTATTTCCAATGCTATGATGATTTGATTCTGAGTATTGTTCGCCTTTTTTTTGCTTCTGAGTAGCTTTTCTTCTCTTGATGCTTGGTTGGTAATTTTTGGCTATTTTGACCCTATGATGAACATGGTTCTGAGGGCTTTTGTTCTTGTGGCTTGGATATTTGGATGTTGGATGATGGTTGATGATTCTAAGGGTGGTTGTTGGTTATTTGGATATTGGATTTTTGAACAAAGGTTTGTTAGGGCTAGTGATGTTTTGACAGGCTTTGTATGATACAGGCTTGAAAGGCTTGCTGGTAACAGGCTTATTGGCTTGTATATGGATTTTAGCAGGTTGATATGCTTGTATGGTTTTTGACATGCTTTTTAATTTGAGGGCTTTTGGAGTTTTGGCTTTGTGTTTGAATAAGTTTAAGGCCGGTTCTGTTATGTAGGTTGTGTTGTGCTTATCTTGTTGACACAGGTTTGAAGTTTGTTTGGATTACAGGCTTTGAAAGGCTTGCTGGTAACAGGCAGACTCTTGATAGTTTGCTTCCAGGCCTGTAGTTTTTATGCAGGTTGGGTGCATTTTGTAAGCTTGGACACTGAGTTGGTTTATTGTACAGGCAGGCCTGTGGTATATGCAGGTTTGGAGTTTTGTTCGTACAGGCTTACTGTGTTTTGAGGCTTCTATGTTGCAGGATGGTGTTAGGCAGGATGAAAACAGGTTGGAGGAAAGCTTTGTGTTATTTTTCTCTATGTGTTCTTCTGCCTCCATTTACCATGTTCTGATTCTGTTTGTTTTATATCTCTTAAGCCTGCCTCAAAAAACTGTAAGCCTGCTACCTTTTTACTCTCTTTTCTCTCTCTCTTAAAGCATATTATATTGCTTAAAGGTACTCTTTTCTGAAAAAGTGTTTGGCTGGGAAATGATGATAAATTTGAAATATGTTGCTTGCATTTTGTCTTTCCTCTGCATATCTTCTTTCTTCAGATTTTCTGCATTTTGTGTACTTGTTGACAACTTTATGACAGTTCTTGAACTTGTGACTTAGTTGGCCATTTTGACTTAGTTTGGTTTGCCTTGTTTGATAGTGCAATTTAGTTTCGATTTTTGCATCTTGGTTGACATTTTTGTTGACACTTTGCAATTTGAAATTATGCAGCCTTGTACATTTTGTTTAATATGCTGCCTTGTATTAATTCATATGCTTGCAAACATATTTTCTTTCCCTCTTTGTGAACCAAGAGTCTTCTTGTGATTTGTAGAGAGGACGAACAAACTGATTCCGGCCAACACTTTTAATGATGAGTTTTTATGATTAACTGTCTGAAAATGCCCTTTTTTAATTCATCTGCATTTGACTTCTTTCTTTCTTGTCTTTGCAGATAAATATCAGTTGAGCAATGGGGAGCAGCAGTAGCAGATGAAGATTTCAAGACACTTAGGATACAGTTTTATTTTATTTTAATCATTTGTAATAAACATTATTATAAATACTGTAAAAATTACTTGTATTTAAATAACACTTGTACCAATAATTAAAAATAAATAAAAGTCTTTTTGTCAGATATCTCTTTTAATTCTTCTGCATTTATTTATTTAATTACTTAAATTTCTTGAATTATAATAATTGGAAATTATCCAATAATTTTAACTTAGAAATTATAAATAATCAATAAACGTCCGGCATTCCGAATAAATAAAAGCAATGCACAGTTAAACAAACAAACGTCCATATATCCTTTATCTCACTGATCAAACTCAAACTTCAAACTTTCAATCAGAAGCCTCAACCCATGTCCCAGAGTTAATTGAAAAGAACTGCAGAATCAATTCCTTCTGAGAATGCGCGCGCAAACCCTAATTCTTGATTTATTATCAAAGAAACGTCCGCCTGATCAAACCCTGAGCCAAACTCAAACAAACCCTAACAATCTGCTTGAACTGATTCTAAATTAATCGAAGCCCTAATTTTGTATGACTGATAAGAAAAGTCTGTTTGACCGATTCTTAAGCCAATCTGAAAAATCAGGAAAAGCCCGATGCTGTGATTTCTTGTGAAAAAGAGGAGGGCAAATTTTGGGGTACAACAGTTGCCCCTGTTCAATCTTCTTGAACCTGAAGAGTTAGATTGGCAAGTTTTCCGTTTGCGACTCGAAGTAAAAGGAGACTGGACACTAGAGTGCCCGAAAAATTTGCACTCGTCAAAGTGCAGTTTGAGGGAATGGGCTTAAAGATGCCATTTGGTGATGGGCTTAAAGATGCCATCTGGAGATGTGACAGGGGGATGGGCTTAGGGATGCCATCTAGAAATTGCTGGTAGGAGGATGGGCTTAGAGATGCCATCTGGAAATGTTTGTTGAACTGTATATCATTGGTGAGTGGGTGAGTATCAGAAAGGTATCCATGTTTTGGAACATCTCTGAACTGGGGGTCTGAATAAGCGATAGATTGACATCCGTATCTGGAAGTATCCGTAAGCTGTCTTCAAAAGTTGAATCTGAACAAGCGATAGATTAACATCTGTGTCTGGAGAATCCGTAAACTGTTTTCAGAAGTCTTGAATCTGAACAAGCGATAGGTTAACATCCGTATCTGGAGAACCCGTAAACTGTTTTCAGAGGTCTTGGAATTGAGAAGGAACCGGTGTAGGATTGCCTAGTGATGAGTCCGTGTAAAACTGCATCTTGGAAAGAAGGAACCGGTGTAGGGTTGTCTCATGATGGTCAAGTAGATAATTGTCCTGTCTGGTTTCAGGTATTGATCTCTGACCTGAGAAAGAAAGATAGTTTTCCTGGCTTGTTACAAGTATTGATCTTCAATCTCTACAGGTATCATGATGTCGGGAATGGGCTTACAGATGCCATTGAGAAATGATTGTTGAATTGCTTTTAGATGAGTGACAAAATTACATCCGAATCTGGATCGTATCTGGACTGTATTTGAATGAATCTGGAATAAGTATCAGAAAGTCGCCATCTCTGGGTCACATCTGAACTATCCTTGGAAGGAATTTGGAATAAGTATCAGAATGTCGCCATGTTTGGGTCACATCTGAACTGTCTCTGAATGAATCTGAAATAAGTATCAGAATGTCGCCATGTTTGGGTCACATCTGAACTGTCTCTAAATGAATCTGGAATAAGTATCAGAATGTCGCCATGTTTGGGTCACATCTGAACTATCTCTAGAAGGAATCTCGTAAGATGATGATCTTTGTCTGTTGATTGATCTTTACTGAAAAGGTAAAGAGTTAGTTGTATGCAATGTCATGATGTAATGAATTGTACTTCATCAATGTTTATGATATGAATGGATGCGCATGTAAGCTGAGTAGCTGTCTTGCTGAGGAAGACGAATCCTGGATAATGCAATCTTTGACTGCTGTCAGGGAAAGTAAATCCTTGACTGCTGCAGGGGATTGAAAATCCTTTGATCGTTGAAAATGAGAAGTCTTGGGACCACTGTTGGGGAATCAAGATCTTGGGTTGTATGACAATCTACTGGGGATTCCTGTCTTGAGGGGATCTTCACTGGAGAATATTTGAATACTCTGTGAGGAACTGAGAATGAGAGTCTTCATTTTGCTTGGGGATTGATAGTTGAAAGTTTTAGCTCCGCTGGGGATTGCAAGAATCTTTTGATTGCTGCAGGTACTGATCTGGGATCTTGAAAAGGTTGGTCGGTAAGATAGTTGTCCTGGCTGGTTTCAGGTATTAATCTCTGACCTGAGAAAGAAAGATAGTTTTCCTGGCTTGTTACAGGTATTAATCTTCAATCTCTTCATGTAGATAGTTTTCCTGGCTGGTTTCAAGTGTTAATCTACAATCAGTCGTCCACAGATAGTTTTCCTGGCTTGCTACAGGTATTAATCTGGAACTTGGGTTATACGCCACTTTGAGAATCTTCATTCTGTTGGGGGCCAGAAATTGGGAGTATACCAATCTTCGAAGGTTTTAAGGATGAGAATCTTCATTCTGTTAACCGTTAACTGCTATTTGGTCGATCTCCAGGCTTTCACAGAAACTTGTATTGCTATCTGGTCGTAATCCAGGCTTCACAATAGCTTGCTAAGCTGTTATCTGGTCAAATCTGGGCTTCACGGCTTATGTTAAAGATATACAACTGTCTGGTCGACTCCAGGCTTCGTAGTATTCTTGACTGCTATCTGGTTGTAATCCAGGCTTCACAGAAACTTGTATTGCTATCTGGTTGTAATCCAGGCTTCACAATAGCTTGCTAAGCTGTTATCCGGTCAAATCTGGGCTTCATGGCTTATGTTAAAGATATACCACTGTCTGGTCGACTCCAGGCTTCATAGTATTCTTGACTGCTATCTGGTTGTAATCCAGGCTTCACAGAAACTTGTATTGCTATCTGGGCGTAATCCAGGCTTCACAATAGCTTGCTAAGCTGTTATCCGGTCAAATCCGGGCTTCACGGCTTATGTTAAAGATATACCACTGTCTGGTCGACTCCAGGCTTTGTAGTATTCTTGACTGCTATTTGGTCGTAATCCAGGCTTCACAGAAACTTGTATTGCTATCTGGTCGTAATCCAGGCTTCACAATAGCTTGCTAAGCTGTTATCCGGTCAAATCAGGGCTTCACGGCTTATGTTAAAGATATACCACTGTCTGGTCGACTCCATGCTTCGTAGTATTCTTGACTGCTATCTGGTCGTAATCCAGGCTTCACAGAAACTTGTATTGCTATCTGGTCGTAATCCAGGCTTCACAATAGCTTGCTAAGCTGTTATCCGGTCAAATCTGGGCTTCACGGCTTATGTTAAAGATATACCACTGTCTGGTCGACTCCAGGCTTCGTAGTATTCTTGAGGGTCAGAAATTGGGAGTATACCAATCTTCTGAGGTGATGAGAATCTTCATTCTGTTAACGGTCAGAAACTGGGAGTATACCAATCTTCTGAGGTTTTAAGGATGAGAGTCTTCATTCTTGAGAGAAACATATTTTTAGGAGCTTCAATTGTCCGTTATTCTGTTGGTGGTTGTAACTTCCAGCAGGTGATGAAGGAATTTTGATGATGACCGCAACTTCCAGAAGGAAATTTTGTACGACCTTGGTTTTGACATTCGAATGCCCCAAGTGATGGTGAGGGAGACTTGCCCCAGGTTAATCTGTAATTGAGAGATTTGTTAAAATCTTGACTGGACTGCCCCAGGTTAACTGAACTTTGAAAGATCTGTTGAAACCTTGACTGGACTGCCCCAGGTTAATTGAGCTTTGAAAGATTTTGTTGAAATCTTGACTGGACTGCCCCAGGTTAACTGGATAGTGACATGTCATGCCCCCTTGGAGATTTGTCAATGGAATTGTCATCCTTCTTGAAGTGATTTTACTCACTGAGAGATTTTTCGTTCCTCCAAACATTCGCTGTAGGAATTTCTTCGCTGTCAAACAAATAACCATGTGCAAACAACGATATTCAAATAATGCAAAGTTTATGCTTGTCTCGAAGTTTTGAAAAATGCGTTTTTTAGCAGAAAACTTTTTATAAGACCAATTCAACACAAGATTTAGGGCAAAGCCTTACAGGAGTCAGGATACCTTTTGAACAGTATGCTTTCGAACTAACCCATACTTCAATTAGGACTTTTGAAGGGTTGTAATGTGGCTTAGTTCACGGTTTAAGAAACAAAGGATAAAGGCTCAAAGTATATTTATACCCACCCGCTCTTCCTGATGTCCTTCAATCCTAGACTCAGTTAATTGTGCGTCTCACTCTATTCGAGTTTGGAACGACTTTTTTTTTTGGTGATGGCTCACACAAGTTGGATTTTATGGAAGGCAGTCATCCTCTTTTTTTTTTCAACACGTTTCATGTTGTTGAGGATTTGTAATGACCTCGTTCTTTTGATTTGTTATCCCTAACTTTTGCCTGACTGTTCCTGTTTTCGAGATTACAGTCAGCAGGATGCCCCTACTTTCTTAAGCCTCCTTTGTAGGTTTTGGCTCAGTGGGTTTTTCTCTTTTGAGAGATTGACTGCCTATGTGATAGGGACCATCACTGTCTTTTGATTCCAAAGGAATGTTTTTTTTTGTTGTTCGTTGTATTACGAACTGAGAGTTTGCGACCTTAATGCACATCTTTTTTTTTGAATTAACTGAGAGACTACCCTGCCCCAGGTTTAAATCAAAGGTTTCAATTTGTTTAGAATAGAAAACTCCTACTTCTTTGGCTCGAAGGGGTTGACTAGGGATTATCTTCCTTATAACTCCAGTGTTTGGGAATTGAAAGAAATGTCTGTACATCATCAGCAAGGTCTATTCAAAAAGCATACTGTATGAGATTATGGCATTGTTTCGTCATCCTCCCTCTAAAGGCTTGCATCTTTTTATCAAGAGTTAAATATCATAAAGAAAGCATAAGAGTAGTGAAAACGAATGGATGAATTCAAGACAAACATATGCAATGCATTAATGAAACAGAGTTTGACATCAACAGATAATTGTTTGAATAGCAAAAGAAATTACAACTTTGAAAATTCAAATGGAACAAAAGTCTCTCAGTTTGAGCTTTGTCACTTCAGATGGAGAAACCCTTAACGGAAGATTTTCATCTCGCCATCTGGCATGAATCTCAGCACTCCAATGTCAATCAGATCTTGAATCTTGTTCTTCAAGGCCCAACAGTCGTCGGTGTCATGTCCCGGACTATAGGAGTGGTATACACAAAATGCGTCAGGATGATAGCTAGGAGCAGAGGTGTTGGGCTTCCGAATAGGATCCCTCAAAGCAGTCAGATTGACCTCCAACAAGCATTCCAGTATTAGAGATGACGGTATGTCAGTCTCAATGAACTGTCTTCCCGACGTATTTTGCTTACGTCGATTACCCCGTTGACTCTAACGAGGTTGTTGATGGGCTTGTGACCCTGAAGCAAGTAGAGGAGCCTTTCCTTTGTCTTCTTGTCTCAAAGGGGGTTGAATGGTAACTTGCTCTTCAACCTCAGATGTTTTCCCGACTTGGTTGTCCCGAAGCAGTTGGTTGACGAGAACCCTGAGTCCCTCTTGTCTTTGAGCCAAGTCCTGGATGAGAGTCATCTGGCCCACCAGTTGTCCCATCATTTGGATCCTCATTGCAGTTAGCTCAGACTGAAGCTCTTCCAACTGATCACTCCTGGCATTGCTTGAGTTCCCCTGGAACATGCCCCTTGTGAGGAGAGCTTTCACTTCTTCTTGCCCCTGGGACAGGTTCAAGAACATTTCCTGAAGTTGAGCATTTTGGTCTTGGATATCCTTGACAGTCCTCTCTAGAGCCATCTCTACTGAAATAAACAGTAGGAGAATAAGGAAACCTGAAAAGGAAAAACTGTTATGATGCAATGCATGATATATGAATGCATGCTTTCAAGGATCTCTTGGGGTAAACATAAGAGAATGTTAGAGGTTGAACTTCGATCTTTGATTGGAGAACCTTGTAGTGGTGGATGTCTTTCCACGAGAATCAAGCTCACCATGTCAAGTGGGTCATAGCCCCTGATTCAAGTTGTTGCACTTGATCTTTGATGGCATTTGTTTAGAGGAGAAACCTCTTGCCCCTTGGTAGACGTCTGGTTCAACGTGACCCTGCATCAAAAGACCCTCGAGATCCTTGAAATGGTTATTGAAAATGCTATGGTATGATGTTATGATGTTATGTACATGTATGCAAGTAAGTGTATATACAGGCAATCATATTCACACAAAGCAAACAAGTCCTTAGGTTTAGGCTTGCATGGGGTTTGTAGGTAAGTACCCTCTTGAAGTTAGTTGGCTCATCCTGTCCTAAAATAGAAACCGGTTTCTAAGGAGCTCAATATCATTGGATTGTTTTTTGTGTTCATTGTTTTGGTTTAGCCACTTAACTGGCGACCAAAATATTCCAAGAAAACAACCCTCAATGAGTGTAGTATCGAGTATCTACCAACTTCGGACTGCACCAAAGTCGGTCATCTCACTACCCCTAAAAAGGCTAAGATGGTCAAGTAAGGTTCTAAGAGTTCGTTAGTGCTTCATGACATCACTCAGCGGCCCCATACTCTCCTTGATTGAACTCAAGGGTTACCGGTACTCACAAATATGTCACACTAACATAGCTTACTGCTTCAACCATGTCGGTATACCCCGCACAGTTCCCTCACAATTTTATTGCTATTTACCTAAAAATGTGCCCCCAAATCCGGGTGTAGGATAAAAAACACAAACAAGGACCCAAAAAGTAAAGCAATCAAAGCAAGTATGTAAAGGTGATCTAAACCCTAAGGTAACCCCACTTTTAAATTATTCCCCAGCAGAGTCGCCAGTTCTGTGATACGGTGGGAGAACTGACTTGAGGTTTTGCGTTTGTTTTTGCAAATTTTTTGGTTTAGCAAGATTCGCCACCGACTTTTTATTTTATCCTAAAGGAAAGGTTAAAAAGCACAGGAAAAACCTTTGAGATGTTTTCGTGGGCTCGGGGGGTAGATTATGAAAAGGGAAGGTATTAGCACCCTTTTCATCCATGGCTATCCATGGGCTCTTAGTTACTTGTTTTAGATCACTTGCCTTGATTTTCAATTGTTTGAAATGGTGTTTGTGTGTGTGTGGTTTTGAAAATGTTTTAAAAAAGATGCCTTGTCTAGGCAACCGTTGTAACAATTCTTTACTCGAATATTTTACAAAGGTGTTTGTCTTTTTGAAAAGATGTTTCAATGTTTTTGAAAGTTGTTTTGAAAGTTGTGTTGTGGAGTGTGTTTTAAAAGTAGGCAAGTGTGTTTTGCAAGTTTGATCAAGTAACTAAGAGTCGTCTACCCCTAAATTTACTCAAAGATCTTTCCTATGTTTTAACCCTTTTAACAGTATTGTTCCACCATTGTATTTGGTGGGCAATCTTGTGTTAGGATGTTAACGGGACGGGCGTGGGTCATCGTATAGACCATGAAAGCAATAGTGTCAAGTAACTTTGGAAATTTGCTTGAAGGGACTTGATCATTTTTTAGGCAACTTGAGAAAGCGTCATCGAGGGACTATGATCATTTGATTTGTTTTTGTTTTGCCAAAGATACTCAACATGCAACATGGCCCATTTTGGAAGGCAACAAGCGGGATTACCCTAGGGGTGAAAGTGTGAATTGTGTATTGATTTTCATGCATTTGTCTTGTATTAGGTTATCTAGCGGTTAATTTTGAATCTTCGCATACAAACCCTAATTACTATACAGTATATAGAAAGCGATAAATTGCGGGAATTTAAAGTCTAAGCTATTACAAATAAGTATCCGGGGATGGGGGTACAAATGTTTACAAATAGGGATGAGTCTTATCAGGATAGTAGTGTCCAAATAATATTTACAACCAAATTGAATCGCATTCTCAATGTAAAGTATAGCCAAGTATAAGAATCAAAGAGAAATAAAAGTATTGTGCAATGTATGTGATTATTTACAAATGATGCAAATATTAACCTAATGTATTTATTAGGTATTTTTGTGTTTTTGTTAATTATGAATAAACAAAAAAAAGGTTTTAAAGGGACAATAATTTAACTTACAAAACTCTATTATTTGCATATTTTGTTAATGTTTTTTTTAGGAAGTTTTATAAAAGTGATTTATTAAACGAAAAAAAAAGTTTTAAAGGAAAAATTGTTTAATCTTAATAAAATCTAATATTTATGTATCTTTACATGTAATAAAATAAAAGAAGCAATTAGAAAATTTGGTATAAAAGTTAATGTAATTAGTTATGAAGAAAAAAGGGAAATAAATAAAACAAGAAGTGTTAGTTTGTAAAACAAGAAGTGTTAGTTTGTAAACAAGAAGTGTTAGTTTATAAACATAAGAAAAAGAAATAGATGGGCTGGTGTTATATGTTTGGCCCAAACAAACAGATTCAGAAAGGGGGGTGCGCCAGAAATTGAGATTGGGCTTGGGGTTTTGTGGGGCAGAGGCCCAACCGGGTTTCACAAGTTTTTGTTTAGGGTTTCGTTGGTTGTTTCAGAACAAGGGTTTGTGTTTGGCTTAGAACGGCGCTCTCATCTTCTCCTTCTTCGCCTCTTCACTTTCTCAAGCCATGGTTTATGACGCTTCATCCGTGCCCCCGGCCACTAGGACACCACTTCCACCTTCTCCTCCCTAAGATCGCTCAGGCAGTGATGAAAAATGAAGGTATTGATTTCTGCTTTTCATGTTTTTAGGGTTTTCGTACTTTCTCTTGCATGTTATTATTTTCTACATGTTATTGATTTTTATGTGTTGTTTACGTTCATGAGGTATATCAATGGACTGAGGGAGTAGAAAGTGATATCTTTGGGGGGTTTGTCTTTGGGGAAAGGATGGAGGTGGACCGGCGGTATCCTCAGGCGCCCGGAGGCAGAGACGCAATGATAAAAGCTTCCTGGTACTTTGTATCTTGCTTTCGTTTAATGATGATGCTTTAATCTGAAAATGCTAGGGCGCTTCACTTCTGCATCTTCTTTTTTCTTCTGATTGCTTCGTTTATTTCCAATGCTATGATGATTTGATTTTGAGTATTGTTCGCCTTTTTTTTGCTTCTGAGTAGCTTTTCTTCTCTTGATGCTTGGTTGGTAATTTTTGGCTATTTTGACCCTATGATGAACATGGTTTTGAGGGCTTTTGTTCTTGTGGCTTGGATATTTGGATGTTGGATGATGGTTGATGATTCTAAGGATGGTTGTTGGTTATTTGGATATTGGATTTTTTAACAAAGGTTTGTTAGGGCTAGTGATGTTTTGACAGGCTTTGTATGATACAGGCTTGAAAGGCTTGCTGGTAACAGGCTTATTGGCTTGTATCTGGTTTTTAGCAGGTTGATATGCTTATATGGTTTTTGACAGGCTTTTTGATTAAGGGCTTTTTGAGTTTTGACTTTGTGTTTGAATAAGTTTAAGGCCGGTTCTGTTATGTAGGCTGTGTTGTGCTTATCTTGTTGACACAGGTTTGAAGTTTGTTTGGATTACAGGCTTTGAAAGGCTTGCTGGTAACAGGCAGACTCTTGATTGTTTGCTTCCAGGCCTGTAGTTTTTATGCAGGTTGGGTGCAGTTTGTAAGCTTGGACACTGAGTTAGTTTATTATACAGGCAGGCATGTGGTATATGCAGGTTTGGAGTTTTGTTCGTACAGGCTTACTGTGTTTTGAGGCTTTTATGTTGCAGGATGGTGTTAGGCAGGATGAAAACAGGTTGGAGGCAAGCTTTGTGTTATTTTTCTCTATGTGTTCTTCTGCCTCCATTTACCGTGTTCTGATTCTGTTTGTTTTATATCTCTTAAGCCTGCCTCAAAAAACTGTAAGCCTGCTATCTTTTTACTCTCTTTTCTCTCTCTCTTAAAGCATATTATATTGCTTAAAGGTACTCTTTTCTGAAAAAGTGTTTGGCTGGGAAATGATGATAAATTTGAAATATGTTGCTTGCATTTTGTCTTTCCTCTGCATATCTTCTTTCTTCAGATTTTCTGCATTTTGTGTACTTGTTGACAGCTTTATGACAGTTCTTGAACTTGTGACTTAGTTGGCCATTTTGACTTAGTTTGGTTTGCCTTGTTTGATAGTGCAATTCAGTTTGGATTTTTGCAGCTTGGTTGACATTTTTGTTGACACTTTGCAATTTGAAATTATGCAGGCTTGTACATTTTGTTTAATATGCTGCCTTGTATTAATTCATATGCTTGCAAACATATTTTCTTTCCCTCTTTGTGAACCAAGAGTCTTCTTGTGATTTGCAGAGAGGGCGAACAAACTGATTCCGACCAACACTTTTAATGATGAGTTTTTATGATTAACTGTCTGAAAATGCCCTTTTTTAATTCATCTGCATTTGACTTCTTTCTTTCTTGTCTTTGCAGATAAATATCAGTTGAGCAATGGGGAGCAGCAGTAGCAGATGAAGATTTCAAGACACTTAGGATACAGTTTTATTTTATTTTAATCATTTGTAATAAACATTATTATAAATACTGTAAAAATTACTTGTATTTAAATAACACTTGTACCAGTAATTAAAAATAAATAAAAGTCTTTTTGTCAGATATCTCTTTTAATTCTTCTGCATTTATTTATTTAATTACTTAAATTTCTTGAATTATAATAATTGGAAATTATCCAATAATTTTAACTTAGAAATTATAAATAATCAATAAACGTCCGGCGTTCCGAATAAACAAAAGCAATGCACAGCTAAACAAACAAACGTCCATATATCCTTTATCTCACTAATCAAACTCAAACTTCAAACTTTCAATCAGAAGCCTCAACCCATGTCCCAGAGTTAATTGAAAAGAACTGCAAAATCAATTCCTTCTGAGAATGCGCGCGCAAACCCTAATTCTTGATTTATTGTCAAAGAAACGTCTGCCTGATCAAACCCTGAGCCAAACTCAAACAAACCCTAACAATCTGCTTGAATTGATTCTAAATCAATGGAAGCCCTAATTTTGTGTGACTGATAAGAAAAGTCTGTTTGACGGATTCTTAAGCCAATCTGAAAAATCAGGAAAAGCCCGATGCTGTGATTTCTTGTGAAAAAGAGGAGGGCAAATTTTGGGGTACAACAATCTCTTTAAATGAATTGTTTTACCTACTTTTTCATGTTGATTTTACTTTGCGTATTTATTTATGGGTTTTATTTCACTTTTTCCTTTTCCCTTGGAAATAATAAAGCGCGATGGTGACTTTCACTCTAACGAGTCAAGTCAATCATTGGCTTGGTCTCAAATTTTCACCGCTACAGAAATTGCGACTTTACTGGGGAACATTCTCAAAACAAAATCAATATCAAGTACATTCTAAGTCGAAAAAAAAGATCTACAACGTTCCAATAAATATCATGGTCTTCCAAACACAATTTGCTCTTGGTCCTTAGAACAAACTAGTGGATAACTCCATTTGTGATAACATGATTGTCCCTTGACTTGTGAAGATGGATTAGAGATGACAACAAAAGGGACCAAGTTCTCAAAGAATCACTCAAAAATGTTGAATATCAAAGAAGTTATGATATTCTGAACTTGATCTTGAAAATGTTGTCTTTTTGGTCAATATGCTTTGGATTTAGAGGCCATGATTTGATGAAGTAGGCTTTGAGAGTCAGTGATTCACCATACTGAACACTTGAGGGATTAAAAACCCTAGCTGAAGCATAAAACTTGATGCTCTTGATTCAAACATGTATTTGTATAGGAAACTAAAGAAACGAAACATACATATTTGTACTTGATTAGAGGTTAGTGATCAAAATAAACACAAAGGTAAAATCCACATAGAAGGTGCTTGAGACCTTTATAAAGACAAACCCAAAGTTGAAAGGGTTTGGATCTGAACACAACTTGTGATCTTGATGTTATGTGAATATGAAAATGAAGGTGGGATCTTAGGGGTAAAAATTAGAGTATGACAGTAGGCAACCAAATTCATGGGCGATATTAGAATAAAAACTTCCTACAAAACCACAATTTTATGGAGATTCATGGTTGATTTATCCAATAGATAACCTTTTTAGTGTTACTTACAAGCACCTCCACAACAAGAAAAAACATCAAAGTTGGAGGACACACTCAATCAAATCATGTAGGTGTCTATGGCCAGTCACAAAAGTAATGAAGCCTCCATTAGAAACCTAGAAAAACAGGTGTACCAATTAGTCAAACAGTTATCAGATCTCCCAAGTAACATATTAAGTGCAAAAACGAAGAATGATCCAAAGGATCATTGTAGTTTTATTCTTATGGATGAAAGAATTGTTGCCAAAGGTTGATAAAAAGGAGAAAAATAACCAGGAGAAGAAGAATTGCAGAGTGAAGACTACAAAGACAATCCGAAATTACCCAAGAAATAAGTTGAACCTGATGTAGTTGTATTTCCTATTTCCATAAGTAATATGAAGTTTGGAAATGAGCTTATTGGTTTAGGTTGAAGTCTGAATATAATACCATTATCAGTATCTGAAACAATTGAGTATCTCTAAATAAATCCATTTACATAAATATTGTAAATGGTAGACAAAACATGCATGACACTAGTAGGAACAATCAAAGATGTACTAATACAGTTTGATAAGTTCTCATTTCTCGTGGACTTTGTGATATTAGATATCAAAGCAGACTTAAAGTTGCCTCTCATATTAGGAAGACCATTCACAAAAATTGCGAGGATGCTCATGGACATTAATAAGGGTGAATTAAAGTTCAGAATCAAATATCATGAGGTATATTATAAGATATTTTGCATTTGATAACGCTAAAACACATTGTATATTTGACTCGATTTGCACATGTTTTGTTAGTTACTTTACCTCTGTTTCTAGTGTTATGTTGGTATTTTGTATGTATTTCAGATACTTGATCATATGAGAGTCACATGCAAAGAAACAAAACAATTCAAATGAAAAATAGAGAAAAAGGAGCAATTTACACTAAAGGCGACTAGCATGGTGTTCGTTATAGAGGTGGCCATGAGTTGTATGATGTGTCACACGCACTAACGGTCATAAAGACCAAGTCATGCCAATTTTGTGAAGGTGGCGCTCGCCACAAGGGGATGGCATTCGACATCCTTTGTATTTCATAGCAGTTGAAAAAGTGGGCTTGGCTTAGTCTCTCACTCACTCCATTCATCGCTACATTCTCTCACACAAAGTCAACAACTTCACTAGATATTTTAGAGTTTTAAACATTATAAATAAAAGTAGAACATGACTTTTAAGGGCATCCAAGCTTAATACAATCTTAAGCACTAGAATTATCGATTAAAGCTATAACTTGTCACATCAGGGGGTTATAACACAATTGAGCATTGAGTTTGTATTGAGTTTGGAGTATTTACTTTGTTGAAGTTTAATTTTGCCTCCATTTACATTTCCTTTCAAGTTTTCCAGCAATTTACTTTGTACCGGATTCAAGTCTCCATTGGAGCAGATTTTTATTAATCGTATTGCTTTTATGATATCGACTCTTTACTTATTTTCATGTTCTTGTTTTACTTTAATTTTATATCTATCAATTGCATATTTCAAGCGTTATTTACTAGGCCTGTTATGTTTAATTCCATGTTAAATTCAATTGTTTTATCGTTTGTTATAACCATGTCCGGCTAAATCTATAGTGTTGGAATGTGAGGACCAACGATTCGACGGTACTCTAACTATTCTTATATTAGAAATACTTACGGGGCTGTTTTGATTTTATTAAATTTTTTATAAATTTCATTTGATCGGTTAATACAAAAGTAGAACCATAGATACGTCGGGCAAGATCGAAAGTCGTATGATACTAAAGATTAAAGTTGTTTAGTTTTTGATTAATAAACACTGCAAAAGCACTTTATTAATTAATTAGGAAAGTTTGATATTTTCAGAAAGTGATTTTAAAACTATTTTCAGACGCGTTTATAAGTTTAAGATTTGTTTAGCCGTGCGAGAACCGGGAACCTTTAAAGTCTAATTTTCTAATCAAAACTACTTTTCGTCTGAGCAAAGGAAAATAATTTCTAAAAAATGTCTTTACTTCTTTAAAGCAAAGTACGTCAGGAATGCAAGAGGGGATGGTATAAATTAGAGAGTAAAAGTTGGTTCCGATTATGTGACAATAATGATTCCTTTTTAATTAATTCTTTTTCAAAGGAGAAAATATTGTCCCATAGGTAGTTGAATTTAGGAACATTAAGAGTATTGATGAATTGATGAGATCCACATTCCAGCATTTCATTTATGAATTACTTTAAGATTATTATTTTGTTCTATTTTCCACTCCAATCTTAATTTTTTATTGTCTTATATAAACACTGTAGCAATAGAAAATGATAGATTGATCACTTGGTCTTTCTGGGTTCCTCACTTTTGATATTACTCTGATAGACTCTGTATACTTGCAGATATAGCCCATCAAGTTTTTGGCACCATTGCCGGGGACCAATTACGTCAAATATCATAACCTTGTTGTTAAATAGTCTAGATTAAGGCGCCTTTAGATGGATCACCCAAAGTTTTTCTACAATTACATCCATAAGTATTTTGAGGAACCACAATATCCTTATAAGTCCAACCTCGAAATATTGGTAGAGAATTTTGTTAGGACGCAAACTCTCTCTTGGATAAAATCTATGATGTGGAGGTTTGTGGTAACACAAACTCTCCAGAATAAGGAATTTAGAAGACAAATTATCCAAAATAATGAAACCCTTAGGCAACTAAACACTGTGGTCAAGTCTCTCGTAACTAGCTACAAGGATTTGGAAACTATAATTTCCCTGTTTACACAGACACATAGGGGACCTTCCATTGAAAGGGATACAGATGCTAACACAACTGGTAATGAAAAACCAATTGAGGATCCTCAGGGACGTAATAATGAGATTAAGGAGAATTGTAGTAAGGAAAATGCAATAAATCTTCTTCCACTAAATTCCATAGAAACTAAGGTAGGTTCCCAGTCCAAAAGGGACGTTATGAACCTACATGAAAAGGGAAAACTAGAGGACCATAAGGCTAGAGAAGTCATAAATTAAAAAAAAACATTAACCTCTGCAAAGTTAAGTGAAGGAACTAAGACTAAACAGAAAAAAAACCAATGCTTAGGACAGAGCCAGAACCACCCCCACAATACTTGGAGTATGAACCACTAACTAGTGGAAAGAAGAGAAAATGTGAGGGATAATATAAATGACTCAATAAGTGGCCCTAGAAACCCAACATTATCCAAGTTTTAACCGAGAATTCATTCCTAAAAGAGACACCTTGATTATTTCCTTAAATTGTCGAGGTACCGATGTTAAATAAGCGCTACGTGGGAGGAAACCCATGATCTCCGGTATATTTTATTTATTTTCCCTATTAATAAAATGGTGAATTATTTCTTCTAACATAAACTAACTTGTGTGATTGTTTATATTTCATGTCACATCGTTCAACATTTCTTATTTCGACTAACTACATTTTCATAATGCATAACTTCAATGACATGCACATTCGGTTCAGAGATGAAGCCCAAAGGGAACGTTATGTTGTCCTATCTGAGAGACCTATGTTACCCACCAGATATCATGAATCTACTTTCTTAGAATCCCTATGGATTAAGGCTAGAATTAGGTACATGGGTAACCAAGTCGAATGGGGTGAGTATGCAGAAGCCAAAAATGTCACCTACCGAAACCTTACCCTCGAGTTCCTTAGTTCACTTACATATCAGTCATATCACAGTCGTGGGTTTAATAGAGGCGTGCTCTTATTTATATTATTTGGGCGAGAGTATAAGTTAAACCACCAGGATTTTACTCGCCTTTTAGGATTCCAATATGGTCCAAATAATGCACCTGAAGTGCCCATTGATGATTACATGCAGGATGTCCTGGATAATTTCTAGAAATATATAATCAGTAACAGAAGCCCTGGCCCATCCCCCTAGTTTTCAAATTTTATCCATAACCCTGCATTTTGGTACTTCCAAATGATTTTATCCCATAAATGTTTTAGTAGAAGTGAAACTAGTGAAACTGTGAGTGTATAGGAGTTATTTATTCTCTTTTTCATCACCGAGTCCCATCAGTTGAATCTGGAACTTTTCTCATAAAAAAACTAGGATGAATAGCCATGTCTATAGTAAGACCCGTCCATGTAGGAGGAACAGTTACCCACATTGCTTTTACCCTTGGCCTCCAAGACAAGCTCACTCACCTAGTACCTTACTGTGATTTTACACTTCTAGACATGAACCATTGTCTCGAAAAGGCATGGTACGACGATTTTAATTTAGGATTAATGAGTATAAAACCTCATTAATAATGAAGTCATTCATCATTTTTATCTATCGAACCCAGAAAGAATAAGTATCTATAATAGGGAGAATTGGATTTATGCCTTAGAGGACTAAGGAGAAACACCAACCAGACCTATCACCCTTCATACTTTTGAGTACCCACCCTTTACCCCTCTTAGATAGGACTACCGCATTTTCGTCCATTGGCTCCGCAAAGAGGCGTGACACAGATTATGAGCTTACTACCATGCGCCAGGAGATTGCTGATCTTCGCGAGCAAATTGACGATCTTACCAAGAAGATGGAAATAAATAATTCCACTCATTCAGAGGAGGAATATTACCTCTGATGAGAGATTCTCACCTTCGATGCCAGATCTTAGAACTCACACCAATCCACATAGTCATCTATTGGATTGATTAATTTCACCGACATTAGATTCATATTTTTATTGCCACTAGATTTATTACTACTTAGTTTTTCCATTATTTCCACTTTTCAATTTTTTGGGTTATATTTCATTTCTACGCATTTTGGTAATTCTTGATTTTTTTCATTTAATTATTAGCTAAAGTATTATTTAAGCATTTTATGTGTCTAATCATTATGTAATCTCCATTTCTATAAACTAATGATTCATTTAAACAAACACACCCTCAAATATGCTATACACCTTGAAAAAAATCATCTAAAACTACCCTAAAGGCCCAATATCCATATCCAAGACCCATCTGCAAAAAAGACAAGCATGTCAAACGCTATCCTTAGTGTCGCGAACGCCACTGTGATACAGTGGGAGAAATGACTTGGGGTTTTGCGTTTGTGTTTGAAAAATGTTGCGGTTTAGCAAGAGTCGCCACGGACTTTTCTTTTATCCAATAAGGAAAGGTGAAAAAGCACAGGAAAGACCTTTCAAGATGTTTTCTTGAGTTCGGGGATAGATTATGAAAAGAGAAGGTATTATCACCCTTTCCATCCATGGTTTTCCATGGGCTCTTAGTTACTTGTTAGATCACTTGCTTTTGTTTGAAAATTGTGCTTTTGTGTGGTTTTTGAAAGTATTTTGAAAAGGTGCCTCGTTTAGGCGAACTTTTGAAAATATTTCAAGTTTTGGAAAGATGTATGTGATTGTTTTGAAAATAGCAAGGATGTTTGTTTTGAAATTGAGCAAGTAACTAAAAGTAATCTACCTACTCAAAAGGTTTTAGATGTGTTTTTCCTCCTCCTTTAGATGTTGCTACCTTACCATTGATTTGATAAGAAGCCCCATCATTGGATGTGAAGGGACAGACATGGGTCATCGTATAGTCATGAAAGCAATGTTGTGAAATGACTTAGCACTTTTCTGTAGGGACTAAGATCATTTTGAAAGGCAACTTTGATAGCGTCATCGAGGGACTATGATCTTTTTCGATTTGTTTGTGCTAAGACATCCCACATGCATAACATGGCCATTTTTGTAAGGCAACAAGTGTAATTTCCCTAAGGTTGCATGTGTGCAAGTGTGTTTGATTGCATGCATTTTGTCTTTGATTTTTGGTTTGTCTACTTGTTGATTTTATCTTGCCATACACACCTAATTACTTAACATTTATATGAAAGTAATAAAATAGTGCAAAAAATAAATCCTACACTATTACAACCATATTGAATTGCATGAAAATATAAAGGCAAAAATAAGGTAAAAGCAAGAAAAATGAATCTTTCGACTTAGGGCAGCAACCCTTCGATTCTGCCATTTTTGGCCCTCTTCGACCTTACCTGAAAAGGGGTGAAAGAATGAGTTTCGAATGGGGCCTAGAATCCAACATATTTTGTCTTTCGATTTGGGCCTGGAGGCCAGCATGTTGTGCCTTTCGACTGCCTCTTTCATTTGGCCTGAAGGTTAGTATGGAAGCCAGAGGCTTCGTTTCTAACTTTTCTGTCTCCTGTTTCTTTCATTTGAGTTTGAATTGCAATATGGCCCAAGGCCATGCCAACATCACCTTAAGACTGGATTAGTTCTTTAAAGTGTATTTAAATGTACCAAGAGCAAAAGCCAAGAAGATTGTTAACCATGACACATATTAAGAGAGTGAAAACAAAACAAAAAGAAGAAAAATAGTATGTACATGTTTTAAATGAAAAAGAAAACTTATTTACATACTATGCTGGAAACGAAGGGCCAAAGGTTAAAAATGACTTACCTTGCTGGAGGTTGGAGCGTGTTCTGGACTTTGAAGCGGTTGCTTTGAATGCCTCTGGATTCGAAGGAAAAGACACAGGGTAGGCCTTCGACACTGGATTCGAAAGAGCAAAACAAGTGAAATATCCTTCTTTGTTGGATTCAAAGGAAAGAACAAGTGGGATGTTCCTTGAGTCGAAGGAAACTAGAATGTGTTGTTCTTCAGAATTGAAGGAGGTAAAGATGATTATGGTTTTTTGTGATTTCACAAGTGTTGAAGTGTTTGTAGATTTTTATGGTGTGTAAGAATTTTTAAGATACATTCCCCTCCTCTTCTCTCCCTCATCTTTTTCTTTGTGCAAATGAACTCTCTATTTATAGAGAAAGGCTTTTAAGAAGCTTGGGGGGCAAAAATAATAAAATAAGGCTCAGCTTGAAAGTAAGTGTCCACTTGTGCCATAAAAGCAAGATGAGTGGTTCATATGGGTTGCTTCTTTCTGAAGGAAAACAGGCGCAAGGCTCAAGACAAACTTTTCTAAAAGGAAGTATTATGCTGTTAAGTGCAAGTGGTCTTGGACAACAAATGGGTAAAGGCCTATTTTAGCTTGCATAAACAATTAAGTATAGGGTGAGTCATAGGTTTGAGGCCTGAAAAGGGAAAACACGTAGCCTAGCCTATGGGTCTAAATGTTCATCTTGATCTTTTGAGTCGAATCCTCCATCTTTCTACACCTTTCGACCAGACTAGAAAAACACAGCATTCGTTTTCACCAGTTGTGTGTCATAATGTAGGACTATGGCGTGTCGAAGGGTTTGCAGATGGATTCAAAGGTGATATGAAGGCGCATTTGAATCATAAATGAAGATGAATTTGAAAGTCACAGGAAGGTAGCCATTCATCCAATTGAAAACTTATGAATCCAAGGCCATTAGGTGAGGGGCAAATGGTGCAATCGAATGACACTTTTCAGAAGGTTATTAACTTCTGAATAGAAGGAAGCTTTCAGAATATTATTGACTTTTTGAATTGAAGAAAACCAAAAGGAGGCCTTTAATTCGTGAGTCGAAGGACATTCCTGAGTCGAAGGACATTCCTGAGTCGAAGGACACTGTTTCAAAGGGAAACAAAAACCCAATTGAAGCTTGTATGAAGATCATTTCCTTCTGAATTGAAGGAAGCTTTCATACCCAAATGAAAGATGTAACCCAAGTGGCATGAAGCCCTTGCTCAACTGAAGCTTCCATGCAGATATGCAGGAGGTGAATTCCCAAATGAAGTCTTGTATGCAGGAATGAGATCGAAGCGCACTTGTTCGAAGGAAGCCTTTGCCTTAATCGAAGCTTGTGGTCGAAACAAGCTTACTCGAATGAAGCTAATGCCTAGTCGAAGCTTTGATTGAAGCAACCATATCGCCCAATCGAAAGCTCGTGTTCGAAGGAAGCATGTTGCCCAATCGAAGCACGTGGATCGAAACAAACATAAAGGGAGTCATTTCCTTTTAGCGTAAGGGAAGTTCCTGATTTCTGAATCGAAGGGTGTTCTTTCAAAGGAAGCAAGAACTTAGTCAAATCTTGTATGAAGATATCTCTTGGCTCAAACAAAACTTGTGAGAGTAAAAGTCTGCAAGAGGCCCTTGGTGCAAGTGGATTCGAAGGATGCATAGAGATGGTTATTTTATCCCATCGAAGCTTGTCAAAACGAAACAAACATGCAGGCAACATATGGCTAATCAAAGTAGACTTATAGGCAGCTATTTGGTACTCAAAGCAAACATGCAGGCAGTGGAAGACACAAACGAAGCCTACAACAAGAAGTCACATGCCCAGACGAAAGAGGCACGCTAGCAGTAACTTTTGAGCAATCGAAGGAGGTGCAAAGTCCAATCGAAGGGGCTGAATCGAAGGAGACCTATTTTCCTCCAAATTTGTCAAAATGTTATTTTTATCTGTTTTCTCCCTTTTTAATAGTTTCCTTTTAATTCTGGTGTTGGAAAATCCCAATGTGCTTCTGCAAGCTTGAACCTTGAGAATCTTTGTGAGGAAAGCCTTGAAAAATGAGAGGGAAAATTTTGGGGTACAACAGCTTCCCCTGTTCAAACTTCTTGAACCTGAAGAGTTAGGTTGAAGGATCCGACATCCGTGACTTGATGGTGAAATATGTTTGAACACTAGAGTGCCCATAAATTTGCACTCGAAGATGGATGGTGAATGGGCTTATAGATGCCATTTGGAGGAATGTTGGTAAACTCTGGAAGAAGTATCAGCACAAATCTCCTGTTGATCCATACTAGACTTGCTATTTTACCTGTGAGAAAGGGGGTTAGAAAAATGCAGATGCTTGCATGATGCTTACCAAATGTGGTATCATGGTAAATGCATTGTTATGTATATGCTATGATGTATGAATGCGAAATGTGTGTTTTTGTCCGGGAAAATAAATCCCCGACTACTGCTGAGGAAATCTTCGGAGGTTGAATCCTTGATTGCCTGTTGGAAATGAAGAATATGCATATCTTCAAATTCTATTGAAGAGATGCTTTTGATGGGGAATATTACTCAAAGATCAACTGTTATCTGGTCGGGTCCAGGCTTCACAGTTGCTGAGGATGAAGTAGTCGGTTGCTATCTGGTCGGGTCCAGGTTTCATGGCAACTTACTGGGGGAAGGGATGAATTAACTATTATCTGGTCGGATCCAGACTTTGCAGAAAATTCCATGAAAACTGGTATCTGGTCGGGTCCAGGTTTCATAACAACTTGTTGGGGATGTGGAGGTTAACTGTTATCTTGTCGGATCCAGGCTTCACAGTAACTTGTTGGAGGTAAGGGTTAATTAACTGTTATCTGGTTGGATCCAGGCTTCACAGTACTTCTTGAAGACTGTTATCTGGTCGGGTCCAAGCTTTATGGTCTTTTGGAAAGTTGTACTATTGTCTGGTCGAATCCAGGTTTCATAGTGTCTTTATGGGGATCATGGTTAATTGTTATCTGGTCGGGTCCAGACTTCACAATATGCCGTTTGAAAACTGTTATCTGGTCGGGTCCAGGCTTTGCAGATTCCTGAGGTTTGATGAGGTCAATTGCTATCTGGTCGGGTCCAGGCTTTGCAGATTTCTGATGAAGTTAATTGTTATCTGGTCAGGTCCAGGCTTCATAATGAACTGGTTGAAAATTGTTATCTGGTCGGGTCCAGGCTGTGTAGATTTCTGATGAAGTTAATTGTTATCTGGTCGGGTCTAGGCTTCACAATGAACTGGTTGAGAACTGGTATCTGGTCGGGTCTAGGCTTTGCAGATTTCTGATGAAGTTAATTGTTATCTGGTCGGGTCAATGCTTCACAATGAACTGCTTGAAAACTGTTATCTGGTCAGGTCCAGGCTTTGCAGATTTCTGATGAAGTTAATTGTTATCTGGTCGGGTCCAGGCTTCACAATGAACTGCTTGAAAACTGTTATCTGGTCGGGTCCAGGCTTTGCAGATTTTTGATGAAGTTAATTGTTATCTGGTCGGATCCAGGCTTCACAATGATCTGGTTGAAAACTGTTATCTGGTCGGGTCCAGGCTTTGCAGATTTCTGATGAAGTTAATTGTTATCTGGTCGAGTCCAAGCTTCACAATGAACTGGTTGAAAACTATTATTTGGTCGGGTCCAGGCTTTGTAGATTTCTGATGAAGTTAATTATTATCTGGTCGGGTCCAGGCTTCACAATGAACTGCTTGAAAACTATTATCTGGTCGAGTCCAGGCTTTGCAGATTTCTGATGAAGTTAATTGTTATTTGGTCGGGTCCAGGCTTCATAATGAACTGCTTGAAAACTGTTATCTAGTCGGGTCCAGGCTTTGCAGATTTCTGATGAAGTTAATTGTTATCTGGTCGGATCCAGGCTTCACAATGAACTGCTTGGGGATTAAGTTGTTATCTGGTCGGTTTCCAGGTTTCACAATGATTCTCTGAGGATGATTGCTATCTGGTCGGATCCAGGCTTCGCAATGACTTTCTTGAAAAGATGGAAATAAGGAATGATATCTGGTCGGGTCCAGGTTTCTCAGTCCTTTGTTGGGGAATAAAGAGGCAACTCTACTGGGAACAAGTGGTTAAAACCATGGTTGGATTACGTTTGGTTTCTTCTATATCTTTGAAGAGTTGGGCTGGTCGTGTCCAGGTTTTCATAGCTCTTTGAGAAATGAGATCAACTATTATCTGGTCGGATCCAGACTTTAGTAACTCAAGAAGTCAAACTGTTATCTGGTCGGGTCCAGGCTTCAGTAATCGAAGAAATCAAATTGTTATCTGGTCGGGTTCAGGCTTCAGAATAACTTGAACATTATGCCAATATCTGGTCGGATCCAGGCTTCATAGCATTTCTTGGTAATAATAAAGGCTTTGTTGAAGACTTTACTAGGGATTAGGGGTTATGGCCCTGTGATTTGCAATCATTTGAAGGGGAAAGTCTAACTGGAGAGTATAGACTCAGTCAGGCGAGGCAGACTTATCTTGGAGAGGATATACTCAGCTGGGGATGGTGGACTCTAGGGAGGATAAATTCTGTTTGGAGAAGATAGCCTTGGTGGGAAAAGATGTACTCAACTGGGCAATTCAGACTCAAATGGGAAATTTGGGTTCCGTTGAGGAATTTGGACTCCGCTGGGGATTAGATTCTGGTTAGAAGATATACTCCGCTGGGGGAAGATGGACTCAGTGAGGAGTGTTTATCCAGCTGGAGAGGATGGACTCAGCTTGGAGAATAAAATCTTAGTTGGAAGATATACTCTGCTGGGGATAGAAAACCCTAGTTGGGAGATACACTCCACTGGGGATGATGGGCTCATCTGGGTATGATGGGCTCATCTGGGGATGATAGGCTCACCGGGGAGTGCTTACTCGATTGGGGAAATCAGGGTGTCTTGTACGTTGAGGAATTTGCACTTGGCCCGGGGAAATAACTCTGTTGGGGAAATAAACCCTACTGAGGAGATGAATTTCCTTTAGACAGAGACCCCTTGGTTTCAATTGACTTAGCTAGAGAAAGTTGTCAAGAGATTGAAACTCTGGCCAAGGATCGTCCCGTGCAAGGATATTTTGTGGGAAACTCCGTTGGGGAACGGTTTTACCAATGCCCTGGTAGGGATAATGATGGTGAGATAACTCCGTGGGGCTATTTCACATTCATTAAAGGGATGCTTACTGCTGTTGTGCACTGATGCCTTGTTGAGGTTGCTGCTTGGCAGGACAGATGTGCCGAATAGCTTTAATTATGTTCATATGCATATGTTCATTCAATTTTAGTCATTGGACAAATTTGCATTCAAAACAGAGATAGACAATTTTGCACTTCAAAGTGTATTTGTATTGATATTTTGCCCATGAATAGGCATTTATATACATAGAGACGGAAATCCTAGTAAGAGGAAATCGCCGAAAAGAAAACAAAATTGAGAATGAAAAACAAATAGCCATGTGAAATGATCTCATGGCCTTTCAGCTATACTATTGCCCCAATTTCTTTGAACGTCCCTTGCTGTTGATCGAAGTTGATTGGATTGATCCTGGACCATTTGAACTTTGACCTTGGTGATAGTATTGACCGTGTTGATTTCACGGGACATAGTCATACGCTTTTAATCCTTAATTTTTGCCTGAACCGACCTTTCGGGTTTTCGGTCCACCAGGATGCCCTTTTTTTGCCCAAGTCGCCCTTTCGGGTTTTCAACTTGTCGGGTGTACAATCTTTTATATATATCCCTAATTTTTGCCCAAACCTTTTGGTTTTCCGGGATGCCCTAATTTTTCTTAGGTGTGTCAACCTAATGGGTCTCTTATGCGTAGTATTTTTTAACTATGTCCGCGTTTATAGGATGTGGGAAGTCTTCACCATCCATGGTGGCCAGTATCATGGCACCGCCATAGAAAACTCTTTTGACGACAAACGACCCTTCATAGGTGGGGGTCCGTTTTCCTCTAGGGTCACCTTATGGTAAAATGATGCGTTTTATTACCAGGTCACCCACTTGGTATACTCGAGGCTTGACCCTTTTGTTGAAAGCTTTGATCATCCGTTTTTGATACGTATGACCATGGCAGATAGCAGCTAATCGTTTTTCATCGATCAAGTTTAGCTGATCCAATCTCGTTTGAATCCATTCGTCTTTACTTAGGCCTGCCTCAATCATAATCCTCAACGAGGGGATTTGAACTTCCATTGGCAAAACGACTTCCATTGCATAGACTAGAGAGAAGGGAGTTGCCCCAGTTGATGTTCTAGCTGAAGTACGGTAACCATGTAGAGAAAATGGTAGCATCTCATGCCAATCTTTATAGGTCACTACCATTTTCTGCATAATCTTCTTGATATTTTTGTTGGCTGCTTTGACTGCACCATTCATTTTTGATCTATACGGAGAATAATTGTGATGCTTGATCTTAAATTGAATGCACAATTCCCTGATCATGGCATTGTTGAGGTTAGTCCCATTATCGGTGATAATCCTTTCAGGGATACCATAACGACATATGAGATTGTGTCTGATGAATCTGGCTACCATGTTCTTGGTGACTGAGGCAAATGAGGCGGCTTCGACCCATTTGGTGAAATAGTCGATAGCAACAAGAATGAAGCGGTGTCCATTGGAAGCTGTGGGCTTGATCTTTTCAGACACGTCAGGTCTCATGCGATGAAATTTTTGTTTAACAGGAGGGAAGTCTTTTTTAGTTGGCAGACGATGAACCACAAGTCCAGTATCCAACCCAGGCATATCTTCATACGACCAAGCAAATACTCCCACCTAATCGCGCAACATCTGAACCAAACGGCTTTTGACACTGCTTTCCAAATTAGCACCGATCCTGATTTCCTTCTTATCTGACTCAGTACCCAGGTTGATAACCTCAATTGACTCTTCATGGGGTTGAATAGACTTTTCCTCTTGTAACATAAGTCTGGCTAGTTCTCCTGGGATGTCACAATCTTCCTCGCCTTCGTCTTCGGCTTGGTTAATGGGACATTCAAAGTCATAGTTGGCAAGAATAGAGTTGTTGGCAATAGGATCCAGAGTGGATGTAGACATGCAAGAGTGTGCGTGTGTGTGCATGTAAGATACATGGCTATCTTTTTGGAAATGTATTTGAAAAAAAAAGAAAGACAATGAACACAAATATTTGAATGCAAAAGAGTCCAATGTACTGAATGATCATATGATTAGATGAACAAAATATAAAACCATTGACAAAAGAAACAAAGTTCCCCATGCTAGGCACATGGTTAAAAGTCAATATCAAAATATTACAGACAACGAGTTCTTGAATTGATTAAAAGAAAAAACAAGTATATTATTCCTCAATGAAGGAGACGGGCACAAAGTCCTTCGCATGCCAATTGTTGGGCTTCCCTTCGGTTGTTAGGTATATCCAGTCTTCAAAAGCACACTCATCCTCGGAATCCTCTACGACGTTCACTTCAAGATTCTTGAGGTGGAGAGACGGCTTTCCAGTACGAGCATCTCTAATTTCTTTCTGAGCTTTGGAGGTGAAACCTATCCCAAACTTATCTGTTAGAACATAGTTTGATTCTACAACCCTTAATTAGAGTTTTGATGATAACAAAATACAAAGAATAAATAAATTGTAAGATTTATATATAAGACAAATATGCCTCTTAAATTATGTTCTGTATGTACAGAAGTTCTGATGGAATCAGCATCAGCATCATCAGAAGCATCAGAAGATAAGTAATATGTCAGCATCAGAAGATCAGTAACATATGCTATACGCTGAAGCTACCAGATCATACGCTGAAGCTTGATGACCAGAATCTGCGCATAACATATACACTCTGACTCTGATCAAAGATCCTTACCAAGTCGTCAGCACTCAAAAGCGTCAGCATAAGTTAAAAGCAAAGAAGACTCTGAAGCGTTACTAAGTATTCAAGACAGATTAATTACCAACGGCTTTATTCAGACAGAATCTTCTCAAATAGGAAAGTGCGTTATTATCATTGAAATGGCTTTATGGTCAACGTATCTCTTCCTTGGCTATTTAAACAAGTCTGTGTGAGAAAAGACTACGCCTATCATATACGCATGCACTCATAATTTGCTAAGCCTTCATAAACCACGCTTACTCAAACGCATTAGCAATTTAGTCTTATTTTAAGCTTAAATTGTGTATTATCACAGTTGTGATAAATAGTTTTATTAGAAAACATTAAACACATTATTGTTCAATTATCTGTAAAGAGATTTCCTTGAGATAAACCGGTTTGTGGTTATACTTAAGAAGGCTTTAACATTTGTTAAAGTAGTTGTTGTAATCCTTTGAATATAGTGGATTAAGACCTCGTTGGAGAGAGGCGAAATCACCTCGACGGGTGGACTGGAGTAGTTTGAGATCAAACGAACCAGGATAAAAATACAGTGTTGTCTAAGCATTTGATTTAAGTTTTACAATTCAACCCCCTTCTTGTGTTTTTCATATCTTCATTATCTGCCTTGAACAGGATGTCGGGGAGCTGACCCCACATCTCATTGTTTCCTTCTTCTACCACCGCACGAGCATCCTTAAGAGAAACCATCTTGGGAATAACTTTATCGGCTTTTGGAGCTTCAGAGGAGATTTTGGTGGTGGCCACAACTTCAAATGTCTGGCAAGGAGTCTCTATGAATTTGCCATCCATTTCTACATACTTGAAATAAGTGAGGTGGCTTACCATAAATTCTTCTTCACCGCAAACAGTGACAACCTTCCCTTGAACTGAATATTTTAACTTCTGGTGGAGAGTAGAAGTGACCGCACCTACCCCATGGATCCATGGGCGCCCAAGAAAGCAAGAATACGCAGGCTGTATGTCCATTATGTAGAATGTGGAGTTGAAAATCTGTGAACCAACCTTAATTGGGAGATCCACCTCTCCATGAACCATCTTTTTCGACCCATCGAATGCTCTCACAACAATATCACTTGGCTTCTAAACCAAACCCTCACAGTCTAATCGATCTAAAGCTCCTTTAGGTAACACGTTTAAAGATGAGCCGGTATCTACCAAAACATGTGCCAGAGTAGTCCCCTTACATTCAATAGAAACATGCAAGGCTTTATTGTGATTCTTTCCCATGGGAGTTAAATCTGCGTCGGAGAACCCTAGACCATTGTCAGCTATCAGACTTGCTACGCAATTCTCAAACTGGTCGGCTGTGGTTTCCTGAGGCACGTGAGCCTTTTTCAAGAACTTAATCAAAGCTTGTGCATGGGCGTCGGAACATAGCAATAGAGTCAACATTGATATTTTAGAAGGGGTTTGTCCCAACTGCTCTACTATTTTGAAGTCACTTTTCTTGATAATTTTTAGAATCTCCTCCATCTCTTGAGTGGATGGTTCTTCCATAACAGTCTTTCTAGCAAGTGCTTCTTCCCTGGCAGACTCACTTTCTTTCTCTTTCCCTCTAGTACTGACACCAGCATTGTCGTTGGTTATGCAGATTGGAACTGCGGTAGTGGTTGGTGGTGAGATATCAGGGGAAAAGACTCTTCCTGTTCTTGTGACTTTACTAGAACCAGTAATATTGGTAACAACTGCTTCATTATCATCAATCCAAGAATCTTGCTTTACCCCATGGTAATAAACCTCGGCACCATAATTCCATGGAACCGCTTTATCAGAGGTGTATGGAACGGGTCCGGAAGAACTGATTATGAGAGGAGAAAGGATTGGTTCATTTGAAATCCTGATAGGACCTTTGGACGAGATCCTAAGAGGTTTGTTTGAAATTGTTATGATGGCCAAGTTTTCAGCTTTGTCGAGTGAATTTTTGATGTCATGATTCTTTTTGAATAAAATTTCGCGGCTATCCATTAGGCGTTGTATACCTTTCCTCAGTTTTTCACACCCATCAAGTTGTCTCATACAGCCCACACAGTCTTTTTCACAGTCGGGGAAAGTCCCAGCTTTCAACAGATTGCTCTTGATTACATTCAATGGAGTAGTTAACCCTTTGACAGAGGCAATGAAAGTTGTATCTTCGACGACATTAACAACTTTGTCGTGTTTCGGCATCGGAGCGGTAATTACATTCGGCGTTGGAGGAGGATCAAATTCAATAGTCTTGTTGTCAATTAAATCCTGGATTTTTTTCTTCAGAGCCCAACACTGATCAGTCTCATGCCCTGGGCTGTTTGAATTATAAGCATACTTTGTATTTGGATTATATCTCGGTGATGAGGTGTCAGGGTTGGCAGGAGGATCCCGTAATGTCACTAAATTGATCCTGAGCAGATGTTGAAGGGCTTGAGATAATGACATGCCTAACCTTGTGAACTGTCTTCTTGGAGCTTCAACCCGTTGATGATTGGTAGATGGTCTTTGAGTAGCAGTCGGATTGGAGATTCAGACAACATTGATAGACGGATGATTATTCATTTTGGTATGGGCCTTTTCTCTATACACAACATTAACTTCTTTCTTCGCGGAAAAAGGTTTCTTGACAGGATTGGGAGTGGAAGTAGATGCCACATAGATATTTCCATTCTTAATGCCACTTTCTACTCTCTCACCGGTTAGGATTAATTCGGTGAAACTAGAAGAAGAGCAGCCAACCAACAGATTAAAGAAAGGACCAGATAATGTGCTCATGAACATGTCAATGGGTTCCCTATCAGTCAAGGGAGGTTGGACCCTACTTGCAAGGTCTATCCACTTCTGCGCATACTCCTTAAATCCTTCATCCTTCCCCATGGTCATACCTTGCAATTTAACCCTCGTCGGTGCCATGTCGGTGTTGTACTGGTATTGATGGTAGAAGGCAGTAGCTAGACCCTTCCAAGTATTGATGCGAGAGCCATCCAACTGATAAAACCATTCAAGTTGTGTTCCAAACTGACTCTCTTGGAAAAAGTGAATCCAGAGTTTTTTATCAGCAGTGTGCGGTTGTATCTTGCACACATAGGACTTCAAATGGAGCTTTGGGCAAGAAACCCCATCGTATTTTATGAAGGTTTGTATTTTGAACTTTTGGGGAATGACTACCCCAGAGATTAAGCCCAAATCGTCAAAATTCAAACCGGGAATAGCTTGGATTTCAATTGCTTTCAATCAGTCTTCTAGTTGCTTGTATTTGATATCTACGGGTGGATATTGTTCATTGAAATAATCATCATCAGATTCTTGGTCATTGATACAATCGGCCTGAGTACTCTTGACTTCACCAATTTGGTTCTCGTCCTCTTTGGATGAATCTTCCTCTATTGGAATTTGACGGATTGTCTCTTTGAACCTTTTACCCATGTTGAGTAGAGCTTTCTTCTTTGGCTTATTTTTAGTGGCCAACAAGGCCATCATATCCTGCTGCCCCTTGGCCAGGGCGAGTAAAGCTTCCTGAAATTGAGAGTTCTGGGCTTGAAGTTCCGTCACGGTTTTCTCTAGATCCATCTTGCTGAAATAAACATCGGAGAGATAAGGAAACCTGTTATGAAGACACCTGTCATGTCATGATGCATGAACATGAAATATGCAAATGATTTCAAGGATTTAAAGAATTTAACTTTCTATAGACAAAGAGTGAACAAACGTTAACTTGGATTAAATAATCCTTGATTTGAATACAAACATGTCTCTTGGGCTTACAACAACAGAAATAAGCATAAAGTAAACTCCTAAGACAGAAAAGTTGTGTGCATCTTCTTTGGCGCAATGTAGGTGTTTAAGCTCCTTTCTTCATGAAGTTCCCTTGTAAGCTCCAATATCTTCGTCTTGCTTTCATAGAACTTGGCTTCGAAGATGTCTCGTTCTCCTTTTAACTGAATCCAAGCGTTTTTAAAATCTTCAAGAGAAGTAGGCATATCAGGATAGAGGATCGTATGTGGAATGTCTCCCTCGACTACTGGCTCCATGATAATAGGTAAGATGGCTTCATAAGGCATCTTGAGACTTTGAGCGCGGGCCCTCACCCATTTAAGATAAGGCTCCAAAGGAATGGAATTCTTATGCCCTAATGTCTTGCTATCAATTTTGTTAACCATGCCCCAAGCTCGTATAAATCTTTGGCGGTAACCTTGGGTGTCGCTTTCGTAGTCTAATGCAATTCCTTGGATAAGTACCTCATAAGGGCCATCTCTTCTAGCGTACCCAAATTGTCGCAAAGCTAAACAAGGGTTGTAAGTAATGCCTCCCCTAATGCCAAGTAGAGGGACATTAGGGAATTCCCCACAGCGGTCAATGATGATAATGTCTTCTGAGGAGCGATAATACCAACGGATATCAGCATGCGAAAGTGACATTAATCTTTTAGACCATCTCATACCTTGTTCATTCTTCACCACAGATCGAGGTAGGTGAAAAATAAACCACCTAGCCAACAGAGGAGTGCAACACATTAAATTCCCCCTTTTCTTCAAAGTGCGAGAGTGAAGAGAATGCAATATGTCTCCAAGCAATGTAGGCACCGAATTACGAGATATGAAAACCTTCATCGCATTCACATCTATAAATTGGTCGGGGTTTGGAAATAGTACCAGTCCATAGATGAGAAGAGCCAGAATTTCCTCAAAGGCTTATAGATCTAAAATATCCCAACACTCTTGAGCCTTCTCCAATAAAAACTTTGCTAGTAACCCTTTAACACCACTCCTTGTTACCCAATTTGCTACTATGTCAGATGGTTGCAAATGTAGAGCTCGGGAAATTTCCTCAAATTTAGGGTTTCTTTCAATACCGTTGAAAGGGAACTGATTAAGAATGGGGATCCCTATGAGTTGAGAAAATTCCTCCAAAATGGGCGCAAGTTGGTAATCAGGAAAAGTGAAGCAATGATGCAAAGGGTCAAAGGATTGGACAAGCACCTTTACCATATCTTCTTCAATACTTGAGGTAACCAAAATGAGGAGTCGTCCATGTCTTTTGGTGAACGGGGAATCTTCAGGGACCCTTGATACTAAATCCTTGAGTTATGGAAGTATCCTCACAAGACTGACTTGGATAGTGCTCCTACGAGCGGAGGCCATGTCCTTCAAAACAGAACAAAGATAAATCCAAAAATCCTTGAAATGGTTAGTGATGTTTATGATGTTTATGATGTTCATGATGTTTCTTATGTTTATGTGCAAGTGCATATATAAAGCAAACAAGTCCTCAGTTTGGGCTTGCATGGGGTTTCCAGGTAAATACCCTCTTGAAGTTTTAGTTGGCTCAACCTGTCCTAGTTAAAAGTAACCGGGTTCTAAAGGATCTCAATATCACTGATCTTCCCCCCAAGTTTCGTTCAATAAGCGATTGAATCACAACCAAACAAAACTCAAGAGTCAAACCTCAATGAGTGTAGCATCGAGTATCAACCAACTTCGGACTGCACCAAAGTCGGTCATCTCGCTACGTCCTAATGGCCAAGTTGGTCAAGTAAGGTTCTAAGGTCAGTTGATGCTTTATGACACCACGTGGCGGCCCCATACTCTCCTTGACTGACTCAAGGGTTACCGGTACCAACCAAAGTGCCACATCAATGTAGCTACTGCTTCAACCGTGTCGGTATACCCCGCACAGTTCCCTCACAGTTTATTGCTACTTACCTAAAATGTATCCCCCAAATCCGGGTGTAGGATTTAAAACAATAACCCAAACAAGGAACCAAAATATAAAGCAAGAAAATCAAACAATATAAGCAAATAAATATGATCTATCCCTAAGGTAACCCCACTTTTAAAACTTTCCCCAATAGAGTCGCCAGTTCTGTGATACGGTGGGAGAACTGACTTGGGGTTTTGCGTTTGTGTTTGCAAAATATTGCGGTTTAGCAAGACTCGCCACCGACTTTTATTTTATCCAATAAGGAAAGGTGAAAAAGCATAGGAAAGACCTTTCGAGATGTTTTCTTGAGTTCGGGGGGTAGATTATGAAAAGGGAAGGTATTAGCACCCTTTCCATCCATGGTTTTCCATGGGCTCTTAGTTACTTGTTAGATCACTTGCTTTTGTTTGAAAATTATGCTTTTGTATGGTTTTTGAAAGTATTTTAAAAAGGTGTCATCGTTTAGGCGAACTTTTGAAAATATTTCAAGTTTTGGAAAGATGTATGTGATTGTTTTGAAAATAGCAAGGATATTTGTTTTGAAATTGAGCAAGTAACTAAAAGTAATCTAGCTACTCAAAAGGTTTTAGATGTGTTTTTCCTCCTCCTTTAGATGTTGCTACCTTACCATTGATTTGATAAGAAGCCCCATCGTTGGATGTGAAGGGACAAACGTGGGTCATCGTATAGTCATGATAGCAATGTTGTGAAATGACTTAGCACTTTTCTGTAGGGACTAAGATCATTTTGAAAGGCAACTTTGATAGCGTCATCGAGGGACTATGATCTTTTTCGATTTTTTTGTGCTAAGACATCCCATGTGCATAACATGGCCATTTTTGTAAGGCAACAAGTGGAATTTCCCTAAGGGTGCATGTGTGCAAGTGTGTTTGATTGCATGCATTTTGTCTTTGATTTTTGGGTTGTCTACTTCTTGATTTTATCTTGCCATACACACCTAATTACTTAACATTTATATGAAGGTAATAAAAGAGTGCAAAAAATAAATCCTACACTATTACAACCATATTGAATTGCATGAAAATATAAAGGCAAAAATAAGGTAAAAGCAAGAAAAATGGATCTTTCAACTTAGGGCAGCAACCCTTCGATTCTTCCATTTTTGGCCCTCTTCGACCTTACCTGAAAAGGGATGAAAGAATGAGTTTAGACTGGGGCCTAGAAGCCAGCATATTTTAGCTTTCGATTGGGGCCTGGAGGCCAGCATGTTGTGCCTTTCGACTGCCTCTTTCATTTGGCCTGAAGGTTAGTATGGAAGCCAGAGGCTTCGTTTCTAACTTTTCTGTCTCATGTTTCTTTCATTTGAGTTTTAATAGCAATATGGCCCAAGGCCATGCCAACATCACCTTAAGACTAGATTAGTTCTTTAAAGAGTATTTAAATGTACCAAGAGCAAAAGCCAAGAAGATTGTTAACCATGACACATATTAAGAGAGTGAAAACAAAACAAAAAAGAATAAAATAGTATGTACATGTTTTAAATGAAAAATAAAACTTATTTACATACTATGCTGGAAACGAAGGGCCAAAGGTTAAAAATGACTTACCTTGCTGGAGGTTAGAGCGTGTTCTGGACTTTGAAGCGGTTGCTTTGAATGCCTCTGGATTCGAAGGAAAAGACCCAGGGTAGGCCTTCGACACTAGATTCGAAAGAGAAAAACAAGTGAAATATCCTTCTTTGCTGGATTCAAAGGAAAGAACAAGTGGGATGCTCCTTGAGTCGAAGGAAACTGGAATGTGTTGTTCTTCAGAATTGAAGGAGGTAACAATGATTCTGGTTTTTTGTGATTTCACAAGTGTTGAAGTGTTTGAGAATTTTATGGTGTGTGAGAATTTTTAAGATACATTCCCCTCCTCTTCTCTCCCTCCTCTTTTTCTTTGTGCAAATGAACTCTCTATTTATAGAGAAAGGATTTTGGGAAGCTTGGGGAGCAAAAATAATAAAATAAGGCTCAGCTGGAAAGTAAGTGTCCACTTGTTCCATAAAAGCAAGATGAATGGTTCAGATGGGTTGCTTCTTTCTGAAGGGAAACAGGTGCAAGGCTCAAGACAAACTTTTCTAAAAGGTAGTATTATGCTGTTAAGTGCAAGTGGTTTTGGACAACAAATGGGTAAAGGCCTATTTTAGCTTGCATAAACAATTAAGTATAGGGTGATTCATAGGTTTGAGGCATGAAAAGGGAAAACACGTAGCCTATCCTATGGATCTAAATGTTCAACTTGATCTTTTGAGTCGAATCCTCCATCTTTCTACACCTTTCGACCAGACTAGAACAACACAACATTCGTTTTCACCAGTTATGTGTCATAATGCAGGACTATGGCGTGTCGAAGGGTTTGCAGATGGATTCAAAGGTGATATGAAGGCGCATTCGAATCATACATGAAGATGAATTTGAAAGTCACAGGAAGGTAGCCATTCATCCAATCAAAAACTTATGAATCCAAGGCCAACAGGTGAGGGGCGAATGGTGCAATCGAATGACACTTTTCAGAAGGTTATTAACTTCTGAATTGAAGGAAGCTTTCAGAATATTATTGACTTTTTGAATTGAAGAAAACCAAAAGGAGGCCTTTACTTCCTGAGTCGAAGGACATTCCTGTGTCGAAGGACATTCCTGAGTCAAAGGACACTGTTTCAAAGGGAAACAAAAACCCAATTGAAGCTTGTATGAAGATCATTTCCTTCTGAATTGAAGGAAGCTTTCATACCCAAATGAAATATGTAACCCAAGTGGCATGAAGCCCTTGCTCAACTGAAGCTTGTATGCAGATATGCAGGAGGTGAATGCCCAAATGAAGGCTTGTATGCAGGAATGAGATCAAAGCGCACTTGTTCGAAGGAAGCCTTTTCCTAAATCGAAGCTTGTGGTCGAAACAAGCTTACTCGAATGAAGCTAATGCCCAGTCGAAGCTTGGATTGAAGCAAACATATCGCCCAATCGAAAGCTCGTGTTCGAAGGAAGCATGTTGCCCAATCGAAGCATGTGGATCGAAACAAACATAAAGGGAGTCATTTCCTTTTAGCGTGAGGGAAGTTCCTGATTTCTGAATCGAAGGGTGTTCTTTCAAAGGAAGCAAGAACTTAGTCAAATCTTGTATGAAGATAT
Organism: Vicia faba; assembly: GCA_948472305.1. Classification (NCBI taxonomy): domain Eukaryota; kingdom Viridiplantae; phylum Streptophyta; class Magnoliopsida; order Fabales; family Fabaceae; genus Vicia; species Vicia faba. The sequence continues at coordinate 320,720,433 of OX451736.1, read as the reverse complement.
CTCTTGGCTCAAACAAAACTTGTGAGAGGAAAAGTTTGCAAGAGGCCCTTGGTGCAAGTGGATTCAAAGGATGCATAGAGATGGTTATTTTATCCCATCGAAGCTTGTCCAAACAAAACAAACATGCAGGCAGCATATGCCCAATCGAAGTAGACTTGTAGGAAGCTATTTGGTACTCAAAGCAAACATGCAGGCAGTGGAAGACAAAAATGAAGCCTACAATAAGAAGTCACATGCCCAGACGAAAGAGGCACGCTAGCAGCAACTTTTGAGCAATCGAAGGAGGTGCAAAGTCCAATCGAAGGGGGCTGAATCGAAGGAGACCTATTTTCCTCCAAATTTGTTAAAATGTTATTTTTATTTGTTTTCTCCCTTTTTGACAGTTTCCTTTTAATTCTGGTGTTGGAAAATCCCAATGTACTTGTGCAAGCTTGAACCTTGAGAATCTTTGTGAGGAAAGCCTTGAAAAATGAGAGGGCAAATTTTGGGGTACAACAGCCACACCACCTGGAATCGTAAAAGTTGGGACAAAAGCGTAACAACTTCTTCTTCCCTCATTTTTACCATATTTTCTTCATTCAAATCCAACTTTCTTCCTCCATTAACACCCACTATAACCCCACCACTCACATAACTCTCAATAACTTCCAAAACCTCTTCAATTTCCAACTACTTCTCCATAAAACCCCTTTTTCTCACTCAACCATTCCCAAAAATTCTCAACACTACCAACTCTTCATTCTCACAAAACCTTCAACATCTTTTCACCAAAAGAACTAATAATGGTAGGAGAAGACATCTTTCCCGAGGAACTCATTTTTCAAAAAGGTGGTGAAGGTAGAAAATAGAGGAAAAAGTATTAGTCTTTGTTGAGCTGGGACATTTTCTCCACGAGATATATTAATGACTCTTGCTTACATATATTAGGGATTTATAATAGTGTTTACTATCTAGTAGAAACACTAGGATTGCAAAATCTATTTGCATGTAGGGATCAAACATACATGAACCTAACACTGGAATTTTTGAGTTCACTTGTTTGTTACACAACACCTAACTTTGAAAGCACAGTAGGCAAAATTAATTCTGAATGTTTAATATCGAATATGTATATACCACTAATGCTATTGTATAATTATTGAGTGTTCCCTATAGGGAAGGTGTCCCTTGTGAGCCACTGTTAGAAATAAATTGGGTGTTTGACGCAGGAGAGTTTTGGAGGGATTTAACAGGTTTTGGTACTGATACTTTTGAAGGTAACCTGGCTTCATATGTTCACAACTCGGCCATCCGCATCTTTTTCAAAATGTTGGCAGATATCATCTTTGGCTGGGAAAACACAAATAAAACAAACTCCAAAGAGATCTTTTATTTGTAGGTTGTACTTACACAGAGGTCGGTAAACTTTCCCCCTTTATGATAGCCCACATGAACAATGTTGTCATTAAAAAGGGTTTCATCTCATTTGGAGGAATGATTACCTAACTTGCTCGTGCTATTGGGCTTGATCAAGAGCTTGCTACCCTTGAGCCTCTACCAAACTATATCCTCGATCTCCTCGCCATTAGACATATGCAGGTAGTTAAACCTAGGAAACTAGGAGGGAACTTCCTTACGGTGCATAATCAGGCCATTGAGAGTGTTGTTTTGCCATGCCCAAAATATATTGACATACGGAATAGGGAAAAGTAGACTTATGATTTACAGGCTGCCCCAACTACTAACCTACCCACAGATGCCCCTCAAAATGTTGACACAAGTAATGAAACCGATAAATAATATAATAGGAAAGATCATGTTTCATCGGTTCATAACTCACCACCCCCACAAGATTATGTACCACCTGCACACACTGCACCACATTTTCTCACTTTTTTCAGGGTACTTCATCTAGATACGAGATCCAAACTAGAGAAAATCCCCAGGATGAGCGTGACTCCATGTGGTATAGGAATAAGCATAAAATGATGGAGTTTATGAGAGATCCATGCTCAGACACAACGATCAGTATTTTCGGTACTAGAGGGCTAGCTCTCACAGGCTGCTCAAACCCAATGCCAACAAGTTGTGATTAATCACCTGATATGTAATGTCAACCTGGTACAAGCTAACCAAGCATCCATGATGGGTAACATACGCAGTCTAAGGGAATCAAATGCTACATTGGAGGAACATGTTTGGAAGCTCATCTTAGTTCAGTCCTCCAGGAACTAAAGCAGAATTCATCCTCAGAGACATGACCACCCGGAACTAGCACATGGGAGTGATGGCCATGGAGGCCCGCATTAGCAAAAATCAAGGTTCTACTTTTCCTTTTCCACCTTTGATTGAAACATTGAGGATAATGTTTGGTTTAAGTATGGGAGAGGAACTTTACTTTTTCTTATTTTTCTTGCTTTCTAGTTAGATTTATCGCTTTCTAGTATAATTGTTTAGGATTTCTTTTTCTAGTTCTAGTTTGTTTATTTGGTTATCGAGTCATTGCATGAGCTGTCGAGTCTTTATGTGTGGTTTCTTCTATTTGTTGTATTTTTCCCTTTTGTTGAGCCATGCCAAAAAAATTTGAGATGAAATATAGAGAAAACAATGCAAATTTTTTGAATTTCTGGCTATTAGACAAGTTAGGGATAGGTTGTAGAGACTTGGGAAAATGCCTAAAAGATCGGTATCGTCTTAATACCTTAAGTCTCCAAATTATAGAAATAAATCTACATAATTATTATGACATGGCCCTGAAGTATCACCTCTAATAAGTCCTTGAGTAGTTTAACTTAGTATTCAGCACCAGCTTAAGCATATTCTACGCAGGGAAGCTGATGAATATAACTGAATGATCCTAATAATGAAAAATATGGAATGCACCTTTTAAAGTTAAGTGTTCCTCACCCGGTCACATAACTTAATGGTTGTGGAACCTTCGAAAGTAACCCATTGTCAGTTGGTTTAGAGGTATCTGGTGATGAACTTTGTAGGGCACATTATGGTCTGGTCCCCCGCAACTGTAATTGGGTAAACGAAGGGGTTATACCACTTTAAGTACATGAACCTCATGCAAATAAAGAGGATCAGAGTCACTAACAGGTCACCTTGCTATGAGTGTGTATAGATAACGGGCTTAATATGATTGCGCCTGAATGAAAAAGGAAGAAAAACAGGATGAGTAAGTTTGGCCAAAACATAATAACATCATAAAAATTGGTTTGTATAGGAAGGAGACTTATGATTGTGAATGCAGAATGTGTTGTTACGATATCCTTAGTTTTCGAGTTAGTACCTATTGGTACAACCCTTCCCAAAGAAAAGTCTATAGCCTAGAATAAATATCTGAGCACCATTATTTTTCTTGTTAGCATAGGTTTTTCTTGAGGACAAGCAAAGGTTCAAGTGTGGGAGAGTTTGATAACTCTAAAACAAACTATATATTTGAATCGATTTGCACATGTTTTGTTAGTTATTTTACCTCTGTTTCCAGTGTTATATTGGTATTTTGTTTGTATTTCAGTTACTTGATCACATGAGATTCATACGCGAAGAAACGAAGCAATTCTTATGAAAAATGGAGAAAAGGGAGCAATTTACATTCAAGGAGACTAGAATGGGGTTCGTCATAGAGGTGGCCATGAGTTGTATGACATGTCCCACGCACAAATTCTCATAAAGACCAAGTCATACCAGTTTTGTAAAGGTGGCGCTCGCCACAAGGGGATGGAATTCGACATCCTTTATATCTCACAACAGTTGCAAAAGTGGGCTTGTATTGAGTTTGGATCATTTAATTTTATGAAGTTTAATCTTGCCGCCATTTACATTTCCTTTCAAGTTTTCCAGCAATTTACTTTGTACCAGATTCAAGTCTCCATTGGAGCAGGTTTTTATTAATCGTATTGCTTTTATTATATCGTATCTTTACTTATTTGCATGTTCTTGTTTTACTTTAACTTTATATCTATCAATTTCATATTTCAAGATTTATTTACTATGCATATTATGTTTAATTCCATATTAAATTCAATTGTTTTATCATTTGTTATAACCATGTCCGACTAAATCTATAGTGTTGGAATGTGAGGACTGTCGATCCGATGATACTCTAACTATTGTTCTTTTAGAAATACTTATGGGGATGTTTTGATTTTATTACAATTTTTCTAAACTTCATTTGATTGGTTACTATGAAAGTAGAACCGTAAATACGTTGGGCAAGATCAAAAATCGTCTGGTACTAAAGATTAAAGTTGTTTAGTTTTGATTAATAAACACCGCAAAAGAACTTTATTAATTAATTAGGAAAGTTTGATATTTTCAGAAAGTGATTTTAAAACTATTTTTGGACGCGTTTATACGTTTAAGAGTTGGTTGTCCGTGCGAAAGTCAGGAACCCTTTAAAGTCTAATTTTTCAATCAAAATGACTTTTCGTCTGAGCAAAGGAAACTAATTTCTAAAAAAAGGTCTTTACTTCTTTAAAGAAAAGTAAGTTTGGCACACGAGAGAGGACAATATAAATTAGAGAGTAAAATCTGGTTCCAATTACGTGATAGGAACTATTCCTTTTTAATTAATTCTTTAGAAGGTGTGAAAAACACAAAAAAAGGGAGGGGGGGGGGGGGGGGGTTTGAATTGGGTTTTTAAAACAAAACTTTTCTTTTAAAATACCTTTTGCTTAGAAACAAATAAATTCACTTAGTGATAATAGAAATAAGATGCTTGAGACAAGTAACAACAATGTTTATACTAGTTCACTTGTGAAACCCTCAAGCTAGTCTAGTCCACCCGCCAAGGTGATTTCGCCTCTCTCCAACGAGGACTTAATCCAATAATCAACATATTATTACACTTACACACGCCAACTGTATGTAACTAATAATACAATCTTTAAGACACACAAGTCTTAAACTACTCAAGAATTCTAACCTAACTGGTCTCTCAAGGAACAATCAAACAACTGTTTGAAATATTTTGTTTACAATGAAATGCTTCTACACAAGATGAATAGTAAATAGATTTTAAGAACAATAGACTGGAGAACAATATGAAATCTTTATGAACAACGCATTTGCGTAGATGAATAGTGAATTAGAAGTTTTCTCTCTTAGTCTTCAACCATTTATATAGAAAATAAAATAATATATTCGTTGAAGGGCATTCCTAGAAATTCCATAATGTTTGGCGGCTTGAGCAATCACGTGGGGGACAAGATCGTGCAATGTGCCCGTCCTTGATGGTAGTGGAATGAAAAATTATTTATTGTACTATATACTGTTATACCATGTAAACGTTATCTTCTTTTTTCTGTACTTCAGAGGCTTCTGCGAGCATGAGCTTAGAAGAGAGAACATAACACAAGGTCATCAGAACTTCAATTCTTCAGAACAACGTCTTTAAAGTCTTCATCACTTGGTCTTGAGATCCTTTTATAGAACCTTGGGTCTTTATAACTTCAAGTCTTTAGAGTCTTCAGAACTTCGTCTTCAAAGTCTTTAGCGCTTAGTCTTGAGAACCCTTTTTCTTTAGAAACATGAGTCTTTAGCATCTGGACTTAAGTAGAAGGTTCTGTCTTCAGATCTTTTGAATGGTTTCTTTAGAACACATTGTGTTTCAGAAACATGAGTCTTTAGCATAGTGACTTAAGTAAAACTTATGTCTTCAGATCTTCTGACTAGTTTCTTTATACTTCATATCAGAGCCCACACTTTAGAGCCTTTTGGAGTGTCTTGCTAATGTTCATCAAAATTTGTGTAGCACAAAAGTGGAACTAATTCTCTTCTAATATCTTGGCCACGCCATTCATCAGAAGTAGAACCTGTTTGTTAAATACTCAAAAATAACAAACATTAGAGTATTAAAATTGTTCATACGAACATACTCATTTGTTATCATCAAAACTCAGAGATAATATTGTAGAAACAAGTCTTGTTCTAACAATCTCCCCCTTTTTGATGATGACAAAGCTACATATTTTGATGACACAATTTTGTACATAATCAGAAAAAATGAAAATAAAAAGAGTAAGAAACACTTATCCTTTTTACAAAACTCCCCTGAGTCAAAGACTTGATGAAGATCAAATATCATGACTCTGAACCATTTGAGTAGAACCCCCCTGGTTCCAATAGATTATATATTTGATATCTTAAGAGTCTTGACTCTAGATGCCAATAAAACCAATTGAGATCTTGAAACTTTAACTTCACCAAGATAACTTCTAGATTCTCAATTCCCAGAGTCTGATTATGAACTGAAGGATTCTTCAGAGTCTGAAACCAAAAGTTATACAACAACCTTGCGTAATACTTTTAGATTTTTGTCTTTAATCAGCATTCACATTTTCTGAAAAAGAAAACAATTCTAATAGAATTAGAAGTTTAAATGGGTTAGAATGTAAGAAACTCTTTTCAGAGAATGTTTTCCAGAATATGATTATTAGAATCAAAATTACGTTCATTTAATTACTCCCCCCTTTTGTCATAATCAAAAAGGTAATTATGTGTAAAGCATAAAAACCAGAAGAAATAACAAGTAAAGAGAAGAAGTGATTAACCAAAGTAGACTTCATTGATATTTAGAAGGTTACATAGCAAAATGAAAAACAACTGAAAGAAGATAAACAAGGAAAACTATCTAAACTTGAAAAGCATCACAACTCTCAACAAACAAGGCATTTATTCCAGTGAACGGATCCCTTCGAACAGTTTCAATTTCATCAAATAAGGATTGAATGATTTTTGAGAGTTTCTGGATTCAAGAATTGATATCTTGAGATGGTTGTAGATTATTACCAAAAGATAGAATATGCATTTTTGTGAAGGCAATAAAGAATACACATATATCTTGGAAAAACTTTATCAAGATCTTCCCCTCTGGGATGAAGGTTTGACAACAAGAACAGAAACAAAATTTTTGTAGAAGGTTTCAAAAATTCCGCATTAATGGGTTCATATCAAAAGGAAGTGTTATGAACATTTGGGAATAAATCAAAATTCATGCAAGAATTGGGGACAAAAAAAAATCCAGATGGCTTCATCAATGGAGGAGCGAGTGATGATAAGAGGAATACCGAAGATATGGGAATGAATGTAGTTTCCATCAGAACTGGCAAAGGCATGAAGCCAAAAATCCTTCACAAGGTTAGGATATATGGGTCCTCGAATCATAGAAGCATACCCAGACCAACCTTGATTTCAATTAATGTGTTTATGTGACCATCATCAGACACATAATTGGGTATTTTATCTTTGATAACTTCTAGAAGATTCTCATCTACTTGAAAAGTTCTAATGGCCATCATATGCATAGATGCTTAGAGAGAAGGAAAGAAAAAAGGTTGAAGATAAAAAAGGATAAATACTTGAGGAAAGACTACAAAAGAGGATAGATATAAATAGTCAATAGAAAGTTTAAATAAAAAGACGACTGAAACACCCAAGAGAATTGATTGAAAAGAGAGAGAATCAAACCACGTCACAAACTGCTAAAAGAAGGGAATAAAGAGAGAATGGTAGATTAAAATTTAAGATAGAAGATCATGAAAACACATAACTGGAAAACCACAATGAAGATCTTAGTAGTCATATCAGTCAAAATAAAAGAATACGACACAAAACAATTGTTCCCAAGATAAAAAGTGTTTAGAGAAAGGAAAGGAATAGACATAATAGAGAGGAGTAATAAATAAATATAATCAAGATTAATCAATTCCAAGAAAAGTTACTGCTCAAGCATAGCCTAGGTAGAGTGTGATAAACACAACATCCAATTATATGATACATTTGATATTCTCAACATCTGGAAAACCAAGAAGGTTTCCATCTGATCAGAGACATTTCTGACGAAACATCTTCTGAAGAACTGAGTTGAAATAAATGAGAAGTTTTTTGATTAAGTCAGAATCTTATTAATTCAAACCGAGACTAAAACACATTTGATTCTGATGAAATCTTACTCTGGATAGAAATCCATTTTCAGATGCTTCAGAATAAACATAAATCTATCTTCAACTAAGGGTTTTGTAAAAATATCAGCCCATTGATAGTCTATATCTATGAATTTTAAAGATAATATCCCTTTCTGAACATAGTCTCTAATAAAATAATGTTTGATTTCTATGTGTTTAGCCATGTAGTGTAAGATAGGATTCTTACTTAATCAAATTGTCGTTGTATTATCATAGAAGATAGGAATGTTACTCTCATAAATCTGATAAACATCCAGATGATTCTTTATCCAAAGCATCTGAGGGCTACATAGTGCTGCTGAGATGTACTTTGCTTCTATTGTTGATAGAGTGATTGTAGATTGCCTCTTACTTGACCATGAGATAAGATTCTTTCCCAGAAATTTGCAGTTTCCAGAAGTACTCTTTCTTTCTAGTCTGTCTCCAGTGTAATCTGCATCACAAAAACCAGAAAGAGTATATTCTGATTTTTTTATCATATATCAAGCCAAGGTTAGGGGTTCCTTTCAGATAATTTAGATCTATCTTAACAATAGTTAAGTGATATTCCCTAGGATGTGATTGAAATCTAGCATAGAGATGAACACTAAATAAAATATCAGGTTTAGTTGCAGTCATATATAGAAGAGAGCCTATCATACCATAATATAGCTTCTGACATACCTTTCCATTCACCTCTTCTTTCTCCAGAATGCATGTTGGATGCATCAGAGTCTTTTCTAGGGTACAATCCATCATGTTTAATTTCTCCAAAAGTTCTCTAGTATACTTGCTTTTATGGATGTAAGTAGCTTCTGGATTTAAATCAATCTGGATTCCCAAAAAGAACTTCAGTTCTTCCATCATACTCATTTCAAACTTAACCTTCATTAACTTGGAAAAATCCTAGCAGAGGGAGGGATAAGCAGAACCAAAAATAATATCATCAACATAAATTTGAACTATCAGAATATCATTTTTGAAGGTTTTGTAAAAGAGTGTAGTGTCAACCTTCCCTCTGGTAAATTTATTTTCTAAAAGAAAATTACTCAATTTGTAATACCAAGCTCTGGGAGCTTACTTCAGACCATAAAGAGATTTCTTTAGTTTAGAAACAAAATTTGATTTCTTAGAGTTTTCAAAACTAGGAGGTTGTTTGACGTACACTTCTTCTGAAATATAACCAATCAAAAATGCACTCTTAACATCCATTTGGTAAAGGATGGTGTTATGATCTACAAAAAAGGAAACTAAAAAGAAAATAGCTTCTAACCTGGCGACTGGTACAAATATTTCTGTATAGTCTAACCCTTCTTGTTGATTATAACCTTGTGAAACCAGTCATGCCTTATTTCTGACAACTTCACCTTTATCGTTAAGCTTGTTTTTGAACACCCTTCTGGTTCTGATGAGATGAACACCTTTGGGTTTCTAAATAAGATCCCAAACATCATTATTTTAGAATTGGTTCAATTCTTCTTCCATATCCATAATCCAATATTTTTCTAGAACGACTTCCTCAATAAATGTAGGCTCTATTAAAGAAACTAAGTCTAGAAGAACTTCATCAGAAGGTGTGAAAAACACAAGAAAGGGGTGGGGGTTTGAATTGGTTTTTTAAAACAAAAAATTTCTTTTAAAATCCCTTTTTCTTAGAAATAAATAAATTCACTTAGTGATAATAGAAATAAGATGCTTGAAAGAAGTAACAACAATGTTTATACTAGTTCACTTGAGAAACCCTCAAGCTAGTCTAGTCCACCCGCCAAGGTGATTTCGCCTCTCTCCAACAAGGACTTAATCCAATAATCAACAGATTATTACACTTTCCCACACCAACTGTATGTAACTAACAATACAATCTTTAAGACACACAAGTCTTAAACTTCTCATGAATTCTAACCTAACTGGTTTCTCAAGGAACAATCAAACAACTACTTGAAATATTTTGTTTACAATGAAATGCTTCTACACAAGATGAATAGTAAATATATTTTAAGAATAATAGACTAGAGAAAATATGAAATCTTTATGAACAACGCTTGTGCGTAGATGAATAGTGAATTAGCAGTTTTATCTCTTAGTCTTCAAGAACTTATATAGCCAATAAAATAATATATCCGTTGAAGGGAATTTCTAGAAATTCTAGAATGTTTGGCGGCTTGAGCAATCACGTGGGGGACAAGATCATGCAACGCGTCCGTCCTTGATGGTAGTGGAATGAAACGTTTTTTATTGTACCATGTACTGTTATACCATGTAAACATTATCTTCTTTTTTCTGTACTTCAGAGGCTTCTGCGAGCATGAGCTTAGAAGAGAGAACATAACACAAGGTCATCAGAACTTCAAGTCTTCAGATTCTTCAGAAAAACATCTTCTGAGTCTTCAACACTTGGTCTTGAGAACCTTTTCTAGAACCTTGGGTCTTCAAAACTTCAAGTATTAAGAGTGTTCAGAACTTCGTCTTTAGAGTCTTTAGCACTTAGTCTTGAGAATCCTTTGTCTTTAGAAACATGAGTCTTTAGCATCTGGACTTAAGTAGAAACTTTTGTCTTCAGATCTGTTGATTGGTTTCTTTAGAACACGTTGTCTTTCAGAAAAACGAGTCTTTAGCATCGTGACTTAAGTAGAACTTATATCTTCAGATCTTATGACTTGTTTCTTTAGACTTCATATCAGAGCCCACACTTTAGAGCGTTTTGGAGTGTCTTGCTATTGATCATCAGAACTTGTGTAGCACAAAAGTGGAACTAATTCTTTTCTAATGTCTTGGCCACACCATTCCTCAGAAGAAGAACATGTTTGTTAAATACTAAAAAATAACAAACATTAGAGTATTAAAATTGTTCATACAAACATACTCATTTGTTATCATCGAAACTCAGAGATAATATTGCAGAAATAAATCTTGTTCTAACAATCTCCCCCTTTTTGATGATGACAAAACTATGTATTTTGATAACACAATTGTGTACATAATCAGAAAAAGTAAAAATAAAAAGAGTAAGAAAAACTTATCCTTTTTATAGAACTTCCCCTGAGTTAAAGACCTGATGAAGATCAAATATCCTGACTCTGAACCATTTGAGTAGAACTCTCCCTAGTACCAATAGATCAGATATTTGAGATCTTGAGAGTCTTGACTCTAGATGTCGATAAAACCAATTGAGATCTTGAAACTTTAACTTCATCAAGACAACTTCTAGATTCTCAATTCTTAGAGTTTGATTATAAACTGAAGCATTCTTCAGAGTCTGAAACCAAAAGTTAGACAACAACCTCACATAATACTTTCAGACTTTTTTCTTTAATCAACATTCACATTTCCTGAAAAAGAAAACAAATCTAACAGATACTGAAGTTTAACTGGGTTAGAATGTATGTAGCTCTTTTTAGAGAATGTTTTCTAGAATATGATTATTAGAATCAAAATTACGTTCATTTAATTACTCCCCCCTTTTTTGTCATAACCCAAAAGGTAATTATGTGTAAAGCATAAAAACCAGAAGAAATAACAAGTAAAGAGAAGAAGTGATTAACCAAAGTAGACTTCATTGATATTCGGAAGGTTACGTAACAAAATGAAAATAAAATGAAAGAAGATAAACAAGGAAAAATATCTAAAATTTAAACGTGTTGTACCCCAAAATTTTCCCTCCCATATATCTCAGCACATGGCAAGTGAGGTCCCCAAATTGCTCAAGGAAGTTCAAGAGTTGACCAGACAAACTCTCTCCTAAGGCAGTCTATCTCAAATTAGGGTTTCCATTTTCATCAAGATGTGTGGAAAACAAAGGACTCAAATTATAAAGATTTTCCTAATATGTTCTCAAGATCACCCATGATAAGTTTCAAGACTTGCAGAAGAAGTTTGCTCAGTCAATTGCTCAAATGCCTGAAAATCAATTGTGTTAGGTCAAAAGTCAACTGTGGCCCACATACAGTCAAACTTCAAGATTTTTGGTCAAAATCCTAATTTTGAAGTATTATCCATCATTTGATCAAGGGTTGATCATGATTCCTCAAGGATTGCTCACAATTCATCAAAACCCAAAAGTTGCTAAATTAGGGTTTTGTAGGAAAAGTCAACTCAACTTTGACCAAGCATAACTTTCTCATGTTTTATCAGAAATGACCCATACAAAGCTCATTTTGAGGAGGATGCATTTCCCAACAATTCATCCTCATCTCCAAAGTTCAGAATATGCACTCACAAAAAGATATGAATTTTGACATTATAGGTCCTTTTGAAAAGTCAACAAAAACACCTTTTGGGTCAACGCTTCATACATGAACATGGAAGACTCAATTGAGATGAAACTAAAAGGGTTGCTTATAGGACATCCTAAGCTTTCTAAAAAGTCCAAGAACACCCCTCTAGGGTCAAAATTTATAGAGTTATGTATTGGCCAAGTTGGTCATTTTTGAAAAATTGCCAAAAGTCAAATGTGCTCAAATTTGAATTTTTTGCTAAATGGACCCAACTTTTTATGCTTTCATCTCACTTATAACATGGTCCACGACCCAAATGCTCATTCACATCTTATTTTCTTCATTATTTATTTTATTTTGATTTTTTATTTATTAAAAATTAAATTAAATCAAATAATTGGTAAAATATAGAAAAGATTTGTTTTGATTGGATTTTTGGACAGAATCACAAGCTCATTATGCTGGAAGATCAGAATCAAATCATATCAATGGCAATTTTTACAAGAAAGGCATGATTGGAATGATTATGGAAATATATCATATGGCTTAAAAATCAAATATTCCATTCATGAATTCTCAAGATTGGATCCAAAATTGTTAACCTAATTGGATTCAATACATATACTAAATTTTATGGAACCCTGAAGACAAGAACTTTCGTGTACAACCTGCCTCCAAGAACCAGAACAAAACTCAAAAATCTGGACAAAAAGTGAGGTTTTGATTTCAGGATAGAGGACCTTTGAGAGCAATTCAAGGCCAGCAATCCATTCCTGGGCATCTCCGGAAGCTTCTCCATTCTCTCGCACGTCCCTACACGTCCAGAATCACGCCCTATCACTCTCACGGTTTCCATAATTATCTAAATTCGATTACTGTAATTCTTGCATCTTTAGCATGTTTAAGTTACATATTTATGTTCATCATGATGTTTGCAATGTTTCTGGATAGTTTGATTTAATTTATTGTGCAAGAATAAGCTTTTTCCATTGTTAGGGTTTCGTGCTCCAATTTGGGGTTTTGGGTTTCAAGCAAAATTAGGCCTGATAAAGGGTACCTTGATGATCAGAGCTTCAAACCTAGATGATTCATGGTCCCCAATGGAATTTATATGGTGTATGCTTGATTCTTGAATCACACAGGTTTCAGCAACAGACCTGCGTCTGTAGGTAAAGGTTCAGATCCTAAAGCGACGATTCCAGGGAAGAAGACAACAGCGTGTAACAACCTGACTGGTCGGTTTAAATTTTGGTGCGTTAATCTGGCCAGAAACATGTTTTTCTAATATATTATTTGTTTCTATTATATTAACAAGTTAACATCCAGCGCAGTTGGTCAGAAGAAGGAAGTCAGAAGATCATGATTCTAGGTTCGATCCCAGGCGTGAGCTTTTGGCATTTTCTCCATTGTTTTCACCAGATCCAGCACGTGCACCTTCTGATGGCCATCAACTTCTGGATCCCAGCCAGAGTCAGATCCAGCGCACCTCACCTTCTGAGGGCCATCATATTCTTGATCCATCAGCCAGAGCCAAATCTAGTGCATTTCACCTTCTGAGGGCCATCATATTCTGGATCCATCAGCCAGAGCCAGATCCAGCGCACCTCATCCTCTTGGTCCATCTCCAGCCAGATGTGCTGACAGCAGGCCCCTTTGGTTATTTCTACTATTTTTCTTTAATTCCTTTTCTTTAATTATTTTGTTTTTTTTATAAAAAAATCAACACAAAAATTATTTTATTAAATTAACCAATCAAAAATCACAAAAAAAGGATTTATTCTTCTTAATAAATGTTTTTTTAATTAATTAGTTTAATTAATTTAGGGCAACTTTAATTTCTTTCACAATTAAAATTCAATTAGAAAATTAGGTTAACTTTTGATTTAATTTTTCTCTCTTTCTCAAATAAAATAAGAAATACAAAAATAGGTTTTTTTTAGAGTGAATTAATTTATTTGTCTTGATTTAAAATTAATTAGAACTTAGGATTTTCTTTTTAATTCAATTATTCACTATTTTCTTAAATAACAAAACATATTTTTTTAATCAATCGCAAATAGGATTAGTCAAAGGGTCAAAACCTTAGTCGCCTCACATTTAATTGCCCCGCGCTTGTTGTTTATTTTGCCAATATTTTGTAACTGTTCATGGTTTGTAATAGTTAACTTAGGGTTCTACTTACTGTTTAAATTCCCCGGTTTTTTGGCTATGTAATTAATCCCTCTCCCCGAAGCCTTGTAATAGCGTAGGTTTATTTTCTCACATTTTCAATTCCTGCAAATATTTAACGGTCTAGATGTATGCTAATAGGATTGTATGACAAGAATGCGTGACAAAATTAATACGGTTAGAAAACCCTAATGTGCAAAGATAAATAACTGAAAAACAAATCACTCGCACATATCACTCTTAGGGTATACTCTCACTTCGGTTGCCTTCGGTAAACGATCATTAAGCTTAGGGTGTCTTAGTGGTTGCCCTCCTGTCTAAAAAAGGATCAAATATCCCATTCGAATGTTGCCTCGAATATGATCTCAAGACTCTAGGGTTATTACTAAGGTGTCCTAATATTGCTTTAGTGAACATACGTCCCTTTTGAATTGACCTTTACAATTCCAACGACAGTGCTACCTATTCCTTAATAGTGGGATAGCGTTGTCTAAAGGAAACAAGAATAAAAACAATCTTTTTTCGAGTAGGTAGATGCTAGTAGGTACTTGCTCAAATCAAAACCTTTTCACACTTACACTTTTCAAATAAACTTTCAAAACAAACTTCGTCACACTCTTGAGGACTGATACAAGGGTTATCACGAAGTAAAACATTTTCAAAAGCAAAGCACAAACGCAAGCAATTTTAAAAAGATGAGCAAGTACCTAAGAGCCCATGGAAAACCATGGATAGAAAGGGTGCTAACACCTTCCCTTTCTATAATCTACCCCCCCCCGTACTCAGAATATCTCGAAAAAGGATTTTTTCTGTACTTTTTTCCTTTCCAAGATTGGATGAAATAAAAGTCGGTGGCGACTCTTGCTTACCGCGACATTTTGCGAATAAAAAACACAAAATGCAAAGCAGTATTAAAAAGTCGGTTCTGCCACCGTATCACAGAACTGACGACTCTGCTGGGGAACTTATAAGTGGGGTATACCTTAGGATCTAGTTCATCATAATTGCTTCTCTTGATTGCTTTATTTTTAAAGGTTCTATTTGTGGTTACTATATATCCTACACCCGGATCTGGGGAATACCTTTTAGGTAAGTAGCAATAGACCATGAGGGAACTGTACAGCATAGACCGATACGGTTGAAGCAGTAGCTACGTTGGTGTGGAACTTTGGTTGGTACCAGTATACCTTGTGGAGAAACGAGGAGAATACGGGGCCGCTGTGTGGTGTCGTTAAGCATCAACTGACCTTAGAACCTTTAATCGCCCAACTTGGCCATTAGAAAGTAGTGAGATAGCCGACCTCGGTGTAGAGCTGAGAACTGGTTGATACTCGATGCTACACTCATTGATACCATACTCTCAGAATAATTTCGGCCGCAAGAAAAGATTGCGTGAGCTGAAACCATGACCGATGAAGGATGGTCACTGATATTGAGATCCTATAGAACCAGGTTACTTTTCTAGGACAGGTTTGAAACCAACTTAACTTCAAGAGGGTATTACCTTTGACCTCATACAAGCCTTAAACCTAAGGGTTTTGTGTGATTTGACTGTGTTTGCAATACTTGTGTTTGCTATATCTGTGGTTTATCATGAAATCATGCATCATAACATGGAATTCATGCTTCATTACACTAACCATTTCAAAGACCAAGGGAATTTATCTTTGTTCTGTTTTGCAGATCATGGCTTCCATTCGTAGAAACACCATCCGAATCAGCTTTGTGCAGATACCTTCCCAACTTAAAGAGCTAGCATCAAGAGTTTCTGAAACTTCTACTTTCATTAAGAGACACGGTCAGCTTCTCATCTTGGTTACTTCAAACCTTGATGAACAGATGATGAGCGTACTTTTTCAGTTCTTCGATCCTAAGCATCACTACTTCACCTTTCCAGATTACCAGCTGGTACCCACCTTGGAAGAATTCTCTCATCTATTGGGCATATCCATTCTCGAACAGGTACCCTTCACAAGTATGGAAGAAGTTCCTAGGCTAGAAGACATTGCCTCAGCCTTGCATTTAAAACGGGCCGATGTGGTATCCAATTGGGAAACTTGAAGCGGGGTCGAAGGTTTTCTAGCCAAATTTCTGATAGACCAGGCTCAGTTATTTTGGGATGATTTGGATTTTCAGGCTTTTGAGGATGTCTTGGCTCTTCTTATCTATGGTTTAGTTCTCTTCCCTAATCCGGACTCCTTTGTAGATGTGAGTGCTATCAATATTTTCCTTTCTCGCAATCCTGTGCCTACCTTGCATGGAGATATCTTGCATGCTCTCCATACTCATACTATGAAGAGAAGAGGGACTCTTATGTGCTTCATGCCGTTGCTGTCGAGGTGGTTTATTTCTCACCTCCCTAAGTTTGTGCTAAAGAACGAAGAAGGTTTAGGTTGGTCACACATAATAATGTCACTTGCTTATACGGATATTCTTTGGTGTTCCCGGGCTATGGAAGACACTGCTGTTATTGACTGTTGTGGGGGATACTCTAATGTCCCATTACTTGGTACCAGAGGGGGTATAACTTATAATCTTTGTCTAGCTTTGTGACAATTTGGTCGTGCACGAAGAGATGGTCCCCATGAGTTACTTCTCGAGGACATTGTATTCGACTATGAGGATGATGTTAGGGAGCATCGCTGAAGGTTCATACGAGCTTGGGGCATGGTAAATAGATCTGACCCCGAAGAGTTGGGACCGAAGACTTCCCTTCCTATGCAGCCTTACTTCCAATGGGTCTGAGCTCGCGCCCAGAAGCTTATGATGCCTTATGCAGCCATATTACCAGTGATTGTGGAGCCCACTAATGAAGAAGGCATTCCTTACATAATTCTCTATCCTTACATGCCCATTGATCCTGGGGAGTTACAGAGGTATTGGATTCAGCTGAAGAATGAGCAAGATACTTATCGGGAGCAGTTCCATGAGCAAGAGAGGAAGGTTTTAAAGCTCACCAGGCAGCTCGAGGAAGAAAGAGTGATTAATGACTATATCAGCACAAAGAGGAAGCTTCCATGGGACTTTTGATTTTTTCTTTTCTAGCCTTAGTTTTGTTTTATTTACTTCTTTGTAACGCCTTAAAGGCATGTTGAACCTTTCAAATTTAAGCTAATAAAGTTTTGTTTATTTTGGTTTGTAAATTTAAATTTCCCAAAGTCTTTGAAATCATTACATACGCATCCCATTATCATGCACATCATTACAGGTACCACTACAGGTTTCTCATCTTCTTCGCTATTTATTTCAGCAGAAATGTCTTTCGATCAAGCCATCAAAGACCTTCAGGCGCAGAACGCCCAGTTCCAACAGATGTTCATAAGTCTGGCTAAGGGGAAGGAGGATTTGAAGACCCTTATTCTGAAAGAGAAGAAGAAGAAGAAGAAGAAGAAGAAGAAGACTGGTATTCTGAATATGGGTAGAAGGTTCGGAGAAAGGTTGAAGCATCAAACTGATATGACCTTTTCATCCAAGGAAGCGGAGAACCAAGAAAGGGAAAAGGACCCTAGTCCTGCAGTTTCTGACAATGATACTAATTTTTATGATGAGCAATATCCTCCTGCTGAGGATAGGTACAAGCTGTTAGAAGACCGTCTGAGTGCTATGGAGGTTCAGAAGATACCTGGTTTAGATTTCGAAGAATTGGGACTGGTATCGGGAGTGGTCATCCCTCATAAGTTCAAATCTCCGGTTTTCACCAAGTATGATAGGGTGTCCTGCCAAAAACTTCATCTCCGCTCGTATGTCAAGAAAACCCAACCCCACACAACTGATAAAAATTTATGTGTGCATTTCTTTCAAGATAGTCTGTCAGGGACTCAGCTTTAATGGTTCTACCAGTTGGAGGGAGCCAGTGTCCGAAACTGAGAAGATCTTGCTGCTGCTTTCTACAAGCAGTATCAGTATAATGTCAACCTTGCTCCCACTCGTACTCAACTCCAGAGTATGTCCATGGGTGCAGGTGAAGGGTTTAAAGATTATGCTCAGAAATGGAGAGAATTGGCTAGAAGAGTCCAACCCCCTTTGTCTGATAGGGAGTTGGTTGATATGTTTCTAGGGACGCTATCTGGTTCGTTTTTCAATCAATTGATCAGCAACTCGTCATTTGGTTTCACCTAGCTAATTTTAACTGAAGAAAGAGTAGAAGCGGGAATTTGGAGTGGTAAAATACAAAAGGATGCCTCCTCGAGTTTAGAAAAGAAGCCTTTCACTGGTAAGAAGGAAGCCAGTGCAGTCTATACCCCAAGGGGACAAAGCAGATCTGAACACCGTCAAATGGTAAATGCTGTAGTGATAACAAGACCCGCAGTTGCCCCACAATGCAATAATCAACAAAGGGTGGAAAAACCACAACGACAGTTTACCCGCATCAATATGACTTTGGCTGAAGTTCTGCCTCATCTGTTAAAATCCAACTTGGCGACCTTGAGAGAGGCTCCCAAGAACCCCAACACTACATCTCCCCGCTATAACCCAAATGCCCGCTGCGCTTATCACTCCGAAAGTCCAAGCGATGATACAAACGACTGTTGGGCCCTGGAAAATAAGGTGCAGGACCTGATCGAAGCCAAAGAGATATAGTTCGATGCTCTAGAAAAGACGAATGTTATAACTGCACCCATGCCCAAGCATGGCTCGGGAATTCATGCTATTAAGGTTGTCTCCGCCATAGAAGATGCTGATGATGAGAACCCAGACATTGACAGTTGGATCTACCCAACTACCAACGGTGGACCGAATAACGGGATGGCTAGGGACTTCATACCTATTTCTTTTATTTCACAGTAATTGACTCATTTTTTTAAGATTTGTAATAAACAATTTGAAACTTTACGGTCCGGTGCCTTGCCCAAGGAACCTTGGCTTTGCTTGTGAGGGATCATTATTTGTCATTTCATATATCATTAATAAAGCATTGGACGTTTCTTGCATACAAATTTTGCGCTCCTTGTTTTTTTATTATGTTTCTCACTTTATCAAAACAGCTATTCTCTTACACACACTCACGTATCATAATGCAGATCCATATCCACTATGGATCCCATTAATAACAGCTCTACTACTGCCAGTTATGACTTCAAAAATCCAATCAACCAAGCCGAGGACGAAGGTGAGGATGATTGTGAGGTGCCTGGAGAACTTGCTAGACTATTACAGCAGGAAGAAAGGGCCATACGACCTCATGAAGAGCCAATTGAGTCAGTGAATCTGGGTACAAAAGAAGACAGGAAAGAGGTTAAGATAGGTGCAAATCTGGAGCTGTGTCAAACCGAGGTTGGTACAGATGCTACATGATTATGTTGAGATCTTCTCCTGGTCCTATGAAGACATGCCTCGTTTGGACACTGATATTGTGGTACATTGCCTGCCGACTAAAGAAGAGTTCCCTCAAGTAAAGCAGAAGGTCTTCCGTATGGGTTCTGAAATGTCAGAGAAAATCAAGGCAGAGGTCATGAAACAGTTCGACGCAGGATTCTTAGCTGTCACTTGTTATCCGCAGTGGGTTGCCAACATCGTTCCGGTACCTAAGAAGGACGGTAAGGTACAGATATGTATGGACTACAGAGATCTGAATAGGGCCAGCCCCAAAGATGACTTCCCGCTTCCTCACATTGATGTTCTAGTCGACAACACCGCACAACACAAGATCTTCTCCTTCATGGATGGTTTTTCTGGCTACAACCAAATCAAGATGGCTCCTAAGGACATGGAGAAGACAACCTTCGTTACACAGTAGGGCACCTTCTGTTACAAGGTAATGCCTTTTGGGTTGAAGAATGTTGGGGCAACTTATCAGCGCGCCATGGTCGCTTTGTTCCACGATATGATTCACCATGAGATCGAGGTGTATGTTGATGACATGATAGCCAGGTCCCAGACTGAGGAAGAGCACCTTGATCATCTCCAAAAACTTTTTGACATATTGAAGAGGTACAAACTGAGGTTGAATCCGTACAAGTGTACCTTCGGGGTAAGGTCTGGTAAGCTTCTGGGTTCTGTTGTCAGTGATAAGGGTATTCAGGTAGACCTTGCAAAAGTAAAAGCCATACAAGATATGTCAGCTCCCCGCACAGAGAAGGAAGTTAGAGGTTTCTTGGGATGTCTAAATTACATCGCCAGGTTCATTTCACATCTGACTGCTACTTGTGAGCCAATCTTCAAGCTGCTGAAGAAAGATCAAGTGGTAAAATGGAATGATGAATGCTAGACTGCTTTTGAAAGAATCAAAGAATACCTTCAAGAACCACCAATTTTGATGTGTCTAGTTGAAGGAAGACCTTTGATATTATACTTGACAGTACTAGACAATTCAATGGGGTGTGTGCTGGGGCAGCATGACGAGTCTGGTCGAAAAGAGCAAGCCATTTATTACCTTAGCAAAAAGTTTACCGACTGTGAGACCCGATACTCATTGCTCGAGAAAACTTGTTACGCTTTGGCATGGGCTACTCGCCGACTGAGACAGTATATGCTGACTCATACTACCTTGTTGATATCAAAGATGGATCCGATCAAGTATATTTTCGAGAAGCCCGCCTTATCCGGAAGAATAGCAAGATGGCAGATGATCTTAACCGAGTACGACATCCAATATGTAACCCAAAAAGCAATCAAGGGGAGTGTATTGGCGGATAATTTGGTGCATCAAGCCGTGGATGACTACCAATCCATGAATTTCGAGTTCCCGGATGAGAATATCATGTTGGTAACCGACTGCGAAGAACCCGAACCAAATGGAGGACCCGAGGAGGATCCCGATGGTCAATGTATTTTGATGGAGCCTCGAACGCATTGGGTAACGATATTATTATATCTCCCGAGGGCTATCATACTCTATTTACTGCCCGATTATGTTTTAACTGCACCAACAACATGGTGGAGTATGATGCATGTATCATGGGTCTTCGAGCTGCTATTGACCTGAGGATTAAGTTCTTGAGTGTATTCGGAGATTCCGCTCTGGTGATAAGTCAGATCAAAGGCGAGTGGGATACGAAGCACCCGAATCTTATTCCTTACAAAGAGTATGTACTGACATTGCTCCCACACTTTAAGGAGATAACCTTTGAACATTTCCCATGAGAAGAGAACCAGTTGGCGGACGCTCTAGCTACCATGTCTTCTATGTTCAAAGTTAGATGGGACAATGAAGCTCCCCAGATTACCATTTTGAGGTTGGATGAACCCGCACATTGCTGCGACATTGAGGCTGAAGAGGTAGCAAACAAACCATGGTTTCATGAGGTAAATAGGTATCTTGAGGCCCAAGAATACCCCGAGGGGGAATCTGTTAATGATAAGAAGTTTCTGAGAAGGTTCACCGCGAAGTTCTTCATCAGTAATGGAATCATGTATAAGCGTAACCATGATTCAACCTTACTGTGGTGTGTAGACAAGAGCGAGGCAGAAAGGATCATGGCAGAGCTACATGAAGGCACTTTCGGAACCCATTCTAGTGGACATACCATGGCTAAGAAAATCCTACGAGCAGGATATTACTGGTCCACTATGGAAGTCGATTGTTATCAGCATTCTCGAACCTATCATAAGTGCCAAGTCTATGCTAATAAGGTGCATGTACCTCCGATTCCCCTGAATGTTTTGACAGATCCCTGGCCTTTTGCGATGTGGGGAATCGATATGATCGGCGAGATCAGACCTACTGCATCTAATGGGCATCGTTTCATTCTGGTAGCAATTGATTACTTTATAAAGTGGGTTAAGGCATCTTCCTTTGCTACAGTAACCAAGAACATCGTGGCGCGGTTTATCTGGCACAATCTGATCTGTCGATATGGTGTACCCGAGAAGATTATTACTGACAATGGTACAAATCTCAACAACACGATGATCATCGAACTCTGCAAATAGTTCAAGATACAACATCATAACTCTCCTCCTTACCGGATGAAGATGAATGGCGTTGTTGAAGTAGCTAACAAGAACACCAAAAAGATTGTGCAGAAGATGACAGTGACATACAAAGACTGGCACGAGATATTACCATTTGCTCTTCATGTGTACCGTACTTCAGCACGGACGTCGACATGGGCAACACCCTACTCTTTGGTGTATGGCATGGAGGCGGTCCTACCCATCAAAGTCCAGATACCCTCTCTCAGGATTATAAAGGATGCGGGTTTGAACGAAGACGTCTGGATCCAAACTCGACTTGATCAGCTGAATCTAATCGATGAAAAGAGACTTACTGCTATATGTCATGGTTAGATGTATCAAAAGCGAATGATCAATGCTTTTAACAAGAAAGTCAAACATCAAGAATATAAAGTCGGGGATCTAGTGATCAAACGCATCATACTACCGCAAGGTGATCCCAGGGGCAAATGGACCCCCATGTACGAAGGGCCATTTGTGGTTAAGAACATTTTCTCGGGAGGAGCCATGATTCTAACCACCATGGATGGTGACGATCTTCCTCACCCCGTCAATGCAGACATAGTGAAAAGATACTACGCATAATCAAAGACCCGCTAGGTTGACTGTCCTAGGAAAAAATAAGGGCTTCCCGGCGAACCAAAAGGGTTCGGGAAAAAGTAAGGGATGAAAAAAAAACTGTACACCCGACAAGTTGAAAACCTGAAAAGGCGACTTGGGCAAAAAAGGGTATCCCGGTGGACCGAAAACCCGAAAGGGTGGTCCATGAAAAAATTAGGGATTAAAGCGTAACACTATGTCTCACTGGATCATCTTGCAACCAGGCTTCGGTATAGACTATCAAGCTCGGACACCGCCAATCAATCTGATCAACCTTCGGCCAAGTAGCAAGGTGATGAGACGCTTGAAGATATAAAGTCAATAGCAGAGTTGGAACCCGATGGGATCATTTCACATAGCTGTTTTGTTTCTTTTTACATAAATTGTAACTTCTTTCGGTGGCGTTCTCTTACTAGGACGTCAGCCTCCTTGTACAAAACGCCTATTGCAGGCCGACTTCAAAAAATCAATACAATTCATTTTCACAAGAAATTTCAACTTGTTTTTCTTTTTCTGTTTTGTTTTGCAAGAACGTCCAATAATTCATTTTTGATATATGCATTTGAAAATAATTGCTGCTCATGAATATTTACATAAGAATCAAAAGACGATTACTCGTAATTCCAGGAACAGGGACAAACAAGAAGTACCCAAACCTTACAGTTACTCTGCCCATCAGGTATCAGGATAAAGCCAACTTGAGAATATGAGTAGTGGTACATACACTCCCCACAGAGTAAAAGGTATCCAAAGACAATAATGTTAGCTTTCCCAAATAGGACATAACTCTCCCCAGCTGAGGTTCACAATCGTGAGTGAGTCTTTAAATTTTCCCCCAAGCAGAGTTTATTCCTCTCACAAGCAGAAATTCAATCTCCAACAAAATTCATTATCACCAGCAACGGAAATTCATCCCCAGCTGAGTTTTATTTCTCCAAGTCAGTAGATCTATCACCAGAGTATCTCCTCTCCAACATATTTATTTTCCCGCAGAGCGGCTCTCAAATAGAGTTTCTCCTCGGAAGGATATCCGTAAACAAGGGGAAAATCCCCAGCATAGTCATCTTTTTTCATCATCCCCAACAGAAGTAGAGAAACTATGGTTTTTTACAGCGGTCAAGAATGCCATTTCTCATACTCTGCAAACAGTAGTCAGGGATTTATTTTCCCGGACTTAGATTATTATGTCAGCATTTCATGTTCATACATCATGACATGTGAATACATCACATATAACATAGTCTCATTTATTTTGAGAACGTCATCATACAATGCATCTCATGCATCTCACATAACTAACCTTGTATTTCTTTCAGGAAAGGCAATTATTATCAACAATTTCCAACAGGACAATGATCAACACTCGAAGCTAAACAAAGTAATCATCGGTGTGACAAATACAACATTACCCAGGTTTCTTCCAGAAGTCCTACACAAACTCGTCACAAAGAAACCTTAACCAAGTTCCCTCTACAGTTTTACCCAAACTCATTCTGAAGCAGCCCTACTATCCTGGCTTTCATATCAAAGTAACCCTACTATCCAGGTTCCTTCTCAATCCCTACTATCCAGGCTTTCATATCGAAGTAACCCTACTATCCAGGTTCCTTCTCAAGCCCTGCTATCTAGGCTTTCATCTCGAAGTAACCCTACTATCCAGGTTCCTTCTCACAGCCCTACTATCCCGGCTTTCATATCGAAGTAACCCTACTATCCAGGTTCCTTCTCACAGCCCTACTATCCAGGCTTTCATATTGAAGTAACCCTACTATCCAGGTTCCTTCTCACAGCCATACTATCCAGGCTTTCATATCGAAGTAACCCTACCATCTAGGTTCCTTATCAAGCCCTACTATCCAGGCTTTCATATCGAAGTAACCCTACTATCCAGGTTCCTTCTCACAGCCCTACTATCTAGACTTTCATATCGAAGTAACCCTACTATCTAGGTTCCTTCTCAAAGCCCTACTATCCCGATTTTCATATCGAAGTAACCCTACTGTCCAGGTTCCTTCTCATAGCCCTACTATCAAGGCTTTCATATCGAAGTAACCCTACTATCCAGGTTCCTTCTCACAGCCCTACTATCCAGGCTTTCATATCGAAGTAACCCTACCATCCAGGTTCCTTCTCAAGCCCTACTATCCAGGATTTCATATCGAAGTAACCCTACTATGCAGGTTCCTTCTTACAACCCTACTATCCAGGCTTTCATATCGAAGTAACCCTACTATCCAGGTTCCTTCTCACAGCCCTACTATCCCGACTTTCATATCTAAGTAACCCTACTATCCAGGTTCCTTCTCACAGCCCTACTATCCCGGCTTTCATATCGAAGTATCCCTACTATCTAGGTTCCTTCTCATAACCTTACTATCTGGGTTCTTCCTTTCTTATCCCCAGACAGCAGTCCACAATACTATAAGACCAGGACCCGATTAAACACAATTAATTTCACAGTTCTCCAGAAAGTCGTGGTGCAGTATATACCTCGAACAGACACACAGTTCACTTCCGCTGCCCAAACCAGAATTATTCCCCAGTAGTGTAATGGACAACTGAAGCTCCTAAAACTATATTTCTCTCAGGACAGAGACCATCATTCCCTAGCGAAGTCCTCCTCAACAACAGGTATACGGGTTCTCACAAAGGAATGTCTTATACGATCGACACTTCTTCGGATGGCATCTTTAAGCCCATCTCCGAAAATTCTCTAGCAACTACCAAATGGCATCTATAAGCCCATTCCCAATATCACAAATCAAGTATCACTTCATGCGAGTGCAAATTTCTGGGCACTCTAGTGTTCAATCATCTTCCACCTTCAGATCACGAAAGGCAGAAAAGCCAATCTACATCCTCAGGTTTAAGAATATTGAAGAAGGGCAGCTATTGTACCCCAAAATTTTCCCTCCCATATTTCCCAGCACATGGCAAGTGAGGTCCCCAAATTGCTCAAGGAAGTTCAAGAGTTGACCAGACAAACTCTCTCTTAAGGCAGTCTATCTCAAATTAGGGTTTCCATTTTCATCAATATATGTGGACCACAAAGGACTCAAATGCTCACCATTGTCCTAATATGTTCTCAATATCACCCATGACAAGTTTCAAGCCTTGCAGAAGAAGTTTGCTTAGTCAATTGCTCAAATGCCTGAAAATCAACTATGCTAGGTCAAAAGTCAACTGTGGCCCACATACAGTCAAACTTCAAGATTTTTGGTCAACATACTCATTTTGAAGTATTATCCATCATTTGATCAAGGGTTGATCAATATTCCTCAAGGATTGCTCACAATTCATCAAAACCCAAAAGTTGCTAAATTAGGGTTTTGTAGGAAAAGTCAACTCAACTTTGACCAAGCATAACTTTATCATGCTTTATCATAAATGACCCATCAAAAGCTCATTTTGAGGAGGATTCATTTCCCTACAATTAAACTTCATCTCCCAAGATCAGAATATGCACTCACAAAAAGATGTGAATTTTGACATTATAGGTCCTTTTGAAAGGTCAACAAAAAACACCTTTTGGGTCAAAGCTTCATACATGAACATGGAAGACTCAATTGAAATTAAACCAAAAGGGTTGCTTAGAGGACATCCTAAGCTTTCTAGAAAGTCAAATAACACCCCTCTAGGGTCAAAATTGAGAGAGTTATGCATTGGCCAAGTTGGTCATTTTTGCAAAATTGCCAAAAGTCAAATGTGCTCAAATTTGCATTTTTTGCTAAATGGGACCAACTTTTTATGCTTGCATCTCACTTATAACATGGTCCATGACCCAAATGCTCATTCACATGTTATTTGCTTCATTATTTATTTATTTTGATATTTTATTTATTAAAAATTGAATTAAATCAAATAATTGGTAAAATATAGAAAAGATTTGTTTTGATTGGATTTTTGGAAAGAATCACAAGCTCATTATGCTGGAAGATCAGAATCAAATCATATCAATGGCAATTGGTACAAGAAAGGCATGATTGGCATGATTATGGAAAGATATCATATTGCTTAAAAATCAAATATTCCATTCATGAATTCTCAAGATTGGATCCAAAATTGTTAACCTAATTGGATTCAATACATATACTAAATTTTATGGAACCCTGAAGACAAGAATTTTCGTGTACAACCTGCCTCCAAGAACCAGAACAAAACTCAAAAATCTGGACAAAAAGTGAGGTTCTGATTTCAGGATAGAGGACCTTTGAGAGCAATTCAAGGCCAGCAATCCATTCCTGGGCATCTCCGGAAGCTTCTCCATTCTCTCGCACGTCCCTACACGTCCAGAATCACGCCCTATCACTCTCACGGTTTGCACAATTATCCAAATTCGATTACTGTAATTCTTGCATCTTTAGCATGTTTAAGTTACATATTTATGTTCATCATCATGTTTGCAATGTTTCTGGATAGTTTGATTTAATTTACAGTGCAGGAATAAGATTTTGCCATTGTTAGTGTTTCGTGCTCCAATTTGGGGTTTTGGGTTTCAAGCAAAATTAGGCCTGATAATAGGTACCATGATGACCAGAGCTTCAAACCCAAATGATTCATGGTCCCCAATTGAATTTATATGGTGTATGCTTGATTCTTGAATGACACAGGTTTCAGAAATAGACCTGCGTCTATAGGTAAAGGTTCAGAGCCTAAAACGACGGTTCCAGGGAAGAAGACAACAGCGTGTCACAACCTGACTGGCCGGTTTAAATTCTGGCGCGTTATTCTGGCCAGAAACTTGTTTTTCTAATATATTATTTGTTTCTATTATATTAACAAGTTAACATCTAGCGCAGTTAGTCAGAAGAAGGAAGTCAGAAGATCATGATTCTGGGTTCGATCCCAGGCGTGAGATTTTGGCATTTTCTCCATTGTTTTCACCAGATCCAGCACGTGCACTTTCTGATGGCCATCATCTTCTGGATCCCAGCCAGAGCCAAATCCAGCGCACCTCACCTTCTGAGGGCCATCATATTTTGGATCCATCAGCCATAGCCAGATCCAACGCACCTCATCCTCTGGGTCCATCTCTAGCCAGATCTGCTAACAGCAAGCCCCTTTGGTTATTTCTACTATTTTTCTTTAATTCCTTTTCTTTAATTATTTTGTTTTTTTAAAAAAAAAAATCAACACAAAAATTATTTTATTAAATTAACCAATCAAAAATCACAAAAAAAAGGATTTATTTTTCTTAATAAATGTTTTTTTAATTAATTAGTTTAATTAATTTAGGGCAACTTTAATTTCTTTCACAATTAAAATTCAATTAGAAAATTAGGTTAACTTTTGATTTAATTTTTCTCTCTTTCTCAAATAAAATAAGAAATACAAAAATAGGTTTTTTTTAGAATGAATTAATTTATTTATCTTGATTTAAAATAAATTAGAACTTAGGATTTTCTTTTTAATTCAATTATTCACTATTTTCTTAAATAACAAAACATGACGAAACATATTTTTTTAATCAATAGCAAATAGGATTAGTCAAAGGGTAAAAACCCTAGTCGCCTCACATTTAATTCGCCCCGCGCTTGTTATTTATTTTGCCAATATTTTGTAACTGTTCATGGTTTGTAATAGTTAACTTAGGGTTCTACTTACTGTTTAAATTCCCGGGTTTTTTGGCTATGTAATTAATCCCCCTCCCCAAAGCCTTGTAATAGCGTAGGTTTATTTTCTCGCATTTTCAATTCCTGCAAATATTTAACTGTCTAGATGTATGCTAATAGGATTGTATGACAAGAATGCGTGACAAATTAATACGGTTAGAAAACCCTAATGTGCAAAGATAAATAACTGGAAAAAAAATCACTCGCACATATCACTCTTTGGGTATACTCTCACTTCGACTGCCTTCGGTAAATGATCATTAAGCTTAGGGTGTCTTAGTGGTTGCCCTCCTGTCTAAAAACGGATCAAATATTCCATTCGAATGTTGCCTCGAATATGATCTCAAGACACTAGGGTTATTACTAAGGTGTCCTAATATTGCTTTAGTGATTGTACGTCCCTTTCGAATTGACCCTTACAATTCCAACGATAGTGCTACCTATTCCTTAATAGTGGGATAGCGTTGTCTAAAGGAAACAAGAATAGAAACGATCTTTTTTCGAGTAGGTAGATGCTAGTAGGTACTTGCTCAAATCAAAACCTTTTCACACTTACACTTTTCAAACAAACTTCGTCACACTTTTGAGGACTGATACAAGGGTTATCACGAAGTAAAACATTTTCAAAAGCAAAGCACAAACGCAAGCAATTTTAAAAAGATGAGCAAGTACCTAAGAGCCCATGGAAAACCATGGATAGAAAGGGTGTTAACACCTTCCCTTTCTATAATCTACCCCCCGTACTCAGAATATCTCGAAAAAGGATTTTTTCTGTACTTTTTTCCTTTCCCAGATTGGATGAAATAAAAGTCGGTGGCGACTCTTGATTACCGCGACATTTTGCGAATAAAAAATGCAAAACGAAAACCAGTATTAAACAGTCGGTTCTGCCACCATATCACAAAATGTATCACAACTCTCATCAAACAAGGCATTTCTCCTAGTGAACGGATCCATTCGAACAGTTTCAATTTCAATAAATAAGGAATGGATGATTTTTGAGAGTTTCTGGATTCATGAATTGATAGCTTGAGACAATTGAAGATTATTTCCGAAAGATGGACATGTCCATTTTTGTGAAGGCAATAAAGAAGACACATATCTCTTGGAAAAACTTTATCAAGATCTTCCCCTCTGGGATGAAGGTTTGACTACAAGAACCGAAACTAAATTTTTGTTGAAGGTTTCAAATTTTTTTGCATTAATGGGTTCATATCGAAAGGAAGTGTTATGAATATTTGGGAATAAATCAACATTCATGTAAGAATTAGGGACAGAAGGAATCTTGATGGCTTCATCAATAGAGGAGCGGGTGATGATAAGAGGAATACCAAAGATATGGGAATGAATGTAGTTTCCATTAGAACTGGAAAAGGCATGAAGCCAGAAATCCTTCACAAGGTTAGGATAGATTGGACATCGAATCATAGTAGCATACCCAGACCAACCTTAATTTTCAATGAGCGTGTTTATGTGACCATCATCAGACACATAATTAGGTATTTTATCTTTGATAACTTATAGAAGATTTTCATCTACTTGAAAAGTTCTAATGGCCATGGTATGCATAGATGCTTAGAGAGAAGGAAAGAAAAAAGGTTGAAGATAAAACAAGGATAATGACTTGAGGAAATACTACAAAAGAGGAGATATATAAATAGTCAACAAAAAGTTTCAAGAAAAAAGGCGACTGAAACACCCAAGAGAATTGATTGCAAAAGACAAAGAATCAAACGACGTCACAAACTGCTAAAAGGAGGGAATAAATAGAGAAGGGTAGATTAAAATTTAAGATAGAAGATCATGAAAACACTTAACTGGAAAATGACACTGAAGATCTTAGTAGTCATATCAGTCAAAATAAAAGAATACGACATGAAACAAATGTTCCCAAGATAAAAAGTGTTTATAGAAAGGAAAGGAATAAACATAATAGAGAGGAGTAATAAATAAATATAATCAAGATAATCAATTCCAAGAAAAGTTACTGCTCAAGCATATCCTAGGTAGAGTGTGATAATCACAACATCCAATTAGATGATACGTTTGATATTCTCAACATCTGGAAAACCAAGAAGGTTTCCATCTGATCAGAGACATTTCTGAAAAAACATCTTCTGAAGAACTGAGTTAAAATAAATGAGAAGGATTTTGATTAAGTTACAATCTTATTACTTCAAATCGAGACTAAAACACCTTTGATTCTGATGAAATGTTACTCTGGACAGAAATCTATTATCAAATACTTCAGAATAAACATAAATCTATCTTCAGTTAAGGGTTTTGTAAAAATATAAGCCCATTGATAGTCTGTATCAATGTATTTTAAAGATAATATCCCTTACTGAACATAGTCTCTAATAAAATGATGTTTGATTTCTATGTGTGTGGCCCTATAGTGTAAGATAGGATACTTACTTAAGCAAATTATCGTTGTATTATCACAGAAGATAGGAATATTACTATCATAAATCTGATAATCTTCCAACTGATTCTTTATCCAAAGCATTTGAGTGCTACATAGTGCTGTTGAGATGTACTTTGCTTCTTCTGTTGATAAAGTGATTATAGATTGCCTCTTACTTGACCATGAGGTAAGATTATTTCCCAAAAACTTGATGTTTCCAGAAGTACTCTTTCTTTCTAGTCTGTCTCCAGCATAATCTGTATCACAAAAACCAGAAAGAGTATCCTCTGATGTTTCCTCATACATCAAGCCAAGGTTAGGGGTTCCTTTCAGATACTTTAGAATTCTCTTAATAACTGTTCAGTAAGATTAACTAGTGTTGTACACCAAAATCCCCCCCCCCCCCTTTCTCAATACACTTCTCACAAATATCCTCAATGACTCAAGCTTGCACAAGTGTTGACTAGATCAAACCACCTCCTAAGCACTGAGACCCCAAATTAGGGTTTTGATTTTCACAAGGATAATTGGACTTCTGATGCTTCCAATGACTTTCATGGTTTATTATAGACCTCCAAGAATGCTCATACCAAGTGTTTTACCCCAAAATTTTTCCTCTCATTTTTCTCAAGACATACTCCTAGAGGTCCTCAATTGCTCAAGGTTGACCAAGAATTGACCAGACAAATTCTTCTCCTAAGGAAATGAACCTCTAGCTAGGGTTTCAGTTTTCATCAAGATGTTGAGCTCCAATGGTATCAAATGTTTTCCATGATCCTAATATGTCCTCAAGATTTATCCATGCCAAATTTCATGCCTTGCACAACAAGTTTGCTCAGTCAATGGCTCAAATACTTGAAAATCAACTATGTTAGGTCAAAAGTCAACTGTGGCCTATATACAGTAAAACTTCAATATTTTTGGTCAACATCAACATTTTAAAGTGATATCCATAATTTGATTAAGGGTTGATCATGATTCCTCAAGAAATACTCCTAATTCATCAAAAGTCAAAAATTGCTAATTAGGTTTTCTATAGGAAAAGTCAACCAAACTTTGACCAGGCATAACTCTCACATACTTCATCCATGTTTCCCCAACCAAAGCTCATTTTGAATAGAATTCAATTCCCTGTAGTTTCTCTTCAGCCCTCAAGTCCAAGAAATGCACCATTTGAAAGATACAAGTTCATACATTACAGGTCATTTTTAGAAAGTCAATAAAAGCCACTTTTTTCCAAGACCTTTTACATAAAGATAAAATCTTCAAATGAAACATTGATCAAAATATGGATTGAAGTAGACATCTTGGGCTTTCCAAAAAGTCTAAGATCATTATCCTGATATAAATATTGAGCAAGTTATGACTTTCCCAAGTTGGGAAAATTTGGGAAATTTCAAGAAAAGTGCATTGAGCAAATTTGAGCTTTTAAGGCAATGGTTCATTTTATTGGACTTCAAACATCTTCCTAAGATTATAGAGGACCCCGAAAACCATTTTTGCACAGTCTTGATTTTATTTGCATTTTATATTAATTTGATTTAATTAAAAATCAAATAAATCAAAATTATTGCAAAATATATGGGTCATTATTATTTAGGCTTGGTTTGATACATGTAGAGGCCCTAACTTTCGTGTGCAGTAAGACCAGCATGTCTACATTCATGCAAATTTTAAAAATGGACAAAATCCCATGATTTTGGCCAAGGTTACAACTTTGCATTCATGGTTTGAAACCACATAATCATGGTGGTTATTACCTTTGTTTATTTGTCTCCTCACTACTCTTTATAAATACCAAGCCTAGCAAGCTAAATGGACGACAAAAAACAGCATAGAGACCATATTCCAAACATTGAAATTCTTAAGAAAAAGTCAAACTTCATTCTCAAGTTCCAGGGCAATTCAGAAGCTTTTGAGCCTTCAACAACCATCCTTGAACGCCACTGAAGGATTCACGATCATCCTTGAGCCCTGTAGCCTTGCAAAACACTCCCTATAAGTCACTGTTTGCTATTGTTTTTTTCAATATCGTTTTCAATCATTTATTCATTATAAACATGATTTGACTACATATTTGTGTTTGTGACCATCATGGGAACGTTTCTGGATGTTTTATTTTGAGTTTGAGTACATATATAAAGATCCACCATTGTTAGGGTTATGAGTTCCCAATTTGGGGAACCTGATTTAAAGGCCAAATTGGATGAAATTGGCGGTACCAATGAATTCAGGAGGAAGATTGCAAGCAATCCATGGCCTTGGTTGATGTTTTTTGCGTGTGTATAATGATTTTGAATTGTACAGGGCTATAGCTACAAACGCAATTTGTCACTATAGGCTTTAGCAACAACAATGACTGTCACTAAAGGCCTGGTTCAATCTGAACGAAAAAGATGAAGCGTGGCAGCCTTTCATTGGCTCATTCAAACTGCACGCGTTTTTTTTAATTTACCAAATATTGACTTGATTTTGTATTTAATATTTTGGTTTTGTTTTGTATAACGAATGGTCAGTAGCTCAGTTGGTAAGCAGGCGTGTTTGTGAGGAAAGGGACATGGGTTCGAGTCCCAGGTCCAGCGTTTTGTATTTTTCTGATGTTTATTCTATAGATCCAGCGCTTCTCATATTCAGGCGCCTATCCTACTACATCAGATCCTTGCCATCAGATGTACTTCAGATCAGAATAAATGCATCCAATAGCAGATCCAACGCAACTTCTGGGTCCAAATTAGCTTGGGCCTAGAACAAAAGTCCAACGCACCCCCTTTTTTTCTTTCAGCATCCCAGCCCATTTGGGCATCATTTTTGTTTTCTTTGTATTTTTTTGTTTATTTATTTTGTTTTCTTTGATCATTTAATTAATAAAAAAAAAACTCAGCAAAAATAATTAGGCATAGATTTTTTTAAATTAAATAATTAATTTTTCTTTATTAATTAATTAATTAAATTTTAACTATTTTCTTAATTTAAAATGAACTAGAACTTAGAATTTAATTTAATCATTTTCTTTTCATAACAAAAATACAAAAATTATATTAGGATTAGTTCTTCTTTTATAACTTAGAATAATTTTCCATTTTCCATTTAATATTTATTTTTGTTAATTAAATTTAGAATTAATTTTTCTTTAACAAAACCAAAAAACAAAAAAGGATTTTTCTTAGGTTGTTATACATATTGTTTTATCTTGCGCGCGTTTATTTTACTTTCGCATTTTTATGATAATGTAACTGCATACTGGTATGTAATAGAATAAATAGGGCTTTTTTACAGTTTCCTTTATTTTCTCCCCTATTTTAAACAGTGTAAATCCCCTCCCCGAAAGCTATGCAATAGTCTAGATTTATGATTTCCACATTTTATTTTCTGTACATTTTAACTGTTAGTAACTAGGCGTGTATGGAAAGACTACTAACTAAACTTTAGCAAACTTAACAAAAAGATAAATAACTGAATTAAACACAATTGCACACAAGCACCTCTAGGGTATCCCACTTTGGTTGCCTTTAAGAAATAAAACAATCATAAGACATGAACGCTTTAGCAAAGACCCATAAATCAAAAAAAGACCATAGTCCCTCGATGACCCTACAGTTGCCTTTCGGTAATAATCTATTCCCTAAATGAAAATTGCTAAAGCGTCTCCATAAGTTACCTTTGTGACTGTAAAATGTCCCTTCGATTGTCCCTCAAACATCTGACGACAAAGCTACCTACTCACTAATAGTAGGATAGCATTGCCTAAAGGAAAAGAGGAAAAAAATGACCCTTTTTGAGTAACAAAGTAGATAGCTGTTAGAAGTTTGCTCAAACATTTTACACTTACACAAACACTGCTTTTCAAAAAAACAATTTCAAAACACTTTGTATACTTTCTCCACTATCCCGAGAAACATTACAAAGTTCGCCGAACTAAGGCGTTTTCAAAAAAATTTCAAGCACAAAGCACAAAGGTATTTTTAAAATGAGAAAATATCTAAGAGCCCGTGGAAAACTACGGATGGAAATGGTGCTAAAACCTCCCCTTTCCATAATCTACCCCCCTTACTCAAAAAATTCTCGAAAAGGTCTTTTTCTGTTCTTTTCACCCTTTCCTTTGTTGGATAAAAGAAAAGACGGTGGCGACTCTTGCTTACTGCACATTTGTGAATAAAAAACATAAACCGGTATATAATAGTCGGTTCTTCCACCGTATCACACCAAGCTTAAAGTCTTACATCTCAAAATTGCTCAGTCAATTGCTCAGATGACTGAAAATCAGTTGTATTGGTTAAAAAGTCAATTGTTGTCAACTTACAGTCAAACTTCAAGATTTTTGACCAATATCAACATTTTGAAGTCATATTAATCAATTGATCAAGTTCGGATCACAATTCCTCAAGAAATGTGTTCAAATCATCAAAGGGGTAAAATGGTTAAAATTAGGGTTTTGACTGAAAATTACTGATTTTTTACTTTTGACCTAATACATGATCTAATGACTTGAAGCATAATCTTAAGAATTCAAGGACAAAATCTTGACCTAATTTCAAGGTTCAAAACATTTCTCAATATCAAACAATTGATAGTTGAAATTTGGTCAACTGATGAAAAGGTCAACTGATACACCATAAGTTAAACTTTGACTTTTTGGTCAAAATTGAGTTTCAAAAGTCAAGATTCATCAACACATTCAAAAATATGAAGCTAGATCATCAAGGAATCAAGAAAGTCAAAAGTCAATATAAAAAGTCAAACTTTTCAAGACTTGGAAAAATTTCTAAGTATTTTAAACCTTGATAATTTCACTATTTCATGACCTTTTTTCACCAAGATGCAAGATGATTCAAAGAAAACTTTCAACATGAAAGTTGTAGATCTTGATCAATTATATAACTTTATATTAGAGGGCTTATGTCCAAAAAATGCTTAGATTTGAAGATATAAGCCCATGAAGTCATGGCATTTTCATAAAACACTTAGTGAAAATTTTGACAAGTTTAGGCAGATTTTTGACCTAACTTCTTGATCAATTTCCACCTAGTTCCAATTTGATTGTCAAAATTTTCAACATGAATGTTGTGTAAAATGTTTCAAGCTTTCCAAAATGTCCAAGAACTTGAAGAGATTATACTTGAGCTAAGAGAATCGAAGGCAAGAAGTTAAGCATTCATTCTTGAATTACAAGTCATTTTTAGGATGAACACTTGACCAAATATCCAACCATGCTGCATAATCTCACTTTGAAGGCTTCTAACTTGTGTTTCACTCCATAATTAATTTATTACACAATTGTAATATCCATTGTCCAAGAATTTGAGCCATTATCCAAGTTGCATTTTCATTCATGGCAAAAAGGCACCATTGCTATTCTTGAAAAGTTGCTTTAATCACAAACTCAACTTGTCTTGAGCTTTGCACTTGTTCCTTCTGCACAAGCTTCATCTACAAAGTCAGATGAACATGTTTAAAGTTTCTAACCACCCTAGATAGCCATGTACCTTGAATTTAAACTATGGTTGTCAAGATTGCTTCAAAAACAAGCCAAAGATCCATAACATGTGATCTTGTGATTCTGATCACTCCAAGCCTTCAAACCTCTTGCCTATAAATTGAGACATTATTTTCAAGCTAAGACACGAATTTGCAAGCCTGAAAACTCCCTCAAACACTCCCAAACCATAATTGCATTCAGACTTCCATAACTTGTCATTTTATGCCCCAAAACTTCCATCTCATAATCCACTGATGTGTTTCTTCACCAAATCAATCCTAAATCTTCATTACATCAAATATAACTCATCCCTTTCCTTGTTTTGGAACTGTAACACCTCCTTCATTATCCTCCATAACCAAAACCAAAACCAATCACCTGCACTTTGACTTCTCCAGCATGATTCAGGAACTCTCAGCTCAATGTAACTATTAAAATAGCTTCCTGGAGGTTAAAGGAAGCTAACCAGATCATTATAACACCTTGAAGCATGCTTAAACTCAAAACATGATCTCCATCTGCAAGGTGAGTTTTCTGAACTTCTATCTCTTCATACAAGCATCAATTGGGTTCCATTTTAAAAGATAAAATATAGACATCATAGCCCTAAAACTAACCATGTCCTTAGAATTTATTTATATTGCCTGAGTGATGTTAATTTTGAGTTTGAACTTTATGAAAAAAGTTAGGTCAAAATTGGTACAAATAGAAATTCGTGTTTATCTTTGATCCATTGCTTAAGTTATTTACATATTTGAAATCATGGTGAAATTTCTAACAAGTTTGATGTTTATACTTTTGAGAATGGTTGAGAAATGAGCAAGATACGAAATTTGAAAATGGTGTTCAAAGTTGGTGTGAGGAAGAAGATGAAGTTTCCTTTAGAACTTAGTTTATTTTAAGTTTATTACAACATGTTTCTAACATTTTTACGTATTTATTTTTTTTGTTTGACACACGTTGGGCCTCCCCTGACTAGGCCTTTTCCATTTTATTTCTTTGCACCCCCTGTTTGCTCAATAACACGCAGGCCCAAATTTTTTTATTTTTTTAGTTTTATTTTTTCTGGTTTCAAACAAAACAGGCCTTGGGCCTAAATTGAAAATATTTTGCTACTTTCTAATTACCCATTTTCTTTTCAAACCCCCTGACTTCATATTTATATTTATATTTTATTTTATTTTCTTATTTTATTTTACTATTATTATTTTCAATCAAAAAATACACTAAATATATTTTCATAAATAATTAAATAAAAAAGATTTTTATTTTTATTTTATCCCTACATTACTTTATTGTATAAATCACAAAAACCCTAAAAACATTTTCTTTTTTAAATTAATTAAGCCAAGTTAAACTTAGGTTTTAATCAAATTAATTTAGACATTAGGATTTTTATTAATTTCTTTTCAAATCAATTAGATTAATTAAAACCTTTTCATACAAAAAATCATAATAAACAATTATCTTTCCAATTTCTTTTTTCTTTACATTTCTTTGTACATTTTATTCTTTCATATTATATTGAATTGTCAAAGCCTTATAATTGTAATTAGGATTTACTTTATTTGTCATCCCCATTTGTAATTTGTACCCCATCCCCTAAAGTATTGTAATAGTGTGGGACTTTTAATTTCTGCAATTTATCGCTTTCCATATTATTGCTAGTAATTAGGGTTTGTATGGCAAGGCTCAAAATCCAACAAGTAGACAACCCTAATTAAAGACAAATTAAATGAAAACAATACACTTTGCACACATGCGCCTCTAGGGTTAACCCACACTTGTTTCTTTAGAATAAAAAAGTCATGTCCCTCGAACGTGGGATACTTTAGCAAAGACCCTCGATTACAAGATCGTAGTCCCTCGATGACCCTTTGATGTTGCCTTAGGTAAACGATCTTAGTCCCTTACAAAAAATTTCTAAGGTATCCTACAATGTTTCCTTCTATGACTGTACGACGACGCACGCTTGTCCCTCACATCCAATGATATGGTTTTTTACTAACTAATGGTAAGATAACAATATCTAAAGGAGGAGGAAAAGAAAAAAGACTTTTTTTAGTAGGTAGAACTCTCGTATTTTCTTGCTCACAAACATTTCAAAACAAAACATCTTTCAAATACACCAACACTTTCATGAAATATTTTCAAAAGTCAACACTTTGTATACATTCTTATAGAGACGAGAATCATTACAAAGTTTGCCTAAACAAAGGCACTTTTCAAAAATACTTTCAAACAAACACAAACACATTTACAAATCATTTTCAAAAGTGAGCTAGCAACTAAGATCCCGTAGATAACTATGGATTAAAAGGGTGCTAACACCTTTCCTTTTCATAACCTACCCCCCGAATTCAAGAAAACTCTTAAAAGGTCTTTCCTGTTCTTTTCACCCTTTCCTTTATTTGATAAAATAAAAGTCTGTGGCGACTCTTGCTATCTGCAACAATTGCGATGAAACGCAAAACACCCAAGTCAGTTCTCCCATCGTACAACAGAACTAGCAACTCTGCTGGGGAAAAATTAAAAGTGGGGTTACCTTAGAGATTAGTTCACACTTAAATGATTTCATTGTTTGACTTGCTTGATTTACTCTTAAAAGGGTGTTTGGATTTTGTATAGATCCTCTACCCAGATCTGGGAGGCATTATTAGGTAAGTAGCAATAGATTATGGAGATTGTATGGTGTAGACCGATATGGTTGAAACAATAGCTACGTTAGTGTGACACATTTGTTGGTACCGGTATCCCTTGTGGCGAATCGAGGAGAATATGGGGCCGCTGTGTGGTGTCATGAAGCACTAACTGACCGTAGAACCTTTATTTAAACAACTTGGCCATTAGGAAGTAGTGAGATAGCTGACTTTGGTGCAGTCTGATGTTGGTTGATACTCGATACTATGCTCATTGAGATTGGACTTTCGGGATGTTTCAGTCGCTAAAATAGAGGCTTCCGCTGAAACAATGCCCGATGAAGAAAGATTAATGATATTGAGATTCCCTAGAACCCGGTTACTCTCTAGGACAGGTTAAAATAACTAAACTTCAAGAGGGTAATTACATATAAACCTCATGCAAACCTAAACCTAAGGACTTGTTTGCTTTGCATGTATATGATTATGTGTACATAACATCATGACATCACGCCATAGCATTTTCACTAACCATTTCAAGGACCTAGAGATTTATCTTTGCCTTGCTTTGTAGGATATGGCTTCCACTCGCATAAATACCATCCAAATCAACCTTTTCAAGGTGCCTCCTCAACTCAAAGAGTTAGCATCAAGGGTCCCTGAAAATTCTCCGTTCACAAAGAGATATGGTCAAATTATCAACTTGGTCACCTCATGCTTTGGAGAAGAGATGGTGCATGTGCTTTTTCAATTCTTTGATCCTAAACATCATTGTTTCGCATTTCCTGATTATCAATTGGTGCCCACCATGGAAGAGTTCTCTAAACTATTGGCAGTACCTATTCTTGATTAAATACTC
Organism: Vicia faba; assembly: GCA_948472305.1. Taxonomy (NCBI): domain Eukaryota; kingdom Viridiplantae; phylum Streptophyta; class Magnoliopsida; order Fabales; family Fabaceae; genus Vicia; species Vicia faba. The sequence continues at coordinate 320,680,630 of OX451736.1, read as the reverse complement.
TTCACCGGTATTGAGAAAGATCCACGACCTGAGGAGATTTCATTAGCCTTACATTTGCAATGGTACGACATTGTGGCTAATTGGGAAACGAGGAGTGATGTCAAAGGTTTTCTAGCCAAGTTTATGTTTGAGAAGGCTCAACTGTTTTGGGATGCTCTGGATTTGAAAGCTTTTGAAGAAATTTTGGCTCTTCTAATCTATGGGTTGGTACTTATAGATGTGAATACGGTCAAAATCTTCCTATCTCGTAATCTAGTGTCTACTTTACTTTGAGACATTTTGAATTCTCTTCACGCCCGCACCATGAAGAGAAGAGGAAGTCTTATGTGTTGCACACCATTTCTATCTAGATGGTTTATTTTGAACCTTCCTCGATTAGTTTTGAAGAACGAATAAGACTTACATGGTCTCAAAGGATGATGTTACTCTCACACTCGGATATTCATCGGTGTTCCCGATCTTTGGAGGATATTACCATCATTGACCGCTGTGGGGAGTTCCCTAATGTTGCACTTCTTGGAATTAGGGGAGGAATTACTTACAACCCTTCTTTGTCTTTGTGACAGTTTGGTTATGCTCGGAGAGATGGCTCTCATGAGGCGTTTATCCAAGGTATTGTATTTGATTACGAGAACAATGTCCAAGGTTATTGTCAAAGACTTATACGAGCTTGGGGCATGTTAAACAAGGTTGATAGCAAAACTTTAGGGCATAAGAACTCTATTCCTTTGAATCCTTATCTCAAGTTGGAGTGAGCCCGTGCTCAAAACCTCATGATTCCGTATTTGGCCACCCTACCAATAATTGTGGAGCCTATTACCGAAGGAGACATTCCTTACACCATTCTCCATCCTCACATGCCTACTAATCTCGAGGAATTACAAAGGTCGTGGATTCAACTCAAGGGATAGAGACACACCTTTGAAGCCCAATTCTATGCAAGCGAGAGGAAGGTGTTGGAGCTCACAAGGCAACTTCACGAGGAGCGAAGCCTGAATGCTTACATTGCACCAAAGAGGATGCGCCAGTGGGAAACCTTAGCGTTTTGTTTTAGGAGTTTATGTTATCTTTTTGTTTTTTCCATTGTAAGCCCAAGAGGCATTTGTAACCTTTAAACTTATTAATACAATTGATGTTTTGTTTCCTCTTTGGTTAATTAAATTAAAATCTCTTAAAAGTCCTTAAAAACATTGCATTCGTATAACATGCATCATATCATAAGCAGGTTTTCTGACACAAGTTTCCTCATCTTTCTACTATTTATTTCAGTATAAGATGGATCTTGAGCAAACCGTCAAGGACTTGTAGACTCAACACTCTCAATTTCAAGAGTCTCTGCTCAAGTTAGAAAAGGGTCAGTAAGAAATGATGGCGCTTTTAGTCACGAAGAAAAAGACCAAGAAGAATGTTGTAATTAACATAGGGAAGAGGTTCAAAGGCCCTTCCCGACAAGTTCAAATTGAAGAGGTTTTCTCCTCCGAGGATGATAATCAAGATGAAGATGCTAGAAGCACCCGTGCTGGGGGTGGACACAATCAAATCTCTGAAGACAATGATTATTCTGATGAGCAATACCCACCGGCCGACGACAAATACAAGCAGCTAGAAGACAGACTAAAGGATGTAGAGATCCAAGATGTGTCTGGCTTGGACTTTGGAGACTTAGGTTTGGTACCTGGGGTAGTCATCCCCCACAAATTCAAAATCCATATCTTCACCAAGTACGACGGTGTCTCATGTCCGAAGCTTCATCTAAGATCATATGTCCGTAAGATTCAGCTGCACACTGCTGATAGGAAACTATGGGTGCACTTTTCCAAGAGAGTCTATCGGGAACGCAGTTGGAGGGGTTTTATCAATTGGAAGGGGATAATATCCATACTTGGGAGGTTTTGGCTGCTGCCTTTTACCGCTAATGTCAATATAACACTGATCTTGCGCCAACTCGGGTGCAACTACAAGGCATGACCATGGGTTCAAATGAGGGCTTCAAGGAATACGCCTAAAAGTGGAGAGACTTGGCTGGCAGGGTGCAGCCACCTTTAACAGATAGAGAGTTAGTAGACATGTTTATGGGAACACTGACTGGTCCTTTCTTCAACTTGCTGAATGGAAGTTCATCATCCAGATTTACTAAATTTATCTTGATATGCGAGAGGGTTGAAAGCGGGATTAAAAGCTGGAAGATACCCATGGCCTCCAACTAAAATGATGTGAAAAAACCATTTATTGGTAAAAAAAAAGAGACTAATGCTGTGTATGGATCAAGAAGTTGTATTAAGAATGACTATCATCATTCAGTAGGGGCAATATTATTTCCAACCCAACTCTGAGTCAACGACCATGTCAACAAAACAATAAACAAAGACCAGATGCCCGAGAAGACAATTTACTAGAATCAATATGAAATTATCCCAAGCTTTGCAACACCTATTGAAAGTTTATATGGTGATATTACGAGATCCCCTGCTAATCCTAACACAACCTCCCCGAAATATAATCCCAATGAAAAATGTGCTTACCATTCAAATAGTCTCGAACATGATACCAATGACTGTTGGCATTAAAGAACAAAGTCCAAGACCTGATTGATAACAAGACAACTGAATTCGACCCTCCACTAACTCCTAATATGATAACCGCACCCATGCCCAGTCGTGGTAAGAGTGTCAATTCTATTGAAGATGCCTCTTTTATTTCCTCCATCAATGATTTGACCACTCCTTTGAAGAATGTTAAAAAGAATTTGTTGAAAGCCAGGATATTCCCAGGCTTTTTTGAAGACTGTTACCATTGTATTACACAACTTAATGGTTGCACATGGCTGAAGAAAGGTGTCCAACACCTGATGAAAATTCTATCTGTGAAAATTTTGACCCAAAGTGTATCTCAAGAGTTTAAAGACGTGTCCATCATTACCATTTTAAACACCCCTGTTAGGATCACCTCCAAAGGTCCTATTAGGATTTCCACTGAAGCAAGAATAGCGCCATTAATTATCACTGCACTGGGACCAATCCCCTACTCTTTTGATAAATCTGTGCCCTAGAACTATGGGGAAGAAGTGTATTACCTTGGTATCTGTTGTACCCCAAAATTTCCCCTCTCACTTATCAAGAATTTGCTCACAAGATCTCCTTGGGCTCAAGACTGCACTAGGGTTTGATCAGCTCAAGACACCTCCTTATGCACTAATGACTCAAAACTAGGGTTTAAGTTTTCACAAGGATTTTTGAACTTTCTATGCCCCATATGACTTTCATAGTTCATCATGGACCCCCAAGATCACTCACGTCAAGTTTCAAACCTTGGATCACATTTTTGCTCAATCAATTGAGTAGTTGACCTAAAAATCAGTTGTATTGGGGAAAAAGTCAACTATGGCCAATTTACAGTCAAACTTCATAATTTTTGATCCACATCAACATTTTAAACTCATATGTATAATTTGATCAAGTTTGAACCACAACTCCTCAAGAAATTTGATCAAATCTCCAAAAGGGCAAAATGGTCAAAATTAGGGTTTTGATTGGGAAAGGGCAATTTCTGATTTTTGACCTAGAAAATGGTAAATTGGTTTAAGGCATGATCTCAAGAGTCAAATTGCATTATTTTTACCTAATGGCATGGATTAAAACATTGCAAGTCCATTGGATTGACAGATGAATTTTTCAGTCAACTGATCAAAAGTCATCTGTATACTGAAAAGTCAAACTTTGACTTTTTAGTCAAATTCAAGTTCCAAAGATCATAATTCATCAAAACATGTCAAAATATGAAAATTATTAATCAAGAAATCAAAAAGTCAAGATTTCATTTTGAGAAGTCAAAATTTCTAAACTTGGAAATTTTTCTAAGTGTTGGAAATTTCATGTTTTTTCATAACTTTGAACAAAAGTTTCACCATGATGCAAGATGATTCAAGAGAAACTTTCAACATGAAATTTGTAGATCTCCATGAAATATACAACTTTTATTCACACAACTTCTTCTAAAAGTGCTTGGATCTCAAGTTATAATTTTAATAACATAGGGTCATGAAACTAAACACTTAGCGAAATTTTGCCCTAATTTGGTCAGGATTTTGACCCAACTTCATGGCACTTTTTCATATAGCTCAAAGGGGAATATTCAAAAGAAATTCAAAGATGGGTTGTAGAGAACATTTCTAGCTTTCTAAAATGTCCAAGAACTCCTTGAGATCATTCTTGAGTATGGAGAATCGAAGAGATGAAGTTAGGGTTTTGTCACTTGAATTACAAGTCATTTTTGATGAACACATGAACCAAATCCATGCTAGGCTGCATAATCCTTGCTTTTCAGGATTCAAACTTGTTTTCCACTCCATAATTAATGGTTTACACAACTGATTATGCCCTTATCCAAGTGTTTCAAGCTTTGTCCAAACCAATTTTCCATTTTAGGGAGAAAGTAACATATCCATTCTTGTAAAGCAAGCTTTATGCACAAATCAGCTTCTTGAGCTCCCAACTTGTTTTCCTTGATTACACTCCATCCACAAAGTCAGAAGTATTGTGTTTAAAGTGGTTAACAACTCTATTAACGAAGTCCAAGGCATGGAAACTTGAATTTCTAAAAAAAATCACATGTTATGCATAAACTTGTGATTTTGAATTCTGATCAACAAGAGGTCTCCAAACTTGTTGCTTATAAATAGAGTCACTATTTGTGAGCTAAAGGAATAGCTTGAACACCCTGCAACACTCCCAAATTCCCTCTAGCCAGAAATTTCACAAAAAACTCCATTGATACACAGTTCTATCCTTAAACTTGTATCTCTCATTTCCCTCGTGCGTTTTCCCTCAAATTCATTCCTAAAGCTTCCTTACATCAAATACAACTCATGCCCATCCTTATTCCAGAACTGTAACACCATTTACCATAACCTCCATAACCAAAAAACAGAGTCTGCAACTTGACTTCTCTAGGCCATTTCAGCCACTCTCAACTCAAGCAAACCATTGCATTGGCTTCCTAGGACCTCAAGGAAGCTAACCTGATCATCACCATCACTTGAAACAGGCTCAAACTCAAAACACGATTTCCAGTCTTGAAGTAAGTTTTTTCAACTTGGAACTCTTCATACATGCATCCTCAATAGTTTATTTATGAACAAAACATGTAGATATCATTACCCTGAAGCTAACCATGTCAATAGTTTCCATTAATTTTGCTTGAGCTTAGAGAATTTTGAAACTGAAACTTCTGAAATTTTTAGGGTTCAGATTAGGGCCATTAAAATTCATGCTTATCTTTTATCTATAATTTTAATACTTTACATTTTTGGAATCGTGAGAAAATTTGCTACAAGTTTCATGTTTGCAGTTTTTATCTTTGATGAGAAATGAGCAAGTTACAGATGGTCTGGCTGGAGGTTGAAGATGAAGTCTTCAGGGTGCGTTTTGCCTTATATATTTAATTTTTTACTTGTATTAACGGATGTATAGCCACCCCAGTGGTAGAAGCGCGCAACTGTAACCTATGGAACCTGGGTTCGAGCCCCAGTGGTACCCTTTTGCATTTTTACATGTTTTACAAATTCTGACTTTTTTTGTTTGCAGGGCGCTGGGCCTCTTTGGGCCTGGCTTATTTTTTTATTTTTCTACTTGACCTCCCTATTTCCCATTGACACCCCTGGCCCAAATTTATTTATTTTCTTTTTTATTTTCATTTTTATTTTTCTTAAATATATTTTCTAAATACTAAAAAAAAATCATAAAATAAAAAAATGATATATTTATATTTTGACTTAGTTTATTTTATTTTTCTCACAAAAAATATTTTTATTAATTATACTTTATTTATTTATTTTACTTATTATCTTGTAAATATAAATAAAATTAGGTTATTAGTTATTTTCTTTCATACTAATTTAAATGCATTATTTTTTATATAAAAAAGACTAAAAATATTTTATAATGCTATAAATAATTTCAAGATAAAAATACCAAAAAAATACTTTTCTTAAACTTATTTTCTTTTGATTAATTAATAGAACTAGTTTTTTTATTTAAAATCTTTTCTTAATAAAATTCAAAACTTAATTAATTATTTTCTTTATTTAATTATGTTAAGACAAAATCCCTCTTTATTTAAGTATGTTAAGACAAAATCCCTCATTTTGCATTTTTTACATTCATTTTGTACTTTGTATTTATTTATTTCCTTGTACATTGATATCAATTCAATATTGTTGTAATAGACTAATTAGGTTTAAATTCTTGCAATCCACATTCATGAACTTGTATACCCCTCCCCACAAATGTTGTAATAGCGTAGTAATTTTAAATTTTGCAATTTATCGCTTTTATATAACATGCTAGAAATTAGGGTTTGTATGGAAAGACTAAAACCAATACTTAGAAAACCCTAATTTAAGACAAAATCAAGCATGAAAACAATACACTTGCACACAAGCACCCCTAGGGTTATCTCACTTGATTGCCTTATACAAAATGGCCATACTACGCATGTGAGGTATCTTAGTAAAAACAAGCAAATACAAGATCATAGTCCCTCGATGACGCTATCTAAGTTGCTTTTCAAATGATCTTAGTCCCTAAAAAAGAATGCTAAGATACCTTGCAACATTGCTAATCATGGTTATACGATGACCCACGCCTGCCCCGTTTACATCCAAAGATGGGTTGCTTACCAAATCAATGGTAAGACAACAATTTCAAAGGAAAATAAAATGAACAAGAAAGACATTTGAGTAGGTAGATTGCTCCTAATTACTTGCTCCATTTCAAAACAAACATCCTTTCTATTTTCAAAACAAATACCTACACTTTCAAAACATCTTACAAAATTTGAAAACATTTTCAAAAGATCAACATCTTTGTATACATTCTTACAAACAAGAATCATTATAAAGATTGCCTAAACAATGGCCTCTTTACAAAATACTTTCAAAAAACATAACAAGCACAATTTCAAACAAAAGAAAGTGATCTACAAAGTAACTAAGAGCCCATGGAAAACTATGGATGAAAAGGGTGCTAATACCTTCCCTTTTTATAATCTACCCCCCGAACTCAAGAAATAATCCCAAAGGTCTTTCCTGTGCTTTTTCACCTTTCCTTTTGGATAAAAGAAAAGTCGATGGCGACTCTTGCTAACCGTAACATTTGCTATCAAACGCAAAACCTTCAATTCAGTTCTCCCACCGTATCACAGAACTGGCGACTCTGCTGGGGAATATTCTAAAAGTGGGGTTACCTTAGGGTTAGCTCGTATTTACTTTCTTTCATTGTTTGACTTGTATGCTTTACATTATGGTTCGTTGTTTGAGTTTGAATCCTCTACCCGGATTTGGGATACCTTATAGGTAAATAGAAATACGTTGTGGAAACTATACGGGGTATACCGAAATGGTCTAAGCAATAGCTACATTAGTGCGACATATTTGTGGGTACCGATAGCCCTTGAGTTAATCAAGGAGAATACGGGGCTGCTGAGTGATGTCATAAAGCACTAATGAACTTCTAGAACCTTTACTTGACCAACTTGGCCTTTAGGATGTAGTGAGATGACCGGCTTTGGTGCAGTCCGAAGTTGGTAGATACTCGATACTACACTCATTGAGGTTTGGTTTCTTGGGTTATTTAGGTCGCCATTAAAGAGGCTTGTGCTGAAACAATGACCAAGGAAACAAACCAGTGATATTAAGCTCCTTAGAACCCGGTTACTATTACTAGGACAGATTGAGCCAACTAAACTTCAAGAGGGTACTTACCTATAAAACTCCTTGAAAGCCTAGACCTAGGGACTTGTTTGTTTTGTTTGTATATACATACTTGTACATAACATCATGAACATCATAACATCATACACATTCACTAACCATTTCAAGGACTTTGGGATTCATCTTTCTTCTTGTTTTGTAGGATATGGATTCTCTTCGCAGGAAAACTATTCAAGTCAACCTTGTAAGGATCCCTCCACAACTGAAGGAGCTAGCCTCAAGGATTCTTGAAACTCTCCATTCACTAAGAGACATGGTCGCCTACTCAACTTGGTCACCTCCAACACAGATGAGGACATAATGAAAGTGCTCTTTCAGTTCTTTGATCCTTTAAACCATTGCTTCACATTTCTCGACTATCAACTTGTTCCTAATTTGGAAGAATTCTCCCCGCTCTTGAGAATTCCTATTCTCAATCAACTACCTTTCAACGCTACGGAAAGAGACCCAAAGCCAGATAGATTGCTCAAGCTCTACACTTTCTATTATCTGATATCACAACTCATTGGGAAACAAGGAGTGGTGTCAAAGGTTTCCTAGCAAAGTTCTTGTTTGAGAAAGCCCAAAACTGTTGGAATTCTTTGGACCTGTAAGCCTTTGAGGAAATTGAGGCTCTCCTCATCTATGGGATGGTTTTGTTTCCAAATCCTGACCCACTCATAGATGTGAACACCGTCAAAATCTTCATATCTCGCAACTTGGTTCCTACATTGCTAGGGGATATCCTACACTCTTTTCACACCCGCACAATGAGGAAAAGAGGTGTCCTTATGTGTTACACTCCTCTCTTGGAAAGATGGTTTATTTCGCATCTTCCCCAATACGTATTAAAGAATGAGCAAGGTTCAAGGTGGTCACAATGGTTGATGACACTCAAACATTCAGATATTCATTGGTGCTCCCGATCCATAAAGAATGTTACTATTATCGATCGTTGTGGAGAGTTCCCTAATGTTCGCTTACTTGGAATTAGGGAAGGTATCACCTACAACCCCTGTTTAGCTTTAAGACAGTATGGTTACGCCCGAAGGGTTGGCCCGCATGAGATGCTGATTCAAGGTTTGGTATTTGACTACGACAACGACAATCAAGGTCTTCGCCAGAGATTTATCGCAGCTTGGAGGATGTTGAACAAGGTAGATAGCAAGGCTTTTGGGCATAAAAATTCCATCCCTCTTGAGCCTTACCTCAAATGGGTACGAACTCGTGCTCAGAGTCTTATGATGCCTTATCCCTTCATTCTCCCGATAATCATTGAGCCTGTCATGGAAGGAGATGTTCCATATACTATCCTACATCCTGACATGCCCACCTCTCTTGAAGACCTACAAAGGGATTGGATACAACTCAAGGGGGGAGGGAGATACTTTCGAAGCCCAATTCTACTCAAGCGAGAATAAGGTTTTGGAACTCACTAGGCTACTTCATGAGGAGCAGACTCTGAATTCCTATATTGCACCAAAGAGGATGCATACTACCTTTTTATCTTAGAGTTCTTGTATTTATCATTCATCATAACATTGCATACGCATTTATCATTCATCATAACATAAGAAGGTTTCTTGCAACAAGTCTCCTCATCTCTCTACTGTTTATTTCAGTAAGATGGATCTCGAGCAAACGGTGAAGGACCTCCAAGCTCATAAATACAATTTCAATAGTTGTTCTTAACTCTGGCTAAAGGACAAGAAGAGTTGAAGACCCTGCTGGTTGAGGAGAAGAAAAAGAAGATGGAGAAGATAACCGGAATTCTGAACATGGGAAGAAGGTTCCAGGGGAAGACAAGAAGGGCCTTAGACTTTGAAACAACATCCGGTGAGAAATACAATCAAGACAGAAAAGGCAAAGAAATAGTTGTTCAGTCTGATTCAGAAGAGGAAGAGGAAGAAGAAGACTATTCTGAAGAACAATGCCCTCCAGCCGACGACAAGTATAAGCATCTAGAAGAACGATTGAGTGCAATGGAAATCCAAAAAGTCTCTCTATTGGACTTTGAGGAGTTGGGCTTAGTGTCAGGGGTTGTCATTCCTCTAAAATTCAAAGCACCTTTGTTCGCCAAATATGGCGGAGTTTCATGCCCTAAAATGCATCTTCGGTCCTATGTAAGGAAAATCCAGCCCCATACCGCTGACAAGGATTTATGGGTACACTTCTTCCAAGACAGTCTGTATGGAACTCAACTTGATTGGTTTTATCAGTTAGAAAGAGCCAATGTTCATAACTGGGAAGATCTTGCTGCAGCCTTTTACAAACAATACCAATACAATGCTGATCTAGCGCCTACCCGTACTCAACTCCAGAGTATGGCCATGGTTTCAAGTGAAGGCTTCAAGGACTATGCGCAAAAATTGAGAGATTTGGCCGGAAGAGTTCAACCTCCCCTATCTGAAAGAGAGTTGTTAGACATGTTTTTGGGCACCTTGTGTGGTCCCTTTTTTAATCACTTAATTGTGATTTCATCGGCAGGTTTTACTGAATTGATATTGACCAGAGAAAGGGTAGAAGTCGGGATAAAGAATGGAAAGATTCAAAAAGATGCATCCTCTGCTGCTGTAAGGAAGCCATTCATCGGAAAGAAAGAAGTGGTTGTTGTGTATCCTTAGAGAAATCAAGATAGGGCTGAACGCCGTCCAATGGTGGGGGCTGTTATGATTCCTAAACACGCGCCTGATCAACAAAGAAACAACCAACCAAGAAGGGAAAGACCAGTCATACAATTCACCAGAATTAACATGATTGTTGTACCCCAAAATTTGCCCTCTCACTTATCAAGAATTTACTCGCAAGATCTCCTTGGGCTCAAGACTACACTAGGGTTTGATCAGCTCAAGACACCTCCTCAAGCACTGATGACCAAAATTAGGGTTTGAGTTTGTATAAGGATTTTTGAACTTCCAATGTACCATGTGACTTTCATGGATCATCATGGACCCCCAAGGTTAATCATGCCAAGTTTCAAGCCTTGAATCACATTTTTGCCCAGTCAATTGAGCAGTTGACCTAAATATCAGTTGTATTAGAGAAAAAGTCAACGATGGCCAATTTACAGTCAAACTTCATAATTTTTAATCCACATCAACATTTTAGACTCATATGTATCATATGATCAAGTTTGGATCACAATTCCTCAATAAATTTGATCAAATCCCCAAAAGGGCAAAATGGTCAAAATTAGGGTTTTGATTGGAAAAGGGCAATTTCTGATTTTTGACCTAGCAAATGGTTAATTGGTTTAATGAATGATCTGAAGAGTCCAATTGCATCATTTTGAACTAATGACATGATTCAAAACATTGCAAGTCCATTAAATTGGCAAATGAATTTTGCAGTCAACATCAAAAGTCAATTGTATACTAAAAAGTCAAACTTTGACTTTTTGGCCAAATTTAAGTGCCAAAGATCACAATTCATCAAAACATGTCAAAATATGAAACTTATTCATCAAGAAATCAAAAAGTCAAGATTTCATTTTGAAAAGTCAAAATTTCTAAACTTAGAAATTTTTCTAAGTGTTGGAAATTTCATATTTTTTCATAACTTTGAGCCAAATTTTCACCATGATGCAAGATGATTCAAGAGAAACTTCCAACATGAAAGTTGTAGATCTCCATGAAATCCACAACTTTTCTTTACACAACTCCTTCCAAAAGTTCTTGGATCTCAAGTTATAATTTTATGAAAATAGGGTCATGAAACTAAACATTTAGTGAAATTTTGCCCTAATTTGGTCAGGATTTTGACCTAACTTCATGGCACTTTTTCATATAGCTCCAAGGGGAATCTTCAAAATAAATTCAAAGATGGGTTATAAATAACATTTCAATATTTCCAAAATGTCCAAGAACTCCTTGAGATCATTCTTGTGGAGGGAGAATCAAAGAGATGAAGTTAGGGTTTTGTAACTTGAATTACAAGGCATTTTGTGATGAACAAGAATTCAATTTCAAACCTATGCTGCATGATCTTGTTTTGCAGGCCTCTAAACCTCAAGATCTCTCCATAATTAGAAGATTACACTTGCTTTTGTGCTATTATCCACTAAATTCAAGCTTTATCCAAGTTGCATTTCCATTAATGGCACAAAGTAACATTGCCATGCTAGTAAAGTGGCTTTAATCACAAAGTCAACTTCTCTTGAGCTTTGCATTTGTTATTTCTGCACAAGCATCCTATACACAATCAGATGAGCATGTTTAAAGTGCCTAACCACTTTAGATAGCCTTGTACCTTGCCTTGGAACAATGCTTGTCAAGCTTGCTTCAAAAACAAGCCAAAAAGCCATAACATGTGAACTTGTACTTCTGATCACCCAAGCTCTCAAAACCTTTTCCTGTACATTGAGACACTATTATTCAACTTAGGAGACGCTTTTTGCAAGCCTGAAACTCTCTCAAATTCCCTCTAGCCAGAAATTGCACACAAACTCCATTTTTGTGCAGGTTCTGACCTTGACCTTGTATCTTCTATTTCCCTCGTGCGTTCTTTGGCCTTTTAGTTCCTAAAGCTCCTATACATCAAATATAACTTGTCCCTGTCCCTGTTTCATTTCTGTAACATCATTTACCCCATCTTCCATAACCAAAAACAGAGCATTGCACATTGACTTCTCCAAGTCATTTCAGCCACTCTCAACTCAAGCAAACCATTGCATTAGCTTCCTAGGACCTCAAGGAAGCTAACCTGATCATCACCATCACTTGAAACAAGCTCAAACTCCAAACACGATTTCCAGTTTTGAGGTAAGTTTTCTTAACTTGGAACTCTTCATACCGGCATCATCAATATTTTATTTGTGAATAAAACATGTAGATATCATTTCCCTGAAGCTAACCATGTCCTTAGTTTCCATTAAGTTTGCTTGAGCTTAGAGAATTTTGAAACTAAAATATTTGAAATTTTTAGGGTTCAAATTAGGGCCTTTAAAATTCTTTCTTATCTTTGATATATAGTTTTAATACTTTCCATTTCTGGAATCGTGAGAAAATTTGCTACAAGTTTCATGTTTACAGTTTTCATTTTTGATGAGAAATACGCAAGTTACAATTGGTCTGGCTGGAGGTTGAAGATGAAGTCTTCAGAACATGTTTTGCCTTACATATTTATTGTTTCATTTGTATTAACAGATGTATAGCCACCCCAGTGGTAGAAGCGCGCGCTTGTAACCTATGGGACCTGGGTTCGAGCCCCAGTGGTACCCTTTTCATTTTTCACATTTTCATTTTCTGATTTTTGTTAGTTTTTGGCAGCTGCTGGGCGCTTTGGGCCTGGCTTGTTATTATTTTTGCTTACTAACCTCCCTATTGACTAATGGCACCCCTGACCCAAGTTTGTTTATTTTATTTATTTATTTCATTTTTATTTTCTTAAATATATTTTCTAAATACTAAAAAATCAATAAGTACAAAAAAACGATATATTTATATTTTGACTTAGTTTATTTTATTTTTCTCACAAAAATATTTTTATTAATTATACTTTTTTTTTTACTTATTATCTTGTAAATATAAATAAAATTAGGTTATTAGTTATTTTCTTTCATACTAATTTAAATGCATTATTTTTTATATAAAAGGGACTAAAAATAATTTATAATGCTATAAATATTTTCAAGATAAAAAATGCGAAAAATACTTTTCTTATAATTATTTTCTTTTGATTAATTAATAGAACTGGGTTTTTTTATTTAAAATCTTTTCTTAATAAATTCATACTTAATTTACTATTTTCTTTATTTAATTAGGTTAAGACAAAATCTTTTTTTTCATGAAAATTAAACAAAGATACCTTCTCTTTACATTTTTTTGCATTTTTGTACAATTCATTCATTTTATTACTTTGTATTTATTTATTTCCTTGTATATTTATACCATTTCAAGGTGGTCACAAAGGTTTATGACGCTCAAACATTCAGAAATTCATTGGTGCTCCTGATCTATAGAGAATGTTACTATTGTCGACCGTTGTGGAGAATTTCCTAATGTCCCTTTACTTGGCATTAGGGGAGGTATCACCTACAACCCCTGCTTAGCCTTAAGACAATTTGGTTATGCCCGAAGGGATGGCCCGTACGAAATGATGATTCAAGGTTTGGTATTTGACTACGACAACGATGATCAAGGTCTTCGCCAGATATTTATCCGAGCTTGGAGGATGTTAAACAAGGTAGATAGAAAGACTCTGGGGCACAAGAATTCCATCCCTCTTGAGCCTTACCTCAAATGGGTACGAACTCGTGCTCAGAGCCTTATGATGCCTTACCCCTCCATTCTCCTGGTAATTATTGAGCCTGTAATGGAAGGAGAAGTTCCATACATTATCCTACATGCCCACCTCCCTTGAAGACCTGCAAAGAGATTGGATACAACTCAAGGGGGAGCGAGATACTTTCGAAGCCCAATTCTACGCAAGCGAGAAGAAGGTTTTGGAACTCACTAGGTTACTTCATGAGGAGCTGACTCTGAATGCCTACATTTCACCAAAGAGGATGCGTACCACCTTTCTATCTTAGAGTTTCTTGTATTTGTTTTTCCCAAGAAGGAATTGATGTACTAAAAACATTAAATTATTAATATAGCGTGTGTTTCCTTTTTGTCTAAAAAAAATTTGAATTTTAAAATCCTTGAAATCATTGCATACGCATATATCAATCATCATAACATAAGCAGGTTTCTTGCAACAAGTATCCTCATCTCTCTACTGTTTATTTCAGTAAGATGGATCTCGAGCAAACGGTGAAGGACCTCCAAGCTTAGAATACACAGTTTCAACAGTTGTTCTTAACTTTGGCCAAAGGACAAGAAGAGTTGAAGACCTTGTTGGTTCAGGTAAAGAAAAAGAAGACGGAGAAGATAACCGTAATTCTGAACACGGGAAGAAGATTCCAAGGGCAGACAAGAAGGACTCTAGACTTTGCAACAACGTCCGATGAGAAATACAACCAAGATGGGAAAAGCAAAGAAACAGATGTTCAGTCTGATTCAGAAGAGGAAGAGGAAGAAGAAGACTATTCCGAAGAACAATACCCTCCGGCCGACGACAAGTATAAGCATATAGAAGAACGGTTGAGTGCAATAGAAATCCAAAAAGTGCCTGGATTGGACTTTGAAGAGTTGGGACTGGTATCGGGAATTGTCATTCCTCCAAAATTCAAAGCACATGTGTTCGCCAAATACGACGGAGTCTCATGCCCCAAAATGCATCTCCGGTCTTATGTGAGGAAAATCCAGCCCCATACCGCTGACAAAGATTTATGGGTACACTTCTTCCAAGACAGTCTGTCTGGAACTCAACTTGATTCATTTTATCAGTTAGAAAGAGCCAATGTTCATAACTGGGAAGATCTTGTTGCATCCTTTTACAAACAATACCAATACAATGTTGATCTTGCGCCTACCCGTACTCAACTCCAGAGTATGGACATGGTTTCAAATGAAGGCTTCAAGGACTATGCACAAAAATGGAGACATTTGGCCGGAAGAGTTCAACCTCCTATATCTGAAAGAGAATTAGTAAACATGTTTTTGGGCACCTTGTCTGGTCCCTTCTTCAATCACCTGATTGGGAGTTCATAGGTAGGTTTTACTGAACTATTATTGGTCGGAGAAAGGGTAGAAGCCAGGATAAAAAGTGGAAAGATTCAAAAAGATGCATCCTCTGATGCTGTAAGGAAGCCATTTATCATAAACAAATAAGTGGTTGCTGTTTATCGTCAGAGAAATCAAGATAAGGCCGAACGTCGTCCAATGGTGGGGGCTGTTATGATTCCTAAACCTGCGCCTGATCAGAAAAGAAACAACCAACCAAGAATGGAAAGACCAGTCAGATAATTCATCAGAATTAACATGACCCTATCTCAAGTATTACCACATATGTTAATATCCAACCTAGTGACTTTGAAAGAAGCTCCAAAGAACCCTAACACAACCTTTCCTCACTATCATCCTAATGCTCGCTGTGCATACCACTCTGAGAGTCCCGACCATGACACTAACAACTGTTGGGTTTTAAAGAACAAAGTGCAAGATCTCCTTGAAGCCAAAGAGGTTGAATTCGTTGCGCCATAAAAGCCCAATGTCATTTCTGCCCCTATGCCCAAACATGGCCATAATTCCCATGCTATTGAAGAAGATATGTTTGTTACTTCAGTTGATGAACCTATGACCCCACTCCTGACTATCAAAAAGAACTTATTGAATTCCAGTGTTTTCCCAGGCTGTGATGAAAGTTGTCATTTCTGTTTGTCCTCACCAACCAGTTGTCCTTTGTTGAAAGCAGGCGTTCAGTGCCTAATAGATAACAAGGAGATTTTTTTCGAAAAGATTTTTGTTCCACCTGTTGCTTATAATGATGTTTCCATTGTGACCATTTCCGACAATTCTTCCAGGGTCTCCACCAAAAGACCCATTAGAATTACATCAGTTCCAAAAGTAGCTCCTTTGATAATTATAATGCCTGGACCAGTCCCGTATTTGTCAGACAAAATGGTACCATGGAATTATGGAGGGGACGTCTACTACCACGGTATCTAGCAAGATTGGCCAGTTGCTGAAGATTCAAGTTCTGAGAAGGATGACTCCAATATCAGTAACATTGTCGGGACTAGCAAGATAACCCGAAGCGGAAGGATATTGTCTCCAGAAATTTCTCCCCCAAAAGAAGTTTCTGGACCCGTAATCATTCCTGTTGTTGTTGCTCCTCCGAAGGCTATTCCCAGTCCCACAATCATCCCCACCAATGCTCCGAATGACAAAGCTGTTACAATCCCTGTTATCACTCCTACTGACATTCCTGTTGCCGAGTCAACTGAGACTCGAGGTAAAAGTATTCCGATTGAGCCTGTCTAGACGAAGGCATAATCATTAGCTATCCCTGAGACCTTCTGGAAAGAGATGGAGGAAATTATAAAGATCATAAAAAGAAGCCACTACGATGTAGTTGAACAACTGTGGCAAACTCCATCCAAAATTTCCATGCTAGCTTTACTACTATGTTCTGAGGCGCATGCAAAGGCCTTGGTAAAATTCCTGAAAACTGCTCATGTACCCCAAGAAACATCTGCCGACCAGTTCCAAGACTGTGTAGCCAGCTTGACTGCAGATAATGGTCTAGGTTTTTCAGATGCTGATTTAACGCCAAGAGGAAGGAAGCATAACGAGGCATTGGATGTCTCAATGGAATGTAGGGGCACAACCTTGGCTCATGTTTTGGTAGACACTGGCTCGTCTCTGAATGTATTACCTAAAAAGGCTCTTGATAGGCTTGACTGTGAGGGATTGACATTGAAACCAAGCAATATAGTAGTGAGGGCTTTTGACGGCTCGAAAAGAATGGTGCATGGGGAAGTGGATATCCATATAAAGGTTGGAACCCAAACATTTGATTCAACTTTTTATGTAATGGATATTCTCCCTTCATATTCCTGCTTGCTAGGCCGACCATGGATTCACAATGTTGGCGCTATTACTTCTACGTTGCACCAAATGCTGAAGTATCCGATTCAAGGGAATATTATCACCGTTCATGGAGAAGAAGAGTATATGATCAACCATCTCAATTCCTTCAGATATGTAGAATTAGATGGTGAATTTATTGAAACTCCATTCCAGCACTTTGAAGAAGTCCTGCAAGATGTGGCAGTGACCAAGGTTGTTCCCAAGATCACAAGGCCTCCACTCAAGATGTCATCTTTGAAGGATGCAAAAGTAGTAATAGAAGAAGGTGGGTGCACTATTTGGGGACAACTCCCATATATCCCATACAAGTCTGACATGTTTGGCCTAGATTTCACTTCAGGTGCTCAGAAGACTGTACGCCGCGCTCGTGCTGGAGGACCACCCCTGAAGATCAGCAACCGTGAAGTCAACGCGATAGAGGATAATGAAGAGGGATGCAACCTGGAGGATTGGATCTTCCCAACTTTCAGTGGAGGGCTCAGCAACTATGAGGCTAGAGATTTCGTCCCGATCACTTTTATCCCACAGTAATTTGTCTTTACATTTTCTTGGATCTGTAATATTAAAACAATTCAGACTCTTAAAACCTTGTGTCTTACCCGAGGCACAATGGTCCATTTGTAAGGGTTATCATCTCATTTCCATATGACATCAATGAATCATGGACGTTTTTTTGCATACAAACTTTGTGCTCATTGTTTTTCTTTTTTACATTTTTTATTTCTTTCAAAGATAGCTATACCATTACACACATTCACACTCACAATGCAGGTCTACATCCATTCGGGATCCCATGGGTAACGATTCTTCTATGGCCTTCTATGACTCTGAAAATATAATCTACCAAGCCGAAGACGAAGGTGAGGAAGATTGTGAAGTACCGAGAGAACTTGCCAGATTTCTACAACAAGAAGAGAGAACCATTCAGCCCCACGAGGAACCTGTGGATACAATCAACCTAGGTACCGAAGAAGACAAAAGAGAGGTCAAGGTGGGTGCCAATATGGAACCCAGTGTCAAGGAGCGGTTGATTCAGTTGTTACACGAGTATGTTAAGGTCTTTTCCTGGTCGTATGAAGACATGCCAGGACTTGATGCAGATATTGTGGTACATCGTCTACCTACAAAAGATGATTGCCCACCAGTAAAACAAAAGGTTCGTCGAATGCGACCAGATATGTCAGAAAAGATTAAAGCAGAAGTCATGAAACAATTCAATGCTGGATTCTTGGCCGTCACCTCCTATCCGCAATGGGTTGCCAATGTCGTTCCCGTGCCCAAAAAAGATGACAAGGTACGAATGTGCGTGGACTATAGAGATTTCAATAGGGCAAGCCCTAAGGATGATTTCCCACTTCCCCATATTGACATCCTAGTTGACAATACTGCACAACACAAAGTGTTTTTCCTCATGGACGATTTCTCAGGTTACAACCAAATCAAAATGGTTCCTGAGGACATGGAGAAGACAACCTTTGTCACACAATGGGGCACATTTGGCTACAAGGTAATGTCGTTCGGACTAAAGAATCCTGGAGCAACCTATCAGCGTGCCATGGTAGCTCTATTTCACGACATGATACATCACGAAATAGAAGTCTATGTGGACGACATGATAGCTAGATCTCAAATAGAAGAAGAGCATCTTGATCATTTACAAAAACTGTTTGAGAGGCTAAATAAATACAAGCTGAGGTTGAACCCAAATAAATGCACATTTGGGGTAAGGTCAGGTAAGCTCCTAGGCTTTGTCGTCAGCAATAAGGATATTGAAGTAGATCCTGCCAAGGTGAAAGCGATACAAGAAATGCCTACTCCTCGTACTGAGAAGGAAGTCAGAGGATTCTTGGGAAATTTGAACTACATTGCCAGATTCATTTCTCACCTGACAGCTACCTGTGAACCAATCTTTAAACTACTGAAGAAAGATTAGGTAATCAAATGGAATGATGAGTGCCAAATTACTTTGGACAAAATCAAAGAGTATCTACAAGAGCCTCCTGTTTTAATGCTACCAGTCGAGGGAAGACCATTGATCATGTATCTGACCATTTTGGAAAATTCAATGGGGTGTGTGCTGGGGCAACATGATGAGTCTGGCCGAAAAGAGCACGCCATTTATTACCTGAGCAAAATGTTTACCGACTGTGAAACAAGATATTCATTGCTCGGGAAAACTTGCTGCACTCTGGCATGGGCTGCTCGCCGGCTAAGACAGTATATGCGAACCCATACTACCTTGTTGGTATCTAAAATGGATCCAATAAAATACATCTTCGAGAAACCTGCTCTCTCTGGAAGAATAATGAGATGGCATATGATCCTAACAGAATATGACATACAGTATACTACCCAGAAAGCTATAAAGGGAAGTGTACTAGCTGATCACCTTGCTCACCAATTTGTGGAAGACTACCAGTCCATGAAGTTCGAATTCCCGGATGAAGACATCATGATGGTAAACAACTGTGAAGAATGCAGGCCATATGATGGACCTGAACAAGGATCACGATGGACCTTGGTTTTTGATGAGGCATCTAACACACTCGAAAATGGTATTGGCGCAGTACTTGTATCTCCTAAAGGGTGTCATACTCCATTTACTGCAAAACTCTGCTTCAATTGTACAAATAACATGGCAGAATACGAAGCGTGCCTCTTTGGTCTCAAAGCTGCCATAGACTTGGGGATCAAATCGTTGAATGTATTCGGAGATTCAGCTTTGGTTATCAACCAGATCAAAGGGGAATTGGACACCAAACACCCTAACCTTATCCCTTACAAAGAACATGTTTTGACATTGCTCCCACATTTTGAGAAGACTACCTTCGAGCATTTCCCGCGAGAAGAAAATTAGCTAGCAGACGCACTAGCCACAATGTCATCTATGTTTAAATTTAAATGGGAGAACGAGGCTCCCTAGATCACCATTGAACAAAGGGATGAACCAGCACACTGTCACGAGATTAATATTGAAGAAGTAGTGGACCAGCCTTGGTTTCACGAAGTCAAGAGATATCTCGAGGTTCAAGAATATCCTGAACGAGATTCAGTCAATAATAAGAAGTTCTTAAGGAGATTCTTCGCTAAATTCTTCCTTAGTAATGGCATCCTTTACAAATGCAACCATGACTCGATGTTACTTCGGTGCGTAGACAAGGTTGAAGCTGAAAGGACCATGGATGAGTTACATGAAGGCACTTTTGGCACCCATTCCAGTGGGCATACGATGGCAAAGAAAATCCTACGGGTAGGCTATTACTGGTCTACCATGGAAGAAGATTGCTATCAACACTCTCGAACCTGCCATAAGTGTCAGATTTATGCTGACAAGGTGCACGTACCTCCAGTTCCTATGAATGTCTTGACGACTCCTTGGCCCTTTGCTATGTGGGAAATTGATATGATTGGGGAAATAAAGTCAACAACTTCTAATGGACACCGCTTCATCTTAGTGGCCATTGACTATTTCACCAAGTGGGTGGAGGCAGATTCTTTTGCTTCCGTGACCAAGAATGTTGTCGCCCGGTTCATCAAGCAAAATCTCATCTGTCAGTATGGTATCCCAGAGAGGATCATTACAGACAATGGTACGAACTTGAACAATACTATGATCACCGCCTTGTGCGAGCAATTCAAGATCCAACATCACAATTCTTCCCCTTACCGGCCGAAGATGAATGGTGCTATCGAAGCTGCAAATAAGAACATTAGAAAGATCATACAGAAAATGATAGTCACATACAAAGACTGGCATGAGATGCTACCATTCTCTCTCCTCAGATATCGTACCACAACTCGCACATCAACCGGGGAAACACCCTATTCTCTGGTTTACGGCATGGAAGTTGTCTTGCTTATTGAGGTCTAGATCCTCTCTCTAAGAATCATGAAGGATGCAGGTTTGAATAAAGACGATTGGATCCAGACTCGACTTGATCAGCTGAACTTAATTAATGAGAAAAGACTTACTGCTGTTTGTCATGGTCAAATGTATAAAAAACGGATGATCAAGGCTTTCAACAAAAAGGTCAAACGACAAGTATATCAAGTTGGAGATCTGGTGATCAAGTGCATCATACTGCCGCAAGGTGATCCCAGGGGAAAATGGACTCCTACATACGAAGGACCATTTGTGATAAAAAACATATTCTCTAGTGGCGCAATGATCTTGACCACCATGGATGGTGATGCCCTTCTTCAGTCTGGGATTTGGCAATCATATCATCAACATATACTTCAATTTCGTTGTGCATCAGATCATGGAATAGGGTTGTCATAGCCCTCTGGTACGTTGCACCATCTTTCTTCAACCCGAAGGGCATCACTTTGTAACAGAATGTTCCCCGGGGTGTGATAAACGTTGTTTTTTCCATGTTCTCTAGAGCCATTCTTATTTGATTATACCCAGAAAATCCGTCCATGAACGAGAATACTTTGAATTTTGCTGTGCTATCCACTAACATATCAATGTGTGGTAACAGAAAATCATCTTTTGGACTAGCTTTACTTAGATCTCTGTAATCAACGCACATGCGGACTTTTCCGTCTTTTTTCGGTACTTGGACAATATTGGCAATCCATTAAGGATACACTGATGTCACAAGAAAACCAGCATTAATCTTCTTTAGAACCTCCTCTTTAATTTTTACTTCCATATCTGGGTGAGTTCTTCTCAACTTTTGTTTGATTGGCGGACATTCTCGCTTCAACGGCAAATGGTGCTCGACGATATATGTATCTATACCAGACATATCTTTGTAAGACCATGCAAAAATATCCACATACTCTTTCAACAGCTCAATCAACCTTCTCTTTACATCAGGATGCAGCAATGCTGCAATCTTGACTTCCTTTGGATCTTCTTCTGAACCCAAATTGATCACTTCCAAAGGCTCTTTATATGGATGAATGGTATTTTCCTCGTGCTCAAACAACCGTGAGACCTCTTCTGGAATCTCATCATAATCTTCTTCTTCAGCCCCATACATAGGACATTCAAAGTTGGGAGAGGGTGCAGGGTCATTGTATTCAATGGGTTTTTTAGTTAATCTGCACATATGATTTGTGATTGCATTTAGAAACTGACACATATAACAAGTGATCATACAAATTGAATTTCAGTTATTATTTATTTTTAAAGGTTTTTTCTGATTACCATTTTCCAAGAAAAAGCGGAAAATAAAGACATAATTCGAGAAGCAAAGACAACTTTTATTATTGATCTTAAAAGGCACAGCAAACAGATAAGCCCTACAACATTAATACTTCCACCTTGGGCAGAGTGAAAGCTTTTTAAAAAAGATTAACAAATCAAATTACTTTGAAATATGTATGCAAGAGGTTACATCAATGGTGATCCAGTTCTGAACCCTAACTCCGTGCGTCACATAATTCGGCATTTCCTGCTCTGCTTCATCTTCCACAATGGTGTTAATCCTGGAAACAGTCGAATGAAGATACCCACCGCTATGGAAAATTTCTTGATACCTGTCTGCAGCAGACTTCGGCTTCACGCCCTTCCCTTTGTCAGTCTTCGAAGAAAACCCCAAGCCAATTTTGTTCTTGTTCACAGGTGGATCCACAATTCATCCCCAAACTTCACTATGACCATTACGCACAACCTGCTTCACTTCCTCCAGCGAAACCATGGAATTCTCATTTCCTCTTATGTTGTCAATGGATAAGGCTTGGAACTGGTTTCCAACAGTAGCTTCATCTGCTTCTACAATGCTGAAAGAGGACAAATGAGATATCAACAATGCCTTCTCCCCATTTATGATCACTACTTTCTTTTTCTTGTACAAACTTTAGCTTCTGGTGTAAAGTTAAAGTGACAGCCCCTGCTTCATGTATCCACAGTCATCCTAGCAAACAACTATAGGCAGAAACAATGTCCATGACCTGGAAAGTTATCTGAAACAAATGTGGTCCTATATGAATAGGCAAGTCCACTTCATCGATGACAGATTTCCTTGACCCATCAAATGCTTTCACAATGACACCACTAGGGCGCATAGGCGTTCCTTGATATTTCAACTTCATAAGGGTACTCCTCGGTATAACATTCAACGCGGATACATTTTCAATCAGCACATTGGATAGTGAATCGTTCTTGCAGTTCATAGAGATGTGGAGGGCCAGGTTGTGATTCCTCCCTTCATCTGGTAATTCATCATCACAGAAACTCAAGTTATTACATGAAGTAATATTTCCTATTACGCTGCTGAATTGATCTATTGGCATATCACTCTCCACAAAAGCTTGGTCCAGTACCCTCATCAAGGATTCTCTATGAGCAGAGGAGTTCATCAATAAAGCTAAGATAGATATCTTTAAAGGAGTCTGCAGTAGCTGATCTACAATTCTGTAGTCGCTCATCTTAATTATCTTCAAAATATCATCCACTTCTTTCTCTAACGTAGCTCCACTGGTCTCACACGTAGCCTTCTTAGGTTCATAATTCTCAGCAACTTTCTTTCCAACATCATCATCTCTTCGAACAACTAGCACAAACACACGATCGCTACGGGTCACACTACTATTTTAAGCTATATTTCCAACATCAGGCATTGGCTGGATGGGAACTTCCACTCCATCTTCTAAGATTGTAGCGTTGTATTTGTAAGGCACATCCTTATCTGATTTGTAGGGGATAGGACCTTGAAAACTAATCACCAATGGGGTAACAATTGGCTTGCTATGATACTTAACTTCAAAATGGGCGGGTGTACCAAAACAAGGAACAATGACGTTTACCCCTTCTTCAACATAATCAGGCATTAGTAAGTCATTTCTAGAAAACAAATATTCGTATGAAGAGAAATACTCATCTGTAGAAGCATACTCTTCATCTGACTCTTCTCCCGTTAAACAAACCTCAACCATATCAACTTCATGGTAATCATCCATCTGACCCGTGATCTTGATAGTTCCATTGTCTAACAACAACTGAACACCCTTCTTCACGATTGAACATCCTCGGGGGTCTCGACAGAAAACTAGGAAAGATCCATATTGGTGTTCCACCTGACCCGCCATATGGCAGATGGTAGCGTGCAACTGCACGAGGTCCTCATTCATATACTCTACATTAAAAATTCTGAATTCACCGGGACATCCAGAAACCATGTTCACTTCCTCTTCATACTCTGCCCTAGGCCTGATTATATGGATTAGGTCCTCATCCATCATCTCCTGTAAATCAGCCTTTATCTTATCACAACCATGTATTTTTATACTGCAAATAGCACAACCGGAATGGTCATGCGTATAGTAGCTAAATTCATAGAGGTCTGCATTCATTTTCACCAAATCTCCTCTAACCAGATTAATATAAAAAATCCAGAAGTCGCCGGGATAACCAGCTACCATATTCACAACATTTACTCCCCCGTGCTTAGGTAGGGGATTATCTTTCACGTTAGGTCCCACGTCTTTGAAAGATAGAACACCAGACTTCACCAATTTATGTACTTCAGTCTTCAAAGGATAACCATTTTCAACATTATGCCCTGGTGCTCCCTGATGAAAAGCACATGTTTGGTCTGCCTTGTAATACCAAGGCAATGGTGACGGTATGGCAGGAGATGGTCGGGTTTGAACCAACTTCTTCTGAATCAATGCCGGTAGTAGCTCTGTATAGCTCATGGGAATAGGGTCATAACTTTCCCTTCTCTGATTATACCCTTGATTCCCCTGTTGAGACGGTCTCTGATAAGCAACGGTAGTTGGAGCGGCATTCATAACGGGAGTAACTGAGGTGACTTGCTATTGACGCAGATAATTCCTTCTAGGAGTGTTCACCCTTCTCTCTTGTATAACAACATTTGCATCTCCTTCTTTCTTCTTGGTAAACCCATAAGGTGGCTTCTTCACACCTCCGGATCCTTCACTCTTTTTTCAAACAGCCTTCTCTTACAACCTCTTATAAGTGGATACCCATTCCTACCATCTCAGTAAAGTCACTTGGCGCACTTGCTACCATCCTCTTATAGTAGAAATCACCCAGCGTCTTTAAGAAAATCTTAGTCATCTCCTTCTCTTCCATGGGAGGAATCACTTGGGCGGCTACCTCACGCCATCTTTGCGCATAATCTTTTAATGATTCCCTGTCTTTCTAAACCATGGCCCTGAGTTGATCTCGGTCAGGCGCCATGTCCATGTTGTACTTGTATTTTTTGATGAATGCTTCTCCCAAATCATTAAAAGTATGGATATTGGCGATGTCCAAACTCATATACCACTTCAACACAGCACCAGTCAAACTATCCTGAAAAAAGTGAATCAGCAGACGCTGATAATCAGTATGGGTAGACATTCTCCTTACGTACATTACCAGATTAGCACGAGAGAAAGTGTTGCCCTTATACTTCTCAAACTCCGAAAACTTAAACTTAGCAGGTATCTTAACATTCGGGACCAAACATAGCTCATTCACATTCTGTCCAAATAACTCTTTTCCCCTGAGGGCCTTCATCTCTCTTTGCATCTTGTCAAACTGCTCTTGAAAATCATCCATTTTGTCATAAACACCCAAGTCTTCACTCGGTGGAGGAAAAGGACGACACACATCATCATTAACAAACAGAACCATATTTATCGAATGAGGTGCAGCAGGAATAACATGCACCACAGAAGGTGCCAGAGTAACAATAGTCTGAACCACTGGAGTATCTTGAGGACCAAGATTGAAACCTTCAGGTGAAAAATTCTCTGGCATTCCTCATGGATATCCTTAGGGCATGTGATTCTGAACAACAGCTGGAGTAGCAGATACAGGAACAGTCGGAGCTTCAGTAGTTGCCCTTGTTGGTTGAGGTTGAATGCTTGGTGGCTGATTCTGAGCAGCCACCAGAGCTTCCATCAGAGTAGTCAGATTGGCCAAGCCGGCCTTCAAAGCATAAACTTCCTCGCGTAGCTCGCGATTCTCTTGTTCTAAGTTGTCCTTCTTCTTTTTTAAATTAGCCCAAGTATTGTAGTGATGAGTCAGCTTGTTGAATGAAGTAAAGAAGCTTGGTAAGACACCTAGATATGCATAACAAATGCAAGAAATATGCGCAATATTATGCATTATATGTAATGCACATGATTAATTTTACTTTGTTATTTAATATTTCAAGGGATTTAAAGTTTTATAGACATATTGAAAACATCAAAGTAATAACGCTTTTGAAATACTGAATTTTTTTATTTATTATAATAACTCCAAAATGGATTACAATTTTCAATGATCCCAAGTACAAGATGAAAATAAAATCTAAAACCCTGAGAAATAAAACTGATGGAGATCACTTTGTACGCTGGCGCTTCCCCGTGAGCCTAGAAATCTGAGCCTTCAACCTCTGGTTTTCTTCCACATGTCTGATGGAAACCTCCTACCAATCATCTGAATCAGGAAGTGAGTGATCAGCACCTGATTGAGGCTTAGGATAAAATAAATCCCCTTGCCTCTCCATAGACTCTACCGCTCGAATCTCAAGGATCTCAATCAAGTCATCTTTCTCCTTCAGGTTTGCTCTGTAGGAACTCTCTAAAGTTTGGAACTTGTTCTTCCAAGCATCCTTTTCCTGTTGCATCCTAACCAAAGCAAGTTGAAAATCTTCTAGATCATCTAATAAGGGAGGAGTGGTCTTCATAAATAGATCAAGTATGGGTGTCTCTCGAGTATACGGCATCTTTAACTGAATGGCTCTCGATCGATCCATTGAAGATATGTCTCCAAATAAACAACACCCCTAGGTCCCAAATCCTTCCTACTCTTCTTATGAATGTGACGACAGGCCTTTGTAATCTGCTCCTTAGCTTCCCTATGGTCTTCTCCTTCCTTCAGAAAGAAACTACTCAAATGAATACTATTCGGTTTATCCCTCATCGGATAACCAAGTTGTTGTCGTGCAAGAACCGGGTTATAGTTAATTCCTTCCTTTATACCAAGAAGAGGTACATTGGGGAAACTACCACAACTGTCAATAATCTCTATATCCTGAAAAACTCGATGATACCAACCAATGCCCGAGTGAGTAAGTGCCATGATCTTAGGAGCCCAACGGGGTTCCTTCTTGACATCCCAAAAAGCATCAGACTGAGGCATATGAGAGATAAACCACCGGTATAACAGAGGCGTGCAACAGACAATCATTCCCCTATGATAAGAATTCCGAAGATGAATAGAGTAATAAGCATCACCCAACAATATAGGAACTGGGTTTCCGATCATGAAAATCCTGATAGCATTAATGTCAACAAACTTGTCCACATTAGGAAATAAGAACAACCCGTAAGTAAGCAGAGCAAAGATGGCCTTAAAAGCAACTATACTCTTAATTCTGGCAAAGTAACGAGCTTTCTCCAATAAGAACTGAGCTGGTAATCCTCTAATCCCTTCTTTGGTAGCCATATGGGCTTCCACCTCAGACTTTCCCAGGTGAATCAAAGCAGCAATCTCATGTGGTTTTGGCTCACCCTCCAAACCAGTAAAAGGAACACGATCGGTAACAGGTAAATCCAATAGATAAGAATACTCCTCCAGTGTAGGCATCAAATGATAGTCGAGAAAAGTAAAGCAATGATACATCGGATCATAGAACTGGACCAAGGTCGAGAGAATACCCTCCTTCATCTTCAGCTTCATGAGAGGAATAATGGATCCATACTTCTTCCGAAAGTCTGTAGAACACTCGATCTCGGGAATTAGACTGATCAACTCATCTATCTTGGGATCCTTGAAACTGTATTTCCCGGTCTTTCTCTTTCCAGAATCCATGGTTAAAAAGTACCTGAGATATTTACAAATGGTCAACCTTTAAATCTCTTGAAATATGGTTTCTTCATTAGATTCTTATGAGTGCATGGATGCATGATGCAACAATCACACACAAGATCACACATATAGGGTTCATAGGTTCAAAGGCACGAGCATGAGGTCGAAGGTACTACCCATAAGGTATTGGTCTAAAAGTTATCACCTATCGAACAAGGTTCTAGAGGTTCCCAGAGTCTACATCCTTCCCTCGCATATTACCAACTTCCCGATTAACTCGATAATTAGTAATATTCTCAAGAAAGACTTATCCGAGCGTAGTATCGCGTGACAACTATTTCCAGATTACTCTGTCATAGCTTCCGCACTACACCTAAAAGGCCAAGATGGGTTTGGTATTCTACGGTCCTCAGTTTCAGCAGGCTCCCAGGTCAAAAGCAGTACGTCTTCTCGATTACTCGGTAAACGACACTACAGTCAGAGGGGCCTCCACTGAGTGGGGGATCTCATGCCTCCTTTTTTGGGATTACTCCCTCAAAGTAACACGACTATATCTCCCATCCTATCTTAAAGTTTGCCCAAGTCCGGGTATAGGACTTATGAGTAATCACCAAGCACCCTGAAGACCAGGAAAATCCAGACAAACATATATACAACATATAACACAGAAAAAACAGTAATAACACATATACAGATATAAACAAAGATATGCTCAACCCACTTAGGTATGGACCAGCAAGAGGTCAATCTTTCCCCAGTGAAGTCGCCATTTTTCTGTAGAGGTAGAAATGTTTAAGACTAAGCCATTGGATTGACTAGACTTTATACAAATCAAAATAAAAATCGCCACCGCACTTTATTGTTTCCAAAGGAATTGGAAAAGAGTGAATAACCCAAAAAGAAGGGGAAATATTCAAGGTAAGGGGGTTGGTTATGCAAAGGGAAGGTATTAGCATCTTAAACATCTACGGTACTCCGCAGGAACCTCTTTGTGAAATCTGTATATTTTGGCTATATAAAAAAATGTTGTATATAAAAAATGGATGGTGGAGGTGAGGAAAGAAATTTATTTATTTTTATAATTTTTGCACCCGTCGCGGTTGCGAACCTTTAGTTCCTACGTACCACCTTTTCATGCAATAGAGGATCAGGGTACACGTAGTTCCTCTTTAAAAAATTTAAAACACAAATGTGTTGGTTAATTTTATGAGATAAAACATAATCGTCTTGTCCGTGTGGAAAACATGCCTACTACCCACAATCATGAGAAAGGAGAATTTGCATCATCTCAAAGTGGAGGATATGGCTTGGATTTTAAAATCAACAATGCCTCACTCAACACCCAAGTGGAAAATATCTCTCTTCACTACATATTGTAGAAGTATAGTTGTTTGCATCACTACAAGGATTGACAAGAGTTCCACCTTTTTGAGAAAAGTTTAAAGATAAAAGCCAAAGTGGCAAAATGGTTTTAAATGAGATTGATTGACTTTTAGTCTTCTCAAAAAAATGTCAAGGTATTATTAAGTTGATTGGAGTTTATTTATGAAAAATGTTTTTAAAATGCATGGACATAAGTCCAAGTTTATTATGAGTGTGGTTGAAAGTCAAAAACAAGAAGAGTTTTCAAAAGGGGGAAGAAGATTTTTGAAATTAAAGAAGATGGGAGGAGAAGAAGGGACTATCCTAAAGCATAAGGTAAAATCTAGGGATAAAAACCATCTAACCAACAAGAAGCCAATACTTGACATTATGAGCCAAGATAGAATTCCCATTCAGTGGATTGGAACCAATAAAGCAAAAAAATACTAGACCTCTTGAGAGAACCAAACTTCAAGTGTATTTAAGTCTTCACAAAAATTGGGTAGAGTAACGGCTGTATACGAGTGAATTCTAGATTACAAATAAGGGGTGTAATCACAAAAACCTGCACACAAAAACAAACAAGCAACCCAAATGTCTTGAGGTAAACCTCAAGAACATCAGACAGAATAATCAGATAAGATCACAAGGTCTCCAAGATAGGCCAAGGTTTCTAATCCTAAGTCCAAGAAAAGTCCCATGCTCTATAATGCCAAGGATAGTAACTAAATAGTCCAAGTACCATTAAATATTTTTTAGGTTTTATGTTGATTATTAAGTATCTTAAGAAAGGAAAAAAAAAAGCTCAAGTGAGCAAAGTAAAAATGGCAAGAAAGTAAATGCTCAAATGAGCAAAGATGAAAATGGCATGAAATCTAAATGCTAAAAGTAAATGGTACATAAAGCATAAAAAAGAATAAAAGCATAAGGTAAGACAAGTCAATAATTAGTGGTAGTTGGATGACCATCTTGAAGCTTGCATTTGGAACTCATTAGAGGATTGGTAGAACCAAAGCCTCCACAAAACAAGTTATATTTACTTTTTGTCAAGTATATCACCCATTTGGAATTCTCACAAGTACCATTTAATGATCAACGATGTTTAAGTGATCCGCATTGACTAAAGGTGTTGTAGATCCATTAGAGTATTGGTAGAACCAAAGCCTCCACACAATGAATCTCAAGGTTATTGGATCAAAGAAATCAGATTAACATACTTGGGCTTGCAATCATAAGTTTGGGCCACGAATGATCATTTATTCTAATCAGGACAAAATTTAGCGCTATGTTAAGCAATCGTAAGTGGACTTATATAGAAGTTGCACCTATTTTGAGGCCTGTCAATAGAAATCTATGCACCATTTGTTTTGAGACATGATATAGAGATCATGCTCCAACAACATCTAGTGAAATAAGAAAGGGATGAGATGAAGAGGGATGAGGAAAAAAATATACAAACCACATTTGAATTAAATTTTAATCCAACTATTATTAAAATCATTCATCCATTTTTGTGGAGTTAAACTCAACACCATGGATCCAATGATGTTAATAAAGTTCATGATCCAAAATCTAACCCAAGATCAGCCAGAAAATAGTCACAAAACAATATCACCTCTTAATATACACAAAAGGGTATAACAATAAGGTTTAAAAATAGAAAATAAGGAGAAAAATATCAACTATGTTCAAATTAATCAAGAAATGAAAAGTGAGACCATAGAAAAATCGGTAAAAAGGCTCAAATAATTTTATAAATTTTTTGGTAATATTTTAAAGTCAGAAACTATTTTTAAAATTTAAATAAATGGGTAAAATAAACAAAAAATGATAAAAAATAGTAAAGTCAGAAACAAAAATAAAATAAGGTCACCAATATTTATCACAATATCATTGGATCATTCCATAATTTTTTCATAATTTAAAAATGTATAAAAGTATTTTTAACATTTAAAACAAATCAAATAAAGTAAAATTTATAAAAAATACCAAAACACAAAATTAAATTGTGAAAAAATAAAAATCAGAAAGAGAATCAAAAATATTTTTCATAATTTTTCAGATTTTTTGGACTAAAAATGAATTTTCTATTATTTTTTGAATTTTAAAACAATTAAAATATAAAAATCAGAAAAAGAAAATAAAAGTAAAATATGTGGACCATTGGATGAGAGTCAAAACGCGTTAGTAATCAAATCCAAGGGATCTGGCGCGTTGTGCATATCATGGTCATTTGTGAATAATGTACAGAATCATTAATTAAATCAGAATTTGAAAAAAATAGATGGCGTGCCTTCATTGGTTTGAAGATGACACGTTAGTCATCTTCAACCTCCAGCCATCACGAATTGCAGGTCTCTCAAACTGTAAAATCAGAAGCTCAGACCTATGTCATTCGCTTCATCTCTTCAAGATGAAGAAAACCACACCCTCGCACCAAATTTATATAAATTGTAGCTCAGACAATTTTGAAGGAAAGGTTTTAAAAGGAATTTTAAATTTCATGGTCAAAACGTGTTTTCATTAAAAGGTAAGTGTTGGGACTAGAACCAAGGCAATGAGAGCAACACAATGATATCAGAGTTTTGAAGAATTGATGAAGGAATCTACCTATTGAAGTTGAGTTGCAGAGCTCTGAAACTGGACTTCTATGGAGAAGTATAGGGCACGATTCTTGAATGTAATTATGTGGTTAGCTTCAGGGAAGATCAAGGAAGATGAATTGATGGAAAAATTGGATTGAAAAAAGGCTCGAGAATGGATTTTGAAGTTACTGAATTCTAAGTTATGAAACAAGTTTGGAAGGGTGATTCTGGCTATCCAAGCTTGGAAAATGAATGGGATAGTACATATATTTATAGGAGAAGCAAATGGGATCAAAAGGAAGAGTGAATGATGCGTTTTGGAGGGAATTTGTGTAAACCTGATGCACAAGTGAAGTGTGATCCAAACTTCACCAAAACTCATCAAATTCTCGTGTTTTGATGCACTAATCCACTTGGGAAAGTTGACTAATCATTTTTAGACCCAAAATACGTGTTAATTTGAGATTTAGAGGTTGTAACATGAAATTCAAATTCTGACTTGCAAGGAAACTTCAATTCCAAGTTACCACTTTTGAAACAATGGCATTCTCAGCTCAAGGGGTCTTAAGGCATAATTATTGATGCTTTAGAAAGATTAGGTTACAAGTTTTGCAATGTAAAAAGAATGGAGTTAAATGGATGCTTGAGCTTAAATTTGCATTGAGTCAAAGATGGAGAAAAAGGGTTGACTTTCCATACTTGGAGATATTTCAAATTCTTCTTCAAAAATGACCTATAATGCCTTGCATCCAAACATGGACTTCCACTTGGAATTTTCTCTTGACCAAAAAAGATGGCATGAAGTAGATCTCTTGAATTAAATTTTGAAACTTGAATCATTCAAAATCTCCAAAATTTGAGCAAGTTTTGACTTGTTGAAGTTGGCAAAAAAATCATGAAATGACCTATAATCCTTTGCATCTTTAAGGCAACTTCCATCCATTTTCCCATTTTGCACATAAAAGAAGGCATAAATTTCACATCTTAAAGATAATTATGGAAAAATAATGGACTCAAGGTGATGGTAATTGACCAAGTTATAACCATTTGAAGTCACACATGGAGAATTGGGGATCCATCTGGAGGACTTGCAATCTTGCTTCCTCCTCAAGTCTCTTCCTCATAAAAAATCCTTGGAACTTTTGAAGTGATTTGTTAATAACCCTTTGAAGAGAATGATGTCTTTGGAATCACTCAAAAATACCAAAAGGTGAGCAAGATATACCCCTATGAAGTTCAAAATCCTAGCTCCTAGATCAAGGAAATGCTTTGAGGAACTTTGACAAGCTTGAACAAACTTCTTGTACCAACATTCTTTCTTTGTGAATAGAAGTTGTTGAGGATGATAATGAGAACTCTTTTCCACCAAAATCACTTCCATATCTTGAAATTTGAGAGAAATATGCTCTTGTGACCAATAGGAACAAGGCCTTGTCCAACATGACAACTTCTTCAATCAACCCTTTGTACTTTTGAGTCAAATCTAATAACCTTGAAATGTGATGAACCAAAACAACCTTGTCATGCCAATTCTTCCAAAACCAATCCAATGGTGAGGTTTGAACTTCTCCAGATTTATTGACTAGGGCATGGACATAAACTCATGAACCCATGGGGTAACTTGTTAAATATCACATCCTTTACCTATATGGATAACAAGCAAGACAAACCAACATTGCATTTTATTAGTTAAGTTAATAAATCAAAACAATATTCATGATCACAAAAGGAACATAAGTCAAGGTGCTTGGTAATCCCTCAAAAGGGAAAAACTAAATGTAGGGAGGGGAACCAAGAATCCTAGTGTGATCTTGTTGTGAATGAATTAACATGGTATGGTGAAGGGGTCTTAGGGGCAAAAATTGGGGTACAACATGAACCAGCACACTGTCACGAGATTAATATTGAAGAAATAATGGACCAGCCTTGGTTTCGCGAAGTCAAGAGATATCTCGAAACCCAAGAATATCCAGAAGGAGCTTCAGTCAATGATAACAAGTTCTTAAGGAGATTCTCTGCTAAATTATTCCTTAGTAATGACATTCTTTACAAACGCAACCATGACTCTGTGTTACTTTGGTGCGTAGACAAGGTCGAAGCTGAAAGGATCATGGCTGAATTACATGAAGGTACTTTTGGCACCCATTCCAGTGGATATACGATGGCAAAGAAAATCCTACGGGCAGGATATTACTGGTCTACCATGGAAGCAGATTTCTATCAACACTCTCGAACCTGCCACAAGTGTCAGATATATGCTGACAAGGTGCACGTACCTCCGGTTCCTCTGAATGTCTTGACGACTCCTTGGCCCTTTGCTATGTGGGGGATTGATATGATTGGGGAAATCAAGCCAACAGCCTCCAATGGACACCGCTTCATCCTAGTGGCCATTGACTATTTTACAAAATGGGTGGAGGCCGCTTCTTTTGCTTCCATTACCAAGAATGTTGTCGCCCGATTCATCAAGCAGAATCTCATCTGTCGTTACGGTATCCCGAAAAGGATCATTACAGACAATGGTACGAAATTGAACAATACTATGATCACCGCCTTGTACGAGCAATTCAAGATCCAGCATCACAATTCTTCCCCTTATCGGCCAAATATGAATGGTGTTGTCGAAGCAGCGAATAAGAACATTAAAAAGATCATACAGAAAATGACAGTCACATATAAAGACTGGCATGAGATGCTACCATTAGGATCTCCATGGATATTGTACCACAGCTCGCACATCAACCAGAACAACACCCTATTCTCTAGTATAAGGAATGGAGGTTGTCTTGCCTATTGAGGTCCAGATCCCCTCTTTGAGAATTATGAAGGATGCAGGGCTAAATGAAGACGATTGCATCCAGACTCAACTTGATAAACTAAACTTCATTGATGAGAAAAGGCTTACTGCTGTCTGTCATGGTCAAATGTATCAAAAACGGATGATTAAGGCTTTCAACAAAAAGGTCATACGCCAAGTGTATCAAGTTGGGGATCTGGTGATCAAACATACCATACTGCCGCAAGGTGATCCCAGGGGAAAATGGACTCCTACATATGAAGGACCATTTGTAATCAAAAAAATTTTCTCTGGTGGAGCAATGATCTTGACCACCATGGATGGCGACGACCTATCGCACCCTGCGAACATAGACATAGTCAAAAGATACTACGCATAAGAGACCCGCTAGGTTGACACACCTAGGCAAAACAAGGGAATCCCGGTGGACCAAAAAGGTTCGGGAAAAAATTAGGGATAAAACAAAAAAAAAATTGTACACCCGGCAAGTTGAAAACCCGAAAGGGCGGCTTAGGCAAAAAAAGGTTTCCCGGTGGACTGAAAACCCGAAAGGGCGGTCCAGGCAAAAATCAGGGAATTAAAGCGTATGACTATGTCCCGTTGGATCACCTTACGGATAACCTTTGGATTCAACTGACAAACTCAAAGGTTCTGATCAATTCAATCATCTTCAGACGAGGAAACAAATAGACAAGATGCTCAGAGATACAAAGGCTATAGCAGAATGGGAGCCCCATGGGATTATGGCACATAGCTATCTTTTCTTTGTATCAAAATTTTCATTTTTTATGACAGTATTCTCATACCGGAATATTTGTCTCATTGTACAAAAATACTTACTCAAAGTTAATACAAAGATATCCCTTTGAAAGTGCAAAACTATCTATTTTTTCTTTACTCTTGTGTTTTGTTTACAAAAACGTCCAATGATTGATTGTTGAACATATGCATTTGAACATAATTACTATTTACAAATAAAAAAAAATAAAAAGGCAATCACTGATGGCCTTAAGAGGTAGGGAAATCTCTCTATGCTTTTTCCATAATCCACCGCAGTGTGCAGTTCAATCCCCAGCGGAACAAAGCTTTCAGTTATCAATCCCCAGTAGAAGTCATCAAATTTCTCTGAATTCCCCAGGCAGGATTTCCCAAGCAGTACACGACATTTACCTTGCAACAGAGTTTATTTCTCCAAGCAGAAATTCATTAGCACTTCAACTTCACAACATGAAGACTTATACTCCTTATCATAAGCAGCAGTTAGGGATTTATTTTCCCCAATCCAACAACAATGTAGCAGATTAGCTCACATAAGCATACATCGCACCCATATATCATAAAAATTGATAACACGGATGCATTATACTATGCATTTCATACAATATAACATTGCATATTAGCTAACATTTTACATTTTTCAGTATAAGATTAATCAACAGCTACCATTAAAAATGTTCAAAGTTTTCAGATACAGTTCAGATACGCTCCAGACACGGATACCATACTGATACTTATTCAGATTCAACTTTCAGATACAACTCAGATACGCTCCAGGCACGGATGCCATTCTGATACTCATTCAAATTCAACTTTCAGATACAGTTCAGATACGCTCCAAACACGAATGACATTCTGATAAATTTTTCAGATCTAACTTTTAGATACAATACATATACGCTCCAGACACGGATGACATTCTGATAGTCATTCAGACTCAGCTTTCAGATATAGTACAGATACGCTCCAGACACGGATTCCATTCTGATACTCATTCAGATTAAACTTTCAGATGCAGTTCAGATACGCTCCAAATGCGGATGCCATTCTGATACTCATTCAGACTCAACTTTCAGATACAGTTTAGATACACTCCAAACACGGATGCCATTCTAATACTCATTCAGAGTCAACTTTCAGATACAGTTCAGATACGCTCCAAACATAGACGTCATTCTGATACTCATTCTTTCACCTTACAAATTACAATTCAGCAACTACTTTGGATGGCATCTACAAGCC
Organism: Vicia faba; assembly: GCA_948472305.1. Lineage (NCBI taxonomy): Eukaryota > Viridiplantae > Streptophyta > Magnoliopsida > Fabales > Fabaceae > Vicia > Vicia faba. The sequence goes on along the minus strand of OX451736.1, from coordinate 320,643,885 downwards.
CATCTCCAACAAATTTCTATCACTTCTCTAAATGGCATCTTTAAGCAGATTCCCTCTACCATCACATCACCGAGTGCAAATTTCTAGGCACTCTAGTGTCCAATCATCTTCCACCTTCGAGTCACGAATGGAAAAATTAGCCAATCTAACTCTTCAGGTTTAAGAAGATTGAACAGGGGCAGCTGATGTACCCCAAAATAATCCCTCTCACTTATCAAGAATTTTCTCACAAGATCTCCCTGGGCTCAAGACTGCACTAGGGTTTGATCAGCTCAAGACACTTCCTTATGCACTGATGGCTCAAAACTAGGGTTTGAGTTTGCACAAGAATTTTTGAACTTTCTATGCCCCATATGACTTTCATGGATCATTATGGACCCCCAAGATCACTCATGTCAAGTTTCAAACCTTGGATCACATTTTTGCTCAATCAATTGAGCAATTGACCTAAAAATCAATTGTATTGGGGAAAAAGTCAACTATGGCCAATTTAAAGTTAAACTTCATAATTTTTTATCCACGTCAACATTTTAAACTCATATGTATCATTTGATCAAGTTTGGACCACAACTCCTCAAGAAATTTGATCAAATCTCCAAAAGGGCAAAATGGCAATTTCTGATTTTTGACCTAGCAAATGGTCAATTGGTTTAAGGCATGATCTCAAAAGGTCAATTGCATTATTTTGACCTAATGGAATGGATTAAAACATTGCAAATCCATTGGATTGACAAATGAAATTTTTAGTAAACTGATCAAAAGTCAATTATATACTGGAAAGTCAAACTTTGACTTTTTGGTCAAACTCAAGTGCCAAAGATCATAATTCATCGAAACATGTAAAAATATGAAACTTATTCATCAAGAAATCAAAAAGTCAAGATTTTATTTTGAGAAGTCAAAATTTCTAAACTTAGAAATTTTTCTAAGTGTTGGAAATTTCATGTTTTTTCATAACTTTGAACAAAATTTTCACCATGATGCTAGATGATTCAAGAGAAACTTCCAACATGAAAGTTGTAGATCTCCATTAAACTAAAAATTTTCTTCATACAACTTCTTCCAAAAGTGCTTGGATCTCAAGTTATAATTTTAAGAACATAGGGTCATGAAACTAAACACTTAGTGAAATTTTGCCCTTATTTGGTCAGGATTTTGACCTAACTTCATGGCACTTTTTCATATAGCTCCAAGGGTAATCTTCAAAAGCAATTCAAATATGGGTTGTAGATAACATTTCAAGCTTTACAAAATTTCCAAGAACTCCTTGAGATCATTCTTGAGTATGGAGAATCGAAGAGATGAAGTTAGGGTTTTGTCACTTAAATTACAAGTCATTTTTGATGAACACATGAACCAAATCCATGCTAGGCTGCATAATCCTTGCTTTTGAGGATTCAAAATTGTTTGTCACTCCATAATTAATGGTTTACACAACTTATTATGCCCTTATCCAAGTGTTTCAAACTTTGTCCAAATCAATTTGCCATTTTAGGGAGAAAGTAACATATCCATTCTTGTAAATCAAGCTTTATACACAAAGTCAGATTCTTGAGCTACCAACTTATTTTCCTTGATTACACTCCATCCAAAAAGTCATAAGTATTGTGTTTAAAGTGGTTAACAACTCTATGAACCAAGTAAAAGGCATGGAAACTTGAATTTCTCAAAAAAATCACATGTTATGCTTAAACTTATGATTTTGAATTCTGATCAACAAGAGGTCTCCAAACTTGTTTCTTATAAATAGAGTCACTATTTGTGAGCTAAAGGACGAGCTTGAACACCCTGAAACACTCCCAAATTCCCTCTAACCAGAAATTGCACAAAAAACTCCATTGATACACAGTTCTGACCTTAAACTTGTATCTCTCATTTCCCTCGTGCGTTTTCCCTCAAATTCATTCCTAAAGCTTCCTTACATCAAATACAACTCATCCCCATCCTTATTCCAGAACTGTAACACCATTTACCATAACCTTCATAACCAAAAAACAGAGTCTGCAACTTGACTTCTCTAGGCCATTTCAGCCACTCTCAACTCAAACAAACCATTGCATTAGCTTCCTAGGACCTCAAGGAAGCTAACATGATCATCACCATCACTTGAAACAGGCTCAAACTCAAAACAAGATTTCCAATTTTGAGGTAAGTTTTCTCAACTTGGAACTCTTCATACAGGCATCCTCAATAGTTTATTTGTGAACAAAACATGTAGATATCATTTCCCTGAAGCTAACCATGTCCATAGTTTCCATTAATTTTGCTTGAGCTTAGAGAATTTTGAAACTGAAACTTCTGAAATTTTTAGGGTTCAGATTAGGGCCACTAAAATTCATGCTTATCTTTGATCTATAGTTTTAATACTTTACATTTCTAGAATCGTGAGAAAATTTGATACAAGTTTCATGTTTGCAGTTTTTATTTTTGATGAGAAATGAGCAAGTTACAGATGGTCTGGCTGGAGCTTGAAGATGAAGTCTTCAGGGCGCGTTTTGCCTTACATATTTATTATTTTACTTGTATTAACGAATGTATAGCCACCCCAGTGGTAGAAGCGCGCGCCTGTAACCTATGGGACCTGGGTGCGAGCCCTTGTGGTACCCTTTTGCATTTTTACATGTTTTACAAATTCTGACTTTTTTGTTTGCAGGGCGCTAGGCCTCTTTGGGCATGGCTTATTTTTTTATTTTGCTAGTTGACTTCCCTGTTTCCCATTGACACCCCTAGCCCAAATTGATTTATTTTCTTTTTTATTTTCATTTTTATTTTTCTTAAATATATTTTCTAAATACTAAAAAAAAATCATAAAATACAAAAAATGATATATTTATATTTTGACTTAGTTTATTATCTTGTAAATATAAATAAAATTAGGTTATTAGTTATTTTCTTTCATACTAATTTAAATACATTATTTTTTATATAAAAAAGACTAAAAATATTTTATAATGCTATAAATGTTTTCAAGATAAAAATACCAAAAAAAATACTTTTCTTAAACTTATTTTCTTTTGATTAATTAATAGAACTAGTTTTTTTATTTAAAATATTTTCTTAATAAAATTCAAAATTTAATTAATTATTTTCTTTATTTAATCATGTTAAGACAAAATCCCTTGTTCATGAAAATCAATCAAACATACATTTTCTTTACATTTTGCATTTTTTACATTCATTCATTTTTGTACTTTGTATTTATTTATTTCCTTGTACATTGATATCAATTCAATATGGTTGTAATAGACTAATTAGGTTTAAATTCTTGCAACCCCCATTCATGAACTTGTAATAGCGTAGTAATTTTAAATTTCACAATTTATCGCTTTTATATAACATGCTAGAAATTAGGGTTTGTATGGAAAGACTAAAACCAATACTTAGAAAACCCTAATTCAAGACAAAAACAAGCATGAAAACAATACACTTGCACACAAGCACCCCTAGGGTTATCCCACTTGGTTTCCTTATAAAAATGGCCATATTACGCATGTCAGGTATCTTAGCAAAAACAAGCAAATACAAGATCATAGTCCCTCGATGACGCTATCTAAGTTTCCTTTCAAATGATCTTAGTCCCTCAAAAATAATTCTAAGATACCTTGCAACATTTCTAATCATGGTTATACGATGACTCACGCCCGTCCCGTTTACATCCAAAGATAGGGTTGCTTACCAAATCAATGGTAAGACAACAATGTAAAAGGAAAAGAAAATGAACAAGAAAGACATTTGATTAGGTAGATTGCTCCTAATTACTTGCTCCATTTCAAAACAAACATCCTTCCTATTTTCAAAACAAACACCTACACTTTCAAAACATCTTACAAAATTTGAAAACATTTTCAAAAGATCAACATCTTTGTATACATTCTCACAAACAAGAATCACTATAAAGATTGCCTAAACAATGGCCTGTTTACAAAATAATTTCAAAAAACACACCAAGCACAATTTCAAACAAAAGCAAGTGATCTAGCAAGTAACTAAGAGCCCATTGAAAACCATGGATGAAAAGGGTGACAATACCTTCCCTTTTTATAATCTACCCCCCGAACTCAAGAAATAATCTCAAAGGTCTTTCCTGTGCTTTTTCACCTTTCCTTTTGGATAAAAGAAAAGCCGGTGGCGACTCTTGCTAACCGCAAATTTATGATCAAACGCAAAACCTTCAAGTCAGTTCTCTCACCGTATCACAGTATCAAACAAGAATCGCGGATCACCGAGAATGAGAATGCTGAAGTTACAAACATTGTTGGATAAAGTAAAGTTACTAGGACGGGAAGAATCTTCTCACCATAGATCTCACCTACGACAACCACTACTACACCCATTCGTATTACTGCTGTTAAGCCTGTTGCTGATACTCGAGGAAAGGAAAAAATGATTGAGCCTTCCTGGACGGAGGCACCCACAAAAGATATTGCAGTTGAGGACCCATCTACCCAAGAGATGGATGAGATTTTGAAAATTATCCAAAAAAGTGACTACAAGATAGTGGAACAGTTGGGGAAGACACCCTCGAAAATTTCCATGCTATCTTTGTTGTTATGCTCCGAGGCACATGCCCAAGCCCTGTTAAAACTCCTTAAAAATGCACATGTCCCACAAGAAACTACGGCTTACCAATTTGAAAACTGTGTAGCAAGCCTGACTGCTGATAATGGTTTCAGATTTTCGGACACAAATTTAACCCCGGCGGGGAAGAATCACAATAAAGTTATGCATGTTTTCATCGAGTGTAAAGGAACCACTTTAGCACACGTGTTAGTGGATATTGGGTCCTCCCTAATTTTTTTACTAAAAGGTGCTCTGGATAGGTTGTACTGTGAAGGTTTAGTACTGAAACCTAGTGACATCATGGTGTGAGCTTTTGACGGATCAAAGAGAATGGTTCATGGAGAGGTTGATCTCCCTATCAAGATTGGGTCTCAAGTATTCAACTAAACATTCTATGTGATGGATATCCACCCGACTTATTCTTGCCTACTTGGACGCCAATGGATTCATGGGGAAGGTGCAGTTACCTCTACACTACATCAAAAGCTGAAGTACCCGGTCAAAGGGAAAATTGTCACCGTCTGTGGGGAGGAAGAGTTTATGATCGGTCATTTGAATTCATCCAAATATGTTGAAATGGATGGAGAATTCATTGAGACTCCTTGTCAAGCTTTTAAAGTGGTCCCTCCAATGATTTATGTTGCCAAGACCACTCCCGTCACTCCCAAAGTTGCTAAAGATACACCAAGGATGCCCTCTCTCAAAGATGCTCGTGCCATAGTTGAAGACATAGGTTGCACCATTTGGGGAAAACTTCTTGATATCCCATACAGGTCAGACAAGTTTGGGTTGGGCTTCACTTCCAAGGCTCAAAAAGAGGTTCGACGTGCTCGTGTAGGGAAACCACCTCTTCGTATTAGCAACAATGAAGTTAATGCTCTTGGAGACTCTGACAGTAACGATGATTGGGATGAATCGATCTACCCAACTGTTGATGGTGGACTCAACAACTGGCAGACCAAGGACTTCATCTCAATCAGCTTTAGCCAGGAGTAATTGCCATTTCCTGTTTTTATTACTTTGAGAAATTTGTCTTTAATTTCCATTAAAACGATGACTTTAAACCATATGCCTTGCCCGGGGCACAACGATCCATTTGTTAAGGGTCTGTCATTTTCATATACCATATGCTCATTTTAATGAAAACATTGGACTATTTTGCATTGAAATTTTGCTCTCTTTGTCTTTCTTTCACTTTACTGCATTTTCAAATAGCCATATGGCCTTACATGCACACACATACACAAACATTTGCAGATCTACATCCACTCCGGATCATGTTGATAATGATTATGCTATTACCGTCTATGACTTTGAGAATCCAGTCTATCAAGCCAAAGACGAAGGTGAAGAAGATTGTGAGATACCTGGGGAACTCTCCAGACTCCTGATACAAGAGGAAAAGGCCATTCAACCACACGAAGAACCAATTGAAGTGATAAACTTAGGTACTAAGGCAGATAAGAAAGAAGTCAAGATTGGGGCTAACGCGGAAGACAGTGTCAAAGGCATATTGGTTCAAATGTTGCATGACTATGTTGAGGTGTTTTCTTGGTCATACAAAGATATGTTGGGGCTTAATATCAATATCGTAGTTCATCGTCTACCAATGAAAGAAGGATTTCCTCTAATCAAGCAAAAGGTTCATCACATGCAGCCAGATATGTCTGAGAAGATCAAAGTTAAGGTAATGAAACAGTTCAATGCAGGTTTCCTGGCAGTAACATCATATCCCCGATGGGTTGTAAATGTTGTTCTAGTACCAAAGGAAGATGGAAAGTTCCATATGTGTGTGGATTATAGGGATTTAAATAGGGCAAGCCCCAAAGATGACTTTCTTCTACCACATATCGATGTCTTGGTTGACAATACTGCTCAACACAAAGTTTTCTCTTTCATGGATGGCTTCTCTGGTTACAACCAAATCAAAATGGCACCTGAAGACATGGAGAAAACCATTTTTGACACACAGTGGGGTACCTTCTGTTACAACGACATGACTTCCAGTTTAAAGAATGCAGGAGCAACTTATCAACAGGCTATGGTAGCTTTATTTCATGATATGATTCATCATGAGATAGAAGTCTATGTTGATGACATGATTGCAAGATCACAAATTGAGGAAGAACACCTTGATCACTTGCAAAAGCTATTTTAAAGGTTGAAGAAATACAAGCTGAGGCTGAATCCCAACAAATGCACCTTCGGGATGAGGTCTAGAAAACTCCTAGGATTTGTTGTCAGTGGGAAAGGTATTGAAGTCGATCATGCAAAAGTAAAAGTCATACAAGAGATGCCAACTCCCTATACTGAGAAGGAGGTCAGGGGCTTCTTAGGTCGACTCAAGTATATTTCTCAATTCATCTCTCATTTAACTTCTACTTGTGAGCCAATCTTCAAACTGTTGAAGAAAGATCATGTAGTCAGATGGAATGACGACTGCCAAATAGATTTCGACAAGAGAAAGGAATACTTTCAAGAACCTCCAATCCTGATGCCTCTAGTTGAAGGAAGATCTCTGATTATGTACTTGACTGTATTAGAAAATTCAATTAGGGTGTGTACTGGGCCAATATGAAGAGTCTGGTCGAAAAGAGCATGCAATATACTACCTTAGCAAAAAGTTTACCGACTGTGAAACAAGATACTCACTTCTCGAGAAAACTTGTTGCGCTTTGGAATGGGATACTCGCCGACTAAGACAATATATGTTGACTCATACTACTCTATTGATTTCCAAAATGGATCTCATCAAGTATATATTTGAGAAGCCAGCCCTCTCCGAACAAATAGCCAGATGGAAAATGATTTTGAGTGAATATGACATCCAGTACACTACACAAAAAGAAATCAAAGTAAGTGTGTTGGAAGATCATTTGGCACATCAAGATATTGATGATTACCAATCCATGAACTTTGAATTAACGGACGAGAATATCATACTGATAACCGAATGTGAAAAACCTGGACCGTATGAAGGACCTGAACAAGTATCCCGATGGACTATGGTCTTTGATGGAGCTTCCAACGTATTGGGTAACGGAATTGGTGTTGTGATCATCTCTCCTGATGGTTGCCATATGCCTTTCACTGCCAGACTTTTCTTCGACTGTACAAACAACATGGCCGAGTATGAGGCACACATCTTAGGTCTTAAGGCTGCTATTGGCCTAAGAATCAAATTCTTAAGTGTGTATGAAGACTCAGCTCTGGTAATCAGTCAAGTTAAAGGAGAGTGGGATACTAAACATCCAAATTTGATCCCTTACAAAGAATTTATGCTCACCTTGATCCATTTCTTTGAGGAGGTCACCTTTAAACACATTCCAAAAGAATAAAATCATTTGGAAGATGCCTTAGAAACTATGTCATCCAGGTTCAAGGTCAATTGGGACAACGAAGCTCCCAGAATTACAATCGAAAGATTTGACTAGTCGGCATACTGTTGTGAGATTGAAACTAATGAGGAGAAGCCTTGGTTCCATGAGGTAAAAAGGTACCTTGAAGCACAAGAGTATCCTGAGGGAACTTCAATCAATGACAAAAAATTCTTGCGGAGGTTCTCAGCCATGTTCTTCCTGAGCAATGGCATTTTGTACAAACGCAACCATGATTCAACTCTGCTCCATTATGTGGATAAGAAGGAAGCAAATAAGATCATGGAGGACATGCATGAAAGTATCTTCGGAACTCACTCTGGTGGACATACTATGGCCAAGAATATTTTGAGGGCTGGTTACTGTTGGTCGACTATGGAAACTGATTGACACCACCACTAAAGGACTTGCCATAAATTCCAGATTTATGCTGATAAGGTTCATGTGCCTCCAATACCTTTAAATGTCATGACTGCTCTGTGGCCATTTGCAATGTGGGGCATTGACATGATCGGAGAAATAAAGCCCACTGCCTCTAATGGACATTCTTCTCCATCGATTACTTCATAAAGTGGGTCAAAGCAGCTTCATTTGCCTCAGTTACCAAGAACTTTGTAGCCCGATTTATCAAGAACAACCTCATATGTCGGTAAGATATCCCTGGAAGGATTATCACTGACAATGGTACCAACCTTAATAATGCTATGATCACTGAACTTTGTACGCAGTTCAAGATTAAGTATCACAACTCTTCTCCATACAGACCTAAGATGAATGGAGTAGTGGAAGCTACCAAGAAAAATATAAAAAATATTGTGCAAAAGATGGTTGTAACCTATAAAGACTAGCATGAGATGCTACCATTTTCTCTTCACTGCTACCATACCTCGGCACGAACATCAACTGGGAAACCCCATTCTCTTTAGTCTATGGCATGGAAGTCGTCCTGCCTGTCGAAGTTCAGATTCTTTCTCTAAGGATTATGAAAGAAGCAGACTTGGGAGAAGACGAATGGATCCAGACTAGGTTGGATCATTTGAACTTGATTGATGAAAAGAGGCTAGTTGTTGTCTGTCATGGTCAAATGTATCAGAAACATATGATCAAGGCGTTCAACAAGAAGATCAAGCCTCAAGTATATCAGACTGGTGACTTGGTAATAAAGTGCATCATTCTACCACAAGGCGATCCCATGGGCAAATGGACTCCAACATACGAAGGGAAATTTGTAGTCAAAAAAGTATTCTCTGGCGGTGCTATGATGTTAACCATTATGGACAATGAGGATTTCTTGCACCCAGTGAATGCAGACATAATAAAAAAATACTACGTATAAGAACGACCCGCTAGGTTGACATACCTAGGTAAAAATAAGGGCATCCCGGCAAACCATAAAGGTTTGGGCAAAAATTAGGGATATATACAAAAGATTGTACACCCGACAAGTCGAAAACCTGAGAGGGCGGCTTCGGGAAAAAAGGGTATCCTGGTGGACTGAAAACCCGAAAGAGCGGTCCAGGCAAAAGTTAAGGATCAAAGTGTATGACTATGTCTCGTTGGATCAATATGGCCAACTTTATTACCAAGTTCAAAAGTTCAAATGGTACAAGATTAGTTCAATCAACTTCTTCTGACAGCAAAGGATGAGGTGTTCGAAGACATATGTGCAATAGCAGAGTTGAAACCCGATAAGATCACTTCCACATGACTATATATATATATATATATATATATATATATATATATATATATATATATATATATATATATATATATATATATATATATATATATATATATATATATATATATATATATATATATATATATATATATATATATATATATATATATATATATATATATATATATATATATATATATATTTATTTTCACTTTGTATTATTTTCATTTCATGACGAGTTCCTTTTACTAGGATTTCCATCTGTTTGTATAAAAACGCCTGTTTATAGGCAAATTATCAATACAAATATACTTTGAAGTGAAAACATTTTGGTTTTTTCTGTTTTTATTGCAAAAACGTCCAATAACTAAAATTGAATGAACATATGCATATGAACATGATTAACTGTTAACAAGTATATGCATAAGAACATGAATAAATACTTACTCTAGGAGCGAGGATAACAATCATGCTGCCCATAAATCCCCACAAAGTTAAATTGATACAATTTCCTTTCAGATTTCCAATCAGCATATCTCTTGGAAAATTTTCTTCCCTAGCCGAGTTTGGCTTTCCAAAACTAGAAAAGAAACTTTGCAAATGTTCTTCTGTAAAAGAATTCATTTCCCCAATAAGGTCGCCAAAATGCTTTCTTCAACAGGGTTTATTTCCCCAACAGATTACAATCTCCCCTGCTTGAGTCCATTCCTCAGACTACTACAAATCACTCAGAAAACTCCTCTTCCCCAGTAGAGTTGCTACTATCCCCAGAAAGTTGCTGCCAAGCCTAGAATCTGACTAGATACCAATTAATCACCTCTTTTATCCCCAACCAGGATATACGAGACTGAAATTCCCCAGTAGAGAAATAGACAATCAAGGTTCCTAGACTCTATTCCCCAAAAAAAATCAACATCCCCAGTAGGGTTTTCTCAAACAAGTAAGCAGGAATCCCCGACGGAAGAATTCTAGATAAAATTGAAGATACACATACTCTTCTTCCACAATCTCATTTATTTTGAGAACATCATTACGCAATGCATTTCATACATTGCATATTGCATATAGCTAACCCTTTATCTTTTCAGGTAAAGTCTACAAACAGATGAATATCATCAATAATTTTCAAAAATAGGTCGCAGATTAATTCCTGAAACAAGACAAGGAAACTATTTGTATGACCAGACACATATTAATACCTGAAACAAGACAGGACGACTATCTGTGAACAAACCGATTGTAGATTAATACCTGAAATAAGACAGGTCAACTATCTACATGATCAAATTGAAGATTAACTCCCGAAATAGGACGGGGAAACTATCTTCCTTTCTCTTTGGTCAGATAAAGATTAATTCCCGAAACAGGACAGGGCGACTATCTTTATCACCAAGTGGTATGAACTCCTGAAACAGGACGAGTTTACCAACAAACTGATCATAGACCAATTCCAAAAAATAGGACGGGGTGACTATCTATATGATAAGCAGCTTCTCAAACACCTTTTATAGAGGATCATCCTGGAAAGCACCCCTCAGATTCAGGCGAGTATAAACTCATTTTGATACTCCTACCAACAATTACCTCTGGACGACATCTATAAGCCCATCTCCGTCACCTCTTCAAATGGCATCTCTAATCCCATTCCCGAGATAATCAACCAACGACATTACTTCGTGCATCGGTGAGTGCAAATTTCTGGGCACTTTAGTGTTCAATCATCTTCCACCTTCAAGTTACGAATGGCGAACATACCAATCTAACTCTTTAGGTTTACGAATATTGAACAGGGGAATCTATTTTACCCTAAAATCCCCCCATATTCTCAATACACTTCTCACAAAGATCTTCAATGACTCAAGCTTGCACAAGTGTTGACTAGGTCAAACCACCTCCTAAGCACTGAGACCCCAAATTAGGGTTTTGATTTTCACAAGGACAATTGGACATTTGATGCTTCCAATGACTTTCATTGTTTATTATAGACCTCTAATAATGCTCATACCAAGTTTCAAGTCTTGCATCTCAAAATTGCTCAATCAATTGCTCAGATGACTGAAAATCAGTTGTATTGGTTAAAAAGTCAACTATGGTCAACTTACAGTCAAACTTCAAGATTTTTGACCAATATCAACATTTTGAAGTCACATTCATCAATTTATCCAGTTTGGATCACAATTCTTCAAGAAAAGTGTTCAAATCATCAAAGGGGCAAAATGGTCAAAATTAGGGTTTTTACTGAAAATGACTGATTTTTGACGTTTGACCTAACACATGATCTAATGACTTGAATCATAATCTTAAGAATTCAAGGAAAAAATCTTGACCTAATTTCATGGTTCAAAACATTTCTCAAGATCAAACAATTGATAATTGAAATTTTGTCAACTGATGAAAAGGTCAACTGATACACCATAAGTCAAACTTTGACTTTTTGGTCAAAATTGAGTTTCAAAAGTCAAGATTCATCAAGACATTCAAAATATGAATTTGGATCCTCATGGAATCAAGAAAGTTAAAAGTAAATATGAAAAGTCAAACTTTTCAAGACTTAGAAAAATTTCTAAGTATTTTAAACCTTGATAAGTTCACTACTTCATGACCTTTTTTCATCAAGATGCAAGATGATTCAAAGAAAACTTTCAACATGAAAGTTGTATATCTTGATGAATTCTAAAACTTTGTATTAGATGGTTGATGTCCTAAAAATGCTTAGATTTGAAGATATAAGCCCATTAAGTCATAACATTTTCATAAAACACTTAGTGAAAATTTTTACAAGTTTAGGCAGATTTTTGACCTAACTTCTTGACAAATTTCCACCTAGTTCCAATTTGATTTTGTCAAAATGGTTAACATTAAGTTTGTATACAATGTTTCAAGCTTTCCAAAATGTCAAAGAACTTGAAGAGATCATACTTGATCTAAGAGAATCGAAGGCAAGAAGTTAGGCATTCATTCTTGAATTACAAGTCACTTTTAGGATGAACACTTGACCAAATATCCAACCATGTTGCATAATCTCACTTTGAAGGCTTCTAACTTGTGTTTTACTACATAATTAGATTATTACACAATTGTAATAGCCATTGTACAAGCATTTGAGCCATTATCCAAGTTGCATTTTCATTCATGGCACAAAGGCACCATTGCTATTCTTGAAAAGTTGATTTAATCACAAAGTCAACTTGTCTCGAGGTTTTCACTTATTCCTTCTACATAAGCTTTATCTACAAAGTCAGATAAACATGTTTAAAGTTTCTAACCACCCTAGATAGCCATGTACCTTGCATTGAAACTATATTTGTCAAGATTGCTTCAAAAACAAGCCAAAGATCCATAACATGTGATCTTGTGATTCTGATCACTCCAAACCTTCATACCTCTTTCCTTTAAATTGAGACATTATTTGCAAGCTAAGACACGAATTTGAAAGCCTGAAAACTCCCTCAAACACTCTCAAACCAGAATTGCATTCAAACTTCCATAACTTGTCATTTTCTGCCCAAAAACTTCCATCTCATAATCCACTCATGTGTTTCTTCTCCAAATCAATCCTAAATCTTCCTTACATAAAACATAACTCATCCCCTTCCATGTTTTGGAACTGTAACACCTCCTTCATTATCCTCCATAACCAAAATTAGTCACTGTTGTACCCCAAAATTTTCCCTCTCATATTTTTCAAAACATTGCAAGAAAAATCTCCAAGTTGCTCAAGTTTGCTCAAGAGTGGGTCAGACAAATCATCTCCTAAGGCAGTCAACCCCAAATTAGGGTTTTGTGTTGCATCAATATCCTTGAGTCCAAATGACCTCAAATGATACCTAATGTCCTAATATGGTCTCAAGGTCATCCATGTCAAATCTCAAGCCTTGCAGAGGAAGTTTGCTCAGTCAATTGCTCAAAGGGTCTAAAAATCGACTGTGCTAGGGCAAAAGTCAATTGTGACCTATAAAGAGTCAAACTTCAAGATATTTTGTCAACATTCTCATTTTGAAGGATATTTCATTATTTTATCAAGGTTTGATCATGATTCATCAAGGATTGCTCAAAATTCATCAAGACTCAAAAGTTGCTAAATTAGGGTTTTGTAGGAAAAGTCAACTCAACTTTGACCAAGCATAACTTTCTCATAATTTATGAGAAATGACCCATACAAATCTAATTTTGAATAGGATGAAATTTCCTACAATCCATCTTCATACCCCAAGATTAGAAAATGCATTCACAAGAAGTTATAAATTTGGACATTATAGGTCATTTTTGAAAGTCAACAAAAACACCTTTTTTCCAAAGCTTATAACTTGAGCATGGGATATCAAAATGAGATGAGACCAAAAGGGTTGGTTATATGACATCTAAGTCTTTCTAAAAAGTCCAAGAACACTTCCAAAAGTTCAAAATTGAAGAAGTTATGCATTGTTGAAGTTGGGCGTTTTTGCAAAATTGCCAAAAGTCAACTATCCCCAAAACTTCAAATTTTGTCAAATGGGCCCATTCTTTTCCACTTGATTTGGACTTGCCACATTACACACGTGTCCTAGCTTCAACCTTTTGTCCATTTATCAATTTTATTATTTTATTTGTTTTTTATTGAATTATTTCATTTTTAATCAATTTAAATCAAATAAAATCCCAAAACTTGATTACATGAGATCTTTTTCTATTTTCAGGACTTAGTCATCATCAATATCATGATCAAACTCGTATCAAGTATTCCATGTGCAAAAAGATTGAGTTTTTGACAAAATTGGCAAGTCTTCAATGGTGGATCAAATCAAATCCCATGGCATTGATGTGCAAGGATTCAATCCACAAATGTTAACCTAATGCATTGAATATTACATATACAAGTCAAGGCACACGAAATTGAGACCTAGAGGCTGCAAGAACACTGAGAACCAAACTTGCAAAATTGGCAAAAAAGTGTGAAATCGAAATCATCCTTGGAGGCAAATTCAGAAGCAAAACTCAACATCAATCGATTGCTGGGTGTCTACTCAACCTTCTGTAATCCAAAACAAGCTCTCATACGCATCAAAACACACTGTAAGCATCACGATTCTTGGAAAATCGTAACTCTATATTTTCGCATCATTCTGGTGAATCATCGACATATTTGTAATGCTTGTGAGATTTCTGAACTTTTGGCAATATTTGATTTCATTTATATGGACTATAACCCCATAGCCGAATCTAGGGTTTTGTGGTTTGTTTTTTAGGCATTTCTTTTACAGGCAAAATTAGCTCCAATAATGGCCATAGACATGACCGGAGGAGGAAGACGAGCATAACCATGGTCTTGGGAGGAATTTTTATAGCCTAGAATTGATTTTAGGGTTGACCTACGAATTTAGCTGCGGATCTAAATCCGCAGGTAAATTTACAGGGGCTGGAGGTTAGGGATGGAGACGTCTCATTCCCCCTGTGGTTGATTCAAATATTCGCGTGTTTTATTTTTTTTTCTGGCATATTAGCATGTTTTCTCATATTATCATTATTTGGTATATACTTGACAAATAGAACGTGATGGTTTAGTGGAAATTGAGCGCTGGCAACATGCCTTGGGGCCTGGGTTCGAATCCCAGGTCCCCCATATGCCTTGTTATTATTTTTCTTCAGGTAATCAAGTGTTGATGCCAGCTGGAGATCTATCATGCACCTCCATATCTTCAATGGACAGAAGGCCTTGGGCCAGATCTGAAGGCCAAGAGATGGACGTCCACCATGGGACCAAGTCAGAAGGTGCACATGGGATCCAAAAAGTCAACCAGGCCTGCACAATTGGGCCATGGAATTTGCTTTTTGGACCTCCTAATCAGGCCCACCCTCTAACTCTTTTTATTTCTTTTTTGTTTTAATTATTTATTTTTATTATATTTTTATATTCAATTAACCAATTAAACTTTTTCTTCATAAAATTAAAACCAAAAAAATATTTTCTTTATTAAATTAAATTTTAGTATTTTCTTTTTATTAACAAATAAATTAATTAATTTAGTTTTAATTAGGAATAATTTTAATATATCTTTTGCAATAAGTAAAATTAACTTAGACAATTAGGTTTTTATTAACATTGATTAACTTATTTTTATTTCTTTAAATACCAAAAACCCAAAAATATTTTTATTAATTAATTAATTTATTAATTTAATAAAAAACCTAGATTAATTTCTTTCTTAATTCAAAAATAACCAAAAAATCTTTTCTTTAACAATCCAAAGGGTCAAAACCCTAGAACTTGCGCCCAATTTAATTTCCCGCACGCGATCTATTTTATCATATTATATTTGTTCCCGGAATGTAATAGCTTAATAGGACTTTAAATATTTTTATCGCTTTATTTATTTTCCACATTTAAATTTCAAAGGGTTGCTTTTGGCGATGTAAATACCCGACGCCTGGTAATTTACTTTCCGCAATTTAATTTCCGCAACTTATAAACTGTTAGATGTTTGATAATAGGGATGCATGACAAGAATGAATGATTAACCTAAAATCAACATAGATCACCTTTAACATGTACAAAGATAAAATTAACTGAAAACAACACACTCGCACATGCGCACTCTTAGGGAACACCTCACTTGGTTGCCTTCGTACACGGTCATTAAGTATAGGTCACTTTAGAGGTCGCCCTCTTGTCCAAAGATCATAGTCGCCTCGAAACGGTTGCCTCGGATATTGTTGCCTCAAAAAAATGATCTAAGACATTAGGGTTACCGCTAAGGCATCCTAACATTGCTCTGGTGACCGTAAGTCCCTAAATTCGAATTGACCCTTAAAACTCCAACGACGATGCTACCTACTCATTCATAGTGGGATAGAATTGTCTAAAGGAAGATAGCATAGAACATTCCTTTTTCGAGTAGGTAGATGGTTCTTAAGTACTTGCTCTTTCAAAAAACAAAAATACTTTTCACACTTACACCTTTCAAACAAAAACTTTTTCAAACCCACAAGCACAAAGAAAAGCAATTTTGAAAACAATATGAGCAAGTACCTAAGAGCCCGTGGATAACCACGGATAGAAAGGGTGCTAACACCTTCCCTTTCTATAATCTACCCCCCGAACCCGAGAAATATCTCGAAAAAGGAATTTTTCTGTGCTTTTTTCCTTTCCTTGTTGGATAAAATAAAAGACGGTGGCGACTCTTGCTTACCGCGACATTTTGCAAAAACAAACGCAAAATGCAAACTAGCACACCAAAAAATAGTCAGTTCATTCCCACCGTATCACAGTACTGGCGACTCTGTTGGGGACGCTTAATAAGTGGGGTGTACCTTAGGATTAGATCATTGTGTTTTCAATTGTTTGCTTTGTATGCTTTATACTTGTGGGCTTGTATCGAAGTTACTATAGATCCTAACCTGGATCTGGGGGACACCCTTTAGGTAAGTAGCAATAAACTGTGAGGGAACTGTACGGCGTAGACCGATACGGTTGAAGCAATAGCTACGTTGGTGTGGCATTTTAGTTTGTACCGATATCCCTTGTGTTGGAACGAGGAGAATATGGGTCTGCTAAGGGGTCATTAAGCACCAACTGACCTTAGAACCTTTAAATTGACCAACTTGGCCATAGAACAGTAGTAGTATGCTACACTCATTGAGACTAAACCCTCGCGATGATTCCGGCTGCAAGAAAAGGTTGCTAAACTGGAATTATGACCGATTGAGGGTAGTCAGTGATATTGAGATCCTCTAGAACCCGGATACTATTTTTAGGACAGGTTTAAACCAACTGAACTGAAAGAGGGTAGTACCTAGACTCCTTGCTAGCCTGAAATCTAAGGGCTCTCTATGTGCCTTTACCATGTTTGCTATTTGTGGATAATTGTGGTGTGCTTTCTATCATGACGTCATGACATCATAACATTGCATACATCTTGCATTGGACTAACCTATTTCAAAGACAGGATGGATTCATCTTTGTTCTATTTTGTAGGTCATGGCACCCATGCGTAGGAACACCATCCGGATCAACTTTGTCCAGGTTCCCACTTTGCTCAAAGAGTTGGTTGCAAAGATGTCAGATACTACCTCCTTCATCAGAAGACATGGGAATCTTCTTAGTCTTGTCACCTCTAAATTGGACGAGCAGATGATGAGTGTCCTAGTCCAGTTCTATGATCCACTGTACCATTGCTTTACTTTTCAGGACTACCAGTTGGTCCCCACCTTAGAAGAGTTCTTTGATCTGCTGGGTATCCCTATTCTGGAGCAGACCCCGTTCACAGGTTGGGAGAAGATCCTTAGGCCGGAAGAGATTGCTTCATCCCTTCATATGACAAAGGAAGAGGTAATGGCTAATTGGGAAACTCGTAGTGGAGCAAAGGGCTTTATGACTAAGTTCTTGGTTTGGTAAGGCTAATCATTTTTGGGATAGTCTAGACTTCAAGGCATTCGAAGATATTCTGGCTCTTCTGATATATGGCTTGGTATTGTTTCCGAACTCTGACTCCTTTGTTGATGTGAATGCGGTAAAAATCTTCATCTCTGGTAATCTTGTACCCACTCTCTTGGGTGACATTCTTCATCAGCTTTATGCTCGTACTGCTCGAAAGCGGGGAACCTTGATGTGTTGTGCTCCATTATTGGCGAGGTGGTTTATTTCGCACCTCCCCAAATCAATGCTGAAGAACAAAGAAGGCATGGGCTGGGCCTATAGGGTTATGTCTCTCTCTCATAATGACATCATCTGGACTATCAAGGGTATGGATGAGGTGGCTATTATTGATCGCTGTGGGGAATACCCCAATGTTCCACTAATAGGAACCCATGGAGGAATTTCTTATAATCCGTGCTTGGCCTTACGTCAGTTTGGGCGAGCCAGAAGAGAAGGACCTCATGAGCTGCTAATGCCTAGTATCATCTTTGATTTTCAAGGGGATAGTGACGAGCAACGCTGCAAGTTCATAATGGCTTGGGATAGAGTTCACATATCTGATCCACATGAACTGGGTCCAAACACTTCTCTTCCGATGGAGCCATATCTCAGATGGGTTCGTATCCGTGCCCAAAAGTTGGGTATGCCGTATGAAGTCGTCCTGCCTATCATTGTTGAAGTTTCTAATGAAGAAGGGGTTCTTCCGACCATCCTCCATCCTCATATGCCCACTGACATTGGGGCATTGAAAAGGTCTTGGATGCAGCTAAGGGAAGAGCGGGATGCTTACCAAGAAAAGTTTAACGAGCAAGAGCAGAAGATTCAGAAGTTGACAAGACAACTGGAGAACGAGCAGATCCTCAATGACTATGTCCGCACCGACAAGAAGCGACCATGGGAGCATTGATTGTCCTTTGATTATTTCCTTTCTAGTTTTTTATTTACTTTTCAGTATTTCCTTTCTTGTAACGCCTTAAGGGCAATTTGTTGAACAATTAATTTCAAAGTTTATCTAATAAAAGTGTGTTTCATTTCTTGTTTACGAATTTGAATCTCTTGATGTCTTTGAAATCATATCATACGTATTTCATTCCATGCACCTCATAACAGGTACCCTTACAGGTTTTATCATCTTCTTCGCTGTTTATTTCAGCATCATGTCTTCTAAACCATCAACTGAACAAGCAATCAAGGCTCTACAGGCTCAAAACGCCCAGTTCCAAGAATTGTTCATGAATCTAGCTAAGGGTCAGCAAGATCTGAAGACCCTTATTCTGAAAGAGAAGAAGAAGAAGAAGAAGAAGAGGACAGTCCTGTTTAACACAGGTCACAGGTTTGGAAACAGGCTACGAGATGAAGTTGATTTGACCACCTCATCTGGAGGGAAAGATAGTCAAGAAGAAAGGAGGGCCCCTAGCCCTGTGGTTTCAGACAACGATACAAACTTCGACGAAGACCAGTATCCTCCGGCCGAGGATAAATACAAACAACTGGAAGACCGTTTGAGTGCGATGGAAGTTCAGAAAGTGCCTGGTCTGGACTTTTGTGATCTGGGTCTATCATCTGGGGTGGTGATTCCCCACAAGTTCAAAGCACCAGCTTTTGCTAAGTACGACGGAGTTTCTTGCCCGAAACTGCACCTCCGATCGTATGTAAGGAAGATTCAGCCGTACACCGCTGATAAGAACCTATGGATCCACTTATTTCAAGATAGTCTCTCAGGGACTCAGCTTGAATGGTTTTACCAGTTAGAAGGAGCCAGTATCCGCAGTTGGGAAGATTTGGCTGCTGCTTTCTACAGGCAGTACCAATACAATGACGACCTCGCTCCTACGCGTACCCAACTCCAGGGTATGTCTATGGGAATGGGCGAAGGTTTCAAAGATTATGCTCAGAAGTGGAGGGACCTCGCTGGAAGAGTGCAACCACCCTTGGCTGATAGGGAGTTAGTTGATATGTTTCTGGGGACCTTGTCTGGTCCGTTTTTCAACCATCTGATTGGAAGTTCTTCGTCCCGGTTTACGGAGCTGATCATGACTAGGGAAAGGATTGAGGCTGGTATTAAGTCTGGTAAGATACAAAAGGGTGCTTCATCAGGCACCGAGAAGAAGTCTTTTAAGAAAGAGTCCAGTGCTATTCACATTTCGAAAATCCAGAATAGACCTGAATGCCGCCAAGCTGTTAATGCAGTTGTTATTTCAAGACCTGTTGGGGCTCCTCAGTGTAACAATCAACAAAAGGCCGAGAGACCTCGAAGGAAATTCACCCATCTCAACATGACTTTGTCTCATATTTTGCCGCAGTTATTGAAAACCAATCTAGTAACTCCAAGGGAGGCTCCGCAAAATCCCAACACTACATCGCCTAAGTACAATCCTAATGCCCGCTGTGCTTTTCACTCTGATAGCCCGGGACATGATACAGATGATTGTTGGGTTTTTAAGAACAAAATACAGGACTTAATTCATGCTAAGGAGATTGAGTTCGAGGCGCCCGAAAGACCTAATGTTGTGACTGCTCCTATGCCCAAGCATGGAGTAAATGCTATAGATGAAGACTTGTTTGTGGTTTCTGTGAATTACATTGTTACCCCTTTGATGACTGTGAAGAAGAACCTTTTGTTAGCCGGTTTATTTTCGGGCTGTGACAAAGGTTGTCGTATGTGTTCCGTCCTACCTACCGGTTGCCATCTTTTGAAGTCAGGTGTCCAACGCCTGATGGATAATAAGGAAATTCTGTTGGAGAAGACTGTTGTTCCTTTAGTTCATACTGAAGAAGTTGCTATAATAACCATTTTCGAAAATTCTTCCAAGGCTTCCTCGAGAAATCCTGTTAGAATTACATCTGTTCCAAGAATCGCACCATTAATCATCACTGTTCCTGGGCCTATCCCCTATACATCTGATAAAGTTGTCCCTTGGCATTATGGGGCAGATGTTTATTTTCATGGAGTTAAACAAGAGTTGGATGCTGGTACTGACGTCAGCAATATTGTTGGACCTGCTAAAGTCACCCACAAAGGAAGACTTTTCTCCCCTGATATCTCTCCGCCAACTGCCCGGAAACCTGTTGTTATTTCACCTGCCAATGTACCTGCTGTTATTCCTGTTCAAGTTCCCATTCTCACCCCTGTGGCCGAGTCATCTAATGCTTGGGGCAAAGAGACCACTGATGAGCCTGCCCAGACGGAGGCACCAAAGACGATTACTGTTGAAGCTTCTAGACAAGAGATGGAAGAGATTTTAAATATCATCAAAAAGAGTGACTACAATATAGTCGAGCAGTTGGGGAAAACCCCATCCAAAATCTCTATGTTGTCACTGTTGTTATGCTCATAAGCCCATGCCAAGGATCTTATTGCATTCCTGAAGACTGCACACGCACCTCAAGAAACATCAGCTGATCAATTTAAAGATTGTGTGGCTAGTCTGACTGCTGATAATGGGTTGGGTTTCTCTGACGCCGACTTGACTGCTAAAGGGAAGAATCACAATGATGCCATGCATGTCTCCATTGAATGCAGGGGCACTACTCTTGCTCATGTATTAGTGGATACTGGTTCCTCATTGAACGTTTTGCCTAAGAAAGCTCTAGACCGGTTGGACTGTGAAGGGTTGGAGTTGAAACCAAGCAACATCGTTGTCAGGGCCTTTGATGGGTCTAAGAGGATGGTGCATGGAGAAGTGGATATTCTGATTAAGGTTGGTTCTCAGGTTTTCGCCTCTACATTCTATGTGATGGACATTCGACCATCTTATTCACGTTTGCTGGGTTGTCCGTGGATCCACAAAGTTGGGGAAGTAACGTCTACTCTCCACCAAAAGTTAAAGTACCCGGTCAAAGGGAAAATTGTGACGGTGCAAGGAGAAGAGGAGTACATGGTGAGCCACCTCAACTCTTTCTGATATGTAGAAATGGATGGGGAGTTCATTGAGACCCCATTTAAGCATTTTGAAGAGGTTCCCCAGACACTGGCATCAACTGAGACTGTTGTTGAAAATCCTCCTATGAAGATGGCTTCCTTCAAGGATGCCCGAGCTATTGTTGAGAAAGGTGGGTGTGCAAATTGGGGCCAACTCCCTGACTTTGCACAAAAGACTAACAAGTTTGGTTTGGGTTTCACTGCAGAAGCTCAAAAGGTTGTTCGGAGTGCATGGATCGGAAGACCTCCCCTGTTCATCAGCAATTCAGGAGTGAATGCCATTGAAGACGATGTTGAAGAGTCTGAGTTCGACAGTTGGATCTATCCTACTACTGATGGAGGACTAAGCAACTTGACAGCAAAGGACTTCATCCCAATTTCTTTTGTTACCCAGTAATGAGACTTTTGTTTTTAATTTGTAACAAACAATGTTTTAAACTCTATGGCCCGGTGTATTACCCGGGGCACTGTGGTTTCATTTGTGAGGGCTTTATGTGTGTCATTTTCATATATCATTAATAAAAGCATTGGACATTTTCTTGCATTTCAAATTTTGCGCTCCTTGTTTTTCTTTTATTATATATTGCAAAACAGCTATTTTACACACACTCACATATACAGGTCTACATCCACTCTGGATCTCAATGGTAACGACTCTGCTACTTCCAGTTATGACTTCGAAACTCCGATCAACTTAGCCGAAGACGAAGGTGAAGATGATTGCGAAGTGCCTGGTGAACTTGCAAGACTGTTACTTCAGGAAGAGAGGGTTATTCAGCCGCACGAAGAGCCGGTGGAATCAGTGAATCTGGGTACAGAGATAGACAAGAAAGAGGTCAAGATCGGTGCAAATCTGGAGCTTAATGTGAAGCAACGATTGTTTCAGATGCTGCGTGACTATGTTGAGATCTTTTCCTGGTCTTATGAAGATATGCCTGGGTTGGATACCGATATTGTGGTTCACCGATTGCCTACCAAGGAAGACTGTCCTCCAGTGAAACAGATGGTCCGCCGAATGCGCCTAGATATGTTTGAGAAAATCAAGGCTGAAGTTATGAAACCGTTTGACGCTGATTTTCTAGCAGTTACTTCTTACCCACAGTGGGTTTCCAATGTGGTTCCTGTGCCGAAGAAGGACGGTAAGGTTCGGATGTGTGTTGTGTGATCGGTGGATCTGGAACTGACTGTTTAACGCTGGTTCGCGAAATGTCGCGGAAGCAAGAGTCGCCACCATCTTTTATTTTCTCCAAATGGAAAGGACAAAAGCACAGAAAAATTCCTTATAGAGATTGCTCTCGGTTCGAGAGGTAGATTATAGAAAGGGAAGGTGTTAGCACCCTTTCTATCCATGGTTATCCATGGGCTCTTAGATACTTGCTCACTTGTGTTTTCAAAAATGGTTTGTTTGCTTTTCAATGTGGGTTTTAAAAAGTTTCTTTGAAAATTTCAGTTCGACTCTTGTATCGGTCCTCAAGAGTGTTTGAAAAATGCTTTCGAAAGCTTTTTGAAAATGTGTTGGTGTGAAAAGTATTTTTGATTTGTTTTGTTTTGAATTAGAGCAAGTATCCACGAGTCGTCTACCTACCCTAAGGAATTCGTCTGTGTAAATGTCCTTTAAAGTAGTGCCATCCCACCATTGAGAGGTAGGTAGCACCACCGTAGGAGGTGTTCGGGTCAATTCGAGGTTCGGGACATGGTGATCACCAGAGCAATAGGAAGACACCTTAGAAGCTACCCTCATGCCAGGTTCCCGGATCATGAGGACTTACTAAGACATCCTCTACTCGACGATCACCTTTCGAGGCAAGGCAACAGTGAGGCGTACCCTAGGGGTGGTGTGTGATTTGTGTGTCGTTTTTAGATATTTCATCTTGTCATGTTAAAGGTGATCTATGCGCTTGTTTTTATTTTTGTCCGTTCATTCTTGCATGCATTTGTTAACAGTTAAAAATTGCGAGAAAGATAAAGGTTCTAAAGCTATTACAAAAGGCGCGGGTCCACATAGCCAAAATTTCCAGAACCCGATTTGACAGAAAGATAAAGGAATAATGAAAAGTACAGTGCGAGAAATTAATTACACGGCTTTGGGAGAGGTACATAAAAATTATACGAAAAAGAAATAAACACGCGAATTAAATAAGAATTAAGAACAAAGGCGTTGGACCCTTTTTGCAAAAATTAAATTAAATGATTAAATTAATTAAAATTAAAAAGGAAAAAAAAAGAATTACTTTTGGGTTTTTTGTATTTATGAGAATTTAATGCAATTAAACCTAATTCTACAATTTTTATTTTATTATGAAAACATATTAAAGTTTAACCTAAAATTAACCCTAATTAATTAATGCGATTTAATTCATAAAAATAAATAGTTAATTATTAGTGAAAAAGAAAAAAGAAGGATAAAAATTAATTAAAACTAATTCTACCAATTTTAAATTAGTTAAGAAAATATTAAGATTTTATTCCTAATTAACTAATAAGGCTTTATTTACAAAAATATAACATTAAATAAAAATATTAATTTTTGTCTCTTTTCTGATTTTTATTGTTTTTTGTGTTTTTTTATATAAAAAAAAATAATTAAATTAGAAGGAATTAATAAATAAAAGAAAACAAATTGAATCAAAATAAAATAAAAAAAATAGTGAGAAGAACATTGCAAACCTAGGGGGTCTGCCCCTAATGTGGAGGGTTTATTAGCATTTCTGGCCCATTTAAATTCATGGCCTGATTGACTTTCGTGGCTAGCATGTAGCTCCGTTGACTAGTGCCTATGGTGTCCATCAGATCTGGTCCCTTGGATTGGCATTATTGGCCAAGTGGCACGCCAGAAATTGTGGACGCATGGTGGTCCTTGAAGCTGAAATTGCATAGGAACGTTAATTGCAAAATAATATGGAAAGGGTGAGGACCTGGGGCTCGAACCCAGGTCTTGATGAATACCAATGATATGCCTTGCCAAACGAACCAAACGCGCTTTCTGTATATCAAACGACAAACAAATATTATAAGATAAAATAATGCGTTAGTGCTTTCTGCGCGCGAATTTTTAAACGGGCCAACCATCTCTCTACACATCACCATCTTCCTCCTGGTCTTGTTTATTTCCTGAAAATACAAAAACATTGGCAACGGTTTTGAACCGTTCCAAAAAGTACCTTTACAAAAAATAGCGAATAGGCCGTCCGGCCACATAAATTAGGCGCGAGGGTGGATTCTAAATCGTCCAAGCCTGCTAGTTTTAATGGTGGTATTCAAGTGTCTTAATTTTACCATATTACGAAACGCCGAATTTGGACCTCCAAGAACCCTAATCTGTATCAATGGTAGAATTGCATATAATACACAAAAACACAATTAATGTAGGTGGTTAGCTTCAGAACACATCAATTAGTATGCATACACAAACAAAATGCCATGAAAATGCCTAGAACTCAGAATACGAATATGCATTTATATGAAAAAAAATTTGATTCTGTACAATGATTTAGGGCGTTAGAGTTGGTGTTCTTGATCCAGGTACGTTGCGTGATGTCCCAGGGATGCAATGGAATGAATTTCTTGGCTTGAATCGACCTGCAAGTGTGTTCTCAGATTTGAGTTTTTTAGGCAAAAGTTCAAGTTTTGTTCTTTTGATATGGCGCAGCTTCTTGGTAATGAGCCTTATGTCTTGATCCAGCTTATGTATGGAATGAATTAGGTCAAAGAAAACAACCAAAAACCTTGGCATTCATGACTTGCAAGATTTGATTTTCAAAAATCTTTTTTCAAATATTTTTCATGCCTATTTGGTACAAATCATGGCCAATTATCTTCAATTCTTTCCAAATCTAGCTATGCACGAAATATTGAGTATATATTATGCATAAAAAGATTTAAAACCTAGGTTTAGTATTTTTCATGTATTTATTAATTTAAATGAATTATTAATAATAAAAATCCAAATAAATAAATAAAAAATGAAGAAAAACTTCCCTTTGGGCCAAGTGGTCGTGCACATGCCTTGGATGATGAATTGTGGAAGAAAAAGAGGCCCATTAGCAATTTTAGGTCATTTGAATCAATGTTGACTTTTCAAAATATCCAAAAATTTCCCAACTTCCACAAGGCATAACTTGCTCAATGTTTAAGCTTTGCTCATGTTCTTTGACATTTTGGAAAGGTCTTTGAGTCCTCTAACCAATGCCTTTGGTCCCATATCATTTGTATTTACCAATCTCAAGTTATGGCCTTTGACTTAAAGTCCCTTTTTGTTGACTTTTTAAAATGACCTATAATGTTGAAATTGATAACTTTTTGTGAGAGAATTTCTTGGACTTGAAGTATGAAGAGGAGTTGTTGGAAATGTCTTTCTCTTCAAAATGAGCTTTGGATGGAATTTTTCTGATAATCCATGTGAAAGTTATGCCCTGGTCAATTTACAGTTGACTTTTTCAACTGTCCAAATAAGGAAACTTTTGCATCTTGATGATTTTTGAGCCAAGCTTTGAGAATCATGATCAAGCATTGATCAAATGATGTTTGTGGCTTCAAAATGAGATGTTGACCAAAAATTTGGACTTTTGACTGTCAAATGACCATTTTGCCCCTACAGTTGACTGTAGTGCAATTAGGGTTTTTGACTGTGCAATTTTGTGCTGGAAGTCTTGAAACTTGATATGAGGATGCTTGACCATGTTTATAAGCATATGGGACTTGATTGGGCCCTTGGAAACTTCATTTTCTTGATCAGAACCAAAACCCTAATTTTGACTGTTTAGGAGGCCCTTGAACTGTGCAACCCTTGGGGAGATTTTGAAGCTTGACTTGGCAATTCTTGAAGAATACGGGAGGGCAAATTTTGGGGTACAACAGTTGCCCCTGTTCAATCTTCTTAGACCTGAGGATGCAGATTGGCTGACGTGCCTTTCGTAATCCGAGGGTGGAAGATGATTGAACACTAGAGTGCCCAGAAATTTGCGCTCACATAGTAGTGATGATGGGAATGGGCTTATAGATGCCATTTGGAGATTGATGAATAGGATGATGGGCTTATAGATGCCATGCTAGGAGATGATGGAAGGTGGATGGGCTTACAGATGCCATCTGGATGTTGATCGCGTAAGAGATTCCTTAGCGAGCACTTGCATACCTGCAAAAAAGAAAAATGATTACCTGACCTGTTACGGGAGCTGGTCTTCAAATTCTTTGTGTAGATGTGTCCTGACTGGTTACAGGAGCTAGATCTGGAGCTTCAAACGATGATGAATGAACCAGAGATGGTTACTACCTCAACGGGACGGTGAGAGAACCTTGGATGACTTCAGCTTCAACAGCAATCGTTGAGCGAATCTTGGGATTACCACCTCCGCAGGATCAGGGAGAGAACCATAGGCGACTACAACCTCAACAACAAACATTGAGAGAATCTTGGTGGGAATTACCATCTCCGCAGCATTGGGGAGAGAACCATAGGCGATTACAATCTCAATAGCAATCATTGAGAAAACCTGGGATGGAATTATCATCTCCGCAGTATCGGGGAGAGAACCATAGGAGATTACAACTCAATAGCAATCATTGAGAAAACCTGGGATGGAATTATCATCTCCGCAGTATCGGGGAGAGAACCATAGGCGATTACAACTCAATAGCAATCATTGAGAAAACCTGGGATGGAATTATCATCTCCGCAGTATCGGGGAGAGAACCATAGGCAATTACAATCTCAATAGCAATCATTGAGAAAACCTGGGATGGAATTATCATCTCCGCAGTATCGGGGAGAGAACCATAGGCGATTACAACTCAATAGCAATCATTGAGAAAACCTGGGATGGAATTATCATCTCCGCAGTATCGGGGAGAGAACCATAGGCGATTACAACTCAATAGCAATCATTGAGAAAACCTGGGATGGAATTATCATCTCCGCAGTATCGGGGAGAGAACCATAGG
This sequence comes from Vicia faba, assembly GCA_948472305.1. Classification (NCBI taxonomy): domain Eukaryota; kingdom Viridiplantae; phylum Streptophyta; class Magnoliopsida; order Fabales; family Fabaceae; genus Vicia; species Vicia faba. The sequence continues at coordinate 320,616,010 of OX451736.1, read as the reverse complement.
CAATTACAATCTCAATAGTAATCATTGAGAAAACTTGGGATGGAATTATCTTCTCCGCAGCATCGGGGAGAGAACCATAGGCAATTACAATCTCAATAGCAATTATTGGGAAAACCTTGGATAACTTCTACTGAATCTTCATCAGAAAAATCTGTTTGGGGTCGATTTAACTGGACTAGAGAAGGCCTTGGACTGGATAAGAAATCTTTGGAGTCGATTTAACTGAACCGGTCTAGGTCTTGAATGTCTTCAACTGGATAAGAAACAGGGAGATCTTTGGAGTCGATCTGACCGAACTAGAGAAGGCCTTTGACTGGATAATAACCAGAGAAATCTTTGGAGTCAATTTAACTGAACCCGATAAGGTCTTAGAGTCTTGAAATATGATTGAGAATTTAACTGAATCTTACCTGAAAGGTAAAGGTCAGTCATATGCAATGCATGATATGGACCAAGCAATGATGTTCTCAACATAAATGAGATTTGTATGATGCGTCTATGCATGCTATAATGATGTATGGAAGTGCGATGTTTATGAATGTATTTTTCGTCTAGGAAAGTAAATCCTTGACGGGTGCCGGGAAGTCACTCCTGGGCTGATGTTGGAGAATAGATTTTTTCCTCCGCTGGGGATGATAGTTGCAAGAATACCGGTAGGAGAAGATAACTCCGTTGGGGAATAAACTTGGCGAATAGATATTCTGCGGGGAGGAAAGTACTCTAGCGATCTTGCTGGGAAGCAATACTCGGTGGGGAGAGAGATACTTTACTGGAATGTTGATAATAACTTGCTGGGGATACCCTTGTTGTGCTGGAAGTGTTAATAGACTTCGCTGGGGATAAGAAGACTGTGTTGACGACGATCTTTCCATGGATTTGGCTGAGGATAATCCAGTTATATTCTGGTAAGGAAATAACTCTTTGAATAAAGCCGGGGGACGCGTTCGTGCTCTGCGAGGATAAGCTTCCCGAATCTACTAGGGATAAGCTTTCTGCTTGGGGAGATGGATTCCAACTTTTCCTGGGGAAACTGGATTGGACTCTCCTGGGGAAGTTTTGAACTGTATCGGGGAAGTGACTCCACTGAATGTTTGATATACCGTCGGGGAACAATCTTTAGACTGAGACTGTCGGGGATGCTTGTTAGGAATGCATGCTTCCAGGGAATGTTGGGATCTGCTGGAGGATACCCAACTTCTTTAAGGTTGGATAATATAGCTTGGAGAGAGTGTACTGACTGCTTACTCTCTGGGGAATTAGGATATCTGGTTATGTTCTTCGGCTGCACCTACCTTGGTACTTTGGAGGATAGAACAATTAGATTGCTTAGACAACTCTTTTATTGCCCCTGTTTCTAATGTTACCTGTAATTGATCCTTTGTTTCGTATGCAAATATTCATGAGTTAGCAAATTATTGTCAATGCATATATCACAAATTGAACCTTGGACGTTCTTCGCAAGACAAAACAGAAAAAGAAAAACAATTGGCACTTTTAACTGAAAAATATATTTGTATTGATTTTTGAATGGCCTGAAAATAGGCGTTTTGTGTACAAGAGGCTGACGTCCTAGTAAGAGAACGCCGCCGAACAAAAGAGTTTATACAAATTTTGTACAAAAGAAAATAAAACAGCTGTGTGAAATGAATGATCCCACTGGGTTTCAACTCTGCTATTGCCTTTATAACTCCGAGCGTCTCATCACTTGATGACCTAATCGAAGATGAAGTTGACTGATCGATGCCGTCTGAACTTGGTGTAGATACCGGATTCTGGATGCAAAGTGATCCAATGAGACATAGTATTACGCTTTATCCCTAATTTTTGCCTGGACCGCGCTTTCGGGTTTTCAGTCCACCGGGATACCCATTTTTGCCCAAGCCGCCTTTTCAGGTTTTCGACTTGCCGGGTGTACAGATTTTTTCATTTCATCCCTTCATTTTACCCGAACCCTTTTGGTTCGTCGGGAAGCCCTACTTTTTGCCTAGGCATGTCAGCCTAGCGGGTCTTTTTTTTCATGCGTAGTATCTTTTTACTATGTCTGCATTGGCGGGGTGAGGAAGGTCGTCACCATCCATATTGGTTAGAATCATGGCTCCTCATGAGAACACATGTTTAACCACAAATGGCCCTTCGTACGTAGGGGTCCATTTGCCCCTTGGATCACTCTGAGGAAGGATGATTCGCTTGATTACCAGATCCCCAACTTGATATTCCTGTGGTTTGACCTTTTTGTTAAATGCCCTGATCATCCGTTTCTGATACGTCTGACCATGACAGATAGCAGCAAGTCTCTTTTCATCAATTAAGTTGAGCTGATCAAGTCGTGTCTGGATCCAATCATCCTCGTTCAGATTTGCATCCTTCATTATCCGGAGAGAGGGTATTTGCACTTCGATCGGTAAGACTGCCTCCATACCATAAACCAGAGAGAAAGGAGTTGCCCCGGTTGACGTCCTGGCTGAGGTACGGTACCCATGTAGAGCGAACGGTAACATCTCGTGCCAATCCTTATAGGTCACTGTCATCTTCTGCACGATTTTCTTGATATTTTTATTTGCTGCTTCTACAACCCCATTCATCTTCGGTCTGTAAGGAGAAGAATTGTGGTGCTGTATTTTGAACTGCTCGCAGAGCTCAGTGATCATCTTGTTATTCAGATTGGTACCGTTGTCTGTAATAATCCTCTCTGGGACGCCGTACCGACATATCAGATTATGTCGAATGAACCGCGCCACCACAGTCTTGGTTACCATAGCGTAGGAAGCTGCTTCGACCCACTTCGTAAAATAGTCAATAGCCACTAGGATGAAGCGATGCCCATTGGATGTCGTAGGTTTAATCTCACCAATCATGTCTATGCCCCACATTGGAAACGGCCAAGGCGCAGTCAGAACATTCAGGGGAACTGGAGGAACATGCACCTTGTCTGCATAAATCTGGCACTTATGGCATGTCCTAGAATGTTGATAGCAGTCAGCTTCCATTGTGGACCAATAATATCCTGCCCGAAGGATCTTTTTTGCCATTGTATGTCCACTGGAATGTGTACCAAAGGTCCCTTCATGTAGCTCTTCCATGATCTTTTCTGCTTCAGTCTTATCCACACAACGCAGTAAGGTTGAATCATGGTTTCGCTTGTACAAGATGCCGTTGCTAAGGAAGAACTTTGCCGCGAACCTTCTCAGGAACTTCTTATCATTGACTGAGGCACCTTCAGGGTATTCCTGAGCTTCCAAATATCTCTTCACCTCATGGTACCAAGGCTTCTCAGTCACCAATTCAGTCTCGAGATCACAACAGTATGCCGGTTCGTCCAGTTTCCAGATGATGAACCAGGGAGCCTCATTATCCCATTTAACTTTGAACATAGAAGACATTGTAGCTAACGCGTCCGCCAGCTGATTCTCCTCTCTTGGGAAATGTTCAAAAGTTATTTCTGTGAAGTGGGGGATCAAGGTCAACACACATTCTCTGTAAGGAATAAGATTCGGATGTTTCGTATCCCACTCTCCTTTGATCTGATTGATCACAAGAGAGGAATCTCCGAAGACACTCAGAAACTTGATCCTTAGATCGATCGCAGCTTGAAGACCCATGACGCACGCCTCATACTCTGCCATGTTGTTGGTACAGTTGAAACATAACCGGGCAGTGAGTGGAGTATGAGTGCCTTGAGGAGATATGATTATAGCGCCGATACCGTTTCCCAAAGCGTTGGAGGCTCCGTCAAAGTGCATAGACCATCGGGATCCTTCCTCAGGTCCTTCATCCGGTCCAGGTACTTCACAATCAGTCATAATCATGATGCTTTCGTCTGGAAACTCAAAGTTCATTGACTGATAGTCATCTACGGCCTGATGTGCCAAGTGGTCTGCCAATACACTTCCCTTGATGGCTTTCTGGGTCGTGTATTGAATGTCGTATTCCGTCAAGATCATTTGCCATCTTGCAATTCTCCCAGACAGAGCAGGCTTTTCGAATATGTACTCTATAGGATCCATCTTTGAGATCAACAAGGTAGTGTGAGTCAGCATATACTGTCTCCGCCGGCGAGCAGCCCATACCAAAGCGCAGCAAGTTTTCTCAAGCAGTGAGTATCGGGTCTCACAGTCGGTAAACTTTTTGCTAAGGTAATAAATGGCATGCTCTTTTCGGCCAGACTCGTCATGCTGCCCCAGCACGCACCCCATTGAGTTGTCAAGTACTGTCCGGTATAGTATCAGAGGTCTCCCTTCAACTGGTGGCATAAGGATGGGTGGTTCTTGGAGATACTCCTTGATTCTGTCAAAAGCGGCCTGACATTCATCATTCCAACGTACTACCTGATCTTTCTTCAGCAGCTTGAAGATTGGCTCACAGGTAGCAGTCAGGTGTGAGATGAAGCGAGCAATGTAATTCAGGCGTCCTAAAAAGCCTCTGACCTCTTTCTCTGTCCTAGGAACAGGCATCTCTTGAATAGCTTTGACCTTAGCAGGGTCCACTTGAATGCCCTTATCACTGACGACAAATCCCAGCAGCTTACCAGATCTTACCCCGAAGGTGCACTTGTTCGGGTTCAACCTCAGTTTGTATAATTTCAGACGGTCAAACAATTTCTGCAGATGATCTAGGTGCTCTTCCTCAGTTTGGGACCTTGCGATCATGTCGTCAACATACACTTCTATCTCATGATGGATCATGTCATGAAATAAAGCGACCATGGCACGTTGGTAGGTTGCCCCAGCGTTCTTCAGTCCGAATGGCATGACCTTGTAGCAGAAGGTGCCCCACTGAGTAACAAAGGTAGTCTTCTCCATGTCTTCAGGTGCCATCTTGATCTGATTATAACCTGAAAAACCATCCATGAACGAGAACACCTTATGCTGAGCTGTATTATCGACAAGGACATCAATGTGGGGTAAAGGGAAGTCATCCTTGGGGCTGGCCCTGTTCAGATCCCTGTAATCAACAAACATTCTGACCTTACCGTCTTTCTTTGGTACCGGCACCACATTAGCAACCCACTGAGGGTAAGAAGTCACTGCAAGGAACCCAGCATCAAACTGTTTCATAACCTCGGCTTTGATCTTCTCAGACATCTCTAGACGCATACGGCGGACCTTTTACTTAACTGGAGGGCAGTCTTCCTTAGTAGGCAAGTGATGGACCACGATATCAGTGTCCAACCCGGGCATGTCTTTGTAGGACCAGGCAAAGATCTCCATATAATCATGTAGCATTTTAGTCAACCGTTGCTTCACGCTGAGCTCTAGGTTGGCACCAATCTTCACCTCTTTCCTCTCTGCCTCAGTACCCAAGTTTATTATTTCCACTGGCTCTTCATGTGGTTGAATTGCCCTCTCTTCCTGAAGCAACAGTCTTGCAAGCTCGCCAGGCACTTCGCAATCATCTTCACCTTCGTCTTCGGCTAAGTTGATCGGATTTTCGAAGTCATAATTGGCAGTAGCAGAGTCGTTATCAGTGAGATCCAGAGTGGATTGAAACCTGTATGAGTGAGTGTGTGTGTAAATACAGCTGTTTTGAAATATATGTAAAGGAAAGAAAGACAGAAAAGGAGCATAAGATTTGCAATGTGAGAAAACGTCCAAGATTTTCATTTATGATATATGAAATGACAATTTATATGCCCTCACAAGTGAAACCACGATGCCTCGGGTAAGACACCGGGCCATATAGTTCAATTTATTGTTTATTACAGATACCAAAAACATAGGAATTCATTACTTAGTAACAAGAGAAACAGGTAGATTGTCCTTTGCACTCCAATTGTTAAGTCCACTGTCGGTTGCCGGGTAGATCCAGCTATCAAACTCAGCTTCATCCACTTCCTCTTCGTCCCCAATAGCATTCACTCCATGAGCAGGCAGGGGAGCTGTCACTACATTAGGCTTCTCAGATGCCTCAAACTGTACCTCCTTGGCGTCAATAAGGTCCTGCAGCTTGCTCCTTAATGCCCAACAGTCATCAGTGGAATACCCCGGGCTATCAGAATGGTAAGCACAGCGAGCATTTGGGTTGTACTTGGGGGAAGAAGTGTTTACACCCTTGGGTGCCTCTCTAACAGTCACTAGATTGGTGGACAGCAACTGTGGCAAGATCTGCGATAAGGTCATGCTCAAACGGGTAAACTCTCTCCGGGGTCTTTCAACCCTTTGAGGATTGGTTGGCCGAGGAGCGGCGGCAGGCTTAGCAATCATTACCGCACTGACAGATTGACGGCGCTCAGATTTCTCTTGTCGTCTAGAACCATATACAACACTAGCCTCCTTCTTGAAGGGTTTCTTCTCAGAACTAGACGATGCACCCTTCGGAATCTTTCCAGACTTCAACCCAGCCTCAATTCTCTCTCCAGTCAGAATCAGATCAGTGAACCCAGCAGACGAATTCCCGATAAGATGGTTGAAAAATGGCCCAGATAGGGTCCCCAAGAACATGTCTACTAACTCCCGATCAGTCAACGGAGGCTGCACCCTGCCATCCAGATCCCTCCACTTCTGAGCGTACTCTTTAAAACCTTCACTTGAACCTAACGACATACCCTGGAGTTGGGTATGTGTAGGGGCAAGGTCGGCATTATATTGATAATGCTTATAGAAAGAAGTAGCCAACTCCTCCCAGTTACGAACCTTGGTCCCATCCAGCTGATAGAACCATTCGAGATGAGTCCCTGAAAGACTCTCCTGGAAGAAGTGGATCCACAAGTTCTTATCCGCTGAGTACGGTTGAATCTTCCGAACATAGGACCTGAGATGTAGCTTGGGACAAGACGCCCCGTCGTACTTAGTGAAAGATGGTGCTTTGAATTTACGAGGAATAATCACACCAGTAGACAAACCCAGGTCTCCAAAATCCAGCCCAGGTACCTGTTGTATCTCCATAGCATTCAACCTGTCTTCCAACTGCTTGTAACTGTCATCTGCCGGAGGATACTGCTCTTCATCAAAATCAGTCTCGTTGTCGGAGACTACCGGACTAGGACCTTTTTCTGCTTGAGGAGTACTCTTGCCAATAGAAGAACCAGCCTCTTCATTTTGCAGAGTGTTGCCAAACCTTCGGCCCGAGCTGAACAGAACAGTTCTTCTCTTCTTCTTCTTTTCCTTCTTCAGGAGCAGAGCCTTCAGCTCTTCTTGGCCCTGAGCCAAGCCCGTGATTAGTTCCTGAAATTGCGCGTTCTGCGCCTGAAGAGCCTTGATGGACATTTCAGTTGATGATGAGTCAGGATTCATGATGCTGAAATAAACAGCGAAGAACGGTAAGCAACCTGAAAAGAAGAAAACCTGCTATGCACATGATGAATGGAATGCGTATGATTTATGTTTTTAAAGACAATCGGGTATCAACTTTGTAAACAAAAGGAACACACTTCATTAGATTCAACTTTGAAACTGAAATTATTCAACAGGTTGCCCTTAGGCGTTACATGAAAGGAAATACTGAAAAGGGAAATAAAACCGTAAAAGAACATCCGGAGCTCCTTATCGATCCCATGGTCTCCTCTTCTCAGTACGGATGTAGGCATTCAGAGCTCGCTCATTTTCCAACTGCTTTGTCAGCTTCTGGATCTTTAATTCCTGCTCGTTGAACTTTTCCCGGTAAGAATCCCGTTCTTCTCGCAGTTGCGACCAAGATCTCTTCAATGTCTCATAATCAGTAGGTATCTGAGGAGGAAGGACAGTTGGAGGAACATCATCTTTGTCAGGACACTCAAGAATGACGGGTCTGACGGCTTCATACGGCATACCTAACTTCTGAGCACGGATGCGAACCCATTTGTAGTAGGCTTCCATAGGTAAAGAAGTCTTTGGCCCCAACTCTTGTGGGTCAGCTTTATGAACTTTGTCCCAAGCCTTGATGAACCTACGACACAGCTCGTCACTATCCACCTGAAACTCAAAACTGATGTGAGGCACCAACATCTCATGGGGGCCTGCTCTTCTGGCTCTTCCAAACTGACGGAGTGCTAGACATGGATTGTAAGAGATCCCTCCTTGAGTACCAATCAATGGAACATTAGGGTATTCCCCGCATCGATCAATGACAGCTATCTCATCCAAACCTCTGCGAGTCCAAATGATGTCTTTGTCGGTGAGAGACATTAACCTATGAGCCCAACCTCTTCCTTCTTAGTTCTTCATCACGAACTTAGGGAGGTGCAAAATAAACCACCTCACCAGCAAAGGGATACAACACCATAGGGTTCCTCGTCTTCGGGTAGTACGAGCATGAAGTTGTTGCAAGATGTCACCCAAGAGAGTGGGCACAGGATTCTGAGACATAAAGATCCTTACGGCAGTGACATTGATGAAGTTGTCAGGATTAGGAAACAAGACTAACCCATAGATTAAGAGAGCCAAGATGTCTTCATATGCCCTAAAGTCCAGGTCATTCCAGAAACTGTTAGCTTTACCAATTAGAAACTTGGCCAAGAAACCCTTAACTCCGCTTCTAGTCACCCAGTTGTCCATTACCTCTTGATGTGTCAAGGGAAGAGCTGCAACAACATCCTCAAGCCTGAGGGTCTTTTCCCAACCAGTAAAGGGAGTCTGATCCAAGATAGGGATACCAAGCAAATCAGAGAACTCTTCCAGGGTAGGGACCAGCTGGAAGTCTTGAAAGGTGAAGCACTGGTACAGAGGGTCATAGAACTGGGTCAGAACACTCATCAACTGTTGATCCCGCTTTGCAGTGACTAAACTGAGAAGAGAACCATGTCTATGAATGAAGGAAGTGGTATTTGGAATTCTGCTAACCAACTCCTCAAGCAACTCAAGTGAATGAACAAAGTTGAACCGGATAATATTCCTTCGCACAGGCATCATGATGTCCTACAAAACAGAGCAAAGGTGAAACCCTCTTGTCTTTGAAATGGTCAGTCCTTATGCAGGATGCATGCAATGCTCATGATGTTATGATGTTATGATAAAGCACACCACAAATAGATACAAAGGCAAACATGGTAAGGCACATAAGTCACACAAGGCAAGCCCCTAAAGTTTAGGCTAGCATGAGGTCTAGGTACTACCCTCTTTCAGTTTGTTGGTTCATACCTGTCCTATCAAAGTAACCGGGTTCTTAGAGGATCCCAATATCATTGACTACCCTCAATCGGTCATAACTCCAGCATCGCAATCTTTTCTTGCGGCCAGAACCATCACGAGAGTTTAGCCTCAATGGGCGTAGCATACTGCTACTGTTCTAATGGACAAGTTGTGTCATTTAAGGTTCTAAGGTTGTTGGTGCTTAATGACTCCTTAAGAAGACCCATATTCTCCTCGTTGCAACACAAGGGATATCGGTACAGACCAAGGTGCCACACCAACGTAGCCACTGTTTCACCCGTGTCGGTCTACGCCGGACAGGTCCCTCACAACTTATGCTACCTAAACAGGGTATCCCCAGATCCGGGTTAGGATCTATGTAACTCCCATGCGACCCACAAATTTAAAGCAGACAAGTCAATACAATTGAAAACACAGTTATGAACTAACCCTAAGGTACACCTCACTTTATAAAGTATTCCCCAGCAGAGTCGCCAGTTCTGTGATCGGTGGATCTGGAACTGACTGTTTAACGCTGGTTCGCGAAATGTCGCGGAAGCAAGAGTCGCCACCGTCTTTTATTTTCTCCAAATGGAAAGGACAAAAGCACAGAAAAATTCCTTATAGAGATTGCTCTCGGTTCGGGAGGTAGATTATAGAAAGGGAAGGTGTTAGCACCCTTTCTATCCATGGTTATCCATGGGCTCTTAGATACTTGCTCACTTGTGTTTTCAAAAATGGTTTGTTTGCTTTTCAATGTGGGTTTTAAAAAGTTTCTTTGAAAATTTCAGTTCGACTCTTGTATCGGTCCTCAAGAGTGTTTGAAAAATGCTTTCGAAAGCTTTTTTAAAATGTGTTGGTGTGAAAAGTATTTTTGATTTGTTTTGTTTTGAATTAGAGCAAGTATCCACGAGTCGTCTACCTACCCTAAGGAATTCGTCTGTGTAAATGTCCTTTAAAGTAGTGTCATCCCACCATTGAGAGGTAGGTAGCACCACCGTAGGAGGTGTTCGGGTCAATTCGAGGTTCGGGACATGGTGATCACCAGGGCAATAGGAAGACACCTTAGAAGCTACCCTCATGCCAGGTTCCCGGATCATGAGGACTTACTAAGACATCCTCTACTCGACGATCACCTTTCGAGGCAAGGCAACAGTGAGGCGTACCCTAGGGGTGGTGTGTGATTTGTGTGTCGTTTTTAGATATTTTATCTTGTCATGTTAAAGGTGATCTATGCGCTTGTTTTTATTTTTGTCCATTCATTCTTGCATGCATTTGTTAACAGTTAAAAATTGCGAGAAAGATAAAGGTTCTAAAGCTATTACAAAAGGCGCGGGTCCACATAGCCAAAATTTCCAGAACCCGATTTGACAGAAAGATAAAGGAATAATGAAAAGTACAGTGCGAGAAATTAATTACACGGCTTTGGGAGAGGTACATAAAAATTATACGAAAAAGAAATAAACACGCGAATTAAATAAGAATTAAGAACAAAGGCGTTGGACCCTTTTTGCAAAAATTAAATTAAATGATTAAATTAATTAAAATTAAAAAGGAAAAAAAAGAATTACTTTTGGGTTTTTTGTATTTATGAGAATTTAATGCAATTAAACCTAATTCTACAATTTTTATTTTATTATGAAAACATATTAAAGTTTAACCTAAAATTAACCCTAATTAATTGATGCGATTTAATTCATAAAAATAAATAGTTAATTATTTGTGAAAAAGAAAAAAGAAGGATAAAAATTAATTAAAACTAATTCTACCAATTTTAAATTAGTTAAGAAAATATTAAGATTTTATTCCTAATTAACTAATAAGGCTTTATTTACAAAAAATATAACATTAAATAAAAATATTAATTTTTGTCTCTTTTCTGATTTTTATTGTTTTTTGTGTTTTTTTATATAAAAAAAAATAATTAAATTAGAAGGAATTAATAAATAAAAGAAAACAAATTGAATCAAAATAAAATAAAAAAATAGTGAGAAGAACATTGCAAACCTAGGGGGTCTGCCCCTAATGTGGAGGGTTTATTAGCATTTCTGGCCCATTTAAATTCATGGCATGATTGACTTTCGTGGCTAGCATGTAGCTCCGTTGACTAGTGCCTATGGTGTCCATCAGATCTGGTCCCTTGGATTGGCATTATTGGCCAAGTGGCACGCCAGAAATTGTGGACGCATGGTGGTCCTTGAAGCTGAAATTGCATAGGAACGTTAATTGCAAAATAATATGGAAAGGGTGAGGACCTGGGGCTCGAACCCAGGTCTTGATGAATACCAATGCTATGCCTTGCCAAACGAACCAAACGCGCTTTCTGTATATCAAACGACAAACAAATATTATAAGATAAAATAATGCGTTAGTGATTTCTGCGCGCGAATTTTTAAACGGGCCAACCATCTCTCTACACATCATCATCTTCCTCCTGGTCTTGTTTATTTCCTGAAAATACAAAAACATTGGCAACGGTTTTGAACCGTTCCAAAAAGTACCTTTACAAAAAATAGCGAATAGGCCGTCCGGCCACATAAATTAGGCGCGAGGGTGGATTCTAAATCGTCCAAGCCTGCTAGTTTTAATGGTGGTATTCAGGTGTCTTAATTTTACCATATTACGAAACGCCCAATTTGGACCTCCAAGAACCCTAATCTGTATCAATGGTAGAATTGCATATAATACACAAAAACACAATTAAAGTAGGTGGTTAGCTTCAGAACACATCAATTAGTATGAATACACAAACAAAATGCCATGAAAATGCCTAGAACTCAGAATACGAATATGCATTTATATGAAAAAAAATTTGATTCTGTACAATGATTTAGGGCGTTAGAGTTGGTGTTCTTGATCCAGGTACGTTGCTTGATGTCCCAGGGATGCAATGGAATGAATTTCTTGGCTTGAATCGACCTGCAAGTGTGTTCTCAGATTTGAGTTTTTTAGGCAAAAGTTCAAGTTTTGTTCTTTTGATATGGCGCAGCTTCTTGGTAATGAGCCTTAGGTCTTGATCCAGCGTATGTATGGAATGAATTAGGTCAAAGAAAACAACCAAAAACCTTGGCATTCATGACTTGCAAGATTTGATTTTCAAAAATCTTTTTTCAAATATTTTTCATGCCTATTTGGTACAAATCATGGCCAATTATCTTCAATTCTTTCCAAATCTAGCTATGCACGAAATATTGAGTATATATTATGCATAAAAAGATTTAAAACCTAGGTTTAGTATTTTTCATGTATTTATTAATTTAAATGAATTATTAATAATAAAAATCCAAATAAATAAATAAAAAATGAAGAAAAACTTCCCTTTGGGCCAAGTGGTCGTGCACATGCCTTGGATGATGAATTGTGGAAGAAAAAGAGGCCCATTAGCAATTTTAGGTCATTTGAATCAATGTTGACTTTTCAAAATATCCAAAAATTTCCCAACTTCCACAAGTCATAACTTGCTCAATTTTTAAGCTTTGCTCATGTTCTTTGACATTTTGGAAAGTTATTTGAGTCCTATAACCAATGCCTTTGGTCCCATATCATTTTGATTTACCAATCTCAAGTTAGGGCCTTTGACTTAAAGTCCCTTTTTGTTGACTTTTGAAAATGACCTATAATGTTGAAATTGATAACCTTTTGTGAGAGCATTTATTGGACTTGAAGTATGAAGAGGAGTTGTTGGAAATGTCTTTCTCTTCAAAATGAGCTTTGGATGGAATTTTTCTGATAATCCATGTGAAAGTTATGCCCTGGTCAATTTACAGTTGACTTTTTCAGCTGTCCAAATAAGGAAACTTTTGCATCTTGATGATTTTTGAGCCAAGCTTTGAGAATCATGATCAAGCATTGATCAAATGATGTTTGTGGCTTCAAAATGAGATGTTGACCAAAAATTTGGACTTTTGACTGTCAAATGACCATTTTGCCCCTACAGTTGACTGTAGTGCAATTAGGGTTTTTGACTGTGCAATTTTGTGCTGGAAGTCTTGAAACTTGATATGAGGATGCTTGACCATGTTTATAAGCATATGGGACTTGATTGGGCCCTTGGAAACTTCATTTTCTTGATCAGAACCAAAACCCTAATTTTGACTGTTTAGGAGGCCCTTGAACTGTGCAACCCTTGGGGAGATTTTGAAGCTTGACTTGGCAATTCTTGAAGAATATGGGAGGGCAAATTTTGGGGTACAACATGTTGATTATAGGGATCTGAATAGGGCAAGCCCCAAGGATGATTTCCCTTTACCTCATATCGATTTTCTGGTTGACAATACCGCTCAGCACAAGGTATTCTCCTTTATGGATGGCTTCTCCGGCTATAATCACATTAAAATGGCTCCCGAAAACATGGAGAAGACAACCTTTGTTACTCAATGGGGTACCTTTTGCTACAAGGTCGTGCCTTTTGGACTGAAGAATGTTGGGGAAACGTAATAACGTGCCATGGTCGCTTTGTTTCATGACATGATCCATCATGAGATTGAGGTATACATCGACGACATGATTGCAAGGTCCCAGACTGAGGAAGAGCATCTTGACCACCTTCAGAAGTTATTCGACAGGTTGAAGTTGTACAAGCTGAGGTTAAACCCGAACAAGTGCACCTTCAGGGTGAGATCTGGTAAGTTGTTGGGTTTCGTGGTAAGTGATAAAGGTATTCAAGTGGATCCGGCAAAGGTGAAGGCCATACAAGAGATGCCAGCTCCCCAAACAGAGAAAGAAGTCAGAGGCTTTCTGGGACGACTAAACTACATTGCCCGATTCATCTCACACCTGGCCGCTACTTGTGAACCAATATTCAAGTTACTGAAGAAAGATCAAGTAGTACGTTGGAACAATGAATGCTAGGCCGCTTTCGAAAGGATCAAAGAGTATCTCCAACAGTCACCCATTCTGATGCCTCCAGTTGAAGGGAGACCTCTGATCTTATGCTTGACAGTACTCGACAACTCAATGGGGTGTGTGCTGGGTCAGCATGACGAGTCTGGCCGAAAAGAGCATCCTATTTATTACCTTAGCAAAAAGTTTACCGACTGGGAGACCCGATACTCGCTGCTCAAGAAAACTTGTTGCGCTTTGGCATGGGCTGCTCGCCGGATAAGACAGTATATGCTGACTCACACTACTCTATTGATATCAAAGATGGATCCAATCAAGTATATCTTCGAGAAGCCTGCCTTGTCCGGAAGAATAGAGAGATGGCAGATGATCTTAACAGAGTATGACATCCAGTATACGACCCAAAAGGCAATCAATGGAAGTGTGTTGGCAGACCATTTGGCACATCAAGCAGTGGATGATTACCAGTCTATGAACTTTGAATTTTCGGATGAGAATATCATGCTAGTAACTGACTGTGAGACACCTGGACCGGATGAAGGACCTGAGGAAGGATCCCGATGGTCTATGTACTTTGATGGAGCTTCAAACGCTTTAGGTAATGGCATTGGCGCCGTGATCATATCTCCTAAAGGATCTCATACTCTGTTCACCGCCCGACTATGTTTCAATTGCACCAACAACATGGCGGAGTATGAAGCATGCATCATGGGTCTTCGAGCAGCAATTGACCTAAGGATTAAGTTTCTAAGTGATTTCGGAGATTCTGCTCTCGTGATCAGTCAGATCAAAGGCGAGTGGCATACGAAACACCCTAATCTTATTCCTTACAAGGAGTATGTGTTGACCTTGCTTCCCCATTTAGAAGAGATAACCTTTGAACGCTTCCTAAGAGAGGAGAATCAGTTGGCGGACCCGCTAGCTACGATGTCTTCTATGTTCAAAGTCAATTGGGACAACGAGGCTCCCCGGATTATCATTGAAAGATTGGACGAACCTGCACATTGCTGTGACATTGAGACTGAAGAGGTAGCAGATAAACCTTGGTTTCATGAGGTGAAGAGATACGTTGAGGCTCAGGAATACCCCGAGGGTGCATCTGTTAATGATAAGAAGTTTCTAAGGAGGTTCGCGGCGAAGTTCTTCATCAGTAATGGCATCCTTTACAAGCGTAACCATGATTCAACCTTACTGCGATGTGTGGATAAGAATGAAGCAGAAAAGATCATGGCAGATTTACACGAAAGAACCTTCGGAACTCATTCCAGTGGACACACCATGGCAAAGAAAATCCTTCGGGAAGGATATTATTGGTCTACTATGGAAGCCGACTGTTATCAGCATTCTCGGACATGTCACATGTGACAGATCTATGCTGATAAGGTGCACATACCTCCAGTTCCTCTGAATGTCTTGACAGCTCCATGGCCTTTTGCAATGTGGGGCATTGATATGATCGGCGAGATCAGACCTACGGCATCCAACGAGCATCGTTTCATCCTGGTAGCGATTGATTACTTCACGAAGTGGGTTGAAGTAGCTTCCTTTGCTACAATAACCAAGAACGTCGTGGCACGGTTCATTCGGCACAATCTGATTTGTCGATATGGTGTACTAGAGAGGATCATTACGGACAATGGTACAAATCTCAATAATAAGATGATCACTGAGCTCAGCAAGCAATTCAAGATACAGAATCACAACTCTTCTCCTTACCGGACGAAGATGAATGGGGCTGTAGAAGCGGCTAATAAGAATATTAAGAAGATTGTGCAGAAGATGACAGTAACATACAAAGACTGGAACGAGATGTTACCTTTTGCTCTTCATGGGTACCGTACCTCAGCACGAACGTCAACAGGGGAAACTCCCTATTCCTTGGTATATGGCATGGAAGCCGTACTGCCTATTGATGTTCAGATACCCTCTCTTCGGATCATGAAAGATGCAGGTTTGAGCGAAGATGACTGGATTTAGACCCGACTTGATCAACTGAACTTAATCGACGAAAAGAGACTCACTTCTATCTGTCATGGTCAGACGTATCAAAAGCGGATGATCAAGGAATTTAACAAGAAAGTTAGACGAAAAGAGTATCAAGACGGGGATCTAGTGATCAAGCGTATTATCCTACCTCAAGGTGATCCTAGGGGAAAATGGACCCCTACTTATGAAGGGCCATTTATGGTTAAGAACATTTTTTCAGGAGGAGCTATGATTCTAACCACCATGGATGGTGACGACCTTCCTCACCCCGTCAATGCAGACATATTGAAAAAATACTACGCATAATCAAAGACCCGCTAGGTTGACTGGCCTAGGCAAAAATAAGGGCTTCCCGGCGAACCAAAAGGGTTCGGGCAAAAATAAGGGATGAAAATGAAAAAAACCTGTACACCCGGCAAGTTGAAAACCTGAAAAGGCAGCTTGGGCAAAAAAGGGTATCCTGGTGGACTTAAAACCCGAAAGGGCGGTCCAGGAAAAAATTAGGGATCAAACCGTAACACTATGTCTCATTCGATCACCTTACAACCAGACTTCGGTATTGACTATCAAGCTCGGACGGCGCTAATCAATCTGATCTACCTTCAACCAATATCAAAGTGATGAGATGCTCGAGAACATAAAGGCCATAGCAGAGTTGGAACCCAGTGGGATTATTCACACAGCTGTTTTGTTTAGTTTTTCACAAATTGTGTAAATTCTATTATTCGGCGGCATTCTCTTACTAGGACGTAAGCCTCTTCTACAAAAACGCCTATTTACAGGAAAAACTTCAAAATCAATACAATTCATTTTCAAAGAAATTTCAAACTGTTTTTTTTCTATATCTGTTTTGATTTGCAAAGAACATCCAATGTTCATTTTTGATATATGCATTTGACATTAATTGCTGCTCATGAATATTTACATGCGAAACAAAAGACGATTACGGGTAACATCAGAAACAGGGGCAATAAAAATGGTCCAAACTATACAGTTTCTCTGTCCACCAGGTACAAAGGTAGACTCAACTGAAGAATATGGATAGGATACCTTCACTCCCCGCAGAGTAAGACAGTAATGATAGCTTTCCCCAGCTGAAACTTGCAACTGTGAATGAATCGATAATATTCTCCCCAAGCAGAGTTTATCTACCATCAACACTAAAAAGGCTTGATATCCCCAGCAATCTTAATATTCCCCAACGGAGTATAAGAATGCTCCCCGGCAGAAGACAAGATATCCCCAGTGGAGTTAAAATTCTCCCAGCGCATTCTAAAAAAGCTTCCCCAACGGAGTTGGGAGAATCATCCCCAGTAGACTCTGGAAGTTTATCCCCAGCAGAGTACAAAAATAAATCTCCCCAGCTGAGTTCAAAGGATCATTCCCAGCAGAACTCAAAGGATTATCCCCACAAGAGTATAACAGGTTATCCCCAGTGAAGCCGCAACTGAAAGATCATCCCCAGCGGAGTTCTTTCCTTTCACAAACAGGAATTCAATCCCCAATAGGACTCAATATCACCAGCAACAATAATTCATCCTAACAGAATTTATCAGTGGAATCCTAAGAAGAACATCTCTTCCCCACAGAGTAATCTCCTCATCAGTTTATCCCCCAACAGAGTCATCCTCTCTTGCAGGTTTATTCTCTTCGTTCGCCATCCCCAGCAGAAACGAAGAATCCAACTCTATTCTTCAGCAGCTATCCGAGAGTTATTTTCCCCAGCTAGAAACATTACATTTCCATACATCATGATACAGGCATATACGCATCATACCACACAATCTCATTTATTTTGAGAGCATCATTGCTTGACATATATCATGCATTTTATACATCATGACATTGCATATGACTAACTCTTTACCTTTTCAGGGAAAGACAAATCAATAAACACCGTTGACTACTTATATGATCTGGTAGTCCCCTCAAAAACTACATCTATTGAGGGTTGTTTCAGCAGATTCCTCAGAAAGATTCTCTCACAAGACTTTCGTCTGGTTTAGTTAAATCGATTCTAAGATTTTTCTGATTCTTACCCAGTTAAAGTTAATCCAAGACCTTCTTTGGTTCAGTCAGATCGACGCTAAGATTTCCTTGATTCTTATTCCAGTTGAAGATATTCCAAGACTTTCGCCTGGTTCAGTTAAATCGATTCTAAGATTTTTCTGATTCTTATCGAGTCAAAGTTAATCTAAGACCTTCTCTGGTTCAGTCAGATCGATGCTAAGATCTCCCTGATTCTTATTCTAGTTGAAGATATTCCAAGACTTTCGTCTGGTTTAGTTAAATCGATTCTAAGATTTTTCTGATTCTTACCCAGTCAAAGTTAATCCAAGACCTTCTCTGGTTCAGTCAGATCGACACTAAGATCTCCCTGATTCTTATTCCAGTTGAAGATATTCCAAGACTTTCCTCTGGTTCAGTTAAATCGATTCTAAGATTTTTCTGATTCTTATCCAGTCAAAGTTAATCCAAGACCTTCTCTGGTTCAGTCAGATCGATGCTAAGATCTCCCTGATTCTTATTCCAGTTGAAGATATTCCAAGACTTTTGTCTGGTTTAGTTAAATCGATTCTAAGATTTTTCTGATTCTTATCCAGTCAAAGTTAATCCAAGACCTTCTCTGGTTCAGTCAGAATCGACGCTAAGATTTCCCTGATTCTTATTCCATTTGAAGATATTCCAAGACTTTTGCCTGGTTCAGTTAAATCGATTCTAAGATTTTTCTGATTCTTATCCAGTCAAAGTTAATCTAAGACCTTCTATGGTTCAGTCAGATCGACGCTAAGATCTCCCTGATTCTTATTCCAGTTGAAGATATTCCAAGACTTTCGTCTGGTTCAGTTAAATCGATTCTAATATTTTTCTGATTCTTATCCAGTCAAAGTTAATCCAAGACCTTCTCTGGTTCAGTCAGGTCGACGCTAAGATCTCCCTGATTCTTATTCCAGTTGAAGATATTCCAAGACTTTCGTCTGGTTCAGTTAAATCGATTATAAGATTTTTCTGATTCTTATCCAGTCAAAGTTAATCCAAGACCTTCTCTGGTTCAGTCAGATCGACGCTAAGATCTCCCTGATTCTTATTCCAGTTGAATATATTCCAAGACTTTCGTCTGGTTCAGTTAAGTCGATTCTAAGATTTTTCTGATTCTTATCCAGTCAAAGTTAATCCAAGACCTTCTCTGGTTCAGTCAGATCGACGTTAAGATCTCCTTGATTCTTATTCCAATTGAAGATATTCCAAGACTTTCGTCTGGTTCAGTTAAATTGATTCTAAGATTTTACTGATTCTTATCCAGTCAAAGTTAATCCAAGACCTTCTCTGTTTCAGTCAGATCGACGCTAAGATCTCCCTGATTCTTATTCCATTCGAAGGTACTCCAAGACTTTCTCACCAGTTCAGATAAATCTCTCAACGGTTTATTCTGATTCGTTTTCTGTTAAAATCAAGTTCAGACCTCCTATCAACAATATCCAAATGGCATCTATAAGCCCATTCCCGACATCACAATGCTGATACCACTTCATGCAAGTGCAAATTTCTGGGCACTCTAGTGTTCAATCATCTTCCACCTTCGGATCACGAAAGGCACGAAAGCCAATCTATATCCTCAGGTTTAAGAAGATTGAACAGGGGAAGCTGTTGTACCCCAAAATTTTCCCTCTCATATTTTTCAAAACATTGCAAGAAAAATCTCCAAGTTGCTCAAGTTTGCTCAAGAGTGGGTCAGACAAATCATCTCCTAAGGCAGTCAACCCCAAATTAGGGTTTTGTGTTGCATCAAGATCCTTGAGTCCAAATGACCTCAAATTCTCCCTAATGTCCTAATATGGTCTCAAGGTCATCCATGTCAAATCTCAAGCCTTGCAGAGGAAGTTTGCTCAGTCAATTGCTCAAAGGGTCCAAAAATCGAATGTGCTAGGGCAAAAGTCAACTGTGACCTATAAACAGTCAAACTTCAAGATTTTTTTTCAACATTCTCATTTTTAAGGATATTTCATCATTTGATCAAGGTTTGATCATGATTCATCAAGGATTTCTCAAAATTCATCAAGACTCAAAAGTTGCTAAATTAGGGTTTTGTAGGAAAAGTCAACTCAACTTTGACCAAGCATAACTTTCTCATACTTTATGAGAAATGACCCATACAAATCTCATTTTGAATAGGATGAAATTTCCTACAATCCATCTTCATACCCCAAGATCAGAAAATGCATTCACAAGAGGTTATAAATTTGGACATTATAGGTCATTTTTGAAAGTCAACAAAAACACCTTTTTTTCCAAAGCTTATAACTTGAGCATGGAATATCAAAATGAGATGAGACCAAAAGGGTTGGTTATAGGACATCTCAAGATTTCTAAAAAGTCCAAGAACACTTCCAAAAATTCAAAATTGAAGAAGTTATGCATTTTTGAATTTGGGCGTTTTTGCAAAATTGCCAAAAGTCAACTATCCCCAAAACTTCAAATTTTGTCAAATGGGCCCATTCGTTTCCACTTGATTTGGAATTTCCACATTACACACGTCTCCTAGCTTCAACCTTTTGTCCATTTATCAATTTTATTATTTTATTTGATTTTTTATTGAATTATTTCATTTTAAATCAAATTAAATCAAATAAAATCCCAAAACTTGATTACATGAGATCTTTTTCTATTTTCAGGACTTAGTCATCATCAATATCATGATCAAACTCGTATCAAGTATTCCATGTGCAAAAAGATTGGTTTTTGACAAAATTGGCAGGTCTTCAATGGTGGATCAAATCAAATCCCATGGCATTGATGTGCAAGGATTTAATCAACAAATGTTAACCTAATGCATTGCATATTACATATACAAGTCAAGGCACACGAAATTGAGACCTAGAGGCTGCAAGAACACTGAGAACTAAACTTGCAAAATTGGCAAAAAAAGTGTGAAATCGAAATCATCCTTGGAGGAAAATTCAGAAGCAAAACTCAACATCAATCGATTGTTGGGTGTCTACTCAACCTTCTGCAATCCAAAACAAGCTCTCATACGCATCAAAACGCACTGTAAGCATCACGATTCTTGGCCCTGTATTCAAAATCGTAACTCTATATTTTCGCATCATTCTGGTAAATCATGGACATATTTGTAATGCTTGTGAGATTTCTGAACTTTTGGCAATATTTGATTTCATTTATATGGACTGTAACCCTATAGCCGAATCTAGGGTTTTGTGGTTTGTTTTTTGGGAATTTCTTTTACAGGCAAAATTAGCTCCAATAATGGCCATAAACATGACCGGAGGAGGAAGACGAGCATAACTATGGTCTTGGGAGGAATTTTCATGGCCTAGAATTGATTTTAGGGTTGACCTACGAATTTAGCTGCGGATCTAAATCTGCATGTAAATTTACAGGGGCTGGAGGTTAGGGATGGAGACGTGTCACTCCCCCTGTGGTTGGTTCAAATATTCGCGCGTTTTATTTTTTGTTCTGGCATATTAGCACGTTTTCTCATATTATCATTATTTGGTATATACTTGACAAATAGAACGTGATGGTTGAGTGGAAATTGAGCGCTGGCAACATGCCTTAGGGCCTGGTTTCGAATCCCAGGTCCCCAATATGCCTTGTTATTATTTTTCTTCAGGTAATCAAGTGTTGATGCCAGCTGGAGATCTATCATGCGCCTCCATATCTTCAATGGACAGATGGCCTTGGGCCAGATCTGAAGGCCAAGAGATGGACGTCCACCATGGGACCAAGTCAGAAGGTGCACATGGGATCCAAAAAGTCAACCAGGCCTGCACAATTGGGCCATGGAATTTGCTTTTCAGACCTCCTAATCAGGCCCAACCTCTAACTCTTTCTATTTCTTTTTTGTTTTAATTATTTATTTTTATTATATTTTTATATTCAATCAACCAATCAAACTTTTTCTTCATAAAATTAAAACCAAAAAAATATTTTCTTTATTAAATTAAATTTTAGTATTTTCTTTTTATTAACAAATCAATTAATTAATTTAGTTTTAATTAGGAATAATTTTAATATATCTTTTGCAATAATTAAAATTAACTTAGACAATTAGGTTTTTATTAACATTGATTATCTTATTTTTATTTCTGTAAATACCAAAAACCCAAAAATATTTTTATTAATTTATTAATTTAATAAATAACCTAGATTAATTTCTTTCTTAATTAAAAAAAAACCAAAAAATATTTTCTTTAACAATCCAAAGGGTCAAAACCCTAGAACTTGCGCCCGATTTAATTTTCCGCACGCGATCTATTTTATCATATTGTATTTGTTCCCGGAATGTAATAGCTTAATAGCACTTTAAATATTTTTATCGCTTTATTTATTTTCCGCATTTAAATTTCAAAGGGTTGCTTTTGGTGATGTAAATACCCGACGCCTTGTAATTTACTTTCCGCAATTTAATTTCCGCAACTTATAAACTGTTAGATGTTTGATAATAGGGATGCATGACAAGAATGAATGATTAACCTAAAATCAACATAGATCACCTTTAACATGTACAAAGATAAAATTAACTGAAAACAACACACTCGCACATGCGCACTCTTAGGGAACACCTCACTTGGTTGTCTTCCTACACGGTCATTAAGTATAGGTCACTTTAGACGTCGCCCTCTTGTCCAAAGATCATAGTCGCCTCGAAACGGTTGCCTCAGATATTGTTGCCTTAAAACAAATGATCTAAGACATTAGGGTTACCGCTAAGGCATCCTAACATTTCTTTGGTGACCGTAAGTCCCTAAATTCGAATTGACCCTTAAAACTCCAACGACGATGCTACCTACTCATTCATAGTGGGGTAGCATTGTCTAAAGGAAGATATCATAGAACGATTCCTTTTTCGAGTAGGTAGATGGTTCTTAAGTACTTTCTCTTTCAAAAAACAAAAATATTTTTCACACTTACACCTTTCAAACAAAAACTTTTTCAAACCCACAAGCACAAAGAAAAGCAATTTTGAAAACAATATGAGCAAGTACCTAAGAGCCCGTGGATAACCACAGATATAAAGGGTTCTAACACCTTCCCTTTCTATAATATATCCCCCGAACCCGAGAAATATCTCGAAAAAGGAATTTTTCTGTGCTTTTTTCCTTTCCTTGTTGGATAAAATAAAAGACGGTGGTGACTCTTGCTTACCGCGACATTTTGCAAAAACAAACGCAAAACGCAAACCAGCACACCAAAAAACAGTCAGTTCTTTCCCACCGTATCACAATCACCTGCACTTTGACTTCTCCAGCATGATTCAAGAACTCTCAGCTCAATGTAACTATTGAAATAGCTTCCTGGAGGTTCAAGGAAGCTAACTCGATCATTACAACACCTTGAAGCATGCTCAAACTCAAAACACGATCTCCATCTGCAAGGTGAGTTTTTTGGACTTCTATCTCTCCATACAAGCATCATTTGGGTTTCATTTTAAAAGATAAAATATAGATATCATAGCCCTGAAGCTAACCATGTGTCCTTAGAATTCCTTTATATTTCCTGAGTGATGTGAATTTTGAATTTGAACTTTCTGAAAAAACTTAGGTCAAAATTGGTACCAATAGAAATTCGTGTTTATCTTTGATCCATTGCTTAAGTATTTACATATTTGAAATCATGGTGAAATTTCTAACAAGTTTGATGTTTACACTTTTGAGAATGGTTGAGAAATGAGCAAGATACGAAATTTGAAAATGGTGTTCAAAGTTGGCGCGAGGAAGAAGATGAAGTTTCCTTTAGAGCTTAGTTTATTTTAAGTTTATTACAACATGTTTCTATAACGGATGAAATAGCCACCCTAGTGGCAGAAGGAGCGCACATAAGGCATTGGTACTAATAGTCCTGGGTTCGAGCCCTAGTGACACCTTTTGTTATTTTTCTAACATTTTTACTTATTTCTTTTTTTGTTTGACACACGTTGGGCCTCCCTTGACTGGGCCTTTTCCATTTTATTTCTTCTCACCCCCTGTTTGCTCAATAACACGCAGGCCCAAACATTTTTATTTTGTTTTGTTTTATTTTTTCTGATTTCCAACAAAATAGGCCTTGGGCCTAAACTGAAAACATTTTGCTACTTTCTAACTACCCATTTTCTTTTCAAACCCCCTGACTTCATATTTATATTTATATTTTATTTTATTTTATTTTCTTATTTTATTTTATTAATATTATTTTCAATCAAAAAATACACTAAATATATTTTCATAAATAATTAAATAAAAAAAGATTTTTATTTTTATTTTATCCCTACATTACTTTATTGTATAAATCACAAAAACCCTAAAAACATTTTCTTTCATTAATTAATTAAACCAAGTTACACTTAGGTTTTAATCAAATTAATTTAGACATTAAGATTTTTATTAATTTCTTTTCAAATCAATTAGAATAATTAAAACCTTTTCATACAAAAACCATAAAAAAATTCTCTTTCCAATTTCTTTTTTCTTTACATTTCTTTGTACATTTTATTGTTTCATATTATATTGAATTGTCAAAGCCTTGTAATAGTAATTAGGGTTTACTTTATTTGTCATCCCCATTTGTAATTTGTACCCCCATCCCCTAAAGTATTGTAATAGTGTTGGACTTTTAATTTCTGTAATTTATCGCTTTCCATATTATTGCTAGTAATTAGGGTTTGTATGGAAAGGCTTAAAATCCAATAAGTAGACAACCTTAATTCAATACAAATTAAATGAAAACAATACACTTTGCACACATGCGCCTCTAGGTTTAACCCACACTTGTTACTTTAGAATAAAACAATCATGTCCCTCAAACGTGGGATACTTTAGCAAAGACCCTCGATTACGAGATCGTAGTCCCTCGATGACTCTTCGATGTTGCCTTCGGTAAACGATCTTAGTCCCTTACAACAAATTGCTAAGGTATCCTACAATATTGCCTTCTATGACTGTACACGACGCACGTCTGTCCCTCACATCCAATGATATGGTTTCTTACTAACTAATGGTAATATAACACTATCTAAAGGAGAGGAAAAGAACAAAGACTTTCTTTTGAGTAGGTAGAACGCTCGTAGTTGCTTGCTCACAAACATTTCAAAACAAAACATTTTTCAAATACACCAACACTTTCATGAAATATTTTCAAAAGTCAACACTTTGTATACATTCTTATAGAGACGAGAATCATTACAAAGTTTTCCTAAACAAAGGCACTTTTCAAAAATACTTTCAAACAAACACAAACACATTTACAAAGCATTTTCAAAAATGAGCTAGCAACTAAGATCCCATAGATAACTACGGATGAAAAAGGTGATAACACCTTCCCTTTTCATAACCTACCCCCCAAACTCAAGAAAATTCTCAAAAGGTCTTTCCTTTTATTTTCACCCTTTCCTTTATTGGATAAAAGGAAAGTCGGTGGCGACTCTTGCTATCCACAACAATTGCGATAAAACACAAAACACCCAAGTCAGTTCTCCCACCGTACAACAACTAGGATCTGATTGAAATCTAGCACATAAATGAACACTAAATAAAATATCAGGTTTAGTTGCAATCAGATACAAAAGATAGCCCATCATACCACGATATAACTTTAGACATACCTTTCCATTCACCTATTCTTTCTCTAGAGTTCATGTTGGATGCATCATAGTCTTTGCTAGGCTACAGTCCATCAAGTTGAATTTCTTTAAAAGTTCTTTGGTATACTTGATTTGATGCATGTAAGTAGCTTCTGGATTTTGATCAATCTGGATTACCAAAAAGAACTTCATTTCTCCCATCATACTCATTTCAAACTCATCCTGCATTAAATTGGAAATATCCTTACAGAAGGAGGGATAAGCAGAACCAAAAATAATATCATCAACATAAATTTGAACTATCAAAATATCATTTTTGAAGGTTTTGCAAAAGCGTGTAGTGTCAACCTTCCCTCTGGTAAACTTATTTTCTAAAATAAAATTACTCAATCTATCATACCAAGCTTTGGAAGCTTGCTTCATACCATAAATAGATTTCTTTAGTTTAAAAACAAAATCTGATTTCTCAGAGTTTTCAAAACCAAGAGGTTGTTTTACGTACACTTCTTCTAAAATATAACCAATCAGAAATGCACTCTTAACATCCATCTAATAAAAGGATGATGTTATGATTTACATAAAAGGAAACTAATAAGCAAATAGCTACTAACCTTGTGACTGGTGTAAAGGTTTCTGTATAAGTCTATCCCTTCTTGTTGACTATAACCTTATGCAACCAGTCGTGCCTTGTTTCTGACAACTTCACCTTTCTCGTTAAGCTTGTTTTTGAACACACATCTGGTTCTGATTACATGAACACCTTTGGGTTTCTAAACAAGATCCCAAACATCATTCTTTGAGAATTGGTTCAGTTCTTCTTCCATATACAGAATCCAATCTTTGTCTAGAAGGGCTTCCTCAATAAACGTAGGCTCTATTAAAGAAACTAATCCTAGAATAACTTCATCAGAAGGTGTGAAAAACACAAGAAAGGGGGGGTTTGAATTGGGTTTTTAAACCAAAAATTTTCTTTTAAAATCCCTTTTTCTTAGAAACAAATAACTTCACTTAGTGATGATATAAATAAGATGCTTGAAGGAAGTAACAACAATGTGTATACTAGTTCACTTGAGAAACCCTCAAGCTAGTCTAGTCCACCCGCCCAGGTGATTTCGCCTCTCTCCAACGAGGACTTAATCCAATAATCAACAGATTATTACACTTGCACACACCAACTGTATGTGACTAAAAATACAATCTTTAAGACACATAAGTCTTAAACTTCTCAAAAATTCTGACCTAACTAGTCTCTCAAGGAACAATCAAACAACTGTTTGAAATATTTTGTTTACAATGAAATGCTTCTACACAAGCTGAATAGTAAGTAGATTTTAAGAACAATAGACTAGAGAAAATATGAAAGATTTATGAACACGCCTGTGCGTTGATGAATAGTGAATTAGTAGTTTTTTCTCTTAGTCTTCAAGCATATATATAGCCAATAAAATAATATATATGTTGAAGGGTATTTCTGGAAATTATAAAATGTTTGGTGGCTTGAGCAATCACGCGGGGGACAAGATCACGCAACGCATTCGTCCTTAATGGTAGTGGAATGAAACTTTTTTTATTGTACCATGTACTGTTGTACCACATAAACTTTATCTTCTTTTCTTCTGTACTTCATAGGCTTTTGAGAGCATGAGCTTAAAAGAGAGAATATAACACAAGGTCATCAGAACTTCAAGTCTTCAGAGTCTTCAGAACAACGTCTTCAGATTCTTTAGCACTCTGTCTTGAGAATATTTTCTAGAACCTCGGGTCTTTAGAATATCGTCTTCAGAGTCTTTAGCACTTGGTCTTGAGAACCCATTATCTTCAGAAACATGAGTCTTTAGCATCTGGACTTAAGTAGAAACTTCTGTATTCAGATCTTCTAAATGGTCTCTTTAGAACATGTTGTCTTTTAGAAACATGATTCTTTAGCATCTGGACTTAAGTAAAACTTCTGTCTTTAGATCTTCTGACTGGTTTCTTTAGACTTCATATCAGAGCCCACACTTCAGAGCCTTCTGGAGTGTCTTCCCGCTGTTCATGAGAACTTATGTAGCGCTGAAACAAAACTAATTCTCTTCTAATGTTTTGACCACGCAATTGATCATAAGCAGAAACTATTTGTTAAATACTAAAAAATAACAAACATTAGAGTATCAAAAATTTTCATACAAACATACTCATTTATTATCATCAAAACTCAGAGATAATATTGCATAAACAAATCTTGTTCTAACATCTTTTTCAAAGGAGAAAACATTGTCCCATAGGTAGTTCAATTTAGGAACAATAAGAGTATCACGAATTGATGATATCCACATTCCAACATTGAATTTCTGAATTACTTTAAGATTATTATTTAATTCTATTTTCCTCTCCACTCTTAACTTTTGATCGCCTTAGATAAACACCGTAGAAATAGAAAATGATATATTAATCACTTGGTTTCTGTGGATTCGACACTCTTTATATTAATCTAATAAACTTCGTATACTTTCGAAAATAGCCCATCAGTATTACGTAATATTGATAAAAAATAAGCTATTGACATTAAACAAATACTTGGTTGGCGATCATTATAATGGAAAGAAAGTTAAGGCTCTTTTTTTAGGGGCTTCAGGTGGTGGTAAAAACTAACTATATAATCGGGGAAATTTTTCCAAAACCTAATTAGGAGAGAAGAATGGTGTATGTGGGTCTATGTGCTTAGAGGTGTGAAGTTGATAATCCTGATGTTGGTGACCTTCTTTGTCTTTTGATGACCAAAATGCCGATGAATGTTGAAGTATGTAGTGATATCTTTCTAAATCTTTGATGTCAGTGATTAACTTGAAGATTTATCAAGCCTTATCAAGTATATGATTCAAGTTTCTAGTGAAGTGTTTATATGATCAATATATCTAGCAAATGAACTTGAAAGCTTCAAAGTTGTGAAATAGAAGAATTGTTAAAGCTCGTTTGACCGTGTCTGTCTGAGTGATCAGAGTGTTCTGAAAGTATGAGAGTAACTCTTTAAATAGTATGGCAACTCACACACATAAATATGCATACCTAAAATGATTTTAAGGCGTCTCTTTACTTATAGATCATGTTTGATTGAGTCAAAAATAGAATGGGACAATCTTTTAAATATTGATAAAAATTATCAAAACCTTTCCTTTGTGGCGGTAATAATTAATTATTTGGGGTATTTAATCTATTAGCCTAATTAATTATCCCATTAATCCGACCCATATATTTTTCCTTTTTGAGGCATATTTTCTATTATATAAAGGATATTATTCCTCATACTAAATTGTTTGAACTACAATATAGAGGCAAGAGCAAAAGAAACAAAGTATTTTTCCGGGAATTTATCGTCTCCACAGGGATCAATGCGAGGGAAAGAATATCATTCAATAGTCTCTACGTTTCTAAGCTTGGTTTAGAATGGTTTAAAACGTAAAGTGCGAAAAGTAAATTATATGAACAAGAAAATAAATACATTCTTTGGAAAGGTGAGAACTCGTCCGAGTTTGGATTTTATCTACCTTCTCAAATACTTAAATCTATCGATCAATTGTACGCAACCTAAATTACTCGTCAATATCATCACGTATCACCCACAACACAGGTTTTAACTAACCCAAAGTTAAGAGAATAATCGTATTGTCTCGTTGGTGATGTCTCACGCAATTAAACAACACAAAAGCATTAAGAACTGATAACCACATATGAATATTAAATCTAAATTTATTTCCATAGTCTAGAAGCTAATAGATGTTCATCCTAAATCCGAGTTTAAACCGTATATTTCTATAGCAACTCAAATCCAAAATAAAGCAAGCAATCACCGATATTGATTTATAAAATAGAGAGTATACAACAAGATGATCAACAAATATTGAAATTCTGGTATCCGACTTCAGATGTCCTATGACATGTTGAGACATATGAATCCTAACAAAATAAACATGGTAAGTTATAAACATACAAAATAGGACCGAAAAGCATAAATAACACACCAGAATGGTTAACCCAGTTCAGGGCAACTCTCCTACTCTGGCGGCATACCAAGCCAGGGATAAAGTTCACTATAATAATATCAATTCAAAGATAAACTCCCCCGTTTACAACTTCTCACTTAATCACTGCCTGTGCTAAATTTCTATCTAAGACTCACCTAGATATGAGGCCCTCCTCAACTCCCTCATCAATTACAAACAACGATTGGATTGAAACAATAAGACACACTTCCACAATGCAAAACCAGAAGACTCACTTCCATGACAATATTAGAAGACTCACTTCTAAAATAATACCTAGCCAATACTCTTGACTAAGAACACAACTTGGAGTTACTTAAAAGCTTCCTATAAGAACAATACTCACTCTTGCTTCACAGCTTCGAGGAGAACACAACCTTACAACTTCAGGAACACAATCCAACTCAAATGTTGAGTGGAACACACAACCAACTCTCCTAGAGAGGGGTACATACTCAGCCATAATAACTACATCTTTTCATTCACGGTTGGTACCTTTCCTAGGTTACAAACACTTCTATTTATAACATGTTTACCAACTGGATTTAGGCATTAAAACACAACATATCAGCTGTTACAAATCTGCAGAAGATTCTGCAACAAAATAGGTCTTCAATAAAATCTTTCATAAAAAGTATCCTTATTTAGAAAGTGTATTTTCCTCTTGAATTCTGAATGAATCTTCTAGACCTATAACATAACGCCATATAGGATAGCATAATACTCCTAGAATATTCTACATCTATTAAAACATAACATAATTCAACTGTCTAGCCCAGCTTAGGCGTGATGTTATACGACCCTACATAGGACATCTTATCCGACATGTTGCTCCAGATGTTGAAACATTTCAACTCAACACGTTCTTCATAAAATAGGACTTCTTTATCAACCTGTTCTTCATAGCAAGTAATCACATCATATTTAACATATTGTTGTTATATTAGTTTTACCAAACATAATTCTACCCATAAAAACAAAGAATTAACAACTCCCCCTTTGGCTTATTTTGGCTAAAACTAACTTACATAACCTTTGCATACACAAATGCGAACCATAAAAAAACAAAGGCTAAACAATATAATTAGTTAGCAGCAATCATAAACTAAAAACATTAGAAGCAATCAGACTTTAGTATTCACACATTTGACAGTCTTCAGTCATGATGTCGCAACATTAACAATAGGACTTCATCATGACATTCCAACATATGACCTAAGCACATGATCTCTCTCCTCCTTTTAAGCCAGAATATGACAAAGGTCACATGGAGAGGTAATATTCTTAATCTGCTCGACTTCTTCTTCACAGCATTTTGAATCTGCTCCAATATAACATATTAAACTCAACACCAAAGAATAGCAACCTCGTGATAAAAGGAGTAGGAAGTTTTGAAGTCATTTGGTGTACATGAGGAAGAAGATATGAAACAATAAACACTCCCCCTTAACCCAGGAACTTAAAAGACCAATGGTGGCATTAGAGAACTCTTAATCAGCAACCAACCCCCAACCCGGTTAACTCAGAACACACGTTACAACCATGTTCATAACTCATATCATAAGTCACAAAACCAACCAAAAACAGCATGACACATAATAAAACTTCCTATTTGACGTCTTTGCAAAACTTCCCCAAAAACAGACACCAGACTCATCATCTGAACAAAACCTTTCTCCCCCATTTTTTCCAAAAAGTGACAAATAAATCCTTCATAAAACTATATCCAGACACAGATACTTCACAAAAATATTCATGTTCTGAAGCATAAACACAATATCTTCCACTGGTCTCTACATATGCTCCTCTTAGCCAGCACAAATCAAAATATCAATTTGATACATGTGATAACTTCCATTCAACCGAAACCTCTGATAGAGTCCTTCCAAAACACTACAGAGAAAAATAAATTCTCCCAGATACAAACTAAACTGCCCTTCAGACTCCTTCTAAAAAGCATATGTGCACATGATTCAAACAACTAGCTTCACCAAGATAGAACCAACCATGCATTGTTAATGAGCACACCATAAATTCATCCAGCAGCCCAATGTCACAACATGTTGTTTGACATCATAACCTCTCAAGAGCAAAATAAACTCGACAAGCTTGAACAATATGCAAGCTTTAAACAATCTGCATCATGGATAACCAATGTTCCTGCTGAACATAACCATCTGAGCACCAGAAGAGCACACATGAGAGACTCTACACTCTCATGGTAGAAAACTTCAGCTTCACACACCTGCTAAACAAATTCTCAGACTATAAAATCAACCCTGACTTTTACGGATTCAAATGCACTAGCTCTCTGAGTATACCACCAAGTACCCTGAGCTATTCACACACCAAGGGCACACCTGAAAATTGTCCTTACAGATCCACATAAGACACACTTGATTTGGAATTTCTCACATATTTTAGAACAAATTTTCTTAGCTTGCTTGCTACACATGTTCCAGATTGCCACCATATTTTACTTGTAGTAGAAGAAACCACCATCTCAACAGGCATTCTGATTAGATCACCCTATCTGACACTCTTCTTCTACTCTTAGCAATTGCTGGTCTAATTGTTATTTTCAATCATGAGATAAGTCATGCATTTTATCGCACACCCTAGAGGACGGGGTCAGAGGCTTCACATCCTTCTCCATCATAGTTAGAATTTCCACTTCTATATATAATGTAGAATAACAATAATAATCCCAAGCTTCTTCCAACGATATCCACAAGCAAGCATGATGTTACAACATCATTTAGGACATCGACTTCTCATCACAGAATCCAATCATTTTGGTTCTTGATACACCATTCAAAAGACTTATTATGCCATGAAGTCCTTGTTGTACCCCAAATATGTCCTCCAATTTTTCAATACAAATTGATTCAAGATACCTCCTCATGCTCCAAAGGGTCTCAAACACTGAAGACTATTCAAGAATTGATCAGATGAACCCTCCTTCTAAGTAGTCGCCTACAATTAGGGTTTTGGTTTTCTAAAATAAAATTTAGCTTCTAATGCCTCAAGTGAGGTTCATGGTTCCTCATATGCTTCAAAGAATACTCATGTCAAGTTTCAAGCCTTGCATCTCAAGTTTGCTCAGTCAATTGCTCAGATGATTGAAAATCAACTATATTGGATAAAAAGTCAAATATGGCAAACATATAGTCAAAACTCAACATTTTTTATCAAAATCAAGATTTTGAAGTTACATTCATCATTTGATTAAGGGTTGATCATGATTCATCAAGAAAACTCAAGATTCATCAAAAATAAAAAATTACTAATTAAGGTTTTCTTAAGGAGAAGTCTAAAATATTCCTCAACCAAGAATTCCTCAACCAAAGCCTATCTTTAAGGAAATTCAATTCTCTTTAACTTTGTCTCTCTAAGATCAAGTCCAAAAAATGCTTCATTTGAGATATGAGTCAAGACATTACAGGTCATTTTAAAAGTCAACAAAAAGACACTTTTTGTCAAAGCAATTTACATCAAGTTAAAGACTTCAAATGAAAAATGACCAACATGAAATTTGTAGGAGACATCTTGAGGTTCCAAAAAAGTCCAAGATCACATTCATATGACAAAAATTGTGAGAGTTATGTTTGGCATAAGTTGGATAATTTTTGGGAAATGCATGAAACCTCAATTAAGCAATTTTGAATTTTTGGACTAATGGGCCTAACTTTTGAGGATCAAACATGTTCATGACATGATAGAAGACCTTTAAGTCCATTGGTACATGGTCATATTTTTATCATATTTATTTAAATTTTTATTTAATTTTTGTAAAAGAATTAAATTAAAAATAACAAATAGTTGGATTAATGTTGGACTATGATCATTTGGACATCTAGAAGGTCCAAGACCTCATAAAAGCTTGCCAAAACCGTGAGAGACATGTTTGAGACAAGGATCTCCAAAAATGGCAAGTTAGAAAATATGTTTTATTGATTTTTAGTAACACCATGATCACTTGATTCTTCCCTTCTTTGGTGACTTAAATATCCTCCTCTATAAATACTCAACCCTCACACTACAAGGACACAAAAAATTTTCCTCAAGAAATGTCTCAAAAATCACAAATTTTCAAAGAAAGTGCACCATTTAATCTCAAGTTCCAGTTTGATTCAGTCCAAACCACCACCTCAAATTACTTCCAGAACATCTCCAACGTAATAATATGTAACTTTCCATGCCTATTTGTACCTAAAACTTGCATATATGCCATGTTCGATTTGCATTATTTTTTATTATTCGTATTACAAATTATAGGCATTGTTAACTGATTCTAACAATTCAGAATGCTTAGCATGATTATTTAGAACAGGTTTGAAGCCTTACATGCAATTTTTAACATGAGGAATACGAGATGCCATTGTTAGGGCATAAAATTCTATTTGTTTCATGGCGCAATGGTAGTATTCTTATTTGGCAAAGGAGAGGGCTTGGGTTCGAGCCTGGGTGCTTACAACCATCTTTTATCTGTTTTCTAATCTTTTCCACTTTCCATTATTTTTACTTATTTTCTTATTTAATTTTCTACTAATCTTTTTAATCCATAAAAAATCAGAAAAAACTTATAAAATCAAAAAAATTAGGTTTAGTTTTTTTTATCAATTAATTTAATTAATTAGATTTAATTTTATCTTAATTAATTATTTTATAATTAAAATTAGACATTGGGTTTTATTTATTTATTATTATTAACATATAAAATCCAACCAAAATTACAAAAATTAACTTATAATACTTAGACATTTACGTTTGTAAAAAATAATTTCTTAACACTTATTTTCCATTTTGTTTATTATTTCTTTCTATTTATTATTTAGACGATTTTATAGGTTCTGTATTGAATTTTTAATAATTAGATTTTACTTTTCGCAAAGTTTTAATTATTATGTAACTCTCCCGAGGCCATGTAATAGTGTTAGGTTTTAACATCCGCACTTTACTTTTCGCACTTATATTTTATATACTTGTATACATAACTGTTAAATGTATGCTAATAGGGTTTGTATGGAAAGACAAAAACAAATGTTAGAAAACCTTTACTCGAGATAATATAACTGAATTGAATCACCTTTGCACACATACACCTCTAGGGTAATTCCCTCTATTGCCTTCAGAAAACATTGGTCATGTCCCTCGAGAGTGTGGATACTTTAGCAAAGACCCTCGAATAAATATCATGGTCCATCGATGATCCTTCGATGTTATCTACGAAAAATTATCTAGTCCCTCTGATACAATTGCTAAAGTATCTCTATATGTTGCCTTCAATGACCATTCGACGACCCTTCGCCTGTCCCTTCACATCCAATAGATAGGGCTACCTACTAACTAATGGTACGGATAACACTATCTCTAAAGGAGAAGGAAAAGAATAAAGAATGACCTTTAGTGGGTAAGAAACTCTTAATTTCTTGCTCACAATCTTTCTCACAAACATTTTTCACACATCACTTTAAAACAAATATTTCTAAAACACTTTATACGCATTCTTGAGGGCTGATACAAGAATCATTACAAAGACTGCCTTACATTGGAAATTTCAAAATATTTTCAAATAAATCACGCACACAAAGCAAATTTCAAAAAGTGAGCTAGTGATTAAGAGCTCGTTGATAACTACGGATGAAAAGGGTGCTAACACCTTCCCTTTTCATAACTTACCCCCCGAACTTGAAATCTATCAAGGTCTTTCATATTCTTTTCATCCTTTCCTATATTGGATAAAATAAAAGTTGGGGGCGACTCTTGCTATCCGCAACATTTCCGATAAAACGCTAAAAAAGTCAATTCTCCCACCGTATTACAGAAATGGCGACTATGCTGAGGACATAATTAAAAGAAGGGTTACCTTAAGAGTTTAGATCACTTTACTTGCTTAAATTGTGTGCTTTGTCTGCTTTAACTTTAAGTGCTTGCTTGGATTTATTACTTGTAAGATCCTACACCCGGATCTAGGGATGCCTTAGGTAAGTAGCAATAGATCACGAAAACTGTATGGCATAAACCGATATGGTTGAAGTGATGGCTACGGTTAGTGCGACACTTTGGTTTGTACTAATGTTCCTTGAGTCAGTCAAGGATAACATTAGGCTTCTGTGTGGGGTCATTAGCACTAACTAACTTTTATAACCTTAATTGACCCATCTTGGCCATTAGAAGGTAGTGAGATGGTCGGCCTTGGTGCAGTCAAAGGTTAGTTGATACTCGATGCTATACTCATTGATATTCGACTCGTATGATGTTTTGGTGGTAAGTCAGTTAACGTACTAAAATAAAACCTTCTAGAAAGATCCGTGATATGAGATCCCTAGAACCCAGTTACTATTTTAGGATAGGTTGAGCTAACTTAACTTCAATAGAGAAGGGTACTTACCTCTGGACCTCATGCAAGCCTTTAAACCTAAGGCTCTTGCGTGATTTGTTTGTGTTTAATACTTGTTTAAACATGAACATAACATCATAACATGGTATCTTTACTAACCATTTCAAGGATCTTAGGGACCTTTGGTGCAGGATTATCATAAGCTAGATTGCTAGCAAGGGGCAAGAGGATTTATTTTCCTCTAACCAGATATCGTCAAAGATCGAAGTACGCTCTCTTGAGTCAGAGGCTAAGACCCACTTGATATGGTGAGCTTGATTCTTATAGAAGGACATTCAAAAAATAAAGAATCAAAGTTCTTCAAGACAAAGCTGCAACCAGATGCATTTTCAAAATTTTAATCCCGCAAGATCCTTGAAAACATTTCATATGCATCTACATGTCATGCATATCATTACATAACAGGTATTCCCAAGACAGTTTTTCTCATCTTCTTGCTGTTTATTTCAGAAGAAATGGCTCTTGGATAGACAATCAAAGATCTCCAAGCTCAGAATGCCTAATTCCAACAAATGTTCTTGAACTTAGCCAAGGGGTAGGAAGAATTGAAGGCACTCATCACCAAAGAGAAGAAGAAAAAGATAATGAAACCAGCCGACATCCTTAACATGGGAAGAAGGTTCAGGGGTCCGGTAATGCGAGTTCAGAATCCCGATACTCCATTAGACAAAGACGACGAACAAGATAAAGACGATAAGAGTGGTGAAACTAAAAAAATCAACCATGGTCCTGTTAAATACTCTGATGAAGAGGAAGAAGATTATTTGAATGAACAATATCCCCCGGTTGATGAAAAATACAAGCAACTAGAAGATCGTATAAATGTAATGGAGAACCAGAACGTGCCTTGGTTTAATTTTGAGGATTTGGGTTTAGTCTCAGGAGTTGTCATTCCTCATAAGTTCAAAGTCCCCACTTTTGCAAAGTATGCCAGTGTTTCTTGCCCAAAGCTTCATTTAAGGTTATATGTCCAGAAGATTCAACCATACACTGCTAACAGGAAGTTCTAGGTGCATTTCTTTCAAGAGAGCCTATCTGGAACACAGTTGGAATGGTTCTATCAACTAGAAGGGACCGATATCCATACCCGACAAGATTTGGCTTCTGCTTTCTATAAGCAATACCAGTATAATGTTGATCTTGAACCAACCCGTATGCAACTACAAAGTATGACCATGGGCTCTAACGAAGGTTTTAAAGAGTATGCTCAGAAGTGGAGAGATCTAGCAGGAAGAGTTAAGCCTCCCTTGTCTGATAAGGAATTGGTTGACGTGTTTATGGGAACTTTGATAAGTCATTTCTTCAATCATCTAATTGGAAGCTCTTCAGTCGGGTTCACTGAGTTGATATTAACAGGGGAACATGTTGAAGGTGGACTCAGAAGCGGAAAAATTCAGGTGGTTGTATCTTCAAGTACTGCGAAGAAGTCATTCAACATAAAGAAAGAAACTAATGTTGTATATAGCCAGAAAAGTCATAGTAATGGTGATCGCCATTAATCTGTGGGGGCAATAATGATTTATAATCCTGTACCAATGCAACATCAACAACAAGGAAATCAGCGTAGGCCAGATGCACCCAAGAGAAAATTCACCAAAATCAATATTCCGTTGTCTCAAGCATTGCAACCCCTATTGAAGGCAGAGCTGGTTACATTGAGAGATCCTACTCAGAATCCCAACACTTCCTCTCCCTAGTACAATCTCAATGGAAGATGCACCTATCATTCCAATAGTCCTGGACATGACACAAATGGTTGTTGGGCTCTGAAAAATAAAATCCAAGATATGATTGACTCTAAGGAGATTGAATTTGATCCTCCTGAGACTCCTAATGTGATCACTTCTCCCATGCCGAACCATGACAAGGGGTAAATGCTATAGAAGATGCTGATAGAGACAATGACTTAAGTAATTGGATCTTCCCTACTACCAGCAGTGGGTTTAATAATTGGAAGACTGAAGACTTTATACCAATCTTCTTTATTCATGAGTAAATGCTATTTCTGTTTTCTTACTTTTAAGTTTATTTGGTGATGTAATTTAAACAATAACTTTAAGCCTTGTGCCTTACATGGGGCACAACGATCCATTTGTTAGGATTGCCATTTTCATCCACATATTTTCATTTAATAAATCATTGGGCGTTTGCATTCAAATATTGCGCTCTTTGAATTTCTTTTAATTTATTGCTTTCAAAATAACTATGTGTTCTTATACACACCCATATAAATAATGCAGATCCACATCCACTCTAGATCCCATTGATAACAATTCTTCTATTTCCAATTATGACTTTGAAAATCCGATCTACCAAGCCGAGGAAGAATATGAGGAAGATTATGAAGTGCCTGGAGAACTTGATAGACTATTAGAGCAAGAAGAAAGAACTATACAACTGCATGAAGAGCCAATCGAGGTTGTGAACTTGGGTACTGAAGAGGACATAAATGAAATCAAGATAGGTGCCAACCTAGAGGACAATATCAAAGAGAGGTTAATCCAGATGTTGCGTGACTATGTTGAGATCTTTGCTTGGTCATACGAAGACATGCCAGGACTTGATATTGACATTGTGGTTCACCGTCTACCGATGAAGGAGGATTGTCCTCATATAAAGCAGAAGGATCTTCGTATGCATCCCAAGATGTCTGAAAAGATAAAGACTGGAGTTATGAAGCAGTTCAATGCAGGTTTCTTAGTTGTTACGTCCTATCCTCAGTGGGTTGAAAATGTAGTGCTAATACCTAAGAAAGATGGTAAGGTGCGTATATGTATAGACTACAGGGATCTGAATAGGGCAAGCCCCAAATATGACTTTCCTCTTCCACATATTGATGTTCTGGTTGACAACACTGCTCAGCATAAAGTATTTTCCTTCATGGTCGGTTTCTCCAGTTATAATCAAATAAAGATGGCACCTGAAGACATGGAGAAGACTACTTTTATCACACAGTGGGGAACTTTCTGTTAGAAAGTGATGCCTTTCAATTTGAAGAACGCCGGTGAAACATATCAGCGTGCTATGGTAGCTTTGTTCCATGATATGTGTAACACGGTGGGAGAACTGACTTGGTTGTTTTATGTTTGATCGCAAATGTTGCGGTTAGCAAGAGTCGCCACCGACTTTTCTTTTATCGAAAAGGAAAGGCTGAAAAGAACAAGAAAGACCTTTGAGATGTTTTCTTGAGTTCAGGGGGTAGATTATGAAAAGGGAAGGTATTAACACCCTTTTCATCCATGGTTTTCCATGTTCTCTTAGTTACTTGCTAGATCACTTGCTTTTATTTGAAAATGTGCTTTTGTGTGGTTTTTGAAATTGTTTTGTAAAGATGACATTGTTTAGGCAAACTTTGTAATGATTCTCGTTTGTAAGAATGTATACAAAGTGTTTGATCTTTTGAAAATATTTTTAAGTTTGAAAGATGTTTTTGAAAGTGTTGGTGTTTGTTTTGAAAAATAGCAAGGATGTTTTTGTTTTGAAGTTGAGCAAGTAACTAGGAACATTCTACCTACTCAAAAGTCTTTCATGTTCATTCCTCTTTCCTTTGACATTGTTATCTTACCACTGATTTGATAAGTAACCCTATCTTTGGATGTAAAAGGGACAGGTGTGGGTCATTGTATAACCATGATTAGCAATGTTGTGAGATATCTCAGCATTTTCTTTAGGGACTAAGATCATTTTGAAAAGCAACATGGATAGCGTCATCGAGGGACTATGATCTCGTATTTGCTTCTTTTTGCTAAGATATCTCACATGCATAATATGGCCATTTTTGTAAGGCAACCAAGTGGATTTACCCTAAGGGTGTTTGTGTGCAAGTGTATTGATTTACATGCTTGATTTGTCTTTGATTAGGGTTTGCTATTTCTTGATTTTAATCTTTCCATACAAAACCCTAATTACTAGCATTTGTATATAAAGCGATAAATTGCGGAAATTAAAATTACTACGCTATTACATCATTTAGGGGAGGGGGTGTACAAATTACAAATGGGGAATTGCAAGAAATTAAATCTAAATGATTATTAAAACCATATTGAATTTGAATAAATGTACAAAATTGAATAAGTAAAAATGCAAGAATGTAAATGTAAAAAGAAATGTGATTTTTGTTTGGTTTTCATGAGAAAAAAAAGGTTTTTTTGACCTAGTTAACTAAAATAAAAATAATTAACTAAAAATAAGAAAATTAAGATTAAGTTAAAAATATTTTTAGGTTTTTTCCTATGAAGGTTTTTATCTTAATGAAAATACAAATGAGAATTAGTTAATTAAAACAAACCTAAGCCCTAAATTAATTTTATTTACAAGGAAATAATATTATAGTCAAACTCTAATCTAAATATTTATTGAAAAGAAATTAATTTATTAAATGAAAAACGTTTTTTTGTTCTTTTAGTTTTTATGAAGAAAATAAGCTAAATAAATATAAATAATAAAAATATAAATATTTTTGGATTTTTTTATATTAATGAAAATAATAATAATAATAATAATAATAATAATAATAATAATATTAATAATAATTAAAATAATAATAATAATAATATTAATAATAAAGAAAATGTAAAATGAAAATAAAATAAAAAAGAGCCAGGGAGGTTGATAAGTGAAACAGGGTGTATTGTAAGAAAAAAAAAGGTCAGGCCCAAGCGCTGCGAAAACAGAAAGGTGTCAAAAAAATGTGAAAATTGCAAAAGGCAGCGCGCTGAGATTCGAACCCATGACCTCTTGATTACTAGTGCGCTGCCTTACCACTTGGATGGCTATACATTCATTAATATAACCGAAATGATAAATATATAAGGAAAAACAAGTCCTGAACACACTTCATCTTCAACCTCCAGCCAGACCACCTGTAACTTCACCATTTCTCAACAAAAATGGAAGATGCAAACATGAAAGTTGTTCCATTTTTCCATACGAATCTAACCATATAAATATCATGAACTATAAATCAAAGATGAATGGAATTTTTTGAAAGTACCAAATCCTGACCTAATTATTTTCAGAGGTTCAGCTTCAGGATATGGTTAGCTTCAGGACAATGATATCTACATTTCTTATTCACAAATAAACCATTAATGATGCTTGTATGAAGAGTTCAAAAGTCATAAAACTCACCTTGCAATAGGGTATCGGGTTTTGAGTTTGAGCAGCTTTTGAAGAGTTCTAGTGATTGGGTTAGCTTCCTTAAGTTCGCAGGAAGCTAATGTGATGCTTAGCTTGAGCTAAAAGTGGCTGAGGAGTTCTGGAGAAGTCAAGGTCTAAGGTGCTGTTTTTGAAAATGGTGGATGATGATGGAGGTGTTACAGTTGTTTTGTAGGTGTTGGAATTGTTTGTGTATTTATTTAGAAACTGTGATACGGTGGTAGAACCAACTGTTAATACTGGTTTGCATTTTATATTCGCAAATGTCGTGGTAAGCAAGAGTCTCCACCGACTTTTATTTCATCCAACAAAGGAAAAGGAAAAAGAAGAGAAAAAAACTTTTTCGAGATGTTTCTGAGTACGGGGGGTAGATTATAGAAAGGGAAGGTGTTAGCATCCTTTCTATCCATAGTTTTCCATGGGCTCTTAGGTACTTGATCATTTTTCAAATTGCTTGTGTGTGCTTGTTTTGAAAAGTTTTACTTCGTGATAACCCTTGTATCGGTCCTCAAGAGTGTGACGAAGTTGTTTTAAAAACTATTTTGAAAAGTGTTTGTAAAATATGTTTGTTTGAGCTAGTACCTAGGAACTAATCTACCTACTCGAAAAAAGTCTGTTCGTTTTCCTTTAGACAGTGTTATCCTATTATTAAGGAATAGGTAGCACCGTCGTTGGAGTTTTAAGGGACGTTCGAAGGGACAAGTACTATCACCAAAGCAATGTTAGGAAATTTTAGTAATCATCCAAAAGCCTTAAAGATCTTTTTCCGAGGCAACATCTGAATGGGTCATTTTAGTTCTTTTGGGACTAGAGGATGACCACTAACATTCCCTATACTTCATGACTGTTTACCGAAGGCAACCAGAGTGGAGTAAACCCCTGGAGTGAGTATGTGCAAGTGTGTTTTTTACAGTTTATTTATCTTTGCACATTTAGGGTTTTCTACTGTATTAATTGCAATTTGTCTCTCCATACAATCCTATTAACATACATCTAACAGCTTATAGTTTACGGAAATTAAAAGGCGAGAAATTAAAGTCCTAGCTATTACAAGGCTTTCGCAGATACATAATTATTTTAACTGTAAATAAAGATGCGGAAATTTAAAATCCTAATTACTATTACAAACTCGGAGCAGTTACAAAAATAGAAAAAGGAAAATTAAAGGCGCGCGCGGTGAATTAAATGCGAGAAATAATTAGAAAACCTAAAAATCTAATTGAAAAAAAATTTAGGTTATTTTTCGAGAAGAAATTAGGCTATGTACAAATTTAACCCTAATTCTAATTATTTTAAATTATGAAAAAAAGAATTAAATTACCCTAAATTAAATTAACCTAATTAATTAAGGAAATAAAATATCTTGGTAAAAATATTTGATTTTTTGATGTTTTTGTGATTTTTTGATTTAATGGAAAAAAATGATTTTTGATGTTTATTTTTTAAAAAAAGAAAATAATTAAGGAAATAATAAAAAGGAATTAAAATAGAAAAATAAAATAATTGGGCCTGTTTAAGCAATCCAGGGGGGGTATGATGCTGAATTTGTCAAGGCCCATTATGGCTGAGCCCATTCCCAATGCCTGATTCAGTATTGCCACGCCTGGATAATGTACCATGGTCTTCCCTTAACTGGGCGTTAGATTTGGGTTGGTAATGATCCATTGGCTGGATGTTGAGACTACCTGGTAGGCGCTTGGAACGTGTACACATAGAATCTGCAAATGAATGTTAAGAAAATAAAGAAAACACATGGACCTGGGATCGAACCCAGGTCCTCTCCATTATCCAACACGCGTTTCACCACTAGGCTATATTGTTCAGTTGTCAATATAATAAGACCAAACTATAATATACAAAAAGGTGGATAAACTGAATAAAATAAAATAAAAACGCATGTGATTCAAACAAGCCAATGGTGTCGTGCCAAATCGTCATCTTCTTCTCCTGTCTGTCGTCTTAGGTACTAGACTTATACCTACGGACATTTTCCATAGCTATAAACCTGCAAGCTTCAAAAATTCACAAAACGCATGATAAATTAATTCTAGCTATACCAATCAACTCGTCTTGATCTCACGATTACCATGGCACTATTTTCTTGGTCCAATTTAACCTGTCTAGAGAAACCCTAAAACGGACCCCTAAACCCTAGTAATGGCAATTAGCGAAACAATCATCAAAACACAAAAATAATTGAACCAAAACATTCCAAATGATGATACAAACACAATGCTATGCTTAAAAGTGGTTAATCATGCGTAAATTGTAAGATCAAAATCAAGCTTGCATGTGCAAACCGTGGGTTTACCAGGAGCGATTCTGGGCTTAGGAAGGCTTGCAAACGATCATATTAGCTTCAGGAGATGTCCAGGAAGCGGTTAGAAGCTTTGAATGGCCTTGAAGCATCCCCTAGGTTAGAAATCAGATCCATACTTTTTGTCCAATTTTTGAGTTTTCTTGGCTAGCTTGCACGACTTCAACCCTTGTCCTTTTGTATTGTTTGTGTTTAGTATATGTAGTAGGGCGAATTAGGGCAACAAAAACATATTGAATCTTTCTGAATCATGGAAATTGGATGTGATTTTCTCCTTATATGATATATTTCCAAAACCACCATAATCATGCTATTTTTGACTCAATTTTCCTTGATTTGATTTGATTTGATTAGGCCAACTTAATTAGATTTCATTCTAACAAAAATCAGATAAAAAAATCTATCTTTTATATTTTTTTTCCATTTATTTGATTTAATTTGACTTTTAAATAATAAAAATCAAAATAAAATAAATAAATAAAGAAAATAATAAGTGGATGATGATTTGGGTCGTGGACCATGTCCCCAACAAGATACAATCTTGAAAGGCTAGGCTCATTTGACAAAAATGCAATTTTGAGCACATTTGACTTTTGACAATTTTCCAAAAATGGACAACTTTGACAATGCATATCTCCTCCAATTTTGACCCTAGGAAGGTGTTCTTGGACTTTTTAGAAAGCTTAGGATGTCCTCTAAACAACCATTTTGGTTTAATATCAATTGGGTCTTCCATGTTCATGTAAGAAGCTTTGACCCAAAAGGTGTTTTTGTTGACTTTTCAAAAGGACCTATAACGTAGAAATTCATATATTTTTATGAGTGCATTTTTTGAACATGAGGGATGAAGTTTAGTTGTAGGAAATTGGATT
Source organism: Vicia faba (assembly GCA_948472305.1). Classification (NCBI taxonomy): domain Eukaryota; kingdom Viridiplantae; phylum Streptophyta; class Magnoliopsida; order Fabales; family Fabaceae; genus Vicia; species Vicia faba. The sequence goes on along the minus strand of OX451736.1, from coordinate 320,571,796 downwards.
ATCTTAAAAATGAGCCTTGGATGAGAAATTTCTGATAAAGTATAAGAAAGTTATGCTTGGTCAAAGTTTGGTTGACTTTTCCTAAGAAACCCTAATTTAGCAACTTTTGAGTTTTGATGAATTAGGAGCATTCCTTGAGGAATAATGATTGACCTTTGATCAAATGATGGATATCACTTCAAAATGTTAATGTTTACCAAAAATCTTGAAGTTTGACTGTATGTGGGTCACAATTGACTTTTGACCTAATACAATTAATTTTCAAGCATCTGAGCAGTTGACTGAGCAAACTTCTTGTGTAAGGCATGAAAATTGACATGGATGATCTTGAGAACATATTAGGACCATGGAAAAGATTTGAGGCCTTTGGAGCTCACCCATCTTGATGAAAATGGAAACCCTAGTTGGAGGTTCATCGCTTTAGGAGAGAGTTTGTGTGGTCAACTCTTGGGCATCCTTGAGCATGTTGAGGATCTCAATGAGCATGTACTGAGTAAAATGAGAGGGAAAATTTTGGGGTAAAACATATGCCTCTGTTCAATCTTCTTAAACTTGAGGATGTAGATTGGTTCGTCTGTCTTTCGTGATCTGAAGGTGGAAGATGATTGAACACTAGAGTGCCCAGAAATTTGCACTCGCATGAAGTAATACTGATTGGTGATATCGGGAATGGGCTTACAGATGCCATTTGGAAGTTGACAGAGAATCGTCGGAGATGGGCTTAAATATGCCATCCAGAAAAGATATCGGTCACATAAGAGATTCCTTTGCGAGAATCCATGTACCTGCCGTTTAGGAGGACTTCGTCAGGGAATGTTGATTTGTGTCTTGGGAGATAGAGTATATGAGCTTTGGTTGTCCATTACTCTACTGGGGAATTAATTCTTGATTGAGGAGGTGGAAGTGAACTGCATATCTGGTCTGGGTCCATGCTGCACAGTGACTTACTGAGGAAAGGTGAACTCGACCGTAACTGGTCGGGTCCAAGTCTTACAGTGTTGTAAACTGTTATCTGGAGATAAGAGAGAAGAACCTGGATAGTAGGGTTGCTTCGAGGTGAAACCCTGGATAGTAAATCTATGAGAAGTAACCTTGATAGTAGGGTTACTTCGGGATGAAAGCTTGGATAGTAGGGCTATGAGAAGGAACCTGGATAGTAGGGTTACTTCGGGATGAAAGCCTGGATAGTAGGGCTATGAGAAGGAACCTGGTTCGTAGGGTTACTTCGGGATGAAAGCCTGGATAATAGGGCTATGAGAAGGAACATGGATAGTAGGGTCACTTTGAAATGAGAGCCTGGATAGTAGGGCTATGAGAAGGAACTTGGGTCGTAGGGTTACTTTGAAATGAGAGCCTGGATAATAGGGCTATGAGAAGGAACCTGGGTCGTAGGCTTACTTAGAAATGAGAGCCTGGATAGTAGGGCTTATGGGAAGGAACCTGGATAGTAGGTTTATTTTGAAGTGATAGTGTAGATTAGTTGACCTGTTTGGTTTCGGGAATTGAGTTTCCATTAGTCGTCTGCAAACGTGACTTGTATAACTGCTGGATTTGTTGAAGATAATTGTGTTTCCTGAAAAGATACCAGGGTTAATTATATGTAACGCATGAAATTCCTTGTGAGATGATGTTCTCAAAATAAATGAGATCCTGCTGTATATGATATGTATGTCCATGTTATGATGTATGTACATGAAATGCTATTGGGGTATGTCCGAGTCTGGGAAAATAAATCCTTGACTGCTGTTGGAGAATATAGCATTCCTGACTGTTGTAGAGAATTTTGGTTCTTCTACTTTTGTCGGGGATGGTGAACGGAAATGACTATGCTGGAGATTTACTCTTTGTTATTTATGAATATTTTGTCAGGGAGAGATTCTATTTGAGAATAACTCTGCGGGGTACAACTTGGAAAGTGAATTTCTGTAGCTGAAGTAATGAGCTTTGTCAGGGTTTGAGCTTCTGTATCCAGAGAAATAAACTCTGCTTGGGAGATAAAATTTGCTGACCCGCTCCCGATTATGAAATTCGGCTGGGGGATATAGCTGTCAGGTTTCTGAATGACCCTGGATGGGGATAGTAACTCCTGTCTGGGGAAGCCGATGTCAAAACTTTAATTGCCTCTACTCTGTGGGGAGTGTATATGTTACTGGGACGCATGCTGAGGATATGAAAATGATTTTTCATCAGGACTTTTCTTCCCCTATACCTGTTGGAGAAAGTGCTTGCGGAGGCTTTATAGATTGAGTGTTATCCCAACTCATGAGGTATTTGGTAATTGCCGATCAGAATGATAAGTCTTCTACTGATAAGCAAGTGACAAGATGACGGGACATAGTCGTACGCTTTAATCCCTAACTTTTGCCTGGACTGTCTTTTCATATTTTCAATCCACCGGGATATCCTTTTTTGCCCAAGCCACCTTTACAATTTTTCGACTTGTCGGGTGTATAAATTTTTTGTTTTTATCCCTAATTTTGCCCGATCCTTTTTTGGTTCGCTGAGATGCCCTTATTTTTTCCTAGGCCAGTCAACCTAGCGGGTCTTTGTTCATGCGTAGTATTTTTCGACTATGTCCACGTTCTCAGGATGTAGGGAGTTGTCACCGTCCATAGTGTTGTGTTGTAGTACTGTCAAGTGTAAGTTCAGATGCGCCTAAGAGGGGGGGTGAATTAGGTTCTTTAAAACTTTTTCTGAATTGTATGAATATTTTTGCACGAGTTTCTTTTCTTTCTTTTTCTGATAAGTGATGTAAGCAGTAAATGCGGAAAGTAAAGAACACAGAGATGTATCCGGGTTCCCCTCACAGTCCGAGAGTACTCCAGTCCCCTTTCAACATGAAAGAGATTTCCTTATAGTTGGTAATTTGTACAAAGACTACCTAACAACCAAGAACAATCCTCTTGGACCAAGAACAATCCTCTTGGATTTTCACTAAGACCATAAAGAGAACAATCCTCTCTAAGTGTCTTTCTTGTTTCCAACAATCCTGAAAACAAGGATCCAATAGTTTGTTTGATTTGTATAAGAGTTTAAATAATGAAAGAGTAATGTCAATCACTTGATTGATCTTTTCTATTCAATATGAAATTTAAGATGGAATACTCTTTTAAGTGCTCAAGAACAATTTTCAGTATGCATATGAAAATGATGAACAAAAATCTTGAGTATAGAGAGTATGATTCAAAGAATAGAAAATAATAGTTGTTAGTGATTGTTGTTGTATTTTCAAAATTCTAAATAAAAATAATTTATAGTGTAGTAATACCTCTTCAGTGAATCATAGCAATGTTTAAACTATTTTTACTAACAAAATATATTTGATAAGATACAAATATTGCCATGAAAAGGTGTTACAAAAAGTTACTGGAAAAATAAAAATTTTCAAAATCTGAAGCACAACAACCGGTTGCACTAAAGCAACAACCGATTGCTGTAAAAGAAATATTTAAAAAATTTGAAAAATATAACTATGACAACCGATTGTCATTAAGGAGCAATCGGTTTCTCATAAGCCAACGTTCAAAAAATTTGAAAACAGAACACATGATAATCGATTGCTGCTAGATGACAATCGATTGTATGTCAAAACAAAAACTTTTGTTTTTTGAATGCAACCAATTGTCCTAGCATGGAAATCAATTGCTTGTGTAAAAAATTGAAAAATCATTATTTTTAAAGATTTTAAGCAATTTAAAATATCCTTCTTTAATCATACATAGTATATACTCAAAATATTATTTTAATAAAGTAAATGCATGATTAAAAATAGTTTTGAGCACTAAGAGCATAAGATCAAAAATTTTATATACCTTAAGCCATAAGTCTTGAAATGTTGATCTTGATCAATGAATCTTGCTTGAGATAAATCTTCTATCTTGATCCATTCACTTTTGCATGCTAGCTTGTCTTCATCAAAACATTTGGAAAGCTTGATTTCACAGTCTCCCCCTTTTTGATGATGACAACCATTGCTTGAAGTTTGGAGTGCATCTTGGTTTTCTCTAATCAAGTTGTTTAAAAACTCCCCCTAAGTCAAAGACTCCCCCTTGAAATGTTGCATGAGGGTTTTGAAGATTGCTTGCTTGCTGCAATTTGGGTTAGAGAAACACAAAGGAAACTACAAAGTCTTCTCCCCCTTTGTCATTAGCAAAAAGGAATGGGAAAGAAGATCATGAAATTTTTTTGCACATAGAAACAACATAGCATAACTAAAGTTTGCATACAAAGATATAACAAAAACAAAGTGCACAATATGAAAGGGATCACAATACATGAAGTGTCTTAAACGAAACTAGAAACACGACATAAAACATAAGAACATAAAGTACTAAGAAATATAATAACTTAAAAACTAATCATCCATGCCTTCAACAAAGTCTTCATCATCTTGATTTTCACCATCATCGCCTTCATTGATTTGAGGTTGAATGAAAGGGTAATGATAGGGTTAGGCTTCATAAGAAGGGACATTGGTATGGGCATATAGATGAGCAAATTGATTGTTCATGGTGTTGTTCATGTATTGAAGATAGTCAAAAACTTGATTGTAAGAGTTTTCCATTTGTTGTGGAGGTTGGTTTTGAAGTGGTTGTTCTTGTGGAGGTTGGTTTTGTGGAGGAGTATGAATGTATGTGATGGTTCTATTAATCAGATCAAATTTGATGCCGGTTTTGGTATTACATACTTTCTTCGGAGTGATTTCATGTTTGGGGTTAGTCATAGGCACCATGTGTTCACCAGACAAGGGAATATTGAACTTCTCAAAAACAAGGGTAAGTCAGGAGCCATAAGGAAGAGCAGAAGCATTTTCATTATGTAGTGCCATATGATGTAGAATCACATAAGACCAGTTGATTTGAATCCCATTCTTCATCGCATACAGAATCTGCATCTCACAATCATTGATATTGGAAATGTTTGAGAATTTTGGCATAACCACATACGCCAAAAAGTAGTGGATCAAACGATCATCAATAGTGAGAAATCCTGCAGACTAAGAGTTCCTCTCCGGAGTTCCACCAATAAGCCTTTTCATTTTCTGAATAAAATCACGCTCGGTAATTCTTGCAATTCCATAGTAGAAGTCTCTTTTGTTGTAGCCAGGCAGATTTGCATTTGAAAGAAGTTTAATGCAAGGACCATCATGTGGAATACCCGAAGCTTCACCAAAATTCTGCACTGTGAGTTCTATAGGAACCCCTTTGACATTTGAAATCATGCATCCTCTACTAATGGTTAGATTGCTGTAGAAAATCCTAACCAAAGTGGGGTAGATGGTTTCATTAACACCAATCAACTTGTATATCCCTTGAGACCTAAATAAAGCTGGAAAACTAAAGCATTCGGAATAGAAGTTGTCAAGATTACCGAACCTTGGTAGAAGAACCATCATCTTCTGAAAGTGAGACACAAATCTTTCCCTTTGGCTTCTTGATGGAATGAGTTTTGAGATATCATCACCTTGAGACGAGGAAGAATCTTTTCCCTTGCCTTTCTTTGATGTTGACATGGTGAGGGATGAGAGAATTGGAAGGGGAAAAGGGTATTTGGTGTTTGTAGGGTTTCTTGACACAAAAGAGGATATATGAAGTTTAGGTTTTGGTTGGGCTTTTATAGATGGATAGGCATTCAATGTATAGGTAAGGTATTCAATGGTTTAGTCAAGATAATAAAGACTTGTAGCATAGAGATTCTTGAGTGTGTAAGTATCCAAAAATATTGTGTCATAGGAAAAGACTAAGCATTAAAAAGTTGTTGACCAAACACTTTAAAACATTCAAAACGAGAATAAAAATCTTGTACAAAATAAATAATAGTAATGGCAATGGAAGAGAAAGAATAAAAGAGAGTGTAACTGAAAAAAAAATAAAAAAATTCAAAATTTTGAACTGTGCAATCGATTGTTGTTTGATGACAACCGATTGCATCCTTTGAAAAATGCAAACAGGGGCGAAAAGATTGAGAGAGCAACCGGTTGTCGTGGAGTGACAACCGATTGTTGTGAAGACAGAATCTAAATTTTTTTAGATACAACCGATTGTCACTCTATGACAACCGATTGTCATTAGTGAAAAAGTGAAAAAAATACTTAATTTTTGGGGATTTCATGGTCATATATCAAAAATTTAGTAATAAAAACATGGATCATGATATATTACCATAAAGTTAAGATTAAGATCATAGCCATGTACCTTAATTAGATAATGTCATTTTCGTCCAAGATACCTAGCTCTCTTCAGATCTTGAAGAATGGTTCTCTTGCCAACGGTTTAGTGAAGATATCTGCTAGTTGATTATGCGTATCCACGAAAGTGACTTCGACATCTCCTTGAAGTACATGATCATGAAGAAAGTGATGTCGAATGTCGATATGCTTTATTCTAGAATGCATCACGGGATTTTTTGTAATGTTGATTGCACTTGTGTGGTCACATCGGAGTGGAATGCATCCAAGGTCGAGTCCGTAGTCACGGAGTTGTTGCTTGAGCCATAGAATTTGCACACAACAACTACTTGCTGCAATGTATTCCGCCTCGGCCGTACTAAGAGCCACACAAGCTTGTTTCTTGCATGCCCAAGAGACTAATGCATTTCCTAAAATGTGACAAGTGCCACTTGTGCTTTTTCTATCTGTTTTACATCCTGCATAATCAGCGTCAGAATAACCAATTAAATTGCATATATTACCTTTTGGGTACCATAGGCCGACATTGGTTGTTCCTTTGAGATATTTCATGATTCTTTTTACCTCCATAAGGTGAGATTCCTTCGGGTTTTCTTGAAAACGTGCACACAGACATACACTGAACATGATGTCAGGACGACTTGCCGTCAAGTATAACAGTGAGCCAATCATGCCTCGATATTTAGTAATATCAATGGAAATACCAGATTCATCTTAATCAACATAAGTACCGAAGCCCATTGGCGTGTGCATTGATTTGCAATTATCCATATCAAACTTTTTCAAAAGTTCCTTGCAATATTTTGATTGATTGATGAAGATACCATCTTTCAGTTGCTTAATTTGCAATCCAAGGAAATAGTTCATCTTGCCCATCATAGACATCTCAAATTTTCCTTGCATCATCAATGAGAATTCTTCACACAAATCTTGGTTAGTTGAACCAAATATAATATCATCGACATAGACTTGTACTAATAAAGTGTTACCTTTGATCTTCTTTATGAACAAGGTCTTATCCACTTTACCTTTCTCGAAACCTTTTTCGCATAAGAATGTACTGAGTCTGTCATACCATGCTCTAGGTGCTTGTTTTAAGCCATAAAGAGTTTTTCTCAACTTAAAGACATGTGAAGGATTCTTTAAGTCTTCAAATCCCGGGGGTTGTTTGACATAGACTTCTTCATTGATGTAGCCATTTAAGAACGCGCTTTTGACGTCCATTTGGTAAAGCTGAAAATTCAATGAACAAGCATAAGCAAGTAAAACACAGATAGCTTCTAACCTTGCAACCGGAGCGAAAGTTTCTTCAAAGTCAATTCCCTCTTCTTGGTTGTATCCTTGGGCTACCAATCTTGCTTTATTTCGAATAATTATACCGTTCTCATCAAGTTTGTTTTTGAACACCCATCTGGTACCTATGATGTGTTTGTCACTTGGTCTAGGAACAAGTTCCCAAACTTGATTTCTCTCTAACTGATTTAATTCTTCTTGCATAGCAATCATCCATTGGTCGTCTCCTAAGGCGTCGTCGACTTTGGAAGGTTCGATTTGAGAAATGAACGCCATGTTCAAGTAAGCATCTTTGAGGTTCAATCTTGTTGAAACGCCTTGACTGATGTCACAAATGATTTTATTAATAGGGTGATCTATATGGGTTCTCCATTCCTTAGGTAGATCATTGACATTTGATTCTTCCGGAATTTGTTTTTCTTGTTATTCCAATTGATTCTCATTGTTGGTCTTGGAGCCATCTTCTTGAGGAATATCTAAAATCTCATCATCATTATTTAAAACAATAGTATCCTCCTCATAGGGGTTAGATTCATCAAATGACACGTGCATAGATTCCACAATAGTTAAAGTTCTTTTATTGTAAATACGATAAGCTTTACTAGATAAGGAGTATCCAAGAAAAATACCTTCATCTGATTTTTCATCAAACTTACCAAGGTTGTCTTTGTCGTTGTTAAGGACAAAACATTTGCAGCCAAAGACATGAAAGAATGAAATATTTGGTTTCCTTCCTCGAAAGAGTTCATACGGAGTCTTCTTCAAGATAGGTCGAATATTAACTCTATTGCTTACAAAGCATGCCGTGCTTACAGCATCCGCCCAAAAGTATTTTGGAAGGTTTGAATCACTAAGAATTGTCCTTGCAAGTTCAATAAGAGACCTATTCTTCTTTTCTACAACTACATTCTGTTGAGGAGTCCTTGGTGCTGAGAAATTATGTGATATTCCATGTTCTTCACAGAAATCTTCAAAGGAGGAATTCTGGAATTCTCCACCATGGTCGCTTCTTATGGAGGCAATAGATAATGACTTCTCATTTTCAATTTGCTTTGCATATTTCTTGAACGCCTTGAATGCATCATTTTTCTTCACTAAAAAGAGTGTCCAAGTATATCTAGAAAAGTCATCAATAATAACTAGAGCGTATACATTACCTCCGAAGCTCCTCGTTCTAGAAGGGCCAAACTAGTCCATATGAAGCAATTGTAGTGACCTAGTAGTGGACACCACATTCTTGGATTTGAAAGTTGATTTTGTTTTCTTTCCCTTTTGACATGCATCGCAAAGTCTATCTTTAATGAACTTTATCTTAGGCAATCCAACAACAAGGTCATGCTTAATCAATTTGTTTAAATGCTCCATATGAATATGAGCGATTCTTTTGTGCCATAGCCATTAGTCGTTGTTGTTTTCCATGAGACATTTAACCTTCAAAGACAAATCGTTAAGGGAAATCATAAAAATATTATTTACTCTTTTACCTTTAAGTTTAGCCTCATGTGTGACTTCATCTTCTATCAAACATTCATCTTTAGTGAACTTGATCTTGAAGCCTTTGTCACATAGTTGGCTAATACTTAGAAGATTGTGCTTTAGACCTTCGACATAAAGAACATCTTCAATTGATGTGAAATGTGGACCACCAACTTTGCCTATGCCAAGAATCTTTCCTTTATTGTTATCGCCATACGTCACATAACCCTTGGCCTTAAGCGTTAGATGTGAAAATTTGTCGATATCTCCCGTCATATGCTTGGAACAACCACTATCGAGATACCATAGATTTGAAGTGGTCGTAAAGCTTACCTACAAAACAAGATTAGGTTTTGTTAGGTACCCAAGTTGCTTTGCGTCCTTCATAATTAGTTCCTTTCTTAACCCACACATAATGCCCATTTGCCATGCCAAAGTTTCTAACATAACAAGCATTAGGGGTGTGTCCTCGAATACCACAATAAAAACAAGTAGGTTCAAATTTACTTCTATATCTAGAGGGTTAGATTTCTTCTTAGAGGGTATTTTCTTTTTAGAATAGTGATGAACTATTTTTGGAGTGATTTCTTTCTCTTTGGTTGGTTGATCGATAGCCTTGACAAAGATGGTTTTGTTAGTACTTGGTTTTGAAAATTTTGAGTATCCAAGACCACTTTTGTCATTTGAGTACCTTTGTTGGCTAAGAACACCTTCCAATCCAATTTGTCCTTTTTCATACCTTTCAATAACCCTTTTCAATTGGACAACTTGGAAAGAGAGAGATTCACACTTTGTGCATACAAAATTCTGTTTTTCATCATTAACTGTTTGCTTTTCATCTTTGAGATCTTTTTCAATAGATCCACATTTTTCTTCCAACGATGAAATTTGTTTCTTTTGTGATGAGATAGTTTTGTACAAAATTTTGCATTCATTTAACAGTTCATTTATAGCACCTTGTGCATCACTATCAAAAAGAGAGAATACGTTACTAACCTCATCATCTTCGCTTTCGGAGTGGTGTGATGCCATTAACGCAAGATTGGCACTTTCGTCGCTATCGGAGTCGGATGACGAACTTAGTTCAACATCTTCCCATGCAACATATTCTTTCTTATCTTTTGATTCCTTCTTGCCTTTGTAGCCACTTTTCTTTGAAAGTTTTGGACAATCCGGTTTGATGTGACCTTGTTTACCACATTCATAGCAAGTAACTTCTTGTGTTGATGAGGATCTTTCCTTCTTCTTGAAGTGTTTCTTCTTCTTTGAGTGCGAGAAGGCTTTGTCATTTTTACCAAAGAATTTTCCAAGTCTACTAACGAGAAGCATGAAGTTTTCATCTTCATCATGATTATCTTTCTTTTCATCTTCCTCGGAGTCAATCTTCAAAGCAATGTTCTTAGACTTCTTTTCTTGATTTTCACGCTTTTCCAATCTACCAAGTTCTGTCTCGTATTTTTGAAGTTTCCCGGACAATGTTGCGGATGTCGTAGTAGCAGACTCTTCTTTTCTGAGATTTCCGTTACTTTTGGTTGCCATTCTCTAGTCAAGGATCTGAGCACTTTTAGGTTCAACTCATCATTGGTCAATGTTTTTCCAAGTGCCCTTAGATGATTTGTTAGATGCACAAATCTCTTTTGTAAATCAAGAATGGATTCTCCGGGTTGCATACGGAACAATTCATATTCTTGACTTAACGTATTAAGTCTCGATCTCTTTACTTCAGTTGTTCCTTCATGTGTTTCAACCAGTGTATCCCAAATTTCTTTTTCCGTTGTACATGCTGAGACACGGAAGAATTCATCCATACTAAGTGCGTTTTGAAGGAGATTTATTGCCTTTTTATCATACAAGACCTTTTTCTTATCATCATCATCCCATGTAGTTTTAGGCTTTGAAGAACCAACGCCGTTTACTACAGTTACCGGAACAAAAGGGCCATTTTGGACAGCATCCCATATTTCTTCTCCTTGTGCTTCTAGATGAGCCTTCATACGGATCTTCCAGAAATCAAAATATTCACCACAGAATAGAGGAGGCTTGTTGCTACTACCACCGTCTCTGAACACAAAATTGTTGTTTGCGGAAGCCATTCTGGATCTAGTAGGAACAGGTTACCTATAACCTGCTCTGATGCCAATTGTAAGTTCAGAAGCACCTAAGAGGGGGGGGGGGTGAATTAGGTTCTTTAAAACTTTTTCTGAATTGTATGAATATTTTTGCACGAGTTTATTTTCTTTCTTTTTTTGATAAGTGATGAAAACAGTAAATGCGGAAAGTAAAGAACACAGAGATGTATCCTGGTTCCCCTTATAGTCCGAGAGTACTCCAGTCCCCTTTCAACATGAAAGAGATTTCCTTATAGTTGGTAATTTGTACAAAGACTACCTAACAACCAAGAACAATCCTCTTGGACCAAGAACAATCCTCTTGGATTTTCACTAAGACCACAAAGAGAACAATCCTCTCTAAGTGTCTTTCTTGTTTCCAACAATCCTGAAAACAAGGATACAATAGTTTGTTTGATTTGTATAAGAGTTTAAATAATGAAAGAGCAATGTCAATCACTTGATTGATCTTTTCTATTCAATATGAAATTTAAGATGGAATACTCTTTTAAGTGCTCAATAACAATTTTCAGTATGCATATGAAAATGATGAACAAAAATCTTGAGTATAGAGAGTATGATTCAAAGAATAGAAAATAATAGTTGTTAGTGATTGTTGTTGTATTTTCAAAATTCTAAATAAAAATAATTTATAGTGTAGTAATACCTCTTCAATGAATCATAGCAATGTTTAAACTATTTTTACTAACAAAATATTTGAAAAGATACAAAGATTGCCATGAAAAGGTGTTACAAAAAGTTGCTGGAAAAATAAAATTTCTCAAAATCTGAAGCACAACAACCGGTTGCACTAAAGCAACAACCGATTGCTGTAAAAGAAATATTTACAAAATTTGAAAAATATAACTACGACAACCGATTGTCATTGAGGAGAAATCGGTTACTCATAATCCAACGTTCAAAAAATTTGAAAACAGAACACATGACAATCGATTGCTGCTAGATGACAATCGATTGTATGTCAAAACAGAAACTTTTGTTTTTTGAATGCAACCGATTGTCCTAGCATGACAATCGATTGCTTGTGTACAAAAATTGAAAAATCATTATTTTTAAAGATTTTAAGAAATTTAAAATATCCTTCTTTAATCATACATAGTATATACTCAAAATATTATTTTAATAAAGTAAATGCATGATTAAAAATAGTTTTGAGCACTAAGAGCATAAGATCAAAAATTTCATATACCTTAAGCCATAAGTCTTGAAATGTTGATCTTGATCAATGAATCTTGCTTGAGATAAATATTCTATCTTGATCCATTCATTTTTGCATGCTAGCTTGTCTTCATCAAAACATTTGGAAAGCTTGATTTCACATCAAGATGTTTTCTTGATAACACATGATCTGTTGCTGGAATGCGTGCGTAATGCCCCAAGTGATTCAGATGGAGATCTGTCCCTGGTTATTTGGCACTTTTGGAGAGACTACCCCAGGTGTGTTAGACATCATGTCATGCCCCTTGCTTATGGAAGACTTGTTATTGGAAGTGTCTTCCCCGCTGAGGTTATTCTATCCATTGAGAGGATGTCTGTTCATTGAATATCAGTTGTGCAGATTTCTCTACTGTCAAACAATTAGTCATATGCGAACAATGTTATTTAAATAATGCAAAACTCATGTCTGTCTTGAAATTATTTTTTTTGAAAATGTGTTTTGTGTAGTAAAACAATATTTGCAAGAATGTGATATCAACTCAGGATTCGTAACAAGTCCTACAGGAGTCAGGATACCTTTGTAACAATATGCTCTCGAACTAACCCATGCTTCAGCTAGGACTTTTAAGGGTTATAACGTAGCCTGGTTCATGGTTTAAGAAACAAAGGATAAAGACTCAAAATTTATTTGTACCCACCCATTCTTCGTGATGTCCTTCAGTCCTATGTTCAGTTAGATGCACATTTAGAATCCCAGTTGAGTTCTGGAATATTGTCCTTGATGTTCCGGTGATGGTTCGGATACTGACAATTTATTTTGAATAGGAAGTCATATTTTTTGTCGAGGACTTCTATTTAATTTGGTTTTGTTATCCCTTCTTTTTCCTAAACAGTTTCTTTTTGTGATTATAGTCAGCGGGATGCCCCAGTTTTTTTTTTCTTTAAGTCTCCTTCATAGGTTTTGTCTTAACGGACTTTTCTTTTTCAAATTAATGACTGTCTGCTTTGATGTTTATGTGGAACCATCACCATCTTCTGAATCGGAGGGATGTCTTTGTGGCCATTCATTGTGTGCGAAGCGGAAGATTGCGACTGAATGCTCCTCTGAATTAACTGAGAAAACTACCCTGCCCCAGGTTATGATTGAGGGTTTTAATTTGTGTGAAAAGAAAAACTCCTACTTCTTTGGCTCAAAAGGGGTTGACTAGGGATTATCTTCCTTATAACTCCACTGTTTGGGATTTGAAATAATGCATGTACACCATCAGCAAGGACTGTTCAAAAGCATACTGTAGAGATTGTTGTATCGTTTTCGTCATCCTCCCTCTAAGGCTTAGAGTTTTTAGTCGAGAGTTGAATATCACGAAAAGGAAGTATAAAGAAGTTTAAGCATAGTGAAAACAAATTAATTCAAGACAAACATGTGTAATGCATTAATGAAATAATAAAGTTTTGACATGACAATAATTGTTCGAATAAGCAAAGAAAATACAGCTTGAGAGTTAAATGAACAAAAATGATTCTAATCCTAGCCATGTTTTGGCAAGGGAGCAGTGATCACGTTGGGAGTCTCAGGAGGGTCAAATTTAATCTCCTTGGCGTCAATCATGTCCTGTACCTTATTTCTCAGAGCCCAGCAATCATTTGTATCGTGGCCGGGACTCTCGAAATGGTAGGCACACCGAGCATTTGGATTGTATCGAGGAGATGTGGTATTCAGATTCTAGGGAGCCTTCTTCAAGGTTTCCAAGTTGGATTTCAGCAGATGGGGTAGAACTTCATCCAATGTCATGTTAATCCGGGTAAACTTCCGTTGTGGTCTTTCCACCCTTTGTTGATTTTTGCATTGTGGAGCAGCCGCAAGCCTAGGTATCATTACGGCACTTACTGTCTAACGATGTTCAGCTTTATTTTAACCTCTTGGGCTATAGATAGCACTAGCTTCCTTTTTACCAGTGAAAGGATTCTTTACCGAACTCGAAGAGGCATCTTTCTGTATCTTACCGCTCCGGATTCCAACTTCTACCCTCTCTCCAGTTATAATCAGATCGATGAAACCAGCTGACGAGCTGCCGATCAAATGATTAAAGAATGGACAAGATAGCGTTCCAAGAAACATATCGACCAACTCCCTATCAGACAAAGGGGGTTGGACTCTTCCAGCCAAGTCTCTCCACTTCTGTGCATATTCCTTAAAGCCTTCACCTTCACCCATGGACATACTCTGGAGTTGAGTACGAGTAAGAGCAAGGTCGGTGTTATACTGATACTGCTTATAAAAAGCAGCGGCCAAATCTTCTCAGTTTCAGACATTGGCTCTTTCCAGTTGGTTGAACCATTCAAGCTGAGTCCCAAATACACTGTCCTTAAAGAAATGGACCCACAAGTTCCTATCAGAAGTGTGAGGCTGAATCTTCCTCACATAGGAACAGAGATAAAGCTTGGGACAAGACACCCCATCATACTTTGCAAAAACCGGAGCCTTAAACTTCTGTGGGATGACCACCCTAGATACCAAACCCATCTCTTCAAAATCCAGCCCTGGTATTCTTTGGATCTCCATTGTGCTCAGATGATCCTCTAACTGTTTGTACCTATCCTCAGCTGGGGGGTACTGTTCATCATTGTAGTCAGATTCATTCTCAGAAACTCTCAGACTAGGGTCTTCCTCCCTTGTTTCGCCCTGTTGGTTCTCCCCTTATTTGGATGAAGAGGTCAGATCAACTGTTTGCTTCAACGGTCCCCTAAATCTTCTGTCCAGATTCAGGACACTGACGGTCTTCTTCTTCTTCCTTTTCTCTTTCAGCATAAGGGCCTTCAAATATTCTTTCCCTTTCTCCAGATTTATGAACATCTGTTGGAATTGGGCATTTTGTTCCTAAAGATCTTTGATGCTTTGTTCAGAAGACATTTCTGCTGAAATAAACAGCGAAGGAGATGAGAAGCCTATTACGGTACCTGTTTATGCAATGCTATGGATGGGATGCGTATGCAATGATTTCAAGGATTATTAAAGGCTTGGATTTGTTTAACCAAAAGAAACATATGTTAATTTCATTAATAAGTTCGAATTGTTACAAAGAATGCCATTTAGGCTTACAATTAAACAAAACAAAACTTAAAGCAACAAAAAAGAAACTAGGTCTCCCAGGAGCGCATCCTCTTTGGTGTGATGTAGGCGTTTATGTTCCTTTCTTCATGAAGTAGCCTAGTGAGATCCAGGACCTTCTTCTCGCTGGCATATAACTGAGCTTCAAACGTGTCTCGCTCCTCTTTGAGTTGAACCCATGACTTTTGTAACTCTTCATGATCAGTTGGCATGCCAGGATGATGACTAAGGAAAGTAGTATCTCCTTCAATAACTGGTTCCACAATTATTGGTAGGACAATAGGGTAAGGCATCATAATACTTTGGGTGCGAGCTCATACCTATCGGAGATAAGGCTCAAGAGGAATGGAATTCTTATGCCCTAGAGTCTTGCTATCAATTTTATGCACCATTCCCCAAGCTTTTATGAACCTTTTGCGGTATCCCTGAGCATCATTCCCATAGTTGAAGGAGATTCATTGGATAAGCGTATCATTAGGACCATCTCTTCTCGCATAAGAAAACTGACGTAGTGCTAAACAAGGGTTGTAAGTGATTCCTCCCCTAATGCCTAAGAGAGGGACATTAGGGAATTCACCACAACGATCGATGATGGTAACATCTTCCGAGAATCGTGAACACCAATGAATGTCTGAATGTGTAAGGGACATCAGCCTACGAGACCATTTCAAACCCTGTTCATTCTTCAAAATAGACCTGGGTAGGTGCGAAATAAACCACCTAGCCAATAGAGGAGTGCAACACAGGAGGGTCCCCCTTATCTTTAGAGTGCGAGCATGCAGAGAGTGTAGAATATCCCCGAGTAATGTAGGCACCGGATTATGAGACAGAAAAACCTTAATAGTGTTCACTTCTACGAGTTGATCCATATTAGGGAAAAGTACCATCCCGTAAACGAGAAGTGCCAGCACCTCTTCGAAAGTTGTAAATCCAGGGTATCCCAAAAATGGTAAGCCTCCTCGAATAGAAACTTAACCAGGATTCCTTGGACACTTCCTCTAGTCTCCCAACTTGTCACTACGTCAGACCGTTGTAAAGACAGAGCTCTAGCAATCTCATCAGGCTTTGGATGTTCTTCTGTACTGCTGAAAGGTAACTGATCAAGAATTGGTACCCCCAACAATTGAGAAAATTCCTCCATAATAGGTACTAGCTGGTAATCCAGGAAGGTGAAACAATGGTGCACGGGATCAAAGATCTGAAACCGCACTTTTAACAATTCTTCATCATGTTTTGCAGTGACCAAATTGAGCAACCAACCATGCTTTTTAGTTAATGGAGAACTTTCAGGAACCCTTAATTCCAGGTCCTTTAGTTGGAGAGGCACTTTCATAAGGTTAATCTGTATAGTGTTCCTACGGGCGGCTGCCATGTCCTACAAAACAAAGCAAAAATGAGCCCTAGGAAATCCTTGAAATGGTTAGTTATAATATGCCATGCTTATGATGTCATGATTATGCTAGAAAATCACATGTATAGCAATCAACAAGAAAGTCACACCAAGTCCTTAGGTTTAAGGCCTGTATGAGTTTTAAGGTTATACCCTCTTGAAGTTGGATTGGTTCAACCTGTCCTATAAATAGTAACCGGGTTCTAAGGGATCTCAATATCACCGATCTTTCCCCCAACTTCGTTCAATAGGCGATTGACTCGTAACCAAACAAAACTCAAGAGTCAAACCTCAATGAGTGTAGCATCGAGTATCTGTCGACCTTGGGAATACAATAAAGCCGGACATCTTTCTACGTCCTACTGGCCAAGTTGTGCAGTTAAAGGTTCTAAGGTCAGTTGATGCTTCACAACACCACGCGGCGGTCCCGTACTCTCCCTGATTGACTCAAGGGTTACCGGTACCAACCATAGTTCCACATCAACGTAGCTACTACTTCATCTGTGTCGGTATACCCCGCACACTTCCCTCACAGTTTATTACTACTTACCTAAAAGGTGTTCCCCGATCCGGGTGTAGGATCTTCAATAATACCCAAACAAAACCCTTGAATATAAAGCAGGCAAAGCAAACAAGAAAGCAATTTTAAAAGTGACCTAGATCCTAAGGTATACCCCACTTATATAAATTCCCCAGCAGAGTCGCCAGTTCTGTGATACGGTGGCAGAACCGACTGTTAATACTGGTTTGCATTTTGTATTCGCAAATAACGCGGTAAGTAAGAGTAGCCACCGATTTTATTTCATCCAACAAAGGAAAAGGAAAAAGAACAGAAAAAACTTTTTTTGAGATGTTTCTGAGTACGGGGGTAGATTATAGAAAGGGAAGGTGTTAGCACCCTTTCTATCCATGGTTTTCCATGGGCTCTTAGGTACTTGCTCATTTTTCAAATTTATTGTGTGTGTTTGTTTTGAAAAGTTTTACTTCGTGATAACCCTTGTATCGGTCCTCAAGAGTGTGATGAAGTTGTTTTGAAGACTGTTTTGAAAAGTGTTTGTAAAATATGTTTGTTTGAGCAAGTACCTAGGAACTAATCTACCTACTCGAAAAAAGTCTGTTCGTTTTCCTTTATACAACATTATCCTATTATTAAGGAATAGGTAGCACCGCCGTTAGCGTTTTAAGGACGTTCAAAGGGACAAGTATGATCACAAAAGCAATGTTAGGAAATTTTAGTAATCATCCTAAAGCCTTAAAGATCTTTTTCTGAGGCTATATCTGAATGGGTCATTTTAGATCTTTTGGGACTAGAGGACGACCACTAACATTCCCTATACTTCATGACCGTTTACCAAAGGCAACCGAAGTGGAGTAAATCCTAGGAGTGAGCATGTGCAAGTGTGTTTTTTTTCAGTTTATTTATCTTTGCACATTTAGAGTTTTCTACTGTATTAATTGCAATTTGTCTTTCCATATAATTCTATTAACATACATCTAACAACTTATAGTTTGTGGAAATTAAAATGCGAGAAATTAAAGTCCTAACTATTACAAGGCTTTCGTAGATACATAATTATTTTGACTGTAAATAAAGATGCGGAAATTTAAAACCCTAATTACTATTACAAACTCGGAGCAGTTACAATAATAGAAAAAGGAAAATAAAAGGCGCGCGCGGAGAATTAAAGGCGAGAAATAATTGGAAAACCTAAAAATCTAATTGAAAAAATATTTAGGTTATTTTTTGAGAAGAAATTAGGCTATGTACAAATTTAACCCTAATTCTAATTATTTTAAATTATGAAAAGAAAAAGAATTAAATTACCCTAAATTAAATTAACCTAATTAATTAAGGAAATACAATATTTTTATGAAAATATTTGATTTTTTGATTTAATGGAAAAAAATGATTTTTGATGTTTTTTTTAAAAAAAAGAAAATAATTAAGGAAATAATAAAAAGGAATTAAAATATAAAAAGAAAAGAATTGTGCCTGTCTAAGTAATCCAGGGGGGGTATGATGCTAAATTTGTCAAGGCCCATTATGGTTGAGCCCATTCCCAACGCCTGATTCAGTATTGCCACGCCTGGAGAATGTACCATGGTCTTCCCTTAACTGAGCGTTAGATCTGGGTTGGTAATGATCCATTGGCTGGACGTTGAGACTACATGGTAGGCTCTTGGAACGTGTACACATAGAATCTGCAAATGAATGTTAAGAAAATAAAGAAAATGTAGGGACCTGGGATCGAACCCAAGTCCTCTTCACTATCCGACGCGAGCTTCACCACTGGGCTATATTATTCAGTTGTCAATATAATAAGACCAATTTATAATATACAAAACAAAGTGGATAAACTGAATAAAATAAAATAAAACGCGCGTGATTCAAACAAGCCAATGGTGTTGTGCCAAATCATCATCTTCTTCTCCTGTCCGTCGTCTTAGGTACCAGACTTATACCTACGGACATTTTCCATAGCTATAAACCTGCAAGCTTTAAAAATTCACAAAACGCATGATAAATTAATTCTAGCTATACCAATCAACTCATCTTGATCTCACGAGTACCATGGCACTATTTTATTGGTCCAATTTAACATGTACAGAGAAACCCTAAATCGTCCCCCTAAACCCTAGCAATGGAAATTAGCGAAACAGTCATCAAAACACAAAATTAATTGAACCAAAACATTCCAAATGATGATACAAATACAATTCTATGCTTAAAAGTGGTTAATCACGCGTAAATTGTAAGATCAAAATCAAGCTTGTATATGCAAACCATGGGTTTACCAGGAGCAATTCTGGGCTTGAAAAGGCTTGCAAAATATCGTATTAGCTTTAGGAGATGTCCAGGAAGCAATTAGAAGCTTTGAATGGCCTTGAATCGTCCCCTAGGTTAGAAATCAGATCCACACTTTTTGTCCAATTTTTTAGTTTTCTTGGCTAGCTTGCACGACTTCAACCCTTGTCCTTTTGTATTGTTTGTGTTCAGTATATGTAGTAGGGAGAATTAGGGCAACAAAAACATATTGAATCTTTTTTAATCATGGAAATTGGATGTGATTTGCTACTTATATGATATATTTCCAAAACCACCATAATCATGATATTTTTGCCTCAATTTTCCTTGATCTGATTAGGCCAGCTTGATTAGATTTGATTCTAACAAAAATCAGATCAAAAAATCTATCTTTTATATTTTTTTGCCATTTATTTGATTTAATTTGACTTTTAATTAATAAAAAACAAAAAAAATAAATAAATAAAACATATAATATGGGGATGATGATTTAGGTCGTGGACCATGTCCCCAACAAGATACAATCCTGAAAGGCTAGGCCCATTTGACAAAAATGCAATTTTGAGCACATTTGACTTTTGACAATTTTCCAAAAATGGGCAACTTTGACAATGCATATCTCCTCCAATTTTGACCCTAGGAACGTGTTCTTGGACTTTTTAGAAAGCTTAGGATGTACCCTAAACAACCCTTTTGGGTTCATCTCAATTGGGTCTTCCATGTTCATGTAAGAAGCTTTGACCCAAACGGTATTTTTGTTGACTTTTCAAAAGGACCTATAATGTAGAAATTTATATCTTTTTATGAGTGCATTTTTCGAACTTGATGGATGAATATGAGTTATGGGAAATTGTATTCTCTTCAAAATTATCCTTGGATGAGAAATTTATGATAAAGTATGAGAAAGTTATGCTTGGTCAAAGTTTGGTTGACTTTTCTTAAGAAACCCTAATTTAGCAACTTTTGAGTTTTGATGAATTAGGAGCATTCCTTGAGGAATCATGATCAACCTTTGATCAAATGATGGATATCACTTCAAAATGTTAATGTTGACCAAAAATCTTGAAGTTTGACTGTGTGTGGGTCACAATTGACTTTTGACCTAATACAATTGATTTTCAAGCATCTGAGCAGTTGACTGAGCAAACTTCTTGTGTAAGGCATGCAACCTGACATGGATTATATTTAGAACATATTAGCACCATGGAAAAGATTTGATGCCTTTGGAGCTCACCCATATTCATGAAAATGGAAACCCTAGTTGGAGGTTCATTGATTTAGGAGAGAGGTTGTCTGGTTAACTCTTGGGCATCACTTAGCATGTTGAGGATCTCAATGAGCATGTACTTAGTAAAATGAGAGGGAAAAGTTTGGGGTAAAACAAAAGCTTTTGAAAGTAAAAGTCCAAGAAACGCACAAGCAAATTTGGAGATTGGATTCAAAACTAAGAAATGACAAGTTTTGAGATGTTTTTGGTGATTATGTGTTTTAGGGAGTTCATGGTGTGAGCATGCGTGTCTTTTCTTGCAAATGACATGTGTATCTATAAGCAAAATGTTGGAGAGGTTTTGCACAAAGGATTTCTGAGTTATAGAGTTATGGCTAGGTTGATTGATTTTGAAGAAAAGTGAGAAATGTGGTTTCAAAGTAGCAAGTACAAGCATGTAGAGTGGTTACAAACTTTAAACATACTTATCTGACTTTGTAGAGGAAGTTTGTGTAGAAGGAACAAGTGCAAAGCTCAATGCAAGTTGACTTCGCATAAAGCTTGCTTTATGTAAATGGCAATGGTGCCTTTGTGCCATTAATGGAAAATTTACTTGGATAAAGCTTGAATCAAGTGGATAATAGCTCAAAAGCAACTGTAATCTTTTGATTATGGAGAGATATCTAGGTTTAGAGGCCTAAAAAGCAAGATTGTGCAGCATAGGTTTGAAATTTGAATTTTGTTCATCACAAAATTTGCCTTGTAAAACAACTTGAAACCCCAACTTCTGACCTTCGATTCTCCTTGCTCACAAATGATCTCAAGGAGTTCTTAGACATTTTAGAAAGATTGTAATGTGCTCTACAACCCCTCTTTGAATCACTTTTTCAAAATCCGAATGGAACTATGTGAAACTTGGGTCAGAAGTTAGGTCAAAATCCTGACCTAAAATGTTCAAAATTTCACTAAGTGTTTAATTTCAAGACCATGAATTCATGGATTAATAACTTGAGATCCAAGCATTGTTAGGAGAAGTTGTGTAAAGCAATGTTTTAGATCTCATGCAGATCTACAACTTTCATGTTGAAATTTTCTTTTGAATCATCTTGCATCATGGTGAAAAATTGGCTCAAAGTTGTGAAAAAACATGAAGTTTTCAACACTTAGAAAAATTTCTAAGTTTGAAAACTTTGACTTTTCAAAATGAAATATTGAGTTTTTGATTTCTTGATGAAAAAGTTTCATATTTTGACATGTTTTGATGAATTGTGATCTTTGACACTTGATTTTGACCAAAAAGTCAAAGTTTGACTTTTCAGTGTACAATTGACTTTTGATCAGTTGACTGAAAATCAACTATCAATCCAATTGATCTTGAGCAATGTTTTGAGTCATTTCATTTGGTCAAAATGATGCAATTGAAATCTTGAGATCATGCCTCAAACCAATTAACCATTTTCTAGGTCAAAAATCAGAAATTGCCCTTTCTCAGTTAAAACCCTAATTTTGACCATTTTGCCCTTTTGATGACTTGATCAAATTTCTTGAGGAATTGTGGTCCAAACTTGATCAAATGATACATATGAGTTTATAATGTTGACGTGGACAAAAAATTATGAATTTTGACTGTAAATTGGCCATAGTTGACTTTTTCCCCAATACAGTTGATTTTTAGGTCAACTGCTCAATTGACTGAGCAAAAATGTGATCCAAGGCTTGAAACTTGACATGAGTAATATTGGGGGTCCATAATGATCCATGAAAGTCATATGAGGCATTGAAAGTTCAATTATATTTGTGAAATCTCAAACCCTAATTTCAAATCATCAGTGCTTAAGTAGGTGTCTTGAGCTGATCAATCCTTGTGCAGTCTTGAACCCAAGGAGATCTTGTGAGAAAATATTTGATAAATGAGAGGGAAAATTTTGGGGTACAATAGCTGCCCATGTTCAATCTTCTTAAACCTGAAGAGTTATATTGGCGAGTCTGCCATTCGTGACTTGAAGGTGGAAGATGATTAGACACTAGAGTGCCAAGAAATTTGCACTCAGAGATAAAATGGGAATGGGCTTATAGATGCCATTTGGAGGAATGATGGAGATTTTCCGAAGATGGGATTGTAGATGTCATCCCAAGGTTACTGTTGATAGAGGTTGTACTAAGTCTGAACTTGATTTCAACTGGAAAAGAATCAGAATAAATCTTTGGAGCGACTTATCTGATCCAGAAGAAGTCTTTTATGTTGTTTGGCATGGGAAGAATCAGAATAAATCATTGAGAGATTTATCTGAACCCGGAGTATACTTTTGGAAAGTATCAGGATAAACAGTTGAGAGGTTTAAACTGAACCAAAAGAGATCTTGAATATTCTTAAATTGGAAAGAATCAGTAAATCTTTGTGTGATTTATCTGAACTAGAGAAAGTGTTTTGGGAAAGAATCAGAATAAAACATTGAGAGATTTATCTGAACCCGGAGTGTTTCTTTAAAGTATCAGGATAAACCGTTGAGGGGTTTAAACTGAACAAAAAGAGGTCTTGAATATTCCTTAACTGGAAATAATCAGAGTAAATCTTTGTGTGATTTATCTGAACCAGAGAAAGCGTCTGCGGGAAAGAATCAGAATAAATCATTGAGATATTTATCTAAACCGACAGGGATCTGGAGAAGAATCAGAACAAATCTTTAAGAGATTTATCTGAACCAGAGAAGATAGCTGTGGGAAAAGAATCAGAATAAATTATTTAGATATTTAAACTGATCCGGCAAGAGTCTGAAAGAAACATCTCTTGTATACATGGTTGACCAATCCTTTCTTGGGAATTGATATGTAATTGACTTGTTTAAAATTTGACGATAATTTTCTATTGATTGATCTTTCCTGAAAAAGATGGAAGGTTAGTTGTATGCAATGTCATGATGTATGAAATTCATGGTGTAACGATGTTCTCAAAATAAATGAGATTGTGTCGTATGTATTTGTGCTGTCAATGTGATGACGTATGGGAGTGATGTACGGACATGTTAATTTTTATGCCGCAGTGTTACCGGGGAAGATAAATCCTTGAGTACCACTGGGTACAAAGGGTGAAACTCTTCATGTTTTGAAATTGCTGAGGAATTGATGAGCTTCCATTTATTAGAGAAATAAACTCTGTTGTGTAAAGGAAATGTCGTGCATTGCTTGTCAAAAAGGAAGACACGTTATATTAATAATCAAAGCTTTGAGTACATCATGCCTCTTCTGGGCTTACAAAGAAATAAAAAACTCTAAGATAAAAAAGTTGTACGCATCCTCTTTGGTGCTATGTAGGCGTTCAGGCTCCGCTCCTCATGAAGTTACCTAGTGAGTTCCAAAACTTCTTCTCGCTGGCGTAGAATTGGACCTCGAAAGTGTCTTGCTCCCCCTTAAGCTGTATCCAATCCCTTTGTGAGTCTTCAAGAGAGGTGGGCATGTCAGGATGCAGTATAGTGTATAAAACATCTCCTTCCAAAACAGGCTCTATGATTACCGGGAGAATGGAGGGGTAAGGAATTATAAGACTTTGAGCACGAGTTCATACCCATTTGAGGTAAGGTTCAAGAGGTATGGAATTCTTATGCCCCAATGTCTTGCTATCTACCTTGTTCAACATCCTCCAAGCTCAAATAAATCTCTGGCGGTGACCTTGATCATCGTTCTCGTAGTCAAATACCAAACCTTGAATAAGCATCTCATGTGGGCCATCCCTTCGGTGTAACCAAACTGTCTTAAGGCTAAACATGGGTTGTAGGTGATACCTCATCTAATTCCAAGTAAAGGGACATTAGGTAATTCTCCATAACGATCGACAATAGTAACATTCTCCATAGATCAGGAACACCAATGAATGTCTGAATGTTTGAGTGTCATCAACCTATGTGACCACCTTGAACCTTGCTTGTTCTTCAATACAGATTGGGGAAGATGTGAAACAAACCATATTTCCAAGAGAGGAGTACAACACATAAGGATACCTCTTTTCCTCATAGTGCGAGTGTGAAAAGAATGTAGGATGTCCCCTAGAAAAGTAGGCACCGGGTTACGAGATATGAAGATTTTGACGGCGTTTACATCTATGAGTTGGTCAAGATTCGAAAACAAAACCATCCCATAGATGAGGAGAGCCACAATTTCCTCAAAAGCTTGCAAATCCAAAGAGTTCCATTAGTTTTGGACTTTCTCAAACAAGATATTTGTTGGGAAACCTTTGACACCACTCCTTGTTTCCCAATTAGTTGTGATATCAGATGGTTGCAAGTGTAGAGCTTGAACAATCTCTTCTGGATTTGGATCTCTTTCTGTACCGTTGAAAGGTAGTTGATTGAGAATGGGAATCCTCAAAAGTTGGGAGAATTCTTCCAAAGTTGGCACAAGTTGATAATCGAGAAATGTGAAGCAATGGTGTAAAGGATCAAAGAACTGGAAGAGCACCTTCATCATGTCCTCATTAGTGTTGGAGGTAACGAAGTTAAGAAGGTGACCATTTCTTTCGGTAAATGGAGAATTTTCAGGAATCCTTGATGCTAGCTCTTTAAGTTGAGGAGGAATCCTTACAAGATTGAGTTGAATGGTTTTCCTACAAATAGAATCCATGTCCTACAAAATAGAACAAAGATAAATTCTAAGATCCTTGAAATGGTTAGTGAATATGAGTATGATGTTATGATGTTTATGATGTTATGTACAAGTAAATATATACAAACAAAGTAAACAAGTCCTTAGGTTTAGGCTTGGATTGAGTCTCATAGGTAAGTACCCTCTTGAAGTTTAGTTGACTCAAACCTGTCCTAGTAATAGTAATTGGGTTCTAAGGGAGCTCAATATCACTGGTTTGTTTCCCCGGGAGTTGTTTCAGCGCAAGCCTCTTTAATGGCGACCGAAATATCCCAAAAAACCAAACCTCAATGAGTGTAGTATCGAGTATCTACCAACTTCGGACTGCACCAAATCCGGTCATGTCACTACGTCCTAAAGGCCAAGTTGGTCAAGTAAAGGTTCTAGAAGTTAGTTAGTGCTTCATGACATCACTCAGTGGCCCCGTATTCTCCTTGACTACTCAAGGGCTACCGATACCCACAAATATGTCGCACTAGCGTAGCTATTTCTTAGACCATACCGGTATACCCCGCACAATTTCCACAACGTCTTGCTACTTACCTATAAGGTATCCTAAATCCGGGTAGAGGATTCAAACCCAAACAAAGAACCAAAAAGTAAAGCATACAAGTCAAACAATGAAAGCAAGTAAATGTGATCTAACCCTAAGGTAACCTCACTTTTAGACTTATCCCCAGCAGCGTCGCCGGTTCTGTGATACGGTGGGAGAACTGACTTGGGTGTTTTGCGTTTGATCGCAAATGTTGCGGTTAGAAAGATTCGCCACCAACTTTTCTTTTATCCAAAAGGAAAGGTGAAAAATCACAGGAAAGACCTTTGAGATTGTTTCTTGAGTTCAGGGGGTAGATTATGAAAAGGGAAGGTGTTAGCACCCTTTTCATCCATGGTTTTTCATGGGCTCTTAGTTACTTGCTAGATCACTTGCTTTTGTTTGAAAATGTGCTTTGTGTGGTTTTTGAAAGTATTTTGAAAAGAGGCCATTTTTTAGGCAAACTTTGTAATGATTCTCGTTCGTAAGAATGTATAAAAAGTGTTTGATCTTTTGAAAATGTTTTCAAGTTTGAAAGATGTTTTTGAAAGTGTTGGTGTTTGTTTTGAAGATAACAAGGATGTTTTTGTTTTGAAATGGAGCAAGTAACTAGGAACATTCTTCCTACTCAAAAGTCTTTCATGTTCATTTCCTTTTTCCTTTGACATTGTTTTCTTACCATTGATTTGGTAAGTAACCCTATCTTTAGATGTAAAAGGGACGGGCGTGGGTCATCGTATAACCATGATTAGCAATGTTGTGATATCTTAGCATTCTCTTTAAGGGACTAAGATCATTTTAAAGGCAACATAGATAGCATCATTGAGGGACTATGATCTTGTATCTCGTTTGTTTTTGCTAAAATACCTCACATGCATAATATGGCCATATTTGTAAGGCAACCAAGTGGATTTACCCTAGGGGTGTTTGTGTGCAAGTGGATTGATTTTCATGCTTGATTTATCTTTGATTAGGGTTTTCTATTGATTGGTTTTAGTCTTTCCATACAAAACCCTAATTACTAGCATTTTTTATATAAAGCGATAAATTGCGGAAATTAAAATTACTATGCTATTACAATACTTAGGGGATGGGGTGTACAAATTACAAATGGGGAATATTGAAAGAATTTAAATCTAAATAAATATTACAACCATATTGAAATTTGAATAAATGTACAAAATGAACAAATAAAATACAAGAATGTATCTGTAAAAAGAAATATGATTTTTTGTTTCGTTTTTTATGAAAAGGGTTTTTTAACCTAATTAAATAAAATAATTAACTAAGAAAAATAAGAAAATTAATATTTAGTTATTAGAATAAATTAAATAAAAGAAAATAAGTTTTTTTAGGGTTTTGGTAAATTTAATTAAGTTAGTAAATAAAAATAATTAAATAAAAATCCTAAATTCTAAGTTGATTTTAATTTACAAGAAAAATGAATAATATAATATAATAATAATTTAAAATAAATTATCTAAGTATTTAAAAAAGTAAATTTAATTGTAAAAGATATTTTTTTTATTCTTTTGTTTTTGTAAAGAAAAAAATAAACTAAATAAATATAAATAATAAAATACAAATATTTCTTGGATTTTTTTCTTATTAATGAAAATAGTAATAATAATAATAATAATAATATTATTAATAATAGTATTAATAATAATGATAAATAAAAAATAAAAATAAAAGTAAAAATAAAATAAAATAAAAATAAAGTCAGGGGGGTTAAGAAATAATCAGAAATGTGCAAATGTAGCAAAAATTCTAAGCCCAATGAAGGAAGTCCCAAGCGCTGCAAAAAGTCAGAAAATGTGAGAAAAGTGTAAATTTTTTTGCAAAAGGTCACACTAGGGCTTGAACCCAGGACCTCATGGTGACAGGTGCGCGCTTTAACCACTGGGGTGGTGATACATCCATTAACTTATGTAAAACAATAAATATATAATTTAAGTCTTGCCCTAAATGTACTTCATCTTCAACCTCCAGCCAGAAGCTCTGCAACTTGTTCATTTCTCAACCATTTGCAAAAATGTAAACATGAAAGTTGTGTAAAATTTCACCATGATTCCAGAAATGTAAACAACTTAAACTAATTCTCAAAAATGTGCATGAATTTTGAATGACATCAAATTCTGGCCTAACTTTTCCACAATGTTCAGATTCAAAATTCTAACTACTTAAACAATATAAATGAAATCTAAAGACATGGTTAGATTCATAACAATGATGTCTACATTTTTCATTCACAAACTAAACATTAATGATACTTGTATGAAAAGTTCAAAAGTCAGAAAACTCACCTTGCAAGAGGGTATCGTGTTTTGAGTTTGAGCAACTTTTAGTGAGTTCTAATGATTGGATTAGCTTCCTCAAGTTCCCAGGAAGCTAATGTGATGCTTAGCTTGAGCTGAAAGTGTCTGAAGAGTTATGGAGAAGTCCAAGTGCATAGCTCTGTTTTTGAAAATGGAGGATGGTCTTAATGGTGTTACAGTCTTGTAACAGGGTGTGGGATGAGTTCTAAATGATGTTTAGAAACTTTAGGAACCAAAAGGCTTGAAAATGCACGAGGGGGTGTGAGTTCCAAACTTTTGGTCAGGTTATGCAAAAGTGGAGGTATGTGATGCAGTTATGAGTTCTTGGTGTTTTCCGAGCTTAAGCATGCATGTGTTTTCTTGCCAAGGACTTGCGTATGTATAAGCAAAAGGTTGGATAGGTTTTGCACAAAGGATTTCTGAGTTATAGGGTTATGGCTAGGTTGCTTGATTTTGAAGAAAAGTGAATGTATGGTTCCAAGATCAAGTACAAGCATGAGCTGAGTGATTGTAAGGATTGTTACAAACTTCTCTTGAGTTATAGGACATGTATGATTAGATGAAAACAATTGCAACGCTTAAGAACAAATTTTGTGCATAAAGCTACTTTTTCAAAATGGCATTGTGCACTTTCTTCCTAAAATGGATATAAAGCATGGCATTGCATTGAATCTTGAGTTCAGACCTCTAACAGTTGTGCAAGCAATTATTTATGGAGTGCCTAACAAGTTTGAGGCCTGCAAAGCAAATATTATGCAACATAGGTTTGAGATTTGAATTTTGTTCATCACAAAATTTGCCTTGTAAAATAACTTGAAACCCCAACTTCTGACCTTCGATTATCCTTACTCACAAATGATCTCAAGGAGTTCTTGGACATTTTGGAAAGCTTGTAATGTGATCTACAACCCCTTTTTGAATTACTTTAAAAAATACCCCTTGGAACTAGGTGAAACTTGGGTCAGAAGTTAAGTCAAAATCCTGACTAAAAATGTTCAAAATTTCACTAAGTGTTTAGTTTCAAGACTATGACTTCATGAATTAATAACTTGAGATCCAAGAACTTTTAGAAGAAGTTGTGTAAAGAAATATTGTAGATATCATGGAGATATACAACTTTCATGTTGAAAGTTTCTTTTGAGTCATCTTGCATCATGGTGAAAAATTTGCTCAAAGTTGTGAAAAAACATGAAGTTTTCAACACTTAGAAAAATTTCTAAGTTTGAAAACTTTGACTTTTCAAAATGAAATCTTGAATTTTTTATTTCTTTATGAATAAGTTTCATATTTTGACATGTTTTTATGAATTTTGATCTTTGACACTTGATTTTGACCAAAAAGTCAAAGTTGACTTTTCAGTATATAGTTGACTTTTGATCAGTTGGCTGAAAATTAACTATCAATCCAATTGATCTTGAGAAATGTTTTGGGTCATTCCATTAGGTCAAAATGATGCCATTGAACTCTTAATATCATGATTCAAACCAATTAACCATTTGTAGGTCAAAAATCAGAAATTTCCTTTTCTTAGTCAAAACCCTAATTTTGACCATTTTGCCCTTTTGATGATTTGATCAAATTTCTTGAGGAATTATGGTCCAAACTTGATCAAATGATACATATGAGTTTATAATGTTGATATGGATAAAACAATTAGGAAGTTTGACTATAAATTGGTCACAGTTGACTTTTTCCCCAATACAACTGATTTTTAGGTCAATTGCTCAATTGACTGAGTAAAAATGTGATTCAAGGCTTGAAACTTGAGATGAGTAATATTGGTGGTCCATGATGATCCGTGAAAGTCATATGAGACATTGAAAGTTAAATTATCCTTGTGCAATCTCAAACCCTAATTTCGACCATCAGTGTTTAAGGAGGTGTCTTGAGTAGATCAATCCTTATGCAGTCTTGAACCAAAGGAGATCTTATGAGAAAATATTTGATAAATGAGAGGGAAAATTTTGGGGTACAACAGCTGCCCCTGTTCAATCTTCTTAAACCTGAAGAGTTAGATTGGCGGATCTGCCATTCATGACTTGAAGGTGGAATATGATTGGACACTAGAGTGCCTATAAATTTGCACTCGAGGATGTGATGGTTGATGGTGTAGGGAATGGACTTAAAAATGCCATTTCGAGAGATGATGGAAAGTTGTTAGAGATGGGCTTACATATGCCATCCAAAAATGATTGTTGGTAGGAATAGAAGAAGTGTCAGAATAAATCTCTGATTGATTTATACTGAAATAGTAGATGTGTTGGGTTGAGTACCAGAATAATATCCGTAAATGGACTGTAATTTGACTCGTTTCTATACTGTATTTGAATGAGTGACAGAATGACATATGAATCTGGATCATATCTGAAAGTTGAATCTAAATGAGTATCAGGATGTGTGATACGGTGGCAGAACTGACTGTTAATAATGGTTTGCATTTTGTGTTTTGTGTTTGCAAAATGTCGCGGTAAGCAAGAGTCGCCACCGACTTTTATTTTATCCAATCAGGGAAAGGAAAAAGAACAAAAAAAACCTTTTTTTCCCGAGATATTTCTGAGTAGGGGGGTAGATTATAGAAATGGAAGGTGTTATCACCCTTTCTATCCGTAGTTATCTACGGGCTCTTAGATACTTGCTCATTTTTCAAATTTCTTGCATATGTTTGTCTTGAAAATGTTTTACTTCGTGATAACCCTTGTATCAGTCCTCAAGGATGTGACGAAGTTTGTTTTGAAAATTGTTTTTGAAAGGTGTTTGTGTGAAAAGTTTTATTTTGAGCAAGTACCTACTAGCATCTACCTACTCGAAAAAAGATTGTTTCTGTTCTATTTACTTTAGACAGCGCTATCCCACTATTAAGGAGTAGGTAGCACCATCGTTGGAGTTTGTAAGGGACATTCGAAAGGGATGAATACAATCACTAAAGTAATAGTTAGGAAACTTTAGTAGTAACCCTAAAGTCTTAAGATCATTTCTGAGGCAACATTCGAATGGGACAATTTGATCTCTTTAGACTGGAGGGAAACAACTAAAATCTCCTATGCTTAATGATTGCTTACCGAAGGCAACCGAAGTGAGGTAAACCCTAGGAGTGAACATTTGCGAGTGATTTATTTCAGTTATTTAATCTTTGCACATTAGGGTTTTCTAACTGTTTTAATTTTTCATGCATTCTTGCCATACAATCCTATTAATACATCTAACAGTTAATAATTTGCTAAAAGTAAAAGCGGAAATAAACCTAGCTATTACATGGCTTTGACAGTTACATAATTTCCTTGACGGGAAATAAAAGTACGGAATTTAAAACCCTAATTAAAACTATTACAACCTTGAAACAGTTACAAAATAAATGGCAAAAACAATAACAAGCGCGCGGCAAATTAAATGCGAGAGAAATTAGGGTTTTGACCCTTGACTAAATCTAATTGCAATTGATTAAAGAAAACATCATTTTTTTTGTCATTTTTTTGTTATTTAAGAAAATAAGTAATAATTGAATTAAAAAAAGAACCTAATTACTAATTAACTTTAATTAAGAAGAATAATTAAATTAGCCTACTTTTTGTGTTTTTTTTGTTTAAAAAAGAAAAAACATTAAATCAATAATTTAAACCTAGTTTTCTAATTGATTTTTAATTGTAAAAAATAAGTTAAAGTTACCCAGAATTAAATAAACTAATTAATTTAAAAATTAAATTTGATAAAAATAACTAATTCTAAATTTGTGAATTCTTTATTTTGGGATTTTTATGAAAAAAATTGATTTTTTAAAAATAAAATAAATAAATAAATCGCAAAGAATAAAGAAAAATAAGAAAATAAAAAAAGAAAGATTTAGAAATGGGCATGTGTTGAATAGAAATGTTGGGGGTGTTAATCTGAAATTCTTTGGCCCATTAAACTCCAGGACTGGTCAACTTTGGGATCTGGTGTAGCATTGACCTAGAGGAGTACCATGAACCTTCATTGGAGAAGCATAAGATCTGGTCAACGTGTAATCCAGTGGACATGCATTGGGGGTGTATGATGGTCTCCTGGAGATGAAGCGTATTGGATCCTGTAAAGAAAACATGTAAATGAGGAAATGTTGGAGTCAGGGTTCGAACCCCTGACCTCCTGCTTACAACGCCTTATTTGTTGGTAATATAAATAACCAAAATATAATATATTAGAAAAAACGTTAGTAGCCATGAAACACGTGCGAGATTTAAATTGGCCAACCTTGCTTTGACACGCATCATCTTCTTCCTTAGATCGTTGCTTTAGGTAAAACACTTTTACCTACGGACGTTTGTTCGTAGCTATAACCCTGTTTCATTCAAAAATGGTATACAAGCAAGATAAATGAAATTGGTGACCATGAATCAACTGGGCTTGAAGCCCTGATCATCATGGTACCCAATTTGAGAACCAATTGTTCCTGCATTGAAAACCCCTAAAACAAACTCGCAAACCCTAGCAATGGCATTACGCGATTCCTATGCAGAAACTCAAATCAAAGCATTCAAAAACGTTGCAAGCATGACAATAAACATGGATATATGATTAAAATAGATTTATGATGCGTAAATCAATGGATTCAAACTTTAAAAAAATGCAAACCGTGATATCTCTAGGGGCAATTTCTGGATGTTTTGAGGCTAGCAAATGATGTTGTTAGCTTCCTTAGATGTCCAGGGATGGATTATAATCTTTAAATCTCTGTGAGGATGGCTCTAGAGTGGATTTTGATATCACACTTTTTGTCAAAAATTTCAATTTTGTTCTTGCTGTTTCACGCCTCCAATCCTCATGCTTATGGTCTGGAATTGTTGTGTATATGTAGGAGACTGAATTAGGTTAACAAAATTAACATGAATCTTGAGAAATAATGGAGATTTGATTTGATTTTCTTCATGTATGATTTCTTTCCAAAACTTGCTTCAATCCAATCTTTTTCAACCCTAATGAGTCTTGCACGAATTGGCTAGCATGCTAGCTGTATATGGACTCAAAGTGCACAAAAATTCCAAGATTTGATTTGTTTTCATTATTTTACCATTTAATTTGATTTATTTTGATTTAAATGAATAAAAAATCAAAATAAATTATAAAAGTAATAAAATAATAGGTGGAAAAGCTCAGGGGTCGTGGGTCCTATTAGAAACATGTTCCAAGCAATAAAACATGGCCCCTTTGGAAAACAATGCAAATTTGATCAATGTTGACTTTTGACAATTTTCCTAAAATTGCCAACTTTGACAATGCACAACTCTCTCAATTTTGACCCTAGGAGGGTGTTCTTTGACTTTTTAGAAATATTAGGATGTCCCCTAACTAACCCTTTTGGTTTCATCTCAATTGGATCTTCCATGTTCATGTATGAAGCTTTGACCCAAAAGGTGTTTTTATTGACTTTTCTAAAGGACCTATAATGTCAAAATTCATATCTTTTTATGAGTTCATATTTTGAACTTGTGGGATGAAGATGAATTGTAGGGAATTACACCCTCTTCAAAATGAGCCTTGCATGGAAAATTTATGATAAAGTATGAATAAGTTATGCTTGGTCAAATTTGAGTTGACTTTTCCTAAGAAACCCTAATTTAGCAACTTTTGGGTTTTGATGAATTCCTTGAGGAATCATGATCAACCCTTGATCAAATGATGGATATAACTTCAAAATGTTTATGTTGACCAAAAATATTGAGGTTTGACTGTATGTGGGCCACATTTGACTTTTGACCTAATATAGTCGATACTCAAGCATCTGAGCAGTTGACTGAGCAAACTTCTTATGCAAGACATGAAACTTGACATGGATGATCTTGGTAGCATATTAGGTCCTTGGAAAGAATTTGGGGTACTTGGAGTTCACTTATCTTGATGAACATGAAAACCCTAATTTGAGGTACACTGGCTTAGGAGAGAGTTTGTATGGTCAACTCTTGGGCAAACTTGAGCAAATTGAGGACCTCAATTGCCAATGATTGAGTAAAATGGGAGGGAAAATTTTGGGGTACAACAGCTACCCCTGTTCAATCTTCTTAAACCTGAGGATGTAGATTGGCTGCGCTGCCTTCCGTGATCTGAAGGTGTAAGATGATTGAACACTAGAGTGCCTAGAAACTTGCACTCGCATGAAGTGGCACTTGATTTGTGATATCGAGAATGGGCTTATAGATGCCATTTGGAAGTTGAGGATTGAAGATTGTCGAAGATGGGCTTAAAGATGCCATCCTGGATGCGGTGGAGAATTGCAGGAGATGGGCTTAAAGATGCCATCTAGAGGATGTTGATTTCTCTCTTGGGAGAAACATAGTTTTAGGAGCTTCAGTTGTCCCTTACTCTATTGGGGAAATAACTCCAACTTGAGGAAGCGGAAGTGAACTGCATATTTGGTCAGGGTATATGTTGCACCGCGACATACTAGGGAACTACGAAAACAATCGTGTTTGATCGGGTCCCGGTCTTACAGTGTTATGAACTGTTGTCTGGAGATAAGAAAGAAGGGACTTGGATACTAAGGTTATGAGAAGGAACCTGGATAGTAGGGTTACTTTGATGTGAAAGCCTGGATAGTAGGGCTATGAGAAGGAACCTGGATAGTAGGGTTACTTCGATATGAAATCCTGGATAATAGAGCTGTGAGAAGGAACCTGGATAGTAGGGTTACTTCGATGTGAAAGGCTGGATAGAAGGGGTGTGAGAAGGAACCTGGATAGTAGGGTTACTTCAATGTGAAAGCCTGAATAGTAGGGCTGTGAGAAGGAACCTGGATAGTAGGGTTACTTCGATGTGAAATCCTGGATAATAGGGTTACTTCAATGTGAAAGCCTGGATAATAGGGCTATGAGAAGGAACTTGGATAGTAGGGTTACTTCGATATGAAAGCCTGGATAGTAGGGCTGTGAGAAGGAACCTAGATAGTAGGGTTACTTCGATGTGAAATCCTGGATAGAAGGGCTATGAGAAGGAACCTGAATAGTAGGGTTACTTCGATATGAAAGCCTGGATAGTAGGGCTGTGAGAAGGAGCATGGATAGTAGGGTTACTTCGATATGAAAGCCTGGATAGTAGGGCTGCTTCGTGAGGAGTTTTGGTGAAACTGCAGTGGGAACCTGGGTAAGGTTACTTTGAGATAAGTTTGTGGAAAACTTTAGAATGAATCGGGGTAAGGTTGTAAGTTCGTGTAAAACTTCAAGAGGAACCTGTGTAAGGTTGCTTTGATCTGATAATGTAGATTAGTTGACCCGTTTGATTTCGGGAACTGAGTTTCCAATAGTTGTCTGTAGATTTGATATGTATAACTGCTGGATTCATTGAAGCTAATCGTTTCTTCCTGAAAAATATCAGGGTTAGTTGTATGCGATGCATGAAATGCAGAGCGAGATGATGTTCTCAAAATAAATGAGATTATGCTGTATATGATATGTATG
This sequence comes from Vicia faba, assembly GCA_948472305.1. Lineage (NCBI taxonomy): Eukaryota > Viridiplantae > Streptophyta > Magnoliopsida > Fabales > Fabaceae > Vicia > Vicia faba. Next base: position 320,536,135 of record OX451736.1, on the reverse strand, counting down.
CGTATGTCATGATGTATGTTCATGAAATGCTATCGGGGTATGCTCGTGTCGGGAAAATAAATCCCTGACTGTTGCTGGAGATTCGCGAGTATTCTCCCGGGAAGAGATGCTGGAGGATAACTCTGCAGGGACCAAACTTCGGGGGAAGAGATACTCTGTTAGACCTTCCGACCTGGAGGAATAAACTCAGCTGGGGATGAAATTCTGTTGCTGGAAGTGACGAGCTCTCTTGGAGAAATAAACTCTGCTTGGGGAACGAAATTTGTTGATACGCCTGTGATTATGAACCTTGGCTGGGGATAGTTATTTCCTATTTCGGGAAAGCTGACATCAATGCCTTTGGATATTTTTACTCCGTGGGGAGTGCGCATACCAATAATTATGTTCCCAAGTATGACTCTATCCTGATACCTATGGGGCGAAGTGACTATAGGGTTCGGTACTTCTTATTTTCCTTGTTTATGGAATTACGAGTAATTGTCTTTTGTTTCTTATGCAAATATTTATGAGCAGCAATCATTTTCAAATGCATATATCAAAAATAAATAATTGGACGTTCTTGCAAAACAAAACAAAAAAAGAAAAGAAAAAAAAACAAATTGAAGTTTTGTGAAAATGATTTGTATTGATTTTTGAAGTTGGCCTATAATAGGCGCTTTGTACAAAGAGGATGACGTCCTAGTAAGCGAACACCGCCGAAAGATACAAATTATACAATTTGTGTAAAAGAAAGAAAAGCAGCCATGTAAAATGACCCCATTGGGTTCCAACTCTGCTATTGCCTTTATATCTTCAAGCGTCTCATCACTTTGCTACTTGGCCGAAGGTTGATCAGATTCATTGGCGCCGTCTGGGCTTGATAGCTGATACCAAAGTCTGGTCGCAAGATGATCCAATGAGACATAGTGATACGCTTTAATCCCTAACTTTTTCCTGGACTTCCCTTTCGGGTTTTCAATCCACCGGGATACCCTTTTTTGCCCAAGCCTCCCTTTCGGGTTTTCGACTTGCCGGGTGTACAAATTTTTTCATTTTCATCCCTTACTTTTGGCCGAACCCTTTTGTTCGTCGGGAAGCCCTTATTTTTTCCTAGGCCAGTCAACCTAGCAGGTTTTTGATTATGTGTAGTATCTTTTCACTATGTCTGCATTGACAGGGTGAGGAAGGTCGTCACCATCCATGGTGGTTAGAATTATAGCTCCTCCCGAAAAAATGTTCTTAACCACAAATGTCCCTTCGTACGTGGGAGTCCATTTGCCCCTGTGGTCACCTTGCGATAGTATGATACGTTTGATCACCAGATCCCCGACTTGATATCCTTGACGCCTGAATTTCTTGTTAAAAGCCTTGATCATTCGCTTTTGGTACGTCTGACCATGGAAGATAGCAGTAAGCCTCTTTTCATCGATTAGATTTAACTGATCAAGTCGGTTTTGGATCCATTCGTCTTTGTTCAAACCTGCATCCTTCATAATTCTGAGAGAAGTTATCTGGACTTCTATGGGAAGGACTTCCTCCATGCCATATACCAGAGAGTAGGGTGTTCCCCCTTTCAGCGTCTATGTTGAGGTACGATACCCATGAAGAGCGAATGGTAACATCTCATGCCAGTCTTTATATGTCATCGTCATCTTCTGTACGATCTTCTTGATGTTCTTGTTAGCTGCTTCAACAACCCCATTCATCTTCAGCCGGTAGGGAGAAGAATTATGATGTTGTATCTTGAACTGTTTGCAGAGCTTGGTGATCATTGTGTTGTTAAAATTCGTACCATTGTCAGTGATAATTATCTCTGGTATACCGTATCGACAGATCAGATTGTGTCGGATAAACCGCGCCACGACATTCTTGGTTACTGTAGCAAAGGAAGCTGCCTCAACCCACTTCGTGAAGTAATCAATGGCTACTAGGATGAAACGATGCCTGTTAGATGCAGTAGTTCTGATCTCGCCGATCATGTCGATGCCCCACATTGCAAAGGGCCACGGAGCTGTCAGGACATTCAAAGCAACTAGAGGCACATGCATCTTATCAGCATAGATTTGGCATTTATGACAGGTTCGAGAGTGCTGATAACAATCGGCTTCCATAGTGGACCAGTAATATCCTACCCGTAGGATCTTCTTAGCCATGGTATGCCCACTTGAATGGGTTCCAAAAGTTCCTTCATGTAGATCTGCCATGATCCTCTCTGCTTCGCTTTTGTCTACACACCGTAGTAGTGTGGAGTCATGGTTGCGCTTATAGAGGATCCCATTACTGAGGAAGAACCTTGCAACGAACCTTCTCAGAAACTTCTTATCATTGACAGATGCCCCTTCAGGATATTCCTGAGCCTCGAGATACCTTTTGACTTCGTGAAACCAGGGTTCGTCTGCCACTTCTTCGGTATCGATCTCGCAGCAGTGCGCTGGTTCATCCAACCTTTCAATGGTAATCTAGGGAGCTTCATTGTCCCACCTAACCTTGAACATAGAAGACATGGTAGCTAGTGCGTCCGCTAACTGGTTCTCCTCTCGTGGGAAATGTTCGAAGGTTACCTCCTTAAAGTGCGGGAGTAATGTCAGTACATACTCTCTGTAAGGAATGAGATTCGGGTGCTTCGTATCCCACTCGCCTTTGATCTGACTTATCACCAGAGCAGAATCCCCGAATACACTCAAGAACTTAATCCTCAGGTCAATAGCAGCTCGAATACCCATGATACATGCTTCATACTCTTCCATGTTGTTGGTGCAGTTGAAACATAATCGGGCAGTGAACAGAGTATGACAGCCCTCGAGAGATATAATTACAGCGCCAATGCCGTTACCCAGTGCGTTTGAGGCTCCATCAAAATACATAGACCATCGGGATCCCTCTTCAGGTCCTTCATCCGGTCCAGGTTCTTCGTAGTCAGTCACCAACATAATATTCTCATATGGGAACTCAAAATTCATAGACTGGTAGTCATCCACAGCCTGATGAGCCAAATGATCAGCCAATACACTCCCTTTTATTTCTTTTTGGGTCGTATATTGTATGTATTATTTGGTTAAGATCATTTGCCACCTTGCTATCCTTCCGGAGAGAGCGGGCTTTTCGAAAATATACTTGATCATATCCATTTTTGATATCAACAAGGTAGTCTGAGTCAGCATATACTGTCTCAGCCGGCGAGCAGCCCATGCCAAAGCACAACAAGTTTTCTCGATAAATGAGTATCGGGTCTCACAGTCGGTAAACTTTTTGCTAAGGTAGTAAATGGCGTGCTCTTTTCGGCCAGACTCGTCATTATGCCCCAGCATACACACCATTGAATTGTCTAGCACTGTCAAGTATAATATCAAAGGTCTTCCTTCAACTGGAGGCATCACAATTGGCGGTTCTTGAAGGTATTATTTGATTCTTTCGAAAGCGGTCTGGAATTCATCATTCCACTTTACCACTTGATTTTTCTTTAGAAGCTTGAAGATTGGCTCACAAGTAGCAGTCAGATGTGAAATGAACCTGGAGATGTAATTCAGACGTCCCAATAAACCTCTAACTTCCTTCTCTGTGCGGGGAACCTCCATCTCTTGTATGGCTTTTACCTTCGCAGGGTCTACTTGAATACCCTTGCCACTGACGACAAAACCCAAAAGCTTGCCAGACCTTACTCCGAAGGTACACTTGTTCGGATTTAACCTCAGCCTATATGTCTTCAATCTGTCAAACAATTTCTAGGGATGATCAAGGTGCTCTTCCTCAGTCTGAGACCTAGCTATCATATCATCAACATAAACTTCGATCTCATGGTGAATCATGTCATGGAACAAAGCGACCATAGCGCGTTGATATGTTTCCCCAACATTCTTGAACCCAAAAGGCATCACCTTGTAGCAGAAGGTGCTCCACTGTGTCACGAAAGTTGTTTTCTCCATGTCTTCAGGAGCCATCTTGATCTGGTTGTAGCCCGAGAAACCATCCATGAAGGAGAAGATTTTATGCTGCACAGTGTTGTCGACCAGAACATCGATGTGAGGAAGTGGGAAGTCATCCTTGGGGCTCTCCCTATTCAGATCTCTGTAATCAACACACATCCGTACCTTACCATCCTTCTTAGGTACCGGAACAACGTTAGCAACCCACTATGGATATGAAGTGACAGCCAAGAATCCTGCATCAAACTGTTTCATGACCTCTGCCTTGATTTTCTATGACATTTCAGGGCGCATACGACGGACCTTCTACTTAACCGGAGGACAGTCTTCTTTAGTCGGCAGGCGATGTACCACAATATTAGTGTCCAAACCAGGCATGTCCTAATAGGACCAGGCGACGATTTCAACATAGTTGTGCAACATCTGTATCAACCGATGTTTGACACTAAGCTCCAGATTTGCACCTATTTTAACCTCTTTTATGTCTTCCTCAGTACCCAAGTTCACTGTCTCAACCGGCTCTTCATGAGGCTGTATGGCCCTTTCTTCCTGTTGTAGTAGTCTAGCAAGTTCTCCAGGCACTTCACAATCATCCTCACCTTCGTCCTCGGCTTGGTTGATCGGATTTTTGAAGTCATAACTGGAAATAGCAGAGCTGTTATCAATGGGATCCAGAGTGGATATGGATCTGCATTATGATACGTGAGTGTGTGTAAGAGAATAGCTGTTTTGATAAAGTGAAAAACAAAAAGGAAAAACATGGAGCGCAAAATTTGTATGCAAGAAACATCCAATGCTTTATTAATGATTATGAAATGAAAAATAATAGCCCTCACAAGCAAAGCCAAGGTGCCTCGGGCAAGGCACCGGACCGTAAAGTTTCAAATTGTTTATTACAAATCTTAAAACAAATAAGTCAATTACTGCGGAATAAAAGAAACAGGTATGAAGTCCCTAGCCGTCCAGTTACTTGGTCCACCATTGGTAGTTGGGTAGATCCAAATGTCAATGTCTGATTCCTCTTCACTGTCTTCAATGGCATTAATCCCACGATTGCTGATGCGTAGGAGAGGTCCTCCATCCTGAGCACGTCTAACAGCCCTTTGAGCCCCTGTAGTAAAGCCTAAACCAAATTTATCAGTTTTATGAGTGAAATCAGGGAGCTGACCCCAATTGGCACACCCACCTTCTTCAACCACAGCCCTGGCGTCCTTGAGAGAAGCCATCTTCAAAGGAGGTTTGTTGCTAGTAGTTTCAGTCGATGCTAAGATCTGAGGGACTTCTTCAAAATTCTGACAAGGAGTTTCGATGAATTCCCTGTCCATCTCTACGTAGCAGAAGGAGTTTAGGTGACTCACCATATATTCTTCTTCACCCCGCACTGAAAATCTTTCCTTTCTCTGGGTACTTCAACATTTGGTCGAGTGTGGAGGTGACTGCCCCAGCCTTGTGGATCCAAGGACGACCCAGTAAACAAGAATACGACAGCCTGATATCCATCACATAGGAAGTGGACCCAAAGGTCTGAGAACCCACTTTGACAGGGATGTCCACTTCCCTGTGCACCATTCTCTTCGATCCGTCAAAAGCCCTTACCACAATGTTACTAGGCTTTAGAGTTAAACCCTCACAATCCAACCGGTCCAACTCCTTCTTCGGCAGAACATTCAGTGAAGACCCAGTATCTACCAGTACATGAGCCATAATGGTGCCCCTGCATTCAATCGAGACATGCAGAGCATCGTTATGCTTTCTTCCTTTTGGTGTCAAATCCGCATCTGAAAAGCCCAACCCATTATCAGCAGTCAGGCTGGCTACACAGTCTTTAAACTGATCAGCTGAAGTCTCTTGCGGCACATGCACAGTCTTGAGAAATGCAATCAAAGCCTTCGCATGGGCTTCAGAACATAACAATAGAGACAACATGGATATCTTTGATGGGGTATGCCCCAGCTGCTCGACCATGTTGTAGTCGCTCTTCTTAATGATTTTCAGTATCTCCTCCATTTCTTTTTTAGAGGCTTCCACAACAATTTTCTTAGGTGCCTCCGTCCGGGAAGGCTCACCTATAACCTCTTTGCCGTGGGTATCAGATGATTCTTTGACTAGAGTAAGAATAGGAACAGTAGTTGATGTACTAGCAGGAACATCAGATGTAATGACAATAGGCTTGTTAATAGTCTTAGGGGAAATCTCAGGAGAGAAGACCTTCCACTTCGGGTGATTTTACTGGTTCTGACAATGTTACCAACATCAGGATCAGCTTCTTCATCTTTCAGATCTTGTTTGATGCCATGATAGTACACATCGACACCATAATGCCATGGGACAGCTTTGTCCGAGACATACGGGACATGACCAGGAAAAGTGATTATCAGCGGAGCAATTCTTGTAGCAGGTGTAATCCTAACAGGTCTTCTCGAGGAAACCTTGGAAGGATTGGAGGAAATGGTTATAATGGCAACGTCTTCAATTGGAACAACAGGAATCATAGTTTTCTCAAACAAAATCTCTTTGCTATCTATCAGGCGTAGAACACCTAACTTCACCAAACGGAAACCAGAAGGTAGAAGCGAACACATGTGGCAACCTTCACCATAACCCGGAAATAAACCGGCCAACAACAAATTCTTCTTGACAATCATGAGAGGTGTAGAAACTTCATTGACAAAGGTAACAAACAAATCAGTATCAATAGCATTAACTCCACGGCCGTGCTTAGGCATGGGAGCAGTTATGACATTTGGATTCTACGGAGCATCAAAATCTATTTCCTTAGCTTCAATCAAGTCTTGTATTTTGTTTCTCAGAGCCCAACAATCATTTGTATCATGGCCAGGACTCTCAGAATGATAAGCACACCGGGCATTCGGATTATATCGGGGAGATGTAGTATTTGGATTCTTGGGAGCCTCTCTCAAAGTTTCCAAGTCATATTGATGCGGGTAAACTGCCGTTGTGGTCTTTCCACCCTTTGTTGATTATTACGTTGTGGAGCACTTACAGGTCTAGGTATCATCATGGCACTTATTGTCTGACGTTGTTCAGCCCTGTTCTGACCCCTCGGGTTGTAGATGGCACTGGCTTCCTTCTTACCAGCAAAAGGCTTCTTTACTGAACTCGAAGAGGCATCCTTCTGTATTTTGTCGCTTTGAATCCTAGCTTCTACTCTTTATCCAGTTAGAATCAGCTCGATGAAACCAGCTGACGAGCTTCCGATCAGATGATTGAAAAATGGACCAGATAGCGTCCCCAGAAACATATCAACCAACTCCCTATCAGACAACGGGGGTTGGACTCTCCTAGCAAAGTCTCTCCATTTTTGTGCATAATCTTTAAAACCTTCACTTGCACCCATAGATATACTCTGGAGTTGAGTACGAGTGGGAGCAAGGTCGGCATTGTATTGATACTGCTTGTAGAAAGAAGCAGCCAGATCTTCCCAATTCCGGACATTGGCTCCCTCTAGCTGGTATAACCATTCAAGCTGAGTCCCTGACAGACTATCTTGAAAGAAGTGAACCCACAAATTTCTATCAACTGTGTGGGGTTGGATCTTCCTGACATAAGAATGGAGATGGAGCTTTGGGCAAGACACGCCATCATATTTTGAAAAAATTGGAGCTTTAAACTTCTGCGGGATGACTACTCCCGACACCAATCCCAATTCTCCGAAATCTAGTCCAAGTATCCTTTGAACTTCCATGGCACTCAAACGGTCTTCTAGCTGTTTGTATCTATCCTCAGCAGGAGCATACTGTTCATCATTATAATCATTATCATTGTCAGAGACTGTATCACTAGGGTCCTTCTCTTCTTCTTCCTGATTCTCCCCTTCCTTGGATGAAGAGGTCAGATCAGTTTGTCGCTTCAACCGCTCTCCAAACCTTCTGCCCATATTCAGAATATCGATAACCTTCTTCTTCTTCTTTTTCTCTTTCAGAATGAGGGCTTTCAGATCCTCCCGTCCTTTTGCCAGACTGATGAACATTTATTGGAAATGGGCGTTCTGTGCTTGAAGGTCCTTGATGCTTTGTTCAGAAGACATTTCTGCCGAAATAAACAGCGAAGAAGATGAGAAACCTGTAATGGTACCTGTCTATGCAATGTCATGGATGATATACATATGCAATAATTTCAAGGATTCTTAAAGGCTCAGATTCGTTTAACCAAAAGAAACACACATTAATTGCATTGATAAGTTCGAATTGTTACAAAGAATGCCCTTTAGGCTTATAAATAAACAAAACAAAACTGCAAGCAAAAAGAAACTATGTCTCCTAGGAGCGCATCCTCTTTGATGCAATGTAGGCATTTGTGTTCCTTTCTTCGTGATGTAGCCTAGTGAGCTCCAGGACCTTCTTCTCGCGGGCATAGAGCTGAGCTTCGAACGTGTCCCGCTCTTCTTTGAGTTGAGCCCAAGACTTCTATAATTCTTCATGATTAGTTGGCATGTCAGGGTGATGAACAAAAGAAGCAGTGTCTCCTTTAGCAGCTGGTTCCATAATTATTAGTAGAACAACAGGGTAGGGCATCATCAGACTTTGGGCGCGAGCTCGTACCCATCGGAGATAAGGCTCAAGAGGAATGGAATTATTGTGCCCTAGCGTCTTGCCATCAATTTTATGTACCATGCCCCAAGCTTTTATGAACCTTCTACGAAAGCCTTGAACGTCGTTCTCGTAGTTGAAGGCGATTCCTTGGATAAGCGTATCATGAGGACCATCTCTTCTTGTGTAACCAAACTGACGTAGTGCCAAACAAGGGTTGTAAGTGATTCCTCCCCTAATGCCTAAAAGGGGGACATTAGGGAATTCTCCACAGCGATTGATGATGGTAACATCTTCTGAGAAACGTGAACACAAATGAATGTCTGAATGCTTAAGGGACATCAGCCTGCGAGACCATTTCAAACCCTGCTCATTCTTCAAAACAGACCTGGGTAGGTGCGAAATAAACCACCTAGCCAATAGAGGAGTGCAACACAAGAGGGTTCCCCTTCTCTTTAGAGTGCGAGCATGCAAAGAGTGCAGAATATCCCCGAGTAATGTAGGTACTGGATTATGAGACAGGAAAACCTTGATAGTGCTCACATCTACGAGTTGATCAGCATTAGGGAAAAGTACCGTCCCATAAACGAGAAGTTCCAATAACTCTTCGAAAGCTTATAAATCTAAGGTATCCCAAAGATGATAGGCCTTCTCAAATAGAAACTTAACCGTAATTCCTTGGACACTCCCTCTAGTCTCCCAATTGGCCACTATGTCAGACCGTTGTAAAGACAAAGCTCTAGCAATTTCTTCAGGCTTTGGATGTTCTTCCGTACCATTGAAAGGCAACTGGTCAAGAATAGGTACCCCTAACAACTGAGAAAACTCCTCCATAGTAGGTACTAGCTGGTAATCCGGGAAGGTGAAACAATGGTGCATCTGATCGAAGAACTGAAACAACACTTTTAACAACTCTTCATCAGGTTTTGCAGTGACCATATTGAGTAACTGACCATGCTTTCTAGTGAAATGAGAACCTTCAAGAACCCTTAATGCCAGATCCTTTAGTTGGGGAGACACTTTCACAAGGTTGATCCGTACAGTGTTCCTACGGCCAGATGCCATGTCCTACAAAACAGAACAAAAATGAGCCATAGGGAATCCTTGAAATGGTTAGTCATGATATTCTATGCTTATGATGTCATGATTAGGTTAGAAAATCACAAGTATAACAAACAACAAACAAGTCACATCAAGTCCTTAGGTTTAAGGCTTGCATGAGTTTTAAGGTCATACCCTCTTGAAGTTGGATTGGTTCAACCTGTCCTATAAATAGTAACCGGGTTCTAAAAGGGATCTCAATATCACTGATTCTCCCATCTTTGTTCAATAGGCGATTAACTCACAACCAAACAAAGCTCGAGAGTCAGACCTCAATGAGTGTAGCATCGAGTATCTGTCGACCTTGGGAATACACCAAAGCCGGCCATCTCGCTACGTCCTACTGGCCAAGTTGTGCAATTAAAGGTTCTAAGGTCAGTTGATGCTTCACGACACCACGCGATGGCCCCGTACTCTCCCTGATTGACTCAAGGGTTACTGGTACCAACCAAAGTGCCACATCAAGGTAGCTACTTCTTCAACCGTTCTGGTATACCCCAGCATAGTTCCCTCACAGTTTTTTGCTACTTACCTAAAAGGTGTTCCCCAGATCCGTGTGTAGGATCTATAGTAACCTCGAACAAACCCTAAAAGGTAAATCACTCAAGACAATCAAGAGAAGCAATTTTAAAATGATCTAAATCCTAAGGTATTTCCACTTTATAGAGATTCCCCAGCAGAGTCGTCAGTTCTGTGATACGGTGGCAGAACTGACTGTTAATAGTGGTTTGTGTTTTGCGTTTTGTGTTTGCAAAATGTCGCGGTAAGCAAGAGTCGCCACCAACTTTTATTTTATCCAATCAGGAAAAGGAAAAAGAACAGAAAAAACCTTTTTTTTCTGATATATTTCTGAGTACGGGCTCTTAGATACTTGCTCATTTTTCAAATTGCTTGTGTATGTTTGTCTTGAAAATGTTTTACTTCGTGATAACCCTTGTATCATTCCTCAAGGATGTGATGAACTTTGTTTTGAAAATTGTTTTTGAAAGGTGTTTGTGTGAAATGTTTTATTTTGAGCAAGTACCTACTAGCATCTACCTACAAGAAAAAAGATTGTTTCTGTTCTATTTCCTTTAGACAACGCTATCCCACTATTAAGGAGTAGGTAGCACCGTCGTTGGAGTTTGTAAGGGACATTCGAAAGGGACGAATACAATCACTAAAGTAATAGTTAGGAAACTTTAGTAGTAACCCTAGAGTCTTAAGATCATTTCCGAGGCAACATTTCCGAGGCAACATTCGAACGGGACAATTTGATCTCTTTAGACTGGAGGGCAACCACTAAAATCTCCTATGCTTAATGATTGTTTACCGAAGGCAACCGAAGTGAGGTAAACCCTAGGAGTTAACATGTGCGAGTGATTTATTTTAGTTATTTAATCTTTGCACATTAGGGTTTTCTAACTGTTTTAATTTTTCATGCATTCTTGCCATACAATCCTATTAATACATCTAACAGTTAATAATTTGCTGAAAGTAAAAGCGGAAATAAACCTAGCTATTACATGGCTTTGACAGTTACATAATTGCCTTGACAGGAAATAAAAGTACGGAATTTAAAACCCTAATTAAAACTATTACAACCTTGAAACAGTTACAAAATAAATGGAAAAAATAATAACAAACGCGCGACAAATTAAATGCGAGAGAAATTAGGGTTTTGACCCTTGACTAAATCTAATTGCAATTGATTAAAGAAAACATCATTTTTTTTGTCATTTTTTGTTATTTAAGAAAATAAGTAATAATTGAATTAAAAAAAGAACCTAATTACTAATTAACTTTAATTAAGAAGAATAATTAAATTAGCCTATTTTTTGTGTTTTTTGTTTAAAAAAGAAAAATCATTAAATCAAGAATTTAAACCTAGTTTTCTAATTGATTTTTAATTGTAAAAAATAAGTTAAAGTTACCCTAAATTAAATAAACTAATTAATTTAAAAATTAAATTTGATAAAAATAACTAATTCTAAATTTGTGAATTCTTGATTTTGGGATTTTTATAAAAAAAATTTGAATTTTTAAAAATAAAATAAATAAATAAATTGCAAAGAATAAATAAAAATAAGAAAATAAAAGAAGAAAGATTTAGAAATGGGCCTGTGTTGAATAGCAATGCTGGGGGTGTTAATCTGAAATTCTTTGGCCCATTAAGCTCTAGGCCTGGTCAACTTTGGGATCTGGTGTAGCATTAACCTAGAGGAGTACCATGAACCTTCATTGGAGAAGCATGAGATCTGGTCAACGTGTAATCCAGTGGACATGCATTGAGGGTGTATGATGGTCTCCTAGAGATGAAGCGTATTGGATTCTGTAAAGAAAACATGTAAATGAGAAAATGTGGGAGTCAGGGGTCGAACCCTTGACCTCCTGCTTACAATGCCTTATTTCTCCTCCTGTCTACTACTGGACCAACGTTCTTTGTTGGTAATATAAATAACCAAAATATAATATATTAGAAAAAATGTTAATAGCCATGAAACACGCGCGAGATTTAAATTGGCCAACCATGCTTTGACACGCATCATCTTCTTCCTTGGACCGTTGCTTTAGGTAAAACACTTTTACCTACGGATGTTTGTTCGTAGCTATAACCCTGTTTCATTCAAATATGGCATACAAGCAAGATAAATGAAATTGGTGATCATGAATCAACTGGGCTTGAAGCCCTGATCATCATGGTACCCAATTTGAGAATCAATTGTTCCTGCATTGAAAACCCCTAAAATAAACTCGTAAACCCTAGCAATGGAATTACGCGATTCCTGTGCATAAACTCAAATGAAAGCATTCAAAAAAGTTACAAGCATGACAATAAACATGGATATGTGATTAAAATATATTTATGATGCGTAAATCAATGGATTCAAACTTTAAAAATAATGCAAACCGTGATATCTCTAGGGGCAATTTTTGGATGTTTTGAGGCTAGAATGATGTTGTTAGTTTCCTGAGATGTCCAGGGATTGATTAGAATCTTTAAATCTCTGTGAGGATGGCTCTAGAGTGGACTTTAATCTCACACTTTTTGTCCAAAATTTCAATTTTGTTCTTTCTATTTCACGCCTCCAATCCTCATGCTTATGGTCTGGAATTGTTGTGTATATGTAGGAGACTGAATTAGGTTAACAAAATTGACATGAATCTTGAGAAATAATGGAGATTTGATTTGATTTTCTCCATGTATGATTTCTTTCCAAAACTTTCTTCAATCCAATCTTTTTCAACCCTAATGAGTCTTTCACGAATTGGCTAGCATGCTAGCTGTATATGGACTCAAAATGTGCATAAAAATTCCAAGATTTGATTTTTTTTCCATTATTTTACCATTTAATTTGATTTATTTTGATTTAAATGAATAAAAAATCAAAATAAATGATAAAAGTAATAAAATAATAGGTGGAAAAGCTCAGGGGTCGTTGGTCCTATTAGAAACATGTTCCAAGCAAGAAAACATGTGCCCCTTTGGAAAAAATGCAAATTTGATCAATGTTGACTTTTGACAATTTTCCAAAAATTGCCAACTTTGACAATGCACAACTCTCTCAATTTTGACCCTAGAAGGGTGTTATTGGACTTTTTAGAAAGCTTATGATGTCCCCTAATTAACCCTTTTTGTTTCATCTCAATTGGATCTTCGATGTTCATGTATGAAGCTTTGACCCAAAAGGTGTTTTTGTTAACTTTTCAAAAGGACCTATAATGTCAAAATTCATATCTTTTTATGAGTCCATATTTTGAACTTGTGGGCTGAACATAAATTGTAGGGAATTGCATCCTCTTCAAAATGAGCCTTGGATAGAAAATTTATGATAAATGAAGAAGTTATTCTTGGTCAAAGTTGGGTTGACTTTTCATAAGAAACCCTAATTTAGCAACTTTTGGGTTTTGATGAATTTGGAGCATTCCTTGAGGAATCATGATCAAACCTTGATCAAATTATCGATATAACTTCAAAATGTTGATGCTGACCAAAAATATTGAGGTTTGACTGTATGTGGGCCACAGTTGACTTTTGACCTAAAATAGTCGATTCTCAAGCATCTGAGCAGTTGACTGAGCAAACTTCTTATGCAAGACATGAAACTTGACATGGATGATCTTGGGAGCATATTAGGACCTTGGAAAGAATTTGGGGTCCTTGGAGTCCACCTATCTTGATGAACATGAAAACCTTAATTTTAGGTAAATTGCCTTAGGAGAGAGTTTGTATGGTCAACTCTTGGGCAAACTTGACCAAATTGAGGACCTCAATTGCTAATGATTGAGTAAAATGGGAGGGAAAATTTTGGGGTACAACAGGATGACATCTGTATCTGAAGCGTATCCGAACTATATCTGAAAGCTGAATGTGAATGAGTATCAGAATGGCATCCGCATCTGGAACGTATATGAACTATATCCAAAAGCTGAATTTGAATGAGTATCAGAATGGAATCCATATCTGGAGCGTATCTGAACTGTATCTGAAAGTTGAATCTGAATGAATATCAAAATGGCATCCGCATCTGGAGCATATCTGAACTGTATCTCAGAGAAGGTATTTGGACTTCAATTGGTAAGATAACTTTCATGCCGTATACCAAGGAAAATGGAGTTGCCCCTGTTGATGTGCACGCTGTGGTACGGTAACCGTGGAGAGCGAATGGTAGCATCTCATTCCAGTCCTTGTAGGTTACTATCATTTTTTGTATGATCTTCTTAATGTTCTTATTTGCGGCTTCGACAACGCCATTCATCTTTGGCCTGTAAGGGGAAGAATTATGGTGCTGGATCTTGAATTGCGCGCATAGTGAGGTGATCATAGTATTATTGAGATTCGTACCATTTTCTGTGATGATTCTCTTTGGGATGCCGTACCGACAAATGATATTCTGTTTGACAAAACGGGCTACAACATTCTTGGTAACAGAAGCGAAAGAAGCTGCCTTAACCCACTTCGTGAAATAGTCAATGGCCACCAAGATGAAGCGGTGTCCATTAGAAGCTGTAGGTTTGATTTTTCCAATCATATCGATGCCCCACATCGCGAATGGCTAGGGAGCAGTCAGGACGTTTAAAGGAACTGGAGGCACATGCACTTTTTCAGCGTAGATCTGAAACTTGTGGCAGATTCGTGAATGTTTATAGCAATCTGCTTCCTTGGTAGACCAGTAATACCCTGCCCGTAGGATCTTCTTAGCCATCGTATGCCCACTGGAATGGGTGCCAAAAGTGCCTTCATGTAGATCAGCCATAATCTTTTCTGCCTCAACCTTGTCTACGCAACGAAGCAAAACAGAGTCATGGTTACGCTTGTAGAGAATGCCATTACTAAGGAAGAACTTAGCAGAGAATCTCTTCAAGAACTTCTTATCATTGACTAAAGCTCCTTCTGGATACTCTTAAGCCTCGAGGTACCTCTTGACTTCATGGAACCAAGGCTGTTCCACTACTTCTTCAGTATTGATCTCGTGACAGTAAGCCGTTTCATCCATCGGTTCAATGGTGATCTCGGGAGCCTCCCATTTGAATTTAAACATGGATGACATTGTGGCTAGCGCGTCTGCTAGTTGATTTTCCTCTCGTGGAAAATGTTCGAAGGTAACTTCCTCAAAGTATGGGATTAATATCAACACATGTTCTTTATAGGGGATGTGGTTAGGGTGCTTCGTATCCCATTATCCTTTGATCTGGATGATGACTAAGGTTGAGTCTCCGAATACACTTAAGGACTTGATTCCCAAATCTATGGCAGCTTTGAGACCAAAAATACACGCTTCGTATTCTGCCATGTTACTTGTACAGTTGAAACAAAGTCTTACAATGAAGGGAGTATGACATCCCTCAGGGGATATGATTAGAGCACTTATTCCATTGTCGAGTGCGTTAGAGGCTCCATCAAAAACCAGGGTCCATCGGTATCCTTGTTCAAGTCCGTCATATGGTCTGAGTTCTTCACAATTGTTCACCATCATGATGTCTTCATCTGGGAATTCAAACTTCATGGACTGTTAGTCATCCACAGCTTGATGAGCAAGGTGATCAGCTAGTACACTTCCCTTTATTTCTTTTTGGGTAGTGTACTGAATGTCGTATTCTGTTAGAATCATCTGCCATCTTGCTATTCTCCCAGAGAGGGAAGGCTTCTCGAATATGTATTTTATTGGATCCATTTTGGATATCAGTAAGGTAGTATGGGTCAACATATACTATCTTAGCTGGAGAGTAGCCCATGCCAGAGCGCATCAAGTTTTCTCGATCAATGAATATCTTGTTTCACAGTCGGTAAAATTTTTTCTCGGGTAATAAATAACATGCTCTTTTCGGCCAGACTCGTCATGCTACCCTAGCACACACCCCATTGAATTTTCCAAAACAGTTAGATACATGACCAATGGTTTTCCCTCGACGGCGACATCAAAACAGGAGGCTCTTGCAGATACTCTTTGATCTTGTCGAAGGCAGCTTGGCATTCATCATTCCATTTGACTACTTGATCTTTCTTCAGTAATTTGAAGATTGGTTCACAAGTAGCGGTCAAGTGAGAAATGAATCTGGAAATGTAGTTTAGTCGTCCTAAGAATCCTCTGACTTCCTTATCGGTGCGAGGAGCAGGCATTTCTTGTATTGCTTTCACCTTGGTGGGATCCACTTTGATACCTTTTCTGCTGAGGACGAAGCCTAGGAGTTTACCAGACCTCACCCCAAATATGCATTTATTCGGGTTCAACCTCATCTTGTACTTATTTAGTCTCACAAAGAGTTTCTGCAAATGGTCAAGATGTTCCTCTTCAGTTTGAGATCTGGCTATCATGTCTTCCACGTAGACCTCTATTTCGTGATGTATCATGTCGTGAAATAGAGCTACCATGGCACGCTGATAGGTTGCCCCAGCATTCTTGAACCTGATATGGTGATGGTTTCGCATAATAATTAAAACAGGCAGTCATTGTCTCTCAAAAGAAAAGCCCGCTAAGTCAAAACCTATGAAGGAGACTTAAGAATAAAAATAGGGTCATCCCGCTGACTGTAACCACAAAGGAAACAGTTCAAGCAAAAGGCAGGGATAATAAAATCCAAAAAAGGAGGTCACTATAAATCCTCAACAAAAGGAAAAAATGTTACAAAAAAATGACTGCCTCCTCAAAATAAACTTTCAGTATCCGAACCATCACCGAAATATCAGGGCAAAGATTCTAGACACAATTGGGATCTAAACGCATAATTAACTAAGTATAGGACTGAAGAACATCACGAAGAACGGGTTGGGTACAAATAAAGTTTGAGCCTTTATCCTTTGTTTCTTAAACCGTGAACCAGGTCACGCTACAAGTCTTAAAAGTCATAATTGAAGCATGGGTTAGTTCAAAAGCACACTGTTACAAAAAGGTATCCTGACTCCTATAAGGCTTGCTATAAATCCTGGGTTGATATCACATTCTTACAGTTCTTTTTACTAAAAATGCATATTTAAAACTTCAAGACAGACATAAGTTTTGCGTTTTTTAAATGTCATTGTTTGCATATGACTAATTGTTCGACGACATAGAAATCTGCACGATGAATATTCAATGAACGGAAATCCTCTCAATGGACAGAATTACCTCAGATGGAAAGCATTTCCAGTAACAGGACTTTCATAATCAAGGGGCATGACATGGTGTCTAACTGATCTGGGGGCATTCAAGTCAAGATTCAAGGAATATCTCAAAAGTGTCGAATAGCCAGGGGCAGACCTCCACCTGAATCGCTTGGGGGCAATGGACATTAATTCTAGTAAAGGATCATGTATAATCGAGCAAATATTTTTATGGTAGTGCTACAACACTTACTACTATGGACAGTGATAATTCTATGCACCCTGTGAATGCGGACATAGTCAGAAAATACTACGTATGAAAAAAAAGACCCGCTAGGTTGACTTCCCTAGGCAAAAATAAGGGCATCCCAACGAACCAAAAGAGTTCGGGCAAAAATTAGGGATATATAAATAAAATTGTACACCTGACAAGTTGAAGACACAAGGTTTAAAGTCATTGTTTTAAAAGAAATTACATAACCAAACTTCTTAAAGCGATAAAACATAAATAGTTATTACTCCTGACTAAAGGAGATAGAGATAATGTCTTCTTCTTTCCAATTGTTGAGTTTGTTGCCAATGGTAGGAAAAACCCAGTTGTCGAAGTTACAACCACTGTCGGCGTCGTCTATAGAATTGACTCTATTATTGCTGATACGGAACAGAGGTCTTCCTGCTCGAGCGCGATGAACAACCCTTTGACCCTCTGCAGTAAAGCCCAAACCAAACTTGTCAGATTTATAGAGGATATCAGGAAGCGGACCCCAAATTGTGCAACCACCTTCTTCTATAGTTGCTTTAGCATCTTTTAAGGAAGCCATCTTGTGAGGAACCCTGGTAGTCTTTGGAATGGCAGGAACATCTTTAATAGCAGCAGAGGAAATCACTTCAAAGGTTTGACATGGAGTCTCAATAAATTCTCCGTCCATCTCCACGTACCGGAATGAGTTCAGGTGGCTGACCATGTACTCCTCCTCACCGCAGACAGTAACAATCTTCCCTTTCACAGGATACTTTAATTTCTGGTGCAAGGTGAAGGTAACAGCGCCTGCCCCATGGATCCAGGGGCATCCTAGTAGACAAGAATAAGCTGGCCAGATGTCCATTACATAGAAGGTGGATTCAAAGATCTATGAACCCACTTTGATTGGGAGGTCCACTTCTCCATGTACAATTCTTTTAGACCCATCAAAGGCTCAAACTATAATGTTACTAGGTTTCAGCACAACCCCTTCACAATCCAGTCTATCAAGAGTGCCCTTCGGCAAAACATTCAGAGAAGAGCCAGTATCAACTAACACATGAGCCAAAGTAGTGCCCCTACATTTAATGGAGACATATAGGGACTTATTGTGATTTCTTCCTTCCTAAGTCACATCATCATCAGAGAAACCTAATCTATTATCAGTCATTAAGCTAGCAACATAACTTCCAAATTGATCCACAAAAATCTCTTGTGGTACATGAGCAGTCTTCAAAAATTTCATTAAAGCTTGTGCATGAGCTTCGGAACACAGTAGCAGGGATAACATAAAGATTTTGGATAGGGTCTGCTCCAGCTGTTCAACAATTTTATAGTCGCTCTTGCGGATGATTTCCCAAACCTCTTCCAACTCTTGTCTTGAGGTGTCCTTGACTTTAGCTTCTTTTGGCGCCTCCATTCGGGAAGACTCTATCATTGGCTCTTTACCTTGAACTTCGGCAGTTGTGTTAGTAACTGTGACTTGAATAGGTGGAGAGATTTCCAGGGAGAATATCCTTCTGCTTCTAGTAATTTTGCTGGTCCTCGCAATATTGTCAATATTGGGATCAGCCTCTTCACCATCTTCGTCAGACAACTCTTGTTTAATGTCATGGTAATAGACGTCAGACCCATAATTCCATAGAATAGCCTTCTCTGAGGAATAGAGGATGGGCCCAGGTGTTGTAATGATTAAAGGAGCAACTTTTGGATTGGAAGTAATCCTTACAGGACCCTTGGAAGTGATCCTGAAAGGATTACCAGATATGACAGATAAATATTGGCACAAATTTTCAGTAGACGAAATTTTCTCAATCAAAATTATATGTTCATCCATCAAGCATTGAACATCTTCCTTCAGTAAAACGCAGCCATTGGGTTGAACTTCACATCAATGACATTCTTTAACACAATGCAAAAATAAACCGGCTTGTAGAAAATTCTCCTTGACCGTTGAGAGTGGAGTAACCACATCACTTACAGAGGTAACATACAAAACATCTTCAATAGCACTTATGCCTTTGTCATGCATAGGCATAGGTGCAGTAATCACGTTCGGAGTCTCTACAGGGTCAAACTCAATTTCCTTATTATCAATCATGTCTTGAATTTTGTTTTTCAGGGCCCAGCAGTTGTTGGTATAGTTCCCAGGACTGTTCGAACGATAAGCACACCTTGCATTTGGATTGTACTTTGGAGAGGATGTGTTGGGATTAGGAGGAGGATCCCAGAGTGTTATGAGTTCAACCTTTAACAAATATTGCAATGCTTGAGCCAAAGGCATATTAATCCCGATGAACTTCCTCCTCGAAGCGTCTGACCTACGCTGGTTGCCTTGTTGTGATTGTTGAACAGACGCTAGATTAGAAATCAACACCGCTCCCACAGACTGATGGCAATCATTTTTACTGTGGCTCTTCTGGCCATGGACAGCATTGGTTTCTCTTTTTCCTCCAAATGACTTCTTCATATCATTGGAAGATATAGCCATCGGAATCTTCTCACTTTAAATTCCACTTTCCACTCTTTCTCCAGTCATAATCAAATCTGTAAAACTAGATGACGAGCTTCAAATCAACATATTAAAGAATGGGCCTGTCAAAGTGCCCATGAACATATCTACCATTTCCCAATCAATTGAAGGAGGTTGTACCCTTCCAGCTAAATCCCTCCATTTTTGTGCATACTCCTTGAACCCTTCATTTGAGCCCATGGACATGTTTTGCAACTGCACACGAGTCGGCGCTAGGTCAGCATTATACTGATATTACTTATAGAAAGCAGTAGCCAAGTCTTCCCAAGTGTAAATGTTGGTTCCTTCCAGCTGGTAGAACCATTCAAGTTGAGTGTCAGACAAACTATCTTGAAAGAAATGGACCCATAATTTCTTATTAGCAGTATGAGGTTGGATTTTTCGAACATACGACCTCAGGTGAAGTTTGAGACAAGAGACCCCATCATATTTAGCAAAGACGGGGACCTTGAATTTATGAGGGATGACCACCCCTGGGATCAGACCTAGTTCTCCAAAATCCAATCCATACGCTTTCTGGACTTCCACAACTTTGAGTCAGTTTTCCAAATGCTTGTACTTGTCATATGTAGGAGGATACTGTTCGTCGGAGTAGTCTTCATCTTTGGAACCTTGATTGTTTCCACCTCTAACCCTGGTGCTTCTAACATCCTCTTCTTGATTGTCGTCTTCCTAAGAGGAAACATCATCCTCTTAAACCAGTCGAGCATGACCTTTGAGTCTTCTCCCTATATTAAAGATGATAACTGACTTTCTAGTCTTCTTCTTCTTGGCAAGAATATCCATCTTCTCTTGTTGCCCTTTGTCCAGATTTAGAAGAGTCTCTTGAAATTGTGCATGCTGAGTCAGGAGATCCTTTACAGTTTGTTCGAGGGCCATCTTATACTGAAATAAACAGTAAGTATATAAGAAGACCCATATTTGGAAAACCTGTTTATGGAATGATGCATGATATGTGGATGCAATGTTTTCAAGGACCTTAGGAGATTTAAATTTTTCTAGCCAAAAGGAAACATAAACAAAGACTTTATTAGTAAGTTCAAAATTACAATTTCCTCTTAAGCTTAGAATGAAAAGAAAAAGGGTCTCAAAGAGACAAAAATGTAAACTCCTAAGGCCTAAAACTCAAGTATCCCACTGACGCTTCCTCTTCGTGTCGATGTATGCATTAAGACTGTTCTCTTCATGAAGTTGCTTTGTGAGCTCCAACACTTTATTTTCACTTGCATAGAATTGATTCTCAAAGGTATCCCTTTCTTCCTTGAGTTGAATCCAGGACTTCTGTAATTCTTCGAGGTCAGTTGGCATGTCTGGATAGAGGATGGTGCGAGAAATGTCTCCTTTGACAATAGGCTCCATGATCACTGGTAGAATAGCTGGGTATGGCATCATGAGATTTTGAGCATGAGCTCGTACCCATTTGAGATAAGGTTCCAAAGGGGTGGAATTATTATGTCCTAAAACCTTGCTATCAATCCTGCTTACCATGCCCTAAGCACGTATAAACCTCTAACGATAACCTTGATGATCATTTTCTTAATCAAACATAATACCCTAGATCAGTGTGTTATGAGGACCATCCCTTTGTGCATAAAAAAACTGACGTAGAGCCATGGAAGTGTTGTAGGTAATACCTCCCCTAATGCCAAGGAGTGGAACATAAGGTAATTCCCCACAACGGTCAATGATAGTAACATCTTCAAGAGATTGGGAAAACCAACAAATATCTGAATGAGAGAGAGACATCATCCTTTCAGACCACCTCAAACCTTGTTCATTCTTTAATACTGATCGGGGAAGGTGCGAAATAAACCACCTGGATATCAAAGGTATGCAACACATAAGAGTCCCTCGTTTCCTCATAGTACGAGTATGAAGAGAATGCAAAATGTCTCCGAGCAAAGTAGGCACATGGTTACGAGAAAGAAATATTTTGATGGTGTTCACATCTATGAGTTGGTCTGGATTAGGGAATAGCGCTAACGCATAGATCTATAAAGCCAAGATTTCTTCAAAAGCTTGGAAACTCATGGCATCCGAAAACAACCGAGCCTTCTTTAACAAAAATTTAGCAAGAAAACCCTTAACTCCAATCCTTATTTCCCAACTAGATACAATTTCGGACCACTTTAGATGTAAGGCTGCTGTAATTTCTTCAGGTTTTGGATCTTTATCTAAACCGGTGAAATGTGTCTGATCAAGAACGGGTACTCCCAGTAGCTTAGAGAAATCTTCCATTGTGGGTACCAGCTGATAATCGGGAAAATTGAAGCAGTGATATATAGGGTCAAAGAATTGGAATAGAACACTCATCATATCTTCTTCCAAACCCGAGGTAACCAAACTGAGTATTCGACCATGCCTTTTGATGAATGTAGAACTTTCGGGAACCCTTGAGACTAACTCTTTAAGTTGAGAAGGTATCCTCACTAAACCTATCCAGATAGTATTTCTACGAGCGTAGGCCATAACCTACAAAACAGAACAAAGATAAATCCATAGGTCCTTGAAATGGTTAGTGAAAATGATATGTGTAAGTATGGCATGATGTTATGATGTCATGTTCGAACAATTATTCATGTTCGAAAAATTAGTCAAACACAAACAAAACACACAAGGACTTAGGTTTAAGCTTGCATGGAGTTTGTAGGTAAGTACCCTCTTGAAGTTTTAGTTGGCTCAACCTGCCCTAAAAGAAGTAACTGGGTTCTAGAGCCTCAATATCACTGATCTTTCTCTTAGGCATTGTTTTAGCACAAGCATCTAATTTGCGACCGAAATATCCCGAGAGTCCAATCTCAATGAGTGTAGCATCGAGTATCAACCAACTTCAGTCTGCACCAAAGTCGACCATCTCACTACTTTCTAATGGCTAAGTTGTGTCAACTAAGGTTCTAAGGTCAGTTAGTGCTTATGACACCATGCAACAACCCATCATTCTCCTTGACTGACTCAAGGGACACCGACACCAACCAATGTGTCACACTAGCAGTCTACACCGTACAATTTTCATGATCTATTGCTACTTACCTAAAATGACCCTAGATCCGGGTATAGGATTTATACAAGAAATAAACCCAAGCATATCACGAAATATAAAGCATACAAGGAAAACAAATAAAAGAATTTTAAATTTGAACGATCTCTAATGTAACCCCACTTTTAGTTTAGATCCACAACAAAGTCTCTAGTTCTATAATACGGTGGAAGAACTGACTTTTGGGTTTTGTGTTTTATCGCAAATGTTGCAGATAGCAAGAGTCGCCACCGACTTTTCTTTTATCCAATAAAGGAAAGGGTGAAAAGAACAAGAAATACCTTTTGAGAATTTTTGAGTAAGGGGGGTAGGTTATGACAAGGGGAGGTGTTAGCATCCTTTTCATCTGTAGTTATCTACCGGCTCTTAATTGCTAGCTCACTTTGAAAATGCTTTGTGTTTGTGTATGTTTGAAAATGTTTTGAAAATGACTAAGTGCAGAAATTTTGTAATGATTCTTGTATCGTTGAGAATGTATACAAAATGTTTGTTTTGAAAATATAGTGAAAGAAAGTGTTGTTTTGGAAAGTGTTTTGAAAATGCCAATGTAAGGTAGTTTGATTTATAATAACCCTTGTATCAGTCCTCAAGAGTGTTTATAAATCATTTGGGAAGTAGTTGTTTTAAAAGTGTGAGGCGTGAAAATTGTTTTAGTTTGTGAGCAAGCGATTATGAGAGATCTACCTACTCAAAAAGTCTTTGTTCTTTTCCTCCTCCTTTAGATAGTTCTACTCTACCATTACTTAGTAGGAAGCCTTATCATTGGATGTGAAGGGACATGCGCGGGTCATCGTACAGTCGTAGAAGGCAACTTGTAGGATGCTTTAGCAATTGTCGTGAGGGACTAAGATCATTTATCGAAGGCAGCATCGAAGGGTCATAGATGGACTACGATCTTTTAATTGAGGGTCTTTGCTAAAGCATCCTACATTCGAGGGACATGACTGTTTAAATCCGAGGCAACAAGTGAGTTTACCCTAGAGGTGCGTGTGTGAATAATGATTGGTTTAAGTTATTTTTGTCTTGACTTTATGTTTTCTAATGTTTATTTTTTAATCTTTCCATACAACCCTAATTACTAACAGTAATAAGGAAAGTAGTAAATTGCGGAAATTAAATGTCCTACGCTATTACAATGCTTCGGGAATGGGGGTACAAATTTATGAATGAGGATGAAAAGAAGTAAACCGTAATTAAAGTTATTAGAGACCATTATTGGAAAATATTAATGTGAAAGTAAAGTACACGAAGGTGGTGAAAAGGGGAAAGATATTTAAGAAACCCTAAAATAATTCTAAGTGTTTAAGAAAAATATTTTGTTGTTTTTGTTTAGAAAAATATTGGATAGTGTAAAATAATAACAAAACTTAATTCTATTTATTTTACCATTTAATTGAAAAAATAAAACAAAGTGATTAAATTAAATTATTTATGAAAATTAAATTAATTAATTAAAATCTAAATCTGATTTTTTTGTGATTTTATTATTTTTGTTGATTAAAATAAAACTAATTAAAAAAATAAATGTTAATTAAAATAAAATAAAGAAAATTAAAATGGTCCAACAGTATAAGCAAATTGGGGGTCTAAAAAGAAGAAGAAAAAAGAAATGTTAGACCCAACAACAAGTTTTTTGTTTGAAGCAGAAAATAAAAAAAATGTATTAGAATGGGCTTGCGCTTATAAAAGAAATTGGGGGGGTATGGAGAAGTAAAAATAAAAGGCCCAAACCAGGGAGCCCAGGTTACTGCGCTGGATCTAGTGGAGGTGATCTTCAGGAGGTGTATCATGGGGCTTGCGCTTGGTGCGTTGGATCTATCTTTAATGAGATCTTATGGTTGTAACATGAGGTACACTATTCATGCCTTTGACTTGTTTGCACTTGATCTGAAAGAAGCAAATATGTGAAAAATAAAAGGGTATCGCTGGGGCTCAAACCCAGGTCCCTCTAGTTAGCGCACGCTTATTGTACCACTGGGGTGGATGTTTCATCCGGTTATGAAACTCCCCCCAGTAAATATATTATAAACCCATTTTCAAAATTTAAAATACCCACTACTTCTTCTTCCTCGCTCTAGACAATATCATCACCATTTTTGAATATCAAACTCCTCCATTTCTCAATCATTTTAAAAAATGTAAACATGAAATTTGTTCTAAATTTCACCACGAATTCAACCATGCCATTAACTTTAATTAACACTCAAAGATTAAAAAGAATTTTACTCAGTACCAAAAATGAACCCTAACTGGTCAGAGCATCGATTCTCACTCCACAAGATACATAAATGAAAAGTAATCATATGGTTAGTTTAAGGATATTGATATCTACATTTTATCTTTAGAAAATAAATGCAAATGATGCTTGTACAGAGATTTCAAAGTTTGGAAAACTTACCTCTTGATACAAAATTTCAATGCCCTCTACACGACCTCCAGAGGTGAAATGATGATTTGGTTAGCTTGCTTGGACCCTGAGGAAGCTGTTTGGATGCTGACTTGGTGCTGAGAACTTCTGGATACTTCTGACCAAGTCAACTTGTAGGTGTGAAAAGTGAAAATCGTGTATGATGAAGATGACGTTACAATGATGAAACATGAGTTTAGATCACTTGTATATGATGTGTGTAATACGATAGGAGAACTGACTTTACTGGTTTTGCACTTTATCGTAAATGTTGCGGATAGCAAGAGTCGCCACCGACTTTTATTTTATTTAATAAAGGAAAGGGTGAAAAGAACATGAAAGATCTTTTGAGAATTTTTCTGAGTAAGGGGGTAGGTTATGAAAAGGGAAGGTGTTAGAACCCTTTTCATCCATAGTTATCTACAGGCTCTTATTTGCTAGCTCACTTTGAAAAATTCTTTTTGTGTAACTGTATTTTGAAAATATTTTGAAAAGATGCCTTAGTGCGGTAAACTTTGTAATGATTCTCGTATCGTTGAGAATGCATACAAAGTGTTTTGTCTTTGAAAATATTTAGAAAAGAGATCATATATGTGAGCTTTTTATTTTATTTTATGAGCAAGCAACTAGAAGCTATCTACCTACTCAAAAGGTCTATGTTCTTTTCCCTAATTTCCTCTAGATAGTGCTAGCCTACCATTAGTTGGTAGGTAGCACTATCATTGGATGTTTCGAGGGACAGGCGCGGGTAATCATACAGTCACAAAAGCAACTTGTAGGACACTTTAGCAATTATCCTAAGGTACTAATATCGTTTACCGAGGCATTATCGAGTGGCTATGATATTTTAACCAAAGGATCTTTTCTAAAACATCCCACGTTTGAGAGACATGACTGTTGTTTTCCGAAGGCAACAAGTGGGGGTATCCTAGAGGTGCGCATGTGCGAAGTGTGTTATGTTTCAATTATTTTTATCTTGGATGTTAGGTTTTATAACGTTTTCTTTTAAGTCTTACCATGCAATCCTATTAAGCTAGCTGTTAAATATATAGGTGCGGAACGTAGAAATGCGGGAAAGTAAACTACGCTATTACATCGCTTCGGGGATGAGGGAGTACAAACCATAAATGGGGGGAAAAGTAAAGATATCCTAGTTTAAACTATTACATCCTTTTTGACAGTCACAATATTTGTAAATGTGATAAATAAGCAAACGAGCGGAGATGGAAAGGGGAAAGGTATAAAACCCTAAAAATTCTAAGTACTTAAAAAAATATTTTTGGTGTTTTTTGTTTAGAAAAATAATTGAAGTGATCAAAACCTAATTCTAATTAATTTTTAATTGATAAAAAAATTCAAAGTGATTGATTTAATTAATTTTTATTTGTGAAAATCAAATTAATTAATTAGAAATCTAAATCTATTTTTTAATGATTATATATATATATATTATATATATATATATATATATATATATATATATATATATATATATATATATATATATATATATATATATATATATATATATATAATGAAATTAGTTAAGAAGAAAAACAATTAAAAGAAGAAAACAAACGGGCTTGCTTGTATGAAATTGGAGAGGTGTGGAAAGAAAGTTGCTTGGGCCTAAACCGGGCCAGCCCAAATACTACACGTGATTCAGTACAACTGGATCCACACGTTCCATGGTGCGCCTGTCGATCCAGAGCGTTGGACTTGAAGTCTTGAAATCTGATGGCCTAAACGTGAAGTGTACCATGCGCGTTAGCCTTGTTAGCACTGGATCTGAAATGAAAACATGAAAGAAAAAAATATTCCAAGGACAGGGATCGAACCCATGCCCTGACACACCAACACTTTAACACACACACACACTTACCGCTGGGGCGGCCACTATATATGATATTAGAAATTAAACAATAAAAACAAATATTAAATCTGATTTTGTTGATCGAAGAAGCGCCAGAGCCCTAGCTCCGGCCTGGCTTTCTACCAAAATCTACAAAAATACGTTAAAGTGAAAGATCTAATGACCTAGATCCATTAATTAACATCCTGCAAATCCAATGACTTGGTCAAGAAGATCTAAAAATGCTTGTATTGTCCAGATCGAAGCCCAGTCTCTTTTTGAGCCCTAACAATGGAAAAGTGTGATTTCAGTGTTAAACATATCATGTCCCACGTCAAACTTGTCCTAAAGATTCACATGAGCAGATCAAACATATTAGAAATGACTAGAAATGCAAGAAATTATAGTTTCAATTTTTTACCAATTTAAGAATTGGCGTGACGAAGAAACAGTGTTCTGGTGCTCGAGGAGTACATCTATGGATCTAGATCAACTCCTTTAATCTTCAGGAGTTTGATGCTAGCCTTACTTTCGAGTGAGAGGGGTTGGAACCTAAATTACAAATTCAAACACTCTTTTTGATTTTGTGGAATTTTTTAGTGGCTCTTATGCAGTGTTTTCATGTCCTTCTACTACTGCCTTGCTTGCATTATATAGAGAATTGGAATGGCTCAGCATATATGGAAGGAGATCAAGCCATGATGGCCCTCATCAAACAAAATAAAACTCTTTTGAAAACTTTCCATTTTTATGAATTCTTTCCTTCTTAGGTCCTTGCACGAGTTGGCATGTTGCTGGCTTGTACTTGGGCCTTAAAGCTGACCAAAAACCAGGCCCATATGCATTAGCCCATAATTTTATGATTTTATTCAATTTATTTTGAATTTATTTGAATAAAAACAAAATAAAGCATAAATAAAATAATAAGAAGGTATATGGAAAAGTATGAGTGAACTTAGGAGTCTCTCTTAAGGTCATGAGCATGTATGAAGCTCAAAAAGTTAGGCCATAAGTTCAAAATCTCAAGCTTGTTCATTTTGCATTTCATGAATTCCCTCCAAAATTCCCAACTTGTGAAGCTCATAACTTGCTCAATTTGCATCTTTTGAAGATAATCTTGGACTTTTTGAAAATATCAGGATGTCCTCTACATTTACTCTTTTGATTATTTTTTCATTTGGAGAATATATCTTAATGTAATTTGCTTTGACAAAAAGTGTCTTTTGTTGACTTTTGAAAATGACCTATAATGTATTAGCTCATATCTTTCAAATGAAGCATTTTTTGGACTTCAGTATAAATACAAAGTTGTAGAGAATTGAATTTTCTTCAAATTGGGATTTGGTTAGGGAAAATTTGATGAAGCATGTGAAAGTTATGCTTGGTCAAAGTTCAGTTGACTTCTCCTAAGGAAACCCTAATTTGACAATTCTTGACTTTTGATGATTTGAGATCTTTCCTTGAGGAATCATGATCAACCCTTGATCAAATGATAAATGTAACTTCAAAATGTTGATGTTGACCAAAAATCTTGAAGTTTGACTGTATGTTGACCATAGTTGACTTTTTACCCTATGTAGTTGATTTTCAATCATTTTGGCCAATGACTGAGAAAACTTGTGATGTAGGACTTGAAACTTGACATAATCACTATTGAGGACCTATGAAGAACCATGGAAGCCACTTGAGACCTTTTCAACCCAAATTTCGTTAAGAAACTCAAAACCCTAATTGTAGACCTTTGGCTTAGGAGGAGCATTTGACTGGTCATCCCTTGAGATTCTTGAGTGTTCGAGAAGCCTTGAAATTCCTCGAAGAAAATGAGAAGGAAAATTTTTGGGCACAACAGCTTCCCCTGTTCAATCTTCTTAAACCTGAAGAGTTAGATTGGTATGTCCATCATTTTTAACTTGAAGGTAGAAGAGGATTGAACACCTAAGTGCCCAGAAATTTACACTCGATTGTGCAAGAAGTAATGATGTCGGTTGATTTTATCGGGAATGGGCTTATAGATGAAATTTGGAGAGGTGACAAAGAATTGTCAGAGATGGGCTTAGAGATTCCATCCGAAGTATACATTACCTTCAACTGGAATAAGTATCAGAATAAATCTAAACTCGATTTAATTTGAGCCAGTAGAGGTATATGTCTGTCTTCAATTGGAAGAAGTATCAGAATAAATATATGCTTGATTTAAACTTAGCCAGAAGATATCAATGCTATTATTTATCTAGAGGAAGTATCAAAATAAACCTATGGTCGATTTAAACTGAGCCAGAAAATGTTTCCTTGACTTTAACTGGGAGAAGTATTAGAATAGATCTATGATTGGTTCTATATAAGCCAGAAAATGTCTTCAACTGAAAGAAGTATCAAAATAGATCAACGCTCGATCTAAGCTGAGCCAGAAGAAAGTCTACTGGAAGAAGTATCAGAATAAACTTATGCTTGATTTAAACTGAGCCAGAAGATATCCAAGCTATTCTATATCTATAAGAAGTATCAGAATAAACCTACGATCAATTTAAACTGAGCCAAAAAATGTCTTAAAATGGGAGAAGTATCAGAATAAGTCCACGCTTGATTTAATCTGATCCAGAAGATACTTGTGCTCATTTTTATCTAGAAGAAGTATTAGAATAAATCTAGCTTGATTTAAACTGAGCAAGAAATATCTGCTGAAAGAAGTATCAGAATAAATACACGCTTGATTTAAACTGAGCCAAAAGATTTTTACGACTGATTTCAACTAGGAGAAATATCAAAATAGTTCTATGGTCGGTTCTATCTGAGCCAAAAGATGTATATGTTCGACTTTAATTGGAATAAGTATCAGAATAAATCTATGGTCGATTTAATTTGAGCCAGAAAATGTCTTCAACTGGAAGAAGTATTAGAATAGATCTATGCTCGATCTAAGCTGAGCCACAAGAATGTCTACTAGAAGAAATATCATAATAAATCTACGCTTGATTTAAACTGAGCCAACATATATTTATGCTTGACTTTAACTGGAAGAAGTATCAAAATAAATCCATGCTCAAATTAATCTGAGCCAGAAAATGTTTATGACCGTCTTTTACTCGAAGAAGTGTCAGAATAAATCTAAATCTTATTTAAACTTAGCCAGAAGATGCTATCTTTGAGATTGTGTTATATGTGTTTCGTATGCATATTCTATGATGTTTGTAAATGATGTATGAATGTGAAATGTTGTTGAAATGTATTTGCAAACTTGAGCAGCATCTTTGATTGGAAATATAAATCCCTGACTGTTGCTGAGGATGAAGAGTATGTGTATCTTCGATCTTTTAGGGATTGTTTCTGCTAGGGATTCTTGCTCTCAGTTTGAGGAAACTCTGCAAGGGAATGTTGATTTTTGCTTGGGGAGAAGATTCCAGGGACATTGGTGTTCCTTGCTCTATTGGGGATTATAATTCTTGTGTACCCTGACTGGGGATAAAAGAGATGGATAACCTTTCGAGGTGCTGTTTACCTGAGTTTCTGATATGGATATCGACTCATCTGGAGAGATTAAGGTTGAAGATATATGGTCCAGTTTCAAACTTAGTAGCAACTCTCTGGGGATAGAAATCCGGGTTGTTCCTTTGCTGGAGACAGGAATCCTGCCGGTAATCTATGGTATAAGTAGACTCAAGCTTGGGAGATTGAACTACACTGGGGAGATAAAATATGTTGGGGAAATAAAACCTGTTGACGGAAATCTGAACTCCGACGGGGAAGTAAACCCTGTTGACGGAGGAATACTCTTCTAAGGAAACACCCTTGCTGAGGGAATGAGCTCTGCTAGAGAGAAGTAGTCTGCAGGGAATTTTACAGTTTTGAAAACTCAGCTAGGGAGAAGAATCTCCATAAACTTATAATGATTGGGACTCTATAAGTGAGTAATATTGCTGGGAAAATATAATGTTTCTTTATCCGCTAGGGGAATTGGCTGGTGAGTAAGATAAGACTAATTTGGGGATATTCCCGTGGAAGTGGCTCTGTGGGGATTTGTAGATAGCTCAAACATTATCCCAACTCCTAGAGTCTTGAGTAAATGCTTATTCATGTTTTTATGCATTTGTTAACAGTCAATTGTACTCATATGCATATGCTCATTCAAGTTTAGTTATTGGACGCTCTTGCACACAAAACAGAAAAATCAAAAACAAAGAGTTTGAGTTTTGGAATTGTATTTCTTATTTGATAGTATGCCCATAAATGGGCAATTTTGTACAAAGAGACAGAGATCCCAATAAGGGGAAATCATCATAAAATGAAAATAGTACAAACTATAAACAAGATAAATAGCTATGTGGAAATAATATCGTTGGATTCGAACTCTCCCATTGCCCCTATGTCTTCAAGCATCTCATCCCATGTTGTCGGAAGAAAGTGAGTGAATTGGTCTGTATCGTTTGAACTTTGACTTTGGTAATAAAGCTTGTTGTAATTGATCCAATAGGGACATAGTCATACACTTTAATCCCTAATTTTTACCTGGACCTCCCTTTCGGGTTTTCAGTCCACCAGGATACCCTTTTTTCTCAAGCCTCCTTTTTCAGGTTTTTGACTTGTCGGGTGTATAGTCTTTTATATATATCCCTGATTTTTTCCCGAACCTTTTTCGTTCGCCCGGATGCCCTTATTTGTACCTAGGCCAGTCAACCCATCGGGTCATTTTTATGCGTAGTATCTTTTGACTATGTCCACATTCACAGGGTGCGGGAAATCTTTACCGTCCATGGTGGTCAGTATCATAGCTCCTTCAGAAAATATTTTCTCGATTACAAATGGCCCTTCATGAGTAGGAGTCCATTTTCCCCTGGGATCACCCTGCAGAAGAATGATGGGCTTTATTACCAAGTCACCAGCCTGATATACTTGATGCTTGATCTTCTTATTGAATTCCTTGATCATGCGTTGCTCATACATCTGACCATGACAGACAGCCGTAAGCCTCTTCTCGTCAATTAGATTTAGCTGATCCAACCTGGTCCTAATCCACTCGTCTTCTTTAAATTAGATTTAGAGAAGGAATCTGAACCTCGATAGGTAGTACAACTTCCATACCGTAAACTAGAGAAAATGGGGTTTCCCCAGTTGATGTTCTAACCGAAGTGCGGTAGCCGTGAAGAGAAAACGGTAACATCTTGTGCCAATCTTTGTATGTCACAACCATCTTCTGTACAATCTTCTTTATGTTCTTATTGGCGGATTTAATTGCGCCATTCATCTTAGGTCGATACAGAGAAGAGTTGTGATGCTTGATCTAGAATTGCGTGCAGAGTTCAATAATAATGGTATTATTGAGATTAGTACCGTTGTCTGTGATGATCCTCTCGGGAATGCAATACCGACAGATAAGGTTATGTTTGATGAACTGGGCGACCACATTCTTGGTAACAGAGGAGAACGAAGCTGCTTCCAACCATTTTGTAAAGTAATCAGTGGCGACCAGGATGAAGTGATATCCGTTAGAGGTAGTAAGCTTGATTTCTCCAATCATATAAATTCCCCACATTGTAAATGGCCAAGGAGCAGTCATGACAGTCAAAGGTACTGGAGGCACATGAACTTTCTCAGCATAAATTTGGCACTGATTATAAGTTCTCTAGTGACGGTGACAGTAAGTTTCCATAGTCGACCAATAGTAACCAACTCTCAAAATATTTTTAGCCATGGTATTCCCACTGGAATGAGTATCGAAGACACCTTTGTGCATATCTTGTATAATCTCTTCTGCTTCCTTCTTGTCCATACAAAGAATCAGGGTTAAATCATGTTTGCGCTTGTATAGAATTCCATTGCTCAGGAAAAACTTAGACGAGAACCTCCGTAGGAATTTCTTGTCATTAATTGATGCCCGTTATGGGTATTCTTGAGCCTCAAGGTACCTTTTTACTTCATGAAACCAAGGTTTTTCCTATACTCCATCAGTGTTAATTTTATAGCAGTCTGTTGGTTCGTCGAATCTTTCAACGGTAATTCAGGGAGCCTCATTGTCCCATCTGACTTTGAACATGGATGACATCGTAGCCAATGCGCCTGCCAACTGATTCTCTTCTCTTGGTATATTCTCAAAAGTAATCTCCTCGAAATACGAAATCAAGGTTAACACATGTTCTCCGTAAGGGATAAGGTTTGGATGCTTCGCGTCCCTATCTCTCTTAACCTGACTGATCACCAAATCTGAGTCTCCATACACGCTTAATAACTTGATTATAAGGTCAATAGTAGCCCTAAGACCCATGATTCACGATTCGTATTCAGCCATATTATTGGTGCAATCAAAGCAAAGTCTGGCGGTGAAGGGCGTATGGCAACCTGCGGGGTAGATTATCACAACACCAATTTTGTTGCCAAGTGCATTGGAAGCTCCATCAAAAATTATAGTCCATCGGGATCCTAGATCAGGTCCTTTATATGATCCAAGTTCTTCACAATGTGTTACTAGCATAATGTTCTCGTCCGAGAATTCAAAGTTCATAGACTGATAGTCGTCTACAGCCTGATGTGCCAAATGTCGGCCAACACACTTCCTTTGATTGCCTTTTGAGTGGTGTACTTGATATCATATTCTATTAAGACCGTCTTCCACTGGCCTATTCTTCCAGAGAGAGCTAGCTTCTTGAATATATATTTGATGGGATCCATTTTAGAAATCAACAAGGTAGTATGGGTCAACATATATTGTCTTAGTCGGTGAGTAGCCCATGCCAAAGCGCAACAAGTTTTCTCGAGAAGTGAATATCTTGTTTCATAGTCGATACATTTTTTGCTATGGTAGTATATTGTATGCTCTTTTCGACTAGACTCCTTATGCTTCCCCAGTACACACCCCATTGAGTTCTCTAGCACTGTTAAGTACATGATTAGAGATCGTCCTTCAACTGGTGGCATCAGAATAGGAGGTTCTTGTAGATACTCCTTAATTTTACCAAAGTTTATTTGATAGTCGTCGTTCCATTTTACTACTTGATCTTTCTTCAGCAGCTTGAAGATCGGTTCACAAGTAGCAGTCAGATGAGAAATGAAATGGGCAATGTAATTTAGTCGTTCTAAGAAACCTCTGACTTCCTTCTCGGTACGGGGAGTCGGAATTTCCTGAATAGCCTTTGCTTTTATAGGATCAACCTTAATACCTTTACCACTGACGACGAAACCCAGGAGTTTACCGGATCTTACCCCAAAGTGCACTTGTTCGGGTTTAGCCTCAGTTTATACTTCCTCAGTCTTTCAAACAACTTATGCAGATGATCAATGTGCTCTTCTTCAGTTTGTGACCTTGCTATCATGTCTTCAACATAGACCTCTATTTCATGGTGAATCATGTCATGAAATAAGGCTAACATGGCACAATGATAAGTTGCCCTGACTTTCTTCAACCTAAAAGGCATAACCTTGTAACAGAAGTGCCCCACTGTGTGATGAAGGTAGTTTTCTCAATTTCTTCAGGCGCCATCTTGATCTGATTATAACCCGAGAAGCCATCCATGAAAGATAATACCTTGTGTTGAGCGGTGTTGTCAACCAAAACATCAATATGTGGTAGTGGGAAGTCGTCTTTGGGGCTTGCCCTAATCAGATCCTTGTAATCTAGGCATATACATACCTTGCCATCTTTCTTTGGTACCGGAACAACATTAGCAACCCATTGAGGATATGATGATATTGCTAAGAACCATGCGTTTAATTGTTTCATAACCTCGACTTTGATCTTTTTTGACATTTCAGGACACATGCGACGAACCTTCTGCTTAATTGGAGGCAACACTCTTTCATCGGCAGAAGGTGAACCACAATATCTGTATCGAGCCCTGGCATGTCTTCGTATGACAAAGAAAAAATTTCAACGTATTCATGCAACATTTGTATTAGTCTTTTCTTGACATTGCTCTCTAAGTTGGCGCTGATCTTAACCTCTTTCATGTTTGTCTCGGTACCCAAGTTTCCAACTTCGACCAGTTATTCATGTGGTTGGGTAGCCTTTTCTTCTTGTATCAAGAGTATAGCAAGTTCTCCAGGTATTCCATAATCTACCTCACATTCGTCCTCGGCTTGGTAGATACGATTTTCGAAGTCATATGCGACAATAGCAGAATCGTTATCAACGAGATCTAGAGTGGATGAGGATCTGCAATGTAGTGTGTGGGTGTGTGTAAGAACATATAGCTATTTTGAAAATTCAATAAGATAAAAGAAAGACAGAGATCACAAAATTTGCATGCAAAACGTCCAATGTTTTTATTGAATGAACAGATGTTTATGAATTATCAACCCTTTAACAAATGAACCATTATATCCCGGGTAAGACACGAGGTTTAAAGTCATTGTTTATTACATAGCCAAAAACTTTTGAAAATAATAAGATAGGAATATAGCTATTACTCCTAGCTAAAGGAGATAATAAATATTTCTTTTTCCTTCCAATTATACAATCCATTGCCAATGGTAGGGAATATCCAATTGTTGAAGTCACAGTCACTATCAGCATCCTATATAGCATTGACCTCGTTGTTACTAATACAGAACAGAGGTCTCCCAGCACGAGTGCGTCGAACAGCCCTCTGACCTTCTGCAGTAAAGCCCAGACCAAACTTGTTAGATTTAAAAGGGATATCAGGTAGCTGAACCCAAATTATACTACCACCTTCTTCAATAGTAGTGTGATACGGTGGGAGAACTGACTTGAGGGTTTTGCGTTTTATCGCAAATGTTGCGGTTAGCAAGAGTCGCCAGCGACTTTTATTTTATCCAAAAAGGAAAGGTGAAAAAGCATAAGAAAGAACTTTGAGATTGTTTCTTGAGTTCGGGGGGTAGATTATGAAAAGGGAAGGTATTAGCACCCTTTTCATCCATGGTTTTCCATGGGCTCTTAGTTACTTGCTAGATCACTTTCTTTTTTTGTTTTGAAATTGTGCTTTGTGTGGTTTTGAAAGTATTTTGTAAAAGAGGCCATAGTTTAGGAAATCTTTGTAATGATTCTCGTTCGTAAGAATGTATACAAAGATGTTTGTCTTCTTGAAAATGTTTTTCGATCTTTGTAAGATGTTTGGAAATGTGTGTGTTTGTTTTGAAAATAGCAAGGATAGTTGTTTTGAAATGAAGCAAGCAACTAGAAGTAATCTACCTACTCAAAATGTCTTTCTTGTTCATTTTCTTTTCTTTTGATATTGTTGTCTTACCATTGATTTGGTAAGCAACCCTATCTTTAGATGTAAACGGGACGGGCGTGGGTCATCGTATAACCATGATTAGAAATGTTGCAAAGTATCTTGGCATTTTTTTTGAGGGACTAAGATCATTTTTTAAGGCAACTTTGAATAACGTCATCGAGGGACTATGATCTTATACTTGTTTGTTTTTGCCAGGATACTTCGCATGCGTAATATGGCCATTTTTTATGTAAGGCAACCAAGTGGAGTAACCCTAAGGGTTCTTGTGTGAAAGTGTATTATTTGCATGCTTGATTTTGTCTTGGATTAGGGTTTTCTATTTGATTTGTTTTGATATTTCCATTCAAACCCTAATTACTAGCATGGTATGTAAACGCGTTAAATTGCATAATTTAAATATTACTACGCTATTGCAACATTTTATGGGAGGGTGTATAGAAATTATGAATGGGGATTTGCAATAATGTAAATCTAATTAAGCTATTACAACCAAATAGAATTTGTACGGATATTTGAATAAATAATATACAATATAAATATGCAATGGTATGTATGCAAGAAAAAGATTTTTGTTTTGTTTTTCATATAAAGAAGAGTTTTGAATTAAACCTAATAATATTAAAAAGGAAATTACTTCTTGAAAAGTGGTAAACCCTAATTTCTAACTTAAGAAAATAAAGTTCTTTAAGTATTATTTTTGTGTACTTTTT
Organism: Vicia faba; assembly: GCA_948472305.1. NCBI lineage: Eukaryota > Viridiplantae > Streptophyta > Magnoliopsida > Fabales > Fabaceae > Vicia > Vicia faba. The sequence continues at coordinate 320,499,059 of OX451736.1, read as the reverse complement.
GTCTTAAAATAATAAATAATATTTATGAAAATATTTAATCTCTTTATATGTCAAAATAAATATTTACAAGTATGAAGAAAAAAGGATAAAAATATATCTAAGTCTATTTTATTTTACAAGTTTATTTAAGAAAAATAGTTAGTATATAAATTAATAAAAATATTTTTTATGTGAAAATAAAATAAAATAAACAAAATGCAATATTTATCATGTTTTATATTTTTTATGATTTTTTATGTTAAAGAAAATATTTAATGAAATGAACAAAAATAAAATAAATAAATGAAAATAAAATTGGGCCAGGGGTGTCCTGAGTAATCAGGAGGTAACATTAGAAAAAACATAAGCCCAAATGAACCAATGCCCAGCGCTGCAAAAATGAGAAAAATGGCAAAAAATGAGAAAATATACAAAAGGCGGGCACCAAGGCTCGAACCCATGACCTTGGCATTCTCAGCGCGCTGCCTTGCCACTGGGGTGGCTGTACATCCGTTAGTTCATATGAAATAAAAAACACATAACACATAACGCCTTATTTCCCTGTACTTCATCTTCTTCCTCAAGCTAGCCAGAACCTCTGTATCTTTCTCATTTCTCCATGAAAATGGTAGTACTTTTTCCCACGATTTCAACCATGTAACTCATGTAAACTATCAAGAAAAGATCAAAGCTAATTTCAATGGCCCTAATTTTAAACCTAATTTTTACAGGAATTTGAAATCTAAAATTCTCTATACATAATGAACATAAATGAAATCTATGCATATGGTTGGCTTTAGCACAATAATATCTACATTTTCCTTTCACAAATCGAGACCAATGGATGTCTGTATGAAGATATAGATGTTAGAGTTCTTACCTCCTTCAACTGAGATCGTGAATGGAGTTTGAGTGAGTTTTATGAAGTCCTGAAGATTCCTTTAGCTTTCTTGAACCTCCCTGAGTGTGTTCCAATCCTTGCCTTGCTTTAAAAGTACCTGAATCTCTCTATCCAAGTCAACCTGCAAGCTTAAAATGCAAAAATGGCAGATGGAGAAGGAGGAGTTACAGTGAAGGGGTGATGGTTTGGAACACTTAGATATGAGGTAGGTTAAGTGTTTGAGTGATTAGAACTTGAAACACACGAGTAGATTTTTGGATTGCTATGCTTGGTCTCAAATTGCAAGTTATGACATGTTTTTGGTGATAGGGAGTTTTAGAGAGTTTCTGGCCTTGAGAAATCGTGTGTTAGGTTGAAATGTGTTTTTGTATAAGTATTGATAAGGTTTCAAGTCAGCTCCACAATAGATTTCTCAATTGTAGGCTTTTTGCTCTATTGCTTGTCCTTTAAGAAAAGTGAGGAGACAACTCTCTACATGCTTGTACAGGCCTGCTTGGAGTTGGTACAAGTCCTAGACAACTTGCTTTTGGTTTATAGGACTTGTGTGTGTAGAGAGAACAGGTGCAAAGCTCAAGAAGTGAAAAGTTGCAAAAGTTATGCTTTACTAAAATGGAAATGACAACTTTGTGTCATTTATGGAATTAAAGTTTGGACAAAGACTCTTATGCTTGGGTTAAGGCTTTATCAACTGTATAATAACTAAATTATGAAGTTAGAAACAATTTTTATACTTGTAAAGCAAGGATTAGGCAGCATAGGTTCAGATTTGAATTTTGTTCTTCATGGAATGGCTTGAAATCAAAGTGAGAAATTGCCAACTTCATCTCTTCGATTCTCCTTAACCAAAAATGATATCAAGGAGTTCTTAGACATTTTGGAAAGATTGAAATGTGCTCCATAAATATTCTTTGAAATGCATTTCAATATTCCTTTTGGAACTAGGTGAAAAGTTGCCATGAATTTAGGTCAAAAACCTGCCTAAATTAGGGAAAAATTTCACTAAGTTATTTTAGTTCATGGGCATGTATTCACAAAATTATATCCTGAGATCTAAGCATCTTTAGGAGAAAATGTATGGAGAAAATTTGTAGATTTCATGGAGATATACAACTTTCATTTTGGGAACTTTCTTTGAATCATCTTGTATCATGGTGAAAATTTGGCTTAAAGTTGAGAAAAAATAAGAAATTTTCTATACTTAGAAAAATTTCTAAGTTAAGAAAATTTCAAATTTCAAAACCAAATCTTCAATATTTGATTTCTTGATGAACAAGTTTCACATTTCGACATGTTTTGATGAATTGTGATCCTTGACATTTGATTTTGACCAAAAAGTCAAAGTTTGACTTTTCAGTATACAGTTGACTTTTGATCAGTTGACTGCAAATTTCATCTGTCAATCCAATGGATTTGCAATGTTTTAAAACATGTCATTAGGTCATGATGATGCAATTGATCCCTTGTAATCATGCTTCAAACCAATTGGTCATTTTCTAGGTCAAAAATCAGAAATTGCCCTTTCTCAGTCAAAACCCTAATTTTGACCATTTTTCCCTTTTGATGATTTGATCAAATATCTTGAGGAATTATGGTCCAAACTTGATCAAATGATACATATGAGTCTAAAATGTTGATGTGGATAAAAAATTATGAATTTTGACTGTAAATTGGCCATGGTTGACTTTTTACCCAATGTAGTTGATTTTTAGGTCAATTGTCCAATTGATTGATCAAAAATGAGATTCAAGGCTTAAAACTTGACATGAGTAATCTTAGGGGTCCATGATGATACTTGAAATTCAAATGAAACATTGATAGTCCAATAATCTTTGTGCAATACCAAACCCTAGTTTTGGGTCATCAGTGCAAGATGAGATGTCTTGAGCTGATCAAACCCTAATCCAGTCTTGAGTCAAAGAGATCTTGTGAGAAAAGTCTTGATAAATGAGAGGGAAAATTTTGGGGTACAACAAGTAGCTTTGGAGTCCTTCAAGGAAACCATCTTGTGCGTAGTTTTGGTGATCTTTGGGATGGCAGAAACGTCTTTAAAGACAGTAGGGGAGATCACATCAAAGGTTTGACAGGGTGTTTCAATAAATTCTCCATCCATCTCTATGTATCAGAACGAATTGAGGTGGATGACCATATATTCCTCTTCCCCACAAACAGTAACAATTTTCCGTTTTACCAGATATTTCAGTTTCTGGTGCAAGGTGGAGGTGACAACACCTGCCCCATGGATCCAAGGGCGTCCCAATAAACAAGAGTAAGTCGGTCGGATGTCCATCACATAGAAAATGGACTCAAATATTTGTGAAACCACCTTGATCGGGAGGTCTACCTCTCCATGCACCATTATTTTCGATCCGTCAAAGGCTCGAACTATGATATTACTGGGCTTCAGCATAGCCCCTTCACAATCTAGTCGGTCGAGAGCGTATTTGGGCAGAACATTCAGAGAAGAGCCAGTATCAATTAATACATGGGCCAATGTAGTGCCCATGCATTCAATTGTAGTGCCCCTGCATTCAATGGAGACATACAAGGCCCTATTGTGATTTCTCCCCTCCGGAGTCAAGTCAGCTTAGGAGAAGCCCAAACCATTATCAATTGTCAGACTAGCCACGTAGCTTCCAAGTTGATCAGCTAAAATTTCTTGCGGCAGATGGTCAGTCTTCAAGAACTTTACTAAAGCCTTCACATGGGCTTCAGAACACAGTAGTAAAGATAGGGTGAAGATTTTAGACGATGTTTTCCCCATCAGTTCCATAATTTTATAATCACTTTTGCGAATGATCTTCAAAATCTCTTCCAAATCTTGTCCAGAGGTATCCTTAACCGAAGTTTCTTTTGGCGCCTCCGTCTGGGCAGGCTCTATCACTGGCTCTTTACCCCGAGCCTCAGTAGTTGTCTTGGTAGGTGTGACTTGAACAGGCAGAGAGGTTTCCGGGGAAAAAAATCCTTCTACTTCTGGTATTTTTCTAGTCCCCACAATATTGAAAATACTGGGATCAACTTCTTCACCATCTTCATCGGACAACTCTTGCTTAACGCCATGGTAATAGACATCAGACCCATAATTCCACGGAATTTCCTTCTCTAAGGAGTATGTGATAGGCCCGGGCGTTGTAATAACCAAAGGAGTGGATTTCAGATTGGCGGTAATCCTTATAGGACCTTTGGAAGGGATCCTGAAAGGAGTACCAGAGCCATTAGGTTGGACCGCACAGTAATAACATCCTTCAACACAACCCGGAAATAAATCGGCCTGTAACAGATTCTTCTAAATTGTAGAGAGGGGAGTACCACATCATTTATAGAGGTAATGTACAACAAATCTTCAACAACACTTATGCCATTGTCATGCTTGGGCATAGGTGCGGTAATCACATTTGGAGTCTCTGGAGGATCAAACTCAATTTCTTTATTATCGATCATGTCCTGAATCTTGCTTTTCAGAGCCCAACAATTGTTGGTGTCATGACCAAGAATGTTTTAATGATAAGCACACCTTGCGTTTAGATTATACTTTGGAGAGGAGGTAATGGGATTCTGAGGAGGATCCTGTAGTGAAATGAGTTCAGCCTTCAACAAATGTTGTAACGCTTGAGATAAAGGCATGCCAATTTTGGTAAACTGCCTCGGCAGAGCGTCTGGCCTTCGTCGGTTACCCTACTGTTGTTGTTGAACAAGCGCTGGATTGGAAATCAACACCCTCCCACAGACTGATGGCTGTTATTTTTACTATGGCTCTTGTGGCTATAGACAGTATTGACTTCCTTTTTACCTCCAAATGGCTTCTTCATAGCATTAAAAGATGTAGCCATCGAGATCTTCCCACTCTTGATACCGCTTTCAATTCTTTCCCTTGTCAAAATAATCTCTGTAAAACCATACGAAGAGCTTCCAATCAATAGATTAAAGAATGGGCATGTCAGAGTGCCCATGAACATATCCACCATTTCCCGATCAGTCAAGGGGGGTTACACCCTTCCAGCCAAGTCTCTCCATTTCTGCGCATATTCTTTGAACCATTCATTAGAGCCCATGGACATATTCTGCAGTTGCACTCGAGTTGGTGACATGTCAGCATTATATTGATACTGCTTATAGAAAGCAGCAGCCAAGTCTTCCCATGTGTGAATATTGGTTCCCTCCAGCTAATAGAACCATTCCAGTTGAGTGCCAGCCAAACTTTCTTGGAAGAAATGGACCCATAACTTCCGATCAGTAGTGTCAGGTTGTATCTTCTGAACATACGACCTCAAATGGAGTTAAGGACAAGAGACCCCATCATACTTAGCAAAGACAGGGACCTTGAATTTATGTGGGATGACCACCCATGGAACCAGACCCAATTCACCAAAATCCAATCCAGGCACCTTCTGGATTTCCATAGCCTTGAGTCTGACCTCCAACTACTTATATTTTTCATCTGCAGTAGGATACCGTTCGTCAGAAAAATCTTCATCTTCAGGAGCATTGTTATAACCCTGATGGTTCCTGCCTTCATTCTTCTTCATATGAGACATCTTCCACCTGGACTGGTTAAGCAGAACCTTTGAACCTTCTCCCCATATTGAGGAAATCATCTGGCTTCTTGGTCTTCTTTTTCTTGGCGATAAGCGCCAACAACTCTTTTTGCCCTTGTGCCAGATTCATGAGAGTTTCTTGGAATTGTGCATGTTGAGCCTGGAGATCCTTAACAGTTTGTTCGAGGGCCATTTTTCTGCTGAAATAAACAACGAGAAAATGTGAAACTTGTACGAAAAGCCTGTTATGCGATGATGCATGATATGTAAATGCAAATTTTTTCAAGGACCATAGGAGATTTAAATTTTCTAACTAGGAGGAAACAAAAACAAAGATTTTATTAGCAAAGTTAAAATTACAATTGCCTTTTAGGCTTACAAGGAAATCAACAAGGTCTCAAAGAGACAAAAAAGTAAACTCCTAAAACATAAGACTCAAGTCTCCCATGGACGCTTCCTCTTTGTGTTGATCTATGCGTTAAGACTCTGCTCCTCATGAAGTTGCTTTGTGAGCTCCAACACTTTCTTCTCACTTGCATGGAATTGAGTCTCAAAGGTGTCCCGTTCTTTAGTTGAATCCAAGACTTCTGCAATTCTTCAAGGTTAGTAGGCATGTATGGATAGAGGATGGTGCGAGGAACGTCTCCTTTGATAACAAGCTCTATGATCATTGGTAAAATAGCTCGATATGGAATCAGGAGGTTTTGAGCGCGAGCTCGTATCCATTTGAGATAAGGCTCCAGAGGGATGGAATTCTTCTGTCCTAAAGCCTTACTATCAATCTTTCTTACCATGCCCCAAGCATGTATAAACCTTCAACGATAACCTCGAGGATCATTTTCATAATCGAGCACAATACCCTAGATAAGTGTGTCACGAGGACCATCTCTTCGAGCGTAACAAAACTGATGTAGAGCCAATGAAGGGTTGTAAGTAATACTTCCCCTAATTCCAAGGAGCAGAACATTAGAGAATTCCGCATAGCGATCAATGATAGTGACATCCTCATGAGATCGGGAACACTAGTAGATGTTTGCATGAGAAAGTGATATTATTCTTTGCGACCATCTCAAACCTTGTTCATTCTTCATTACCGAGCGAGGAAGGTGTTAAATAAACTACATGGATAGTAGAGGTATGAAACACATGAGAGTTCCTCGTATCTTTATAGTGCGAGTGTGAAGAGAATGTAGAATGTCTCCGAGCAAAGTAGGCACAGGATTACGAGCGAGAAAAATCTTGACGGCGTCCACATCTATGAGTTAGTTTGGATTAGGGAATAGTACTAACCCATATATTATAAGAGCCAAGATATCCTCACAATCCTAGAAACTCATAGCATCTAAGAATAATTGAGCCTTATCCAACAGAAATTTAGCCAGAAAAGCTTTGACTCCACTTCTCGTTTCCCAGTTGGATACAATGTCGGACCGCTTCAGATGTAAGGTTGCTGCAATAACTTCTGGTTTTAGAGCTTCCTCTAAATCGGTGAATGGCATCTGATCAAGAACAGGTACTCCTAGTAATTGAGAGGACTCTTATGTAATTGGTACCAAATGATAATCAGGAAAGGTGAAGTTGTGATATGCAGGGTCAAAGAACTGGAAGAGGACACTCGTCATATCTTCATCAAAACCCAGAGTAACCAGACTGAGTAGTCGACCATGCCTTTTGATAAATGAACAACTCTCGGGAACCCTTGAGACTAACTCTTTAAGTTGAGGAGGAACCCTTACAAAGTTAACCCAGATAGTGTTTCTACGAGTGGAATCCATAGTATGCAAAACATAACAAAGATAAATTCCCTGGTCCTTGAAATGGTCAGTAGAAATGAAATTGTATGAATGTTATGATGCATGATGTTATGTTCGAACAATTTAATCATACATAAGAAAAACACACAAGGCCTTAGGTTAAAGCTTGCATGGAGTTGTACGTAAGTACCCTCTTGAATTTTTAGTTGGCTCAACCTGTCCTAAAAGAAAGTAATCGGGTTCTAGGAGTCTCAATATCACAGATCTTTCTCTCGGGCATTGTTTCAGCACAAGTATCTGATTTGCAACCGAAATATCCTGAGAGTCCGACCTCAATGAGTGTAGTATCGAGTATCAACCAAATTCATTTTGCACCAAATCCAGCTATCTCACTACCTTCTAATGGCTAAGTTATGTTAAATAAGGTTCTAAGGTCAGTTAGTGCTTTATGACACCACATGGCAGCACATCATTCTCCTTGACTTAACTCTAGGGACACCGATACAAACCAATGTGTCGAACTAACGTAGCCATCACTTAAACATATTGGTGTACGCCGTAAAATTTTCACGATCTATTGCTACTTATCTAAAATGCCTCAGATTCGAGTATATGATCTATACAAGAATAACCCAAATACCTTTAAACATAAATCAGGCAACTCAAACAATGAAAGCATTTAAATGTGAACTATATCTAAGGTAACCCCACTTTAGTGTTACTCCCCACCAGAGTTTCCAGTTTTGTAATACGGTGGGAGAATTGACTTTACTGGTTTTGCATTTTATCGCAAATGTTGCGGATAACAAGAGTCTCCACCGACTTTTCTTTTATCCAATAAAGGAAAGGGTGAAAAGAACATGAAAGACCTTTTGAGAATTTTTCGGAGTAAGGGGGGTAGGTTATGAAAAGGGAAGGTGTTAGCACCCTTTTTATCTGTAGTTATCTACAGGCTCTTAGTTGCTAGCTCACTTTGAAAAATGCATTTTGTGTAAGTGTATTTTGAAAATATTTTGAAAAGATGCCTTAATGCGGAAAACTTTGTAATGATTCTCGTATAGTTGAGAATGCATACAAAGTGTTTTGTCTTTGAAGATATTTAGAATAGAGAGTGTATGTGTAAGAAATTGTTTTGTTTTGTGAGCAAGAAACTAGAAGCTATCTACCTACTCAAAAGGTCTTTTTCCTTTACCTCATTTCCTTTAGATATGTTATCCTACCATTATTTGGTAGGTAGCCCTATCATTGGATGTTTCGAGGGACAGTCGCGGGTCATCGTACAGTAACGAAAACAACTCGGAGGACACTTTAGCAATTATCCTAAGGTACTAAGATAGTTTACCAAGGCAGCATCGAAGGGTCATTGAGGGACTATAATATTTTAACGAAAGGATCTTTTCTAAAACATCCCACGTTCGAGAGACGTGACTATTGTTTTCCGAAGGAAACAAGTAGGGGTATCCTAGAGGTGCGCGTGTCCGAAGTGTGTTATGTTTCAGTTATTTTTATCTTGGATGTTAGGTTTTGTAATATTTACTTTTAAGTCTTACCATGCAATCCTATTAAGCTAGCAGTTAAATATATAGGTGCGGGAAAGTAAACTACACTATTAATCGCTTCGGGGATGGGGAAGTACAAACCATAAATGGGGGAAAAACTAAAGCAATCCTAGTTTAAACTATTACATCCTTTTTGACAGTTACAATATTTGTAAATGCGTTAAATAAGCAAATGAGCGGATATGGAAAGGGGAAAGGTATAAAAATCCTAAAAATTCTAAGTACTTAAAAAAATATTTTTGGTGTTTTTTGTTTAGAAAAATAATTGAAGTGATGAAAACCTAATTCTAATTAATTTTTAATTAATAAAAAAATATCAAAGTGATTAATTTAATTAATTTTTATTTGTGAAAATCAAATTAATTAATTAGAAACATAAATCTTTTTTTAATGATTTTATATAAAAAATGAAATTAGTTAAGAAGAAAAACAATTAAAAAAAGAAAACAAATGGGCATGCTTGTAAGAAATTGGAGGGGTGTGGAAAGAAAGTTGCTTGGGCCTAAACCAAGACAACCCAAATACTACATGTGATTCATTATAACTGGATCCACACGTTCCATAGTGCGCCTGCTGGTCTGGAGCGATGGATTTGAAGTCTTGAGATATGATGGCCTAAACGTGAAGTGTACCATGCGCACGCTAGCCTTGTTGTCTCTAGATCTGAAATGAAAAACATGAAAAAATAATATGCCAGGGACAAGGTTCGAACCGATGCCCTGGAACACCAACGCTTTAACACACACACACTTATCGCTGGGGCGGCCACTACATCCGATATTAGAAATGAAACAATAAAAATAAATATTAAATCTGATTCTGTTGATCGAAGAAGCGCCGGAGACCTAGCTCCGGCCTGGCTTTCTACCAAAATTTGCAAAAAAAAACATTCAAGTGAAATATCTAATGACCTAAATCCATTAATTAACATCCTGCAAATCCAATGACATGGTTAAGAAGATCTAAAAACGCTTGTATTGTCCAGATCGAAGCCCAACGGCTTTTTGAGCCCTAACAATGACAGAGTGTGATTTCAGTGTTAAACCTTACATGTAGCACGTCAAACATGTCCTAATGATGCACATGAGAAGATCAAACATATTAGAAATGACTAGAAATGCAAGAAATTATATTTTAATTTTTTTACCAAATTAAGAACCGGTGTGACGAAGAAACAGTGTTCTGGTGCCCGAGGAGTACAACTACGGATCTAAATGAACTCCTTTGATCTTTAGGAGGTAGATGCTAGCCTTAGTTTCGAGTGAGAGAAGATGGACCTAAATTACAGATTCAAACACTCTTTTTGATTTTGTGGAATTTTTGAGTGGCTCTTATGCAGTGTTTTTGTGTCCTTTTGCTCCTGCCTTGCATGCATTATATAGAGAATTGGAATGGCTCAGCATATATGGAAGGAGATCAAGCCATGATGGCCCTCAGAAAACAAAATAAAACACTTTTGAAAACCTTCCATTTTGATGAATTCTTGCCTTTTTGGGTCCTTGCACGAGTTGGCATGTTGCTGGCTTGTACTTGGGCCTTAAAGCTGACCAAAAACCAGGCCCATATGCATTAGCCCATAATTTTATGATTTTTTTTCTATTTATTTTGAATTTATTTGAATAAAAAAATATAAATAAAATAATAAGGTATAGGGAAAAGTATGAGTGAACTTAGGAGTCTCTCTTAAGGTCATGAGCATGTACGAAGCTCAAAAAGTTAGGGCATAAGTTCAAAATCTCAAGCTTGTTCATTTTGCATTTCCTGAATTCCCTCCAAATTCCCAACTTGTGCAACTCATAACTTGCTCAATTTTCATATTTTGAAGATGATCTTGGACTTTTTGAAAATCTCAATATGCCCTCTACATTTTATATTTTGATCATTTTTGCATTTGGAGAATTTATCTTGATATAAGTTGCCTTGAAAAAAAGTGTCTTTTGTTAACTTTTGAAAATGACCTATAATGTATTAGCTCATATCTTTCAAATGAAGCATTTTTTGGACTTTAGAATTAAAACAAAGTTGTAGTGAATTGAATTTTCTTAAGAATGGGCTTTGGTTGGGGAAAAGTTGATGAAGCATGTGAAAGTTATGCTTGGTCAAAGTTCAGTTGACTTTTCCTAAGGAAACCCTAATTTGAGTATTCTTGAAGTTTGACGATTTGAGATCTTTCCTTGGGGAATCATGATCAACCCTTGATCAAATAATGAATATTACTTCAAAATGTTGATGTTGACGAAAAATCTTAAAGTTTTACTGTACGTTGACCATAGTTGACTTTTTACCCCATACAATTGATTTTCAATCATCTGGGCCATTGCTTAAGCAAACTTGTGATGTAGGACTTGAAAATTGACATAAGAACCATTGAGGACCTATGAAGAACCGTGGAAGCCACTTGAGACATTTTCGACCCAAATTTCCTTGAGAAACTCAAAACCCTAGTTGTAGACCTTTGGCTTAGGAGGAGCATTTAACTGGTCATCCCTTGAGATTCTTGAGTGTTCGAGAAGCCTTGAAATAATGCCTTGAAGAAAATGGGAGGGAAAATTTTGGGGTACAACAATGTGTATGAAGTGTTTGGATGATAAAAGAGACAAACACACGAGTGGATTTGAAGTTGGGTGTTGGAAACTTCAAATGTGCAACAATGGTGGTTTCTTGGTGATTCTGAGTTTGAGAGAATTGAGAGTGTTTGAGAGCTTGTGAATTAGTTTCCTTAGAAATAAGAGGTGGTATTTATTTATGGGGAAATTTTTGAGGGCAAGGGATGATCAGGTTTGCAAGTTATCGAGTTTTGGCTTGGTTGAGATGTAACTTGTGATTTCTTGAGAAATCAAAGTTCCAATGCATAGTACTATGGCTCATAGAGTGGTTAGGAGATTTATACATGTTGCTTCTTGCTTTAGTGCTTGAGTGTGATCAGAGGAATCAATTTATGGGCTCAAGGAGTTGACAATTTCGTAAAGCATGCTTTATGGGAATGGAAATGTGATCTTTTTCCCAAAAATGGAATGATGCATTGGACAATGCTTGAATCAAATGGATCATAACTCAAAAGCTTGTGTAATATTCTGATTTAAGATATATTTACAAGTTTAAAGGTTTGCAAAGGGATATTACAAGGCATGGTGTGAGATTTGATTATGAGTTCATCAGAAAAATGGCCTATAATTCAAGAATGGAATGCCAACTTCATGTCTTTGAATCTCATAGCTCAAGCACCATCTTTTCATGCTCTTGGACATTTTGGAAATCCAGAAACATGATCTCCAAATTTCATGTTAACCATTTTGGCTAAATAAAATTGGAACTTGGTGAAAATTTGCCAAGAAGTTGAGATAAAAAATTGACCAAAACTTGTTGAAATTTTTTCTAAGTGTTGGATAAAAATATCACAACTTCATGGGCATATCTTTTAATCCAAGCTCTTTTTGAGGATCATCCCACATTAACAAAGTTATATAATTCTTCAATCCCTATAACTCTCATGTTGAAAGTTTACTTTGAATCAACTTGGATCTTAGTGAAAAATGGCCACGAAGTAGTGGCTTTGTTAAGAACAAAACAGTTAGAATTTTTCTAAGTGTTGGAAAATTTTCCAACTTTTGACTTTGGTTGAATTTTTTATTCTTGATGATCAGGTTTGATAGTTTTGAATGCTTTGATGATTCTTGATTTTTAAATTCCAATGTTTACCAAAAAAGCCAAAGTTTGACTTTTGTGTGACTGTTGACTTTTCATCAATTGATTCAATTTTTCAACTATCAACTACTTGTATATTTGGAAATGTCTTGAGCCATGTAATTAGGTCAATATGTTGTATTTGAGCACTTGAGATCATGCTTTAAGCCATTAGGTCATGCATTAGGCCAAAAGTCAATGACCAGTCATCTTCAATCAAAACCCTAATTTGGGAATTTCATGACCTTTGATTTTTTGAGGGCTTTCCTTGAAGAATCATGATCAACCCTTGATCAAATGATGAATATCACTTAAAAATTTTGATGTTAACAAAAAATCTTGAAGTTTGACTGTATATTGACCATAGTTGACTTTTTACCCAATACAATTAACTTTTAATCTTTTGAGCCATTGACTGAGCAAACATGTGATGCAAGACTTGAAACTTGACATAAGAATTATTGAGGACCTATGATGAACCATGAAAGTCATTTGATACTTTTTCAACCGAATCTTCTTTGAGAAGCACAAAACCATAGTTAAAGACCTTTGTTGAGGAGGTGGTTTTGACCAGTCAACTCTTGAATAGTTTAGAGTATTTAAGACCTTTAAGAGCATGATAAGGTATCTTGAATCATATTGTATTGAAAGTGGGAGGGAAAATTTTGGGGTACAACAATGTGTAATCCTCAATCTTGTCTAGAATGTCTCCACTAGGAATTTCTGCTTTCTGTTTGAGGAAACTCCATTGGGGAATTTGATTTCTGCTTGGGGAGAAGAGTTCAAGAAAATTGACCGCTCATTACTCTACTGGGGGAATTTAATTCTTATATACCCCGACTGGGGATAAATGAGATGGATAACCTTATGGGTTGCTTTCTGACTGAGTTTATGATATGGATGCTGACTTATCTGGGGAGGATAAGATTAACTGATATATGGTCTGGTTTCAGATTCAATAGAAACTCTTTGAAGATAGAAGCCTGGACTGCCCTTTGCTGGAGAGAGGGATTTTTCCAGTGATTTGTAGTAGTCAAAGGGATAGTCTCAAGCTGGGGAGACTAGATTTATTATGGAAATAAACCCTGCTGGTGAAATAAACCCCGCAGGAGAAATACTCTGCTGAGGAAATGCTCTGTTGAGGAATATGCCCTGCTGAGGAATTTTACAGCGTTGGAGAAATAAACTCAATTGGGGAAGAGAATTCATGTGAATTGTGCTATTGTTATAATCTATAACGAAGATTAGGACTCTGTAGGTTGGCGATATTACCGGGGAAAAGATCATACTCCTTTCTCTGCTAGGGGGATCTGATGGTGAGTATGATTAGGGTATTTCATACTTACGAGGAATATGTCAAGTTTGTGAAGATGACTCTGTGGGGACAATCCCATGGAGGTTGTTCTGTGGATATTTGTGGACGAATTGAATGTTATCTCGTCTCCTAGAGTCTTGAGTAAATACTTATTCTTGTTTTTATGCATATATTTGTTAACAGTAATCGTATTCATATGCATATGTTCATTCAATTTAGTCACTGGACGTTTTTTGCAAACAAAATAGAAAAAGTAAAATAAAATTTGAATTTTGAAATTGTGTTTATATTGATAGTTTGCCTATAAACATGCGATTGTTGTACAAAGAGACAAAATACCTAGTTAGAGGAAATCATTGTGAAACGAAAGGAGTACAAAGCAAAACAAAACATATAGCTACGTGTAAATGATCTCGTCAAGTTTCAACTATTCTATTGCCCATATGTTTTCGAGCATCTCATACCTTGTTGTCAGAAGAAGTTGATTGAATTGATCGGCACCATTTGAACTTGACGTTAGTAATAAAGCTGGTTGTAAGTGATCCAACGGGACATAGTCGTACGCTTTAATCCCTAATTTTTTCCTGGAAAACTCTTTCGGGTTTTTAGTCCACCGGGATACTCTTTTTTACCCAAGCCGCCTTTTCAAGTTTTCGACTTTTCGGGTGTAAAGTCTTTTGTATATATATATATATATATATATACATTTCCCTAATTTTTGTCCGAAGCCTTTTGGTTCGCCAGGATGCCCTTATTTTTGCCTAGGCCAGTCAACCTAGAAGGTCGCTTTTTATGCATACTTTCTTTTAACTATGTCCGCATTCACAAGGTGTGGAAGATCCTAATTGTCCATGGTAGTAAGTATCATAGCACCGCCCGAAAATATCTTCTTGATCACGAATGGCCCTTCATAGGTAGGAGTCCATTTGCCCCTGGGATCACCTTGTGGTAGGATAATATGCTTTTTATTACCAATTCACCATCATGATATACGCGATGCTTGACTTTCTTGTTGAAGGTTTTGATCATACGCTTCTGATACATCTGACTGTGGCAGACAGCTGCCAATCTCTTCTCATCAATTAAATTCAACTGGTCCAGCCTAGTCTGAATCCATTCGTCTTCGTCTAAATCAACATTTCTCATAATTCTCGGAGAAGGAATCTGAACTTCTGGACAACTTCCATACTGTAGACTATAGAGAATGGGGTTTCCCTAGTGGATGTTCATACTGAAGTGCGATAGCCATGAAGAGAAAATGGAAACATCTCATGCCAATCTTTGTATTTCACTGTCATCTTCTGTATAATCTTCTTAATGTTCTTATTGGCGGCTTCCACTATGCCATTAATCTTTGGTCGATACGGAGAAGAATTGTGGTGCTTGATCTTGAACTATGCTCAGAGTTCTGTGATCATAGTCTTATTGAGATAGGTATCATTGTGTGTGATAATCCTCTCGGGAATTACATACTGTGATACAGTGGGAGAACTGACTATGGTTTTGCGTTTGTTTTCGCAAATGTTTCGGTTGAGCAAGAGTCGCCACCGACTTTTTATTTTATCCTAAGGAAAGGTTAAAAAGCACAGCAAAAACCTTTGAGATGTTTTCTTGGGTTCGGGGAGTAGATTATAGAAAGGGAAAGTATTAGCACCCTTTTTATCCATGGTTATCCATGGGCTCTTAGTTACTTGCTTAGATCAACTTGCCTTAGTTTTCAATTGTTTGAAATGGTGCTTTGTGTGTGTGGGTTTGAAAATGTTTTTAAAAAGAGGCCAATGTGGTGGCAACCTTTGTAATGATCCATGTTGGGATGTATACAAAGGTGTACGTCTTTTGAAAAGGTTTTCATTTGTTTTTGAAAGTTGTTTTGAAAGTGTAGTGATGTGTGGTTTAGAAAATAGGCAAGTGTTTTGTTTTTGCAAGTTGGCAAGTAATCAAGAACTATATACCCTATATTTCTCAAAGATCTTTGCTACGTTTTAACCCTTTTAACAATTTTGTTCCACCATTGTATTTGGTGGAAAATCTTGTGTTAGGATGTGAACGGGACGGGCGCGGGTCATCGTTTAGACCATAATTGCAATGGTGCCAAGTATCTTTGGGCAATTTTCTTTTAAGGGACTTGATCATTTTTAGGCAACTTTCGAAAGCGTCATCGAGGGACTATGATCATTTGAATTGTGTTTGTTTTACCCAAAGAGACCTAACATGCAATATGGCCCATTATTGAAAGCAACAAGTGGAATACCCTAGGGGTGCAAGTGTGATTAGTGTTGTCCATTTTCATGCTTGTTTATCTTGAAATTAGGTCAAACTATTTTTGTTATTTTAGATTCGCATACAAACCCTAATTCTAGCATGGTATAATTAGAAAGCATTAAAGTGCGAAAAATAAAGTTCCTAAGTTATTACAACACAATATATGGGAAGGGGGGTACAAATGTTCAAATGGGGGTATTTTGACAAGGAATTTAAACCTAGACTATTACATCAAATTGAGAATTATACAAATTAATTAATGTACAATAATTAAATAAAATAAAAATAAATATGCAAGATGCAAAAAATGTTTTTTATATGTATGAAAAAAAGGTATTTTTATATGTCAAATAAACAAAATAAAAAGTATCAATTTTTGGATTTTTTTTATGTATTTAGGGAAAAACCCTAATTTATTAAATAAAAGTATTAATTATTTAATATATACAATATTTATTTATTATATACAAAAATAAAATGAAAATGAAGTATATTTGTAAAAAAGGTATTTTTAATGTTAAATATTAATAAAAAATAAAATGTATATATCTTGTATTTTTAACCTAAATATACTAATATATATGTAAATATTTATATTATATGATAAATATATTAAATATATAGAAAATAATAATATTTAGTATTTATATAAAAAAAGTATATTTTATATAAGATATTTTCAGAAGATAAAATAAAATAAAAATGGAAAATAAAATGTGTTTGCATTATTTTAGTATTTTTTAAATAAAAGTATGTAAGTATTTATTTATGTACAAAACATCAATTTAAACAAATAAATACCTAATAAATATAAAAATGGTGTAAAAATATTTTTTTATATTTTTAATATTGTGAGGAAAAATAAATAAGTCAGAACAAAAAAGAAAAGGTCAAAAAATCATGAAAATAAGCATAATGGGCCAAGGGGGTTTAAAAGTAACAAAAGGGTGCAAAAAGAAAGTCAACTCAGGCCCAGCCCAAGAAGACTTCATCTTCAACCTCAGAACATGTTTGAACAACCATCCACGCGCGTTTTCTATCTCCCAATTCCTGGACTTTCAAGCAAAACTCACAACATGAAAAATGTAGAGCATTAAAAGACGAATCCAGACATATAAAGAACTTGACTTAACTCTCTAAGATGAGAGAGAATTTCTTCTCCCCCAATTCCTGACCTAGTTTTTGTTCCAGGTTCAGACATTAAATTCTCACAGCACACATAATATAAATGAAAACTAATTACATGGGCATGTTCAGGGCTATAAATGTGACATATTTTCTTCACAAACCTAAAGCTAACAATGTCTGGATAGAGAGATACGAGTTCATGAACTTACCTGTTCAGTTGGAATCGTATCTGGTGATAGAGGTACTTTCAGTGCAAGGTGATGATTGGTACAGCTTCCTTGATGTCCAGGGATGCTATTCCAAGTTTTACTTTGCTTTGAAACTAGCTGAATCGAGTTATAGAACTCCACCTGCAAAACAGTAAAATGAAAATGGTGATGTTGATTGGGAGTGTTACAGGTCGTGTTTGAGGTTTGGAAAAGCTTCAAGGGATGTTGTGGGATGTGTTTGAAGTGTTTTTAGCAAGGATGCACGAATGGAATGAGTTATGGAACTCAATCTGCAGCAGGTCCCCTGTTTTGGCAGTTTGAGGGTGATTATGTGTTTGAGAAGATGTTGGAGATGGTTTGCTCGTGTTCTAGCTCAGAATGGATGTTTAGAATATGTTTGACAAGTTTGCTTAAGCCTTGGTTTACAGGAATGATAGTTGTGTGATGTTATGCTATGTTTCTTCTTACTTAAGCAACAAAAGGCCAAGTTGAGTTTCTAGCTTGTACAGGCCCCCCTAATGTGCTGCATACCTTGGCCTTGATCAGTGTAATTAGCTCATAAACTTGTGCCAAAGAGATTTGCACTGTACTTGCTTGGATTGCTAATCGACATAAAGTGCAACTTTTCTAAAATGGATATAATGCTTTATCTAAAAATGGCTTAGTTTAACATGTAATGCTTAAACACATAAAATAAGGCCTTGGCACAATGAGTTAGCATTAAATTATTGAGTGCAAATGGGATATAGGACCTGTAATCAAGGAAAGCAAGCTGAATTCAAAATGGCACAAATGTATGAACATGTAACTTGGCCAAATCAAAAGTGAGTTTTTCCCATCTTGCCAAATTCGATTCTCCCTAACCATGAGGTTGTTTGATGAGTTCTTGGACATTTTGGAAAGCTTGGAATGTGTACTACAATCCATCTTTGAAATGCAAATTGAAATTCCAAGTGGAAGTATGTGAAAAATGGTCTTGAAGTTAGGTAAAAACCTTGCCTAAAATAGATCAAATTTTCTCTAAGTTAAGAATGGTTTGGTACCCTTGTTCCAAAAATTGTAACTTGAGCTACAAGCTTCTTTTGGGAAAACTTTGTGAATAAAAGTTGTAGATTTTGCAATGGACTACAACTTTCATGTTTTGACTTTTGCTTGAATCCAAATGAATCTTGGTGAGAAAGTGGGACAAAGTTAGGAAAAAATTAGGGTTTTTCATAACTTAGAAAAATTCTAAGTTATGAAAAATCTTCATTTCAAACCCTAATTTGCAATTCTTGATTTCTTGATGAACAAGTTTCATGATTTGGCATGTTTTGATGAAAAATGAATCTTGACACTTGATTTTGACCAAAAAGTCAAAGTTTGGCTTTTCAGTATACAGTCAAAATTGATCAATTGACTGGGAAATTCAACTGTCAATCTTGTGCATTTGGGATTCTTTGAACTTGTTGAGCATGTCAAGACAATTCCATGGGGTCCTTGAGTCCATATGTGAGTTTTATTTGCCATTGGCTAGGTCAAACAGTCAAAAATTGCCTTTGTGCAGTCAAAACCCTAAAAATGACCATTTTGCCCTTTTGGTGATCTGATCAAATTTCTTGTGGAATTGTGATCCAAACTTGATCAAATGGTCCATGTGAGTTCATAATGTTTATGTGGGTCAATTTTCATGAGATTTGACTGTCAATTGGCCACAGTTGACTTTTTCCCCAATACAGCTGATTTCTAGGTCAACTGTCCAATTGACTGGGCAAAATTTGGAATCAAGACTTGAAACTTGGTATGGATAAACTTGGGAGTCCAACATGAAGCATGAAAGTCATCTTAGGCATTTTAGGTCAAAACATCTTTGTTCAAACACAAACCTTAATTTTGGGTCCACAGTGCAATGAGAAGTCTTGAGCAGAGAAAACCCTAACTAGATCTTGAGCTCCAAGGGTCTTGTGGTGAGAAAATGTTGAGGAAATGGGAGGGAAAATTTTGGGGTACAACAGTTGCCCCTGTTCAATCTTCTTGAACCTGAAGAGTTAGATTGGCAAGTTTGCCTTTCGTGACTCGAGGGTAAAAGGAGATTGGACACTAGAGTGCCCGGAAATTTGCACTCGCATGTTGGAGTATCAGCAATGTGATGTCGAAAATGGGCTTATAGATGCCATTTGGAGAGATGGTGGATAGGGATATGGGCTTATAGATGCCATCTGGAGACATGACAGAACCTTGTCGGGAATGGGCTTATAAATGCCATTTGGAAGTGTTGATCGCATAAGAGATTCCTTAGCGATAACTTGTGTATTTTGAGAGAGACAGGTTTTTTCCTGGCTTGTTACAGGTGTTTGATCTTTAATCTCCTCATGCAGACATGCCCTGGCTAGATACAGGTGTCGAATCTACAATCAGTTGCTCACAGATGTGCCCTGGCTGGATACAGGTATCGAATCTGGAAATAGTCGTTAACATATATGCCCTGGCTGGATACAGGAATCGAATCTGGAAATAGTCGTCAACAGATATGCCTTGGCTGGATACAGGAATCGAATCTTCAAACTCTTCAGATGTGCCCTGGCTAGATACAGGAATCGAATCCGGAATTGTGACAGTTGATAGATATGCCCTGGCTGGATACAAGAATCGAATCTGGAGAGAGGGTATCTGGACTTCAATTGGCAAGACTGCCTCCATGCCATAGACCAAGGAAAAAGGAGTTGCCCCGGTTGACGTCCTTGCTGAGGTACGGTACCCGTGAAGAGCAAATGGTAACATTTCGTGCCAATCTTTGTAGGTCACTGTCATCTTCTGCACAATTTTCTTGATATTCTTATTTGCTGCTTCGACAACCCCATTCATCTTCGGCCGGTAAGGAGAAGAGTTGTGGTGCTGTATCTTGAATTGCTCGCAGAGCTCAGTGATCATCTTGTTGTTAAGATTGGTACCGTTGTCTGTAATGATTCTTTCCGGGACGCCGTACCGACAGATCAGGTTATGCCAAATGAAACGTGCAATGACACTCTTGGTCACCGTGGCGTAGGAAGCTGCCTCAACCCACTTCGTGAAGTAATCAATTGCTACCAAGATGAAGCGATGCCCATTGGATGCCGTCGGTCGCATCTCGCCGATCATATCAATGCCCCACATTGCAAAAGGCCAAGGTGCCGTCAGGACATTCAGAGGAACCGGAGGGATGTGCACCTTATCAGCATAGATCTGGCATTTATGACAAGTTCGAGAATGTTGGTAACAGTCGACTTCCATTGTGGACCAGAAATATCCTGCCTGAAGGATTTTCTTTGCCATGGTATGTCCACTGGAATGTGTTCCGAATGTACCTTCATGCAGTTCTATCATGATCTTCTCTGCTTCAACCTTATCCATACAACGCAGTAGAGTTGAATCATTATTTCGTTTGTAGAGAATGTCGTTGCTGAGGAAGAATTTTGCCGCAAACCTTCTCATGAACTTCTTGTCGTTGACAGATGCACCTTCAGGGTGTTCCTGAGTTTCCAAGTATCTCTTTACCTCATGATACCAGGGTTTTTCAGTCACTGTCTCATCCTCAAGATTACAACAGTATGCCGGTTCGTCCAACTTCCAGATAATGATCCGGGGAGCCTCATTGTCCCATTTGACTTTGAACATTGAAGACATCGTAGCTAGTGCGTCCGCTAGCTGATTCTCCTCTCTTGGGAAGTGTTCAAAAGTTATCTCTTCAAAGTGGGGAAGCAAAGTCAGCACATACTCCTTGTAAGGAATAAGATTTGGGTGTTTCGTATCCCACTCGCCTTTGATCTGATTGATCACGAGAGCGGAATCTCCGAAGACACTCAGAAACTTGATCCTTAAGTCGATTGCAGCTTGAACACCCATGATACATGCCTCATATTCTGCCATGTTGTTGGTGCAGTTGAAACACAGCCGGGCAGTGAGTGGAGTATGAGTTCCTTTGGGGGATATGATTACAGCGCCGATACCGTTACCCAAAGCGTTTGAGGCTCCGTCGAAATGCATAGACCATCGGGATCCTTCCTCAGGTCCTTCATCCGGTCCAGGTATTTCACAGTCAGTTACTACCATGATATCTTCGTCCGGAAATTCAAAGTTCAATGATTGGTAATCGTCCACGGGTTGGTGAGCCAAATGATCTGCCAATACACTTCCTTTGATTGCTTTTTGAGTTGTGTACTGGATATCATATTCTGTCAAGATCATTTGCCATCTTGCTATTCTTCCAGACAGAGCAGGCTTTTCGAATATGTACTTGATGGGATCAATCTTTGAAATCAACAGAGTAGTGTGAGTCAACATATACTGTCTCAACCGGCGAGCAGCCCATACCAGAGCGCAGCAAGTTTTCTCGAGCAGTGAGTACCGAGACTCACAGTTGGTAAACTTTTTGCTCAGGTAATAAATAGCGTGCTCTTTTCGGCCAGACTCGTCATGCTGCCCCAGCACACACCCCATTGAGTTGTCAAGTACTGTCAAGTATAGTATTAGAGGTCTCCCTTCCACTGGTGGCATAAGAATGGGTGGCTCTTGGAGATACTCTTTTATCTTTTCAAAAGAAGCCTGAGATTCATCGTTCCAACGTACTACGTGATCTTTCTTCAGTAATTTGAAGATTGGCTCACAGGTAGCAGTTAGATGTGAGATGAATCGGGCAATGTAATTTAGTCGCCCCAGAAAGCCTCGGACTTCTTTCTCTGTCTTAGGAGTCGGCATCTCTTGTATGGCTTTCACCTTGGCAGGGTCCACCTGAATACCTTTATCGCTTACAATGAAACCTAGCAATTTTCCGGACCTCACCCCAAAGGTGGATTTGTTGGGATTCAACCTTAGCTTGTATAACTTCAATCGGTCAAACAGCTTCCGCAGATGGTCAAGGTGTTCCTCCTCAGTATGAGACGTTGCAATCATGTCATCAACATATACCTCAATCTCATGATGGATCATATCATGAAATAAAGCAACCATGGCAAGTTGGTAGGTTGCCCCAGCGTTTTTCAACCCGAATGGCATGACCTTGTAGCAGAAGGTTCCCCACTGAGTCACAAAGGTAGTCTTTTCCATATCTTCCGGAGCCATCTTGATCTGATTATACCCTGAAAAACCATCCATGAAGGAGAACACCTTCTGTTGAGCGGTATTGTCAACAAGAACGTCGATGTGAGGTAGGGGGAAGTCATCCTTGGGGCTTGCCCTATTTAGATCCCTGTAATCAACACACATTCTGACCTTACCATCCTTCTTCGGCACTGGCACCACGTTGGCAACCCACTGAGGGTATGAAGTTACTGCTAGAAACCCGGCATCGAATTTCTTCATAACTTCAGCTTTGATCTTTTCGGACATCTCTGGACGCGTACGGCAGACCTTTTGCTTTACCGGAGGGCAATCTTCCTTGGTAGGCATGTGATGAACTACAATGTCGGCATCCAAACCAGGCATGTCTTCGTAAGACCAAGCAAAGATTTCCATGTAGTCATGCAGCATCTGGATCAATCGTTGCTTCACGCTGAGCTCTAGATTGGCACCAATCTTGACTTCTTTTCTATCTGTCTCAGTACCCAGGTTCACTGTTTCCACTGGCTCTTCATGCGGCTGAATGGACCTCTCTTCCTGGAGTAACAGTCTTGCGGGTTCACCAGGAACTTCGCAATCATCTTCACCTTCGTCTTCGGCCAAGTTGATCGGATTCTCGAAGTCATAACTGGTGGTAGCAGAGCCGTTACCAGTGAGATCCAGAGTGGATTGAAACCTGTATAAGTGTGTGTGTGTGTAAATATAGCTGTTTTGCAATATATAACACAGAAAGAAAAAGAGCGCAAGATTTGAAATGCAACAAACGTCCAATGTTTTGATTAATGATATACCAATGGTGTGCTCTTTTTCTTTCTGTGTTATATATTGCAAAACAGCTATATTTACACAGACTCACTTATACAGGTTCCAATCCACTCTGGATCTCACTGGTAACAGCTCTGCTACTGCCAGTTATGACTTTGAAAATCCGATCAACTTGGCCGAAGACGAAGGTGAAGATGATTGTGAAGTTCCTGGTGAACTCGCAAGACTGCTACACCAGGAAGAGAGGGCCATTCAGCCGCATGAAGAGCCAGTGGAAACAGTGAACCTGGGTACTGAGACAGATAGAAAAGAAGTCAAGATTGGTGTCATTCTAGAGCTCAGCGTGAAGCAACGATTGATCCAGATGCTACAGGATTACATGGAGATCTTTGCTTGGACTTACGAAGACATTCCTGGTTTGGATGCCGACATTGTGGTTCATCACCTGCCTACCAAGGAAGACTGCCCTCCGGTAAAGCAAAAGGTCCGCCGTATGCGTCCAGAGATGTCCGAAAAGATCAAAGCTGAGGTTATTAAGCAATTCGATGTCGGGTTTCTAGCAGTGACTTCTTACCCTCAGTGGGTTGCCAACGTGGTGCCAGTGCCGAAGAAGGACGGTAAGGTCAGAATGTGTTTCGATTACAGGGATCTAAACAGGGCAAGCCCCAAGGATGATTTCCCTCTGCCTTACATCGACGTTCTCGTTGACAATACTGCTCAACACAAGGTGTTCTCCTTCATGGATGGTTTTTCAGGGTATAATCAGATCAAGATGGCTCCTGAAGATATGGAAAAGACTACCTTTGTTACTCAGTGGGGCACCTTCTGCTACAAGGTCATGCCGTTCGGGTTGAAAAATGTTGGGGCAACCTACCAACGTGCCATGGTTGCTTTATTTCATGATATGATCCATCATGAGATTGAAGTGTACGTCGATGATATGATTGCAAGGTCCCAAACTTAGGAGGAACACCTTGACCATCTGCGGAAGCTGTTTGACCGACTGAAGTTGTACAAGCTGAGGTTGAACCCAAACAAATGCACCTTTGGGGTGAGGTCTGGAAAATTGCTAGGTTTCATTGTAAGCGACAAAGGTATTCAAGTGGACCCTGCCAAGGTGAGAGCCATACAAGAGATGCCGACTCCAAAGACAGAAAAAGAAGTCAGAGGCTTTCTAGGACGACTGAATTACATTGCCCGATTCATCTCACATCTAACTGCTACCTGTGAGCCAATCTTCAAATTGCTGAAGAAATATCAAGTAGTACGTTGGAACGATGAATGTCAGGCGGATTTCGAAAAGATAAAGGAGTATCTCCAAGAACCACCCATTCTTATGCCTCCGGTTGAAGGGAGACCTCTAATACTATACTTGACCGTACTTGACAACTCAATGGGGTGTGTGCTGGGGCAGCATGACGAGTCTGGCCGAAAAGAGCACGCTATTTATTACCTGAGCAAAAAGTTTACCGACTGTGAGACTCGGTACTCACTGCTCGAGAAAACTTGTTGCGCTCTGGTATGGGCTGCTCGCCGGCTGAGACAGTATATGTTGACCCACACTACTTTGTTGATTTCAAAGATGGATCCCATCAAGTACATATTCGAAAAGCCTGCTCTGTCTGGAAGAATAGCAAGATGGCAAATGATCTTGACAGAATATGATATCCAGTACACAACTCAAAAAGCAATCAAGGGAAGTGTATTGGCAGACCATTTGGCACACCAACCTGTGGACGATTACCAATCATTGAACTTTGAATTTCCGGACGAAGATATCATGGTAGTAACTGATTGTGAAGTACCTGGACCGGATGAAGGACCTGAGGAAGGATCCCGATGGTCTATGCATTTCGACGGAGCCTCGAACGCTTTGGGTAACGGCATCGGCGCTGTGATCATATCCCCTAAAGGTACTCATACTCCACTCACCGCCCGATTGTGTTTCAACTGCACCAACAACATGGCAGAATATGAGGCATGTATCATGGCTCTTCAAGCTGCAATCGACTTAAGGATCAAGTTTCTGAGTGTCTTCGGAGATTCCGCTCTCGTGATCAATCAGATCAAAGGCGAGTGGGATATGAAACACCCAAATCTTATTCCTTACAAGGAGTATGTGCTGACTTTGCTTCCCCACTTTGAAGAGATAACTTTTGAGCACTTCCCAAGAGAGGAGAATCAGTTAGCGGACGCACTAGCTACGATGTCTTCAATGTTCAAAGTCAAATGGGACAATGAGGCTCCCCGGATCATTATTTGGAAGTTGGACGAACCTGCATACTGCTGCGATCTTGAGGCCGAAGAGGTAATCGAGAAACCCTAGTATCATGAGGTGAAGAGATACTTGGAAGCTCAGGAATACCCTGAAGGTGCGTCTGTCAACGATAAGAAGTTTCTGAGAAGGTTCGCGGTGAAATTCTTCCTCAGCAACGGTATTCGCTACAAACGAAATCATGATTCAACTCTACTGCGTTGTGTGGATAAGACTGAAGCAGAAAAGATCATGGCAGAGCTGCATGAAGGTACATTCGGAACACATTCCAGTGGATATACCATGGCAAAGAAAATCCTTAGGGCAGGATATTTCTGGTCCACAATGGAAGCCGACTGTTACCAACATTCTCGAACTTGTCATAAATGCCAGATCTATGCTGATAGGGTGCATATCCCTCTGGTTCCTCTGAACGTCCTGACGGCACCTTGGCCTTTTGCAATGTGGGGCATCGATATGATCGGTGTGATTCGACCAACGGCATCCAACGGGCATTGCTTCATCCTAGTAGCAATTGATTACTTCACGAAGTGAAGCAGCTTCCTAAGCCACCGTAACCAAGATCGTCGTTGCACGTTTCATTCGGCATAACCTGATCTGTCGGTACGGCATCCCGGAAAGGATCATTATGGACAATGGTACCAATCTTAACAACAAGATGATCACTGAACTCTGCGAGCAATTCAAGATACAGCACCACAACTCTTCTCCTTACCGGCCGAAGATGAATGGAGCTGTCGAAGCGGCAAATAAAAACATCAAGAAGATTGTGCAGAAGATGACGGTGACCTACAAAGATTGGCACGAAATGTTACCATTTGCTCTTCATGGGTACCGTACCTCAGCAAGGACGTCAACCGGGGCAACTCCTTTTTCCTTGGTCTATGGCATGGAGGCAGTCTTGCCGATTGAAGTCCAGATACCCTCTCTCCGAATAATTAAGGATGCAGGCTTGAGTGAAGATGACTGGATTCAGACTCGACTTGATCAATTAAACCTAATTGACGAAAAGAGACTCACTGCTATCTGTCATGGTCAGACGTATCAAAAACGGATGATCAGGGCATTTAACAAGAAAGTCAGACCACAAGAGTATCAAGTTGGGGACCTGGTAATCAAACGCATCATCCTTACTCAAAGTGATCCCCGGGGCAAATGGACCCCTACATACGAAGGGCCATTTGTGGTTAAACATGTGTTCTCAGGAGGAGCCATGATTCTAACCACCATGGATGGTGACGACCTTCCTCACCCCGCCAATGCAGACATAGTAAAAAGATACTACACATGAATCAAAGACCCGCTAGGTTGACATACCTAGGCAAAAATAAGGGCTTCCCGGCGAACCAAAAGGGTTCGGGCAAAAATAAGGGATGAAATGAAAAAAATCTGTACACCCGGCAAGTCGAAAACTTGAAAAGGCGGCTTGGGCAAAAATGGGTATCCCGGTGGACTGAAAACCCGAAAGGGCGGTCCAGGAAAAAGTTAGGGATAAAGCGTAACAATATGTCTCATTGGATCACCTTGCATCCAGAATTCGGCATCAACTATCTGGCTCAGACTTCGGCATCGATCAATCAGCTTCATCTTCAACTAAGCAGCAAAGTGATGAGATGCTTGAAGACATAAAGGCGATAACAGAGTTGGAACCCAGTGGGAATATTGTGCACATAGCTGTTTTGTTTCCTTTTCAAAATTGTATAAAATTTATGTTATTCGGCGGCGTTCTCTTACTAGGACGTCGGCCTCTTGTACCAAAAACGCCTATTTACAGGCAAATTTCAAAATCAATACAAGTTCACTTTTCCAAACAAATTGCCAATTGTTTTTCCTTTTTCTGTTTTGTCTTGCGAAGAACATCCCATGTTCATTTTTGATATATGCATTTGACATTAAATTGCTAATTCATAAATACTTGCATATGAAACAAAAGACTAATTACAGGTGACATCAGAAACAGGGGCAATGTAGAGTTGTCCAGGCAGTCTAGTTGCTCTGTCCTCCAAGGTACCAAGGTAGATTCAACTGAAGAATGTGACCAAGTTACCTCAACTCCCCACAGAGTAAGACAAGATTCAGCAATACTCTCCCCGGGAAGAGTTAGTCTATCATCAGCCCTACAATAGGCACCCTGTTCCCCTAGCAAGTCAGCAATACTCTCCTCCAGAAGAGTTAGTCTACGGTCAGCCTAAAGGAAGTTGGTTAGCCCCAGAAGATATCAACATTCCCCAGCGGAGTATAGGCATTCATCAGCAAGCATCCCCGGAAGTCTTGATCTAATATTGTTCCCCGGTGGAATACAGACACCCCAGCGGAACCATTTACCAGTACAGTCTGAAGGTTTCCCCAGAAAAGGGGAATTCATATCCCCAGCAGGTCTTGAAGCTTATCCCCAGTAGATTCTGGAAGCTCGTCCCCTGTAGAGTACGGACGTCTCTCTCGAGCTTTATTCAAAGTTATTCCTCACAAGGGCTTATAACTGGGTTATCCTCAGCTAATTGCCACAGAAGATCGCCCTCGGCGAAGTTCTTTCAATCCCCAGCGGAGTTCATCAAAGTTCCCCAACATAACTTATCAACACAATCCCCAGCGGAGTTTAACATTGTTATCCCCAGCGGAGTCCATCATTGAAATCCTCGGCAGAGCTCCCATCAAAACTTCAGCGAAGTATCTCTTCCCACAGAGTAATTCCCCTCAGAGTAATCTCTCCAACAAGTTTATTCCCCAATGGAGTCATCTTCTCCTACCGGTGTATTCTTGCAACCATCATCCCCAGCGGAAGCAAAGAGCCCTACTCTTCAACGTCGGCCTAGGATTTAATTCCCCGGCCGCTCGTCAAGGATTTATCTTCCTAGACGAAAATGAATTCATAAACATTTCATATTTCATACATCTTGCTTACATACATGATAAAGTGTATACAACACTATCTCATGTTGAACGTCATGACATCATGCATTTCATACATCATGACATTGCATGCAACTGATGTTTTGCCTTTTCAGGGAAAAAGACAACCCAAAAGACAACTACCTTCAACTGTCACAATTCCAGATTCGATTCCTGTATCTAGCCAGGGCACATCTGTGAGTGATCAGTTTCCAGATTCGATTCCTGTATCCAGCCAGGGCATATCTATTGACGACTATTTCCATATTCGATTCCTGTATCCAGCTAGGGCATATCTGTTAACGACTATTTCCAGATTCGATTCCTGTATCCAGCCAGGGCACATCTGAAGAGTTTGAAGATTCGATTCCTGTATCCAGCCAGGGCATATCTGCTGACAACTAATTCCAGATTCGATACCTGTATCAAGCCAGGGCATATTTGCATGAAGAGATCGAAGATCAACACCTGTAACAAGCCAGGAAAACATCTGTCTTTCTCAAAATATGCAAGTTCTCGCTAAGGAATCTCTTATGCGACCAACACTTCAGATGGAATCTATAAGCCCATCTCCCTATCCACCATCTCTCCAAATGGCATCTATAAGCCCATTCCGGACATCACATTGCTGATACTCCAACATGCGAGTGCAAATTTCAGGGCACTCTAGTGTCCAATCTCCTTTTACCCTCGAGTCACGAAAGGCAAACTTGCCAATCTAACTCTTCAGGTTCAAGATGATTGAACAGGGGCAACTGTTCTACCCCAAAATTTGCCCTCCCATTTTCTCAACATTTTCTCATCACAAGACCCTTGGAGCTCAAGATCCAGTTAGGGTTTCCTCTGCTCAAGACTCCTCCTTGCACTGTTGACCCAAATTAGGGTTTGTGTTTGCACAAAGATATTTTGACCTAAAATGCCTAAGATGACTTTCATGCTTCATGTTGGACTCCCAAGTTTATCCATACCAAGTTTTAAGTCTTGATTCCAAATTTTGCCCAGGCAATTGGACAGTTGACCTAGAAATCAATTGTATTGGGGAAAAAGTCAACTGTGGCCAATTGACAGTCAAATCTCATGAAAATTGACCCATATCAACATTATGAACTCACATGTACCATTTGATCAAGTTTGGATCACAATTCCACAAGAAATTTGATCAGATCACCAAAAGGGCAAAATGGTCATTTTTAGGGTTTTGACTGCACAAATGCAATTTTTGACTGTTTGACCTAGCCAATGGCAAACCAAACTCACATATGGACTCAAGGACCCCATGGAATTGTCTTGACATACTCAACAAGTTCAAAAGATCCCAAATGCACAAGATTGACAATTGAATTTCCCAGTCAATTGATCAATTTTGACTGTATACTAAAAAGTCAAACTTTGACTTTTTGGTCAAAATCAAGTGTCAAGATTCATTTTTCATCAAAACATGCCAAATCATGAAACTTGTTCATCAAGAAATCAAGAATTGCAAATTAGGGTTTGAAATGATGATTTTTCATAACTGAGAATTTTTCTAAGTTATGAAAAACCCTAATTTTTTCCTAACTTTGTCCCACTTTCTCACCAAGATTCATTTGGATTCAAGGAGAAGTCAAAACATGAAAGTTGTAGTCCATTTAAAAATCTACAACTTTTATTCACAAAGTTTCCTCAAAAGAAGCTTGTAGCTCAAGTTACGATTTTTGGAACAAGGGTACCAAACCATTCTTAACTTAGAGAAATTTGACCTATTTTAGGCAGGATTTTTGCCTAACTTCAAGACCATTTTTCACATACTTCCACTTGAAATTTCAATTTTCATTTCAAATATGGATTGTAGTACACATTCCAAGCTTTTCAAAATGTCCAAGAACTCATCAAACAACCTCATGGTTAGGGAGAATCGAATTTGGCAAGTTGGGAAAAAGTCACTTTGTTTATGGCCAAGTTACATGTTCATACATCTAGGCCATTTTGAAATCAGCTTGCATTCTTTGATTACAGGTCCTATATCTCATTTGAACTCAATAATTTAATGCATATCCCTTGTGCCAAGACCTTATTTTGTGTGTTCAAACATTATATGCAAGATTAAGCCATTTTTAGATAAAGCATTTTTGCCATTTTTGAAAAGAAGTGCTTTATGTCAATTTGTAAATCAAGAAGGTACAAAGAAAATCTCTGAGGCACAAGTTATTAGACTAATCCCACTGATCAAGGAGAGATTATGCAGCATGCTAGAGGGGCCTGTACAAGCCTAAAACACCAACTTGCCATTTCTTGCTTAAGTTAGAAGTAACTTGGCATAACAAACAGAACCTCACATTCCTGTCAAGGCAAGCTTAAGAAAAGATTGCAAACAAATTACATACATCCTAACTGAGCTAGAACACGAGCCAACCATCTCCAACACCCTCTCAAACACAGAATCACCATAAAACTGCAAAAACAGGGCTTAAGCTGCAGTTGGATTCCCACAACTCATTTCCATCGTGCACTTCCATCCAAACCACTTCAAACACTTTCCCTACCATCCATACAAACTGTCCAAAGCATTGGAAGCAGACTGTAACACCTCTAACCAACATCACCATTTTCATTTTTCTGTTTTGCAGGCGGAGTTCTATAGCTCGATTCAGCTAGTTTCAAAGCAAACTAAAGGTTGGAGAAGCATCCCTGAACTTCAAGCAAGCTATTCCAATCATCACCTTGCACTGAAAGTACCTCCATTGCCAGATACGATTCAAGCTGAACAGGTAAGTTCATGGACTTCTATCTCCATATCCAGGCATTGTTAGCTCTAGGTTTGTGAATGAAAAATGTTCTACTCATGCCCCTGAAGCTGTACATATCTTTACTTTCCATTTATTTTGCATGTGCTATGAGAATTTAAGGTCTGAACATTGATGGAAACTTAGGTCAAGAATTAGGGATGGAGAAATTCTCTCTCATCTTAGAGAGTTAAGTCAAGTTCTTTATATGTCTGGATTCGTCTTTTAATGCTCTACATTTTTCATGTTGTGAGTTTTGCTTGAAAGTTCAGGAATCTGGAGATAGAAAACGCACGTTTTTGTTCATGTTCAAACAGTCTGGAGGTTGAAGAAAACCCTTTTGGGCTGGGCTTGGTTGTTTTTCCTATTTGCACCTCATTTCTACTTTTGCACCCCCTTGGCCCATTATGCTTATTCTTATGATTTTTTGACCTTTTCTTTTTTGTTCTGACTTATTTATTTTTTCTCATAATATCAAAAATATAAAAATTATTTTTTAAACCATTTTTGTATTTATTAGGCATTTATTTGTTTAAATGGGTATTTGTACATAAATAAATATATAGATATACTCTTATTCAAAATACTAAAAAATAATGCAAACATGTTTATTTTCTGATTTTATTTTATATTACCTCTTGAAAACATTTTACATAAAATATACTTTTTTTTAATAAATATTAAATAGTTTATTTTTGTATATATAATATATATTTAGTAAATAATATAAATACTTATATATTTATTAGTATATTTAGGAAAGAATATAAAAGTAATACATTTTTATTTTTTTTATTAATATTTGATCTCAAAAATTACTTTTTTACAAATATACTTCATTTTTATTTTATTTTTGTACATAATTAATAAACATTGTATATATTAAATAATAAATACCTTTTATTTGCAAAATTATGGTTTTGCCCTAAATACATAAAAACTCCAAAAATTAATATTTTTTATTTTGTTTATTTGACATATAAAAAACACTTTTTTCATACATATAAAAAACATTTTTTTTTGCATCTTGCATATTTATTCCATTTTTATTTAATTATTGTATACTAAATAATTTGTATAATCCAATTTTGATGTAATAGTTAGGTTTAAATTCCTTGTCAAAATACCCCCATTTGAACATTTGTACCCCCCTTCTCATATATTGTGTTGTAATAACTTAGGAACTTTATTTTTTGCATTTTTAAAGCTTTCTAAATATACCATGCTAGAATTAGGGTTTGTATGCAAATCAATTAACCAAAATAGTTTGACCTAATTTCAAGATAAACAAGCATGAAAATGGACAACACTAATCAAACTTGCACCCCTAGGGTATTCCACTTGTTGCCTTCAATAATGGGCCATATTGCATGTTAGGTCTCTTTGGGCAAAAAAAAATACAATTCCAATGATCATTGTCCCTCGATGACACTTTCGAAAGTTGCCTAAAAAAAGATCAAGTCCCTCCAAGGAAAAATTGCCCAAAGATACTTGGCACCATTGCAATTATGGCCAAAACGATGACCCGCGCCCGACCCTTTCACATCCTAACACAAGATTGTCCACCAAATGCAATGGTGGAACAAAATTGTTAAAAGGGTTAAAAACATAGGAGAAATCTTTGAGAAATTTAGGAGTAGACAACCTCTTAGTTACTTGAATCAAACTTGCAAAATAAAACACTTGCCTATTTTCAAACCACACATCACTACACTTTCAAAACAACTTTGCAAAAAGCATTGAAAACCTTTTCAAAAGACATACACCTTTGTATACATCCAACATGGATCATTACAAAGGTTGCCACCACATTGGCCTCTTTTCAAAACATTTTTCAAACCCACACACACAAAGCACCATTTCAAACAATTGAAAATTAAGGCAAGTTGATCTAAGCAAGTAACTAAGAGCCCATGGATAACCATGGATAGAAAGGGTGCTAATACCTTCCCTTTCTATAATCTACTCCCCGGACCCAAGAAAACATCTCAAAGGTTTTTGCTGTGCTTTTTAACCTTTCCTTAGGATAAAATAAAAAGTCGGTGGCGACTCTTGCTCAACCGAAACATTTGCAAAAACAAACGCAAAACCTCAAGTCAGTTCGCCCACCGTATCACAACAAGTATAAGAAAATAGAAGATAGATTGAAGGATGTGGAAATTCAAACTGTGCATGGATTGGATTTTGGTGATTTGGGTTTGGTTCTTGGGGTGGCAATTCCCCACAAATTCAAGATTCTAGTTTTTGCCAAGTACGAAGGCGTTTCGTGCACAAAGCTTCACTTGAGATCTTACGTCTGTAAAATTCAACCGTATACCACTGATAAGAAGTTTTGGGTGCAATTATTTCAAGAGATTCTGTCTGGGACTCAATTGGAGTGGTTTTACCAGTTAGAAGGTTCCAACATCCATACTTGGGAGGACTTAGCCACTGCCTTCTACCGTCAATATTAGTATAATGCCGATCTCGCACCAACTAGAGTGTAGTTACAAGGATTTACCATGGGTTCTATTGTACCTCAAAATTTGTTATCCCTTTTCTCAAGATACTTCCCACAAAGATCTTTAATGATTCAAGCTTGCACAAGTATTGACTAGGTCAAGCCTTCTCCTCAACACTGATGCCTCAAATTAGGTTTTGAGTTTGTAGAAGGACACTTGGACTTATAATGTTTGAAATTACTTTCATGGATCATTATGGACCCTCAAGATTGCCCCTGTCAATTTTCAAGTCTTGGATCACAAAACCGCTCATTCAATTAATTAGATGTCCTAAATTCAGCTGTATTTGAAAAAAGTCAATTATGGTCAACCTACAATCAAACTTCAAGATTTTGGACCAGTATCAACATTTTGAAGTCATATGTATCATTTGATCAATATTGGACCATAACTCTCGAATAAAATTGTTCAAATCATCAAAAGGGCAAAATGGTCAAAATTAGGGTTTTCACTGAGAATGACCAATCTTTGACTTTTGACCCAGTACATGACTTATTGGTTTGAAACATGATCTCAAGGATTCAAGTACATAATTTTGACCTAATCGCATATTTCAATTCATCTCCCGAGATCAATGGATCGATAAATGAAATTTGGTCAATTGATGAAAAAATTCAACTGTACACTGAAAAGTCAAACTTTGACTTTTTGATCAAATTTGAGTTTCAAAGATCATATTTCACCAAGACATTCAAAATCTAAAATTTGATCATCAAGAAATCAAGAAAGTCAAAAATCAAACTTTGCAAGACTTGGAAAATATTCTAAGTGTTTTTGATACATGTTAATTTCATTACTTCATGACATCTTTTCACCATAATTCAAGATAATTTAAGTTGTTACAAGCTTTCAAGTAAACAACAAGGCTGCATTTTTCAGTTAAAAATTGAAAGTTACAAATCCTAAGCTTTGTCTTGTTTGAACTTTTCCATTTGATTCAATCTTCAAATTTTTCCACTATGTTGTCCATAAATATGCCTTGTCTTTGTTACAAGTTGCATAAATCTGTCCATAAAACCAGACTTGTATCATGCTACAAATGTTGCTGTCCAGAAAATCCCCAAAATCAGATATGCTGCCAAGTCCAAGCCTGCTGCTACTAGCCCAAAACCATGTTAAAAAATAGTTTGTTCTCCTGTATAAAGCCAGCCTTGCACCAATCTGTCACTCCACTCCAAAACTGCTACAAAACAGCCCTACTATGTTACCTGCAACCCTGTCCAAACCTGAACTATATCAGTCTCATATTTGCATAAAATTAGCACATAAGACCTGCATCAAAAATGCAATGAAACAGTGTACCCAAACAGTTTAAAAACACTTATCTATTTCCCTCCCAAATTGCAGTCAACTTCATCTGCAAATAAGTTGTCTCACAACACACAAATGGGAGGGGTTTTGGAGAGAAAAGAGGGAAGAGAAAAAGCATAATTCTTTGTAAAGTATGCTCATTCAAAAAAACTATGCTCATCTTCAACTCTATTTTCATTCACAAAACAGAAAAACCCTCAACCCATTGTACAACCTTGCAAGCTTTCCCCTAAACCAACTATCCAAACACCACATATACATCACATAGAGATTGTTCAAACACAAGAATAATTTCTGTAACACCATTATCATCACCTTCCAAACACAAACAACAAAAAACAATGTTTTGCAATTTGACTGCGTAGAGAGATTCTTGATCTTTGCGGCACAGAGCAAGGATTGGAGCAACTTTAAGAAGGAGCTCGATCAATCGTCACTTTGCGCACGGAGACATTCGTATGTGTTTCAAAGTTTTCGCTCCAAGAGGTATACTTCTTTCCAAACGGTAATATCTTTATCCATACATCATTTTCTTTTTTGTGTTCAAAAGATATATAAAAAAGACAGAGTAAAAGAAGAAAACTCAGCAAAAAGCCAAGACAGGGGGCTAACATGGGTGCCCGTGTCACAGGACACAGCCTGTGTCAGCTCAGCTATTTGAAAATCTAACAAAAAATGCAGGACAGGGTGCTGACACGGGTGCCCGTGTCACAGGACACGACCCATGTCAGATCTACTGGAACTATAAGTGTGCAAAAAAGGAGGACAGGGTGCTGACACGGGTTCCCGTGTCACAGGACATGGCCTGCGTCAGCTTAGTTGGGACAGAAAGGAAGCGTGCATGATTTATTACAGGGTCCTGACACGGGTAGCCGTGTCACAGGACACGCCCCGTGTCGGGTAAGACACCAATTTTTTTTTTACTTTTTGCTATTATTTTCATTCAATATGGTTGTAATAGTAAAATTAGGTTTTATTTTCTTTTATCTCCCCATTTGTAAACTTGAACCCCCATCCGCTAAAGTGATGTAATAGCGTATGATTTTAATTTCCGCTATTTACCGCTTTAATATAATTGTTAGTAATTATGGTGTGTATGGCAAGATAAAATCAATCTTAGAGAACACTAATCTCAAAGACAAAAGTGCATGCAATCAAACACTTTTCACACGCGCACCTATAGGATAACCTTACTTGTTGCCTACGAATAAATAGTTATATCCCTAGAATATGGGATGCTTTAGCAAAGACGCTCGATAAAAAAATATTGTAGTCCCTTGATGACCCTTCGACGTTGCCTTCGGTAAAACAATCTTAGGCCCTTACGACAATTGCGAAAAGCGTCTCATAGGTTGCCTTCTATAACTATATGACGACCCACACTCGTCCCTTCACTTCCAATGATAGGGCTTCTTATCAATCAATGGCAAGATAGCAACATCTAAAGGAGGAGGAAAAGAACTAAGACCCTTTTGAGTAAGAAGAATGTTCATAGTTGCTTGCTCACAACATTTTCAAAACAACATCTTTCAAAACACACCAACACTTTCAAAACGAAATATTTTCAAAAGTCAACACTTTGTATACATTCTTATAGAGACGAGAATCATTACAAAGTTCGCCTAAACGAAGGAACTTTTCAAAAATACTTTCAAAACCAATCACAAACACATTTCAAACAAAGCATTTTCAAAGTGAGCTAGCAACTAGGATCCCGTAGATAACTACGGATGAAAAGGGTACTAACACCTTCCCTTTTCATAACCTACCCCCCGAACTCAAGAATATCTCAAAAGGTCTTTCATGTTCTTTTCACCCTTTCCTTTATTGGATAATATAAAATTCGGTGGCGACTCTTACTATCCGCAACAATTCCGATAAAACGCAAAACACCCAAGTCAGTTCCCCCACCGTATTACAGAACTGGTGACTCTACTGGGGATGTATGAAAAGTGGGGTTACCTTAGAGATAGATCACTTTTAAATGCTTTCATTGTTTGATTTGTTTGCTTTAAATTTATGGGTCCTTATTTGGGTTTGTATTGATCCTCTACCCGGATCTAGGAACATGATTAGGTAAATAGAAAAAATTGTGGAGACTGTACGGAGTAGACCGATATGGTTGAGACAATAGCATGTTAGTGTGACACATTTGTGGGTACCGGTATACCTTATGGAAAATTAAGGAGAATAAGGGGCCGCTGTGTGGTGTCATAAAGCACTAACGAACCTTAGAACCTTTAATTGAACAACTTGGCCATTAGGAAGTGGTGAGGTAGCCAGCTTTGGTGTAGTCCGAAGTTGGTTGGTACTTAATACTATGATCATTGAGATCGGACTTTTGGGATATATCGGTCTCCAATAAAGAGGCTTACGCTGAAACAATGCCCGGTGAAGAAAGACCAATGATATTAAGATCTCCTAGAACCCGATTACTTTCTAGGACAGGTTGAACCAACTAAACTTCAAGAGGGTACTTACCTGTGAACCTCATGCAAGCCTAAACCTAAGGACTTGTTTTCTTTATGTGTATGTGTTTACTTGTACATAACACCATGACATCATACTACACTCATTGAGGGTTATTTTCTTGGGATATTTTGGTCGCTAGTTAAGTGGCTAAACCAAAACAATGAACAATGAAAACAATCCAATGATATTGAGCTCCTTAGAACCCGGTTACTATTTATAGGACAGGTTTTTAAGCCAACTACACTCAAGAGGGTACTTACCTATGAAACCCCATGCAAGCCTGAAACTAGGGTTTGGTGTGATTTGCTTGTACATATGCTTGTGCATACATCATGAACATCATAAAACATCATTTGCATTTACTAACCACTTCAAGGGTTTAGATCTTCATCTTTGTTCTTGTTTTGTAGGTCATGGAAATTCCTCGCAGAAAAACCATCCAAGTCAACCTTGTGAGAATCTCTCCTCAACTCAAGGAGCTCACCTCAAGAATTCCGGAAAGCTCATCCTTCAGTGAAAGACATGGTAGACTGCTCAGCTTAGTCAACACCAACATTGAAGAGGATATGATGAAAGTGCTATTCCAATTCTTTGACCCTCTTCACCACTGTTTCACTTTCCCCGACTACCAGTTGGTGCCCACTTTGGAGGAATTTTCTCAACTCCTGAGAATTCCTATCCTCAATCAACTACCTTTCAACGGTACGGAAAAGGAACCAAGGCCTGAAGATGTTGCTCGAGCATTACATCTACAGCCTTCTGACATCAAGGGGCATTGGGAAACTAGAAGCGGCGTCAAAGGTTTCTTAGCAAAATTCTTGTTTGAGAAGGCACAAGAATGTTGGAACTCATTGGACCTGCAAGCCTTTGAAGAGATTGTGGCACTCCTTATCTATGGGTTGGTCTTGTTCCCAAATCCTAACCAGCTGGTAGATGTCAATGTCGTCAAAATCTTCTTATCCAGAAATCCAATACCAACATTGCTTGGGGACATTCTTCACTCATTTTACACTAGAACAATGAGAAAGAGGGGTGTTCTCATGTGCTGTACTCCTCTCCTTGCAAGGTGGTTTATTTCGCACCTTCCACAATCTGTCTTGAAGAATGACCAAGGCTCAAGGTGGTCCCAACGTTTGATGACTCTTACTCACTCTGATGTACATTGGTGTTCTCGGTCCAGAGAAAATGTCATCATTGTCGATCATTGTGGAGAGTTCCCTAATGTTTCATTACTTGGAATTAGAGGGGGAATTACCTACAACCCTTGCCTAGCTTTGAGGCAATTTGGATATGCACGGAGGGATGGCCCTCACGACATGTTGATTCCTGACCTAGTTTTTGACTTCGACAATAATGCGCAAGGACTTCGCCAAAGATTCATCAAAGCTTGGAGAATGCCCAACAAAGTTGATAGCAAGACACTGGGACACAAGAACTCCATCCCTCTTGAGCCTTATCTCAAGTGGGTACGAGCCCGAGCCCAGAGTCTAATGATGCCTTATCCTCATGTTCTCCCTGTGGTTAAAGAGCCCGTCAAGGAAGGAGAGGTTCCCTACACCATCCTACATCCTGACATGCCTACATCGTGGGAGGAGATGCAGAAGAGTTGGATCCAACTCAAGGAGGAACAGAACACTTTTGAAGCCAGCTTTTACGCCAGCGAGAAGAAGGTTCTAGAGCTCACCCGCCGACTCCATGAGCAAGAGGCCCTCAACACCTACATTGCGCCAAAGAGGATGCGCAACGTCTTTTTACCTTGAGAAGTTGTTTTTGTAATATTTGGCCCATGGGGCACTTATGTGCTAACAAACTTCTTTTTATTAATATGATGTGCGTTCTTTTTGTCTGCAACAATTGTGAATTTCTAAAATCCTTGAATGCATTTCATAGATAGCATCTCATGCATCATGTGCATAACAGGTACCCTTTTTTCTACAGGTTGCTTAATCTTCTTTGCTGTTTATTTTGAACAGTCATCATGAATCCAGAATCATCCAGTGAGCAACCTAACAAGGCCCTCCAGGCCCAGAGTACCCAGTTTCAAGAGATGGTCATGAGCCTGGCCCAAGGTCAACAAGAGTTGAAGGCTCTGCTCTTAAAGAAGAAGAAGAAGAAGAAGAGGACTACGTTGTTCAATACTGGACGCATGTTTGGGAACACACTCCATAACGAGGCTGACCCAACTACTTCCTCTGCAGAGAAAGACAGTCCCCAAGGGGGAGGAGCTCCTAGTCCTGCAGTCTCTGACAACAAGACGAATTACAATGACGAACAATACCCTCCCGCTGCTGACAGATACAAGCAATTAGAGGACCGCTTGAGTGCCATGGAGATTCAAAATGTGCTGGGGCTGGATTTCAGAGATTTAGGGTTATCTTCTGGGGTAGTAATCCCACACAAGTTCAAGGCGCCAGCCTTTGCCAAATACGACGGGGCTTCCTGTCCAAAGCTGCATCTCAGATCGTACGTAAGGAAGATCCAACCTTACACGGCAGACAAAAACCTTTGGATCCACTTCTTCCAAGATAGCCTTTCGGGGTCACAGCTTGAGTGGTTCTATCAGCTAGATGGAACCAGTATCCGACATTGGGAAGATTTGGCTACCGCATTTTATAGACAATATCAATACAATTCTGACCTCGCTCCTACGCGTACCCAACTTCAGGGTATGTCACTAGGAACGGGCGAAGGGTTCAAAGAATATGCGCAAAAATGGAGAGATTTGGCTGGCAGGGTGCAACCTCCTTTGACTGACCGTGAACTGGTTGACATGTTTCTAGGGACCTTGTCTGGTCCATTCTTCAATCATCTGGTTGGTAATTCCTCCGCTGGGTTTACGGATTTGATCCTGACGGGTGAAAGGATAGAAGCTGGCATCAGGTCAGGAAAGATACAGAAGGGTGCCTCCGCAAGTACTAAGAAGAAGCCTTTCAAGAAGGAGGCTAGTGCCGTCTATGGTCCTAGAAGACAAGTTAAGCCCGAACACCGCCAAGCCGTCAATGCCTTGGTAATTTCAAAACCTGTTGCTGCTCCTCAGCAGTACAATCAACAAAGGGGTGAGAGGCCCAAGAGGCAATACACTCGGTTGAGTATGACCTTGTCACAAATCTTACCGCAACTGTTATCAACCAACTTGGTGACCATCAAAGAGGCTCCAAAGGTCGTGAATACTGCATCTCCTAAGTATAACCCAAATGCCCGTTGTGCTTATCATTCTGATAGCCCCGGGCATACTACTGATGATTGCTGGGCCCTGAGAAATAAGGTCCAAGACCTTATTGATGCGAAGGAAATTCAGTTTGAGGCGCCTGAGAGGACAAATGTTGTAACTGCTCCTATGCCCCAGCATAGAGTAAATGCCATTGAGGAAGATTTGTATGCTGTTTCGGTGAATGATGTTGCTACCCCTCTATTGACTGTTAAGAGGAACCTACTGCTAGCCGGTTTATTTACGGGTTGTAGCAAGGGTTGCCTCCTGTGTGCTGTTATCCCTACCGGTTGTCCGCTACTGAAATCAGGCATCCAAAGCCTGATGGATAGCAAAGAAATTCTGTTCAAGAAAACTGCTGTTCCGTTTGTTTCCGCTGAAGAAGTATCTGTCGTCACAATTTTCAACAATCCTACCAAGGCTCTCCCAAGGAAGCCAGTCAAAATTATGTCTGTTGCACCCATTACCATTACTGTTCCGGGGCCCCTCCCCTATGAATCTGACAAGGCTGTCCCATGGCACTATGGGGCAGACGTGTATGTGCTTGGAGTGAAGCAGGAGTTCAACACCGGTACCAGTATCAGTAACATCACTGGTCCCGCCAAGATTACTCGCAGTGGCAGGCTTTTCTCGCCTGACATTGCACCACCAGTTATCCGAAAACCTCTTATCATCACACCCGCAAGTGTGCATGTTCCAAATCAAGTTCCTGTGTCTACTACTGCCGCCGAGTCCTCTAATGCTCGGGACAAAGAAGTTGCTACCGATTTTCCTGCCCGGACGGAGGCACCAAAAAAGACCGCTGTTGAAGCCTCCCAGCAAGAGATGGAGGAAATCCTTAAAATCATTAAAAAGAGTGACTTCAATGTCGTTGAACAGCTGGGGCATACCCCCTCCAAAATCTCTATGCTATCATTGCTGCTGTGCTCAGAGGCCCACGCCAAGGCTCTAATTTCATTTCTGAAAACGGCCCATGTGCCGCAAGAGACATCTGCAGATCAATTCACTGACTGTGTGGCTAATTTGACAGCTGAAAATGATTTGGGGTTCTCGGATGCTGACCTTACCGCCAAAGGAAAAAACCATAATGATGCCCTGCACGTCTCTATAGAATGCAGGGGCACTACTCTCGCACACGTGTTGGTGGACACCAGTTCTTCCCTGAATGTATTGCCCAAGAAGGCCTTAGATCGGTTGGATTGTGAGGGCCTGGAATTGAAACCTAGTAACATCATTGTTAGAGCCTTCGACGGTTCTAAGAGGATGGTGCATGGTGAGGTAGACATTCCTATCCGTGTGGGTTCCCAAGTCTTTGACTCAACGTTCTATGTGATGGATATTCGTCCATCTTATTCCTGTTTGCTGGGTCGACCTTGGATTCACAAAGCTGGGGCTGTAACATCCACTCTACACCAGAAGCTCAAATACCCTATCAAAGGGAAGATTGTTACTGTGCAGGGTGAGGAGGAATACATGGTAAGTCACTTGAATTCATTCCGGTATATCGAGATGGACGGGGAGTTTATTGAAACCCCCTTTCAACATTTTGAGGAGGTACCTCCAACATTGGCGTCAGCTGAGACAGTGGTTGAAGAAGACTTTCCTCTGAAGATGGCTTCCCTGAAGGATGCCCGGGCAGTGATTGAGAAAGGCAAGTGCGCAAACTGGGGTCAACTTCCTGAATTCACTCAAAAGACCGACAAATTTGGGCTAGGCTTCACTGCAGAGGCTCAGAGGGCTGTTCGCAAAGAAAAGATCAGAAAGCCTCCGGTATTCATCACCAACCCAAGAGTGACTGCTATCGAGGAGGACGTAGAGGAAGCAGAATTTGACAGTTGGATCTATCCGACAACCAACAACGGACCAAGCAACTGGACGGCCAAAGATTTTACACCTATTACATTTGTCACGCAGTAATTAACTCTTTTGTTTTCAATTTGTAACAAACAATATGTTGAAACTTTTATTGGCTCGGTGTCCTACCCGGGGCACCGTGGCTCCATTTATGAGGGCTTTTTGTATGACATTTCCATATATCATTAATCAAAACATTGGACGTTTGTTGCATTTCAAATCTTGTGCTCTTTTTCTTTCTGTGTTATATATTGCAAAACATCTATATTTACACACACTCACTTATACAGGTTCCAATCCACTCTGGATCTCACTGGTAACAGCTCTGCTACTGCCAGTTATGACTTCGAAAATCCGATCAACTTGGCCGAAGACGAAGGTGAAGATGGTTGCGAAGTGCCTGGTGAACTCGCAAGACTGCTACTCCAGGAAGAGAGGGCCATTCAGCCGCATGAAGAGCCAGTGGAAACAGTGAACCTGGGTACTGAGACAGATAGAAAAGAAGTCAAGATTGGTGCCAATCTAGAGCTCAGCGTGAAGCAACGATTGATCCAGATGCTACATGATTACATGGAGATCTTTGCTTGGACTTACGAAGACATGCCTGGTTTGGATGCCGACATTGTGGTTCATCACCTGCCTACCAAGGAAGACTGCCCTCCGGTAAAGCAAAAGGTCCGCCGTATGCGTCCAGAGATGTCCGAAAAGATCAAAGCTGAGGTTATGAAGCAATTCGATGTCGGGTTTCTAGCAGTGACTTCTTACCCTCAGTGGGTTGCCAACGTGGTGCCAGTGCCGAAGAAGGACGGTAAGGTCAGAATGTGTGTCGATTACAGGGATCTAAATAGGGCAAGCCCCAAGGATGATTTCCCTCTGCCTCACATCGAAGTTCTCGTTGACAATACTGCTCAACACAAGGTGTTCTCCTTCATGGATGGTTTTTCAGGGTATAATCAGATCAAGATGGCTCCTGAAGATATGGAAAAGACTACCTTTGTTA
The DNA here is from genome assembly GCA_948472305.1 of Vicia faba. NCBI lineage: Eukaryota > Viridiplantae > Streptophyta > Magnoliopsida > Fabales > Fabaceae > Vicia > Vicia faba. The sequence continues at coordinate 320,455,626 of OX451736.1, read as the reverse complement.
CTCAGTGGGGCACCTTCTGCTACAAGGTCATGCCGTTCGGGTTGAAAAATGTTGGGGCAACCTACCAACGTGCCATGGTTGCTTTATTTCATGATATGATCCATCATGAGATTGAAGTGTACGTCGATGATATGATTGCAAGGTCCCAACCTGAGGAGGAACACCTTGACCATCTGCGGAAGCTGTTTGACCGACTGAAGTTGTACAAGCTGAGGTTGAACCCAAACAAATGCACCTTTGGGGTGAAGTCTGGAAAATTGCTAGGTTTCATTGTAAGCGACAAAGGTATTCAAGTGGACCCTGCCAAGGTGAGAGCCATACAAGAGATGCCGACTCCAAATACAGAAAAAGAAGTCAGAGGCTTTCTAGGACGACTGAATTACATTGCCCGATTCATCTCACATCTAACTGCTACCTGTGAGCCAATCTTCAAATTGCTGAAGAAAGATCAAGTAGTACGTTGGAACGATGAATGTCAGGCGGATTTCGAAAAGATAAAGGAGTATCTCCAAGAACCACCCATTCTTATGCCTCCGGTTGAAGGGAGACCTCTAATACTATACTTGACCGTACTTGACAACTCAATGGGGTGTGTGCTGGGGCAGCATGACGAGTCTGGCCGAAAAGAACACGCTATTTATTACCTGAGCAAAAAGTTTACCGACTGTGAGACTCGGTACTCACTGCTCGAGAAAACTTGTTGCGCTCTGGTATGGGCTGCTCGCTGGCTGAGACAGTATATGTTGACCCACACTACTTTGTTGATTTCAAAGATGGATCCCATGAAGTACATATTCGAAAAGCCTGCTCTGTCTAGAAGAATAGCAAGATGGCAAATGATCTTGACAGAATATGATATCCAGTACACAACTCAAAAAGCAATCAAGGGAAGTGTATTGGCAGACCATTTGGCACACCAACCTGTGGACGATTACCAATCATTGAACTTTGAATTTCCGGACGAAGATATCATGGTAGTAACTGATTGTGAAGTACCTGGACCGGATGAAGGACCTGAGGAAGGATCCCGATGGTCTATGCATTTCGACGGAGCCTCGAACGCTTTGGGTAACGGCATCGGCGCTGTGATCATATCCCCTAAAGGTACTCATACTCCACTCACCGCCCGATTGTGTTTCAACTGCACCAACAACATGGCAGAATATGAGGCATGTATCATGGGTATTCAAGCTGCAATCGACTTAAGGATCAAGTTTCTGAGTGTCTTCGGAGATTCCGCTCTCGTGATCAATCAGATCAAAGGCAAGTGGGATACGAAACACCCAAATCTTATTCCTTACAAGGAGTATGTGCTGACTTTGCTTCCCCACTTTGAAGAGATAACTTTTGAGCACTTCCCAAGAGAGGAGAATCAGTTAGCGGACGCACTAGCTACGATGTCTTCAATGTTCAAAGTCAAATGGGACAATGAGGCTCCCTGGATCATTATCTGGAAGTTGGACGAACCTGCATACTGCTGCGATCTTGAGGCTGAAGAGGTAATCGAGAAACCCTAGTATCATGAGGTGAAGAGATACTTGGAAGCTCAGGAATACCCTGAAGGTGCGTCTGTCAACGATAAGAAGTTTCTGAGAAGGTTCGTGGCGAAATTCTTCCTCAGCAACGGTATTCTCTACAAACGAAATCATGATTCAACTCTACTGCGTTGTGTGGATAAGACTGAAGCAGAAAAGATCATGGCAGAGCTGCATGAAGGTACATTCGGAACACATTCCAGTGGATATACCATGGCAAATAAAATCCTTAGGGCAGGATATTTCTGGTCCACAATGGAAGCCGACTGTTACCAACATTCTCGAACTTGTCATAAATGCCAGATCTATGCTGATAAGGTGCATATCCCTCCGGTTCCTCTGAACATCCTGACGGCACCTTGGCCTTTTGCAATGTGGGGCATCGATATGATCGGTGAGATCCGACCAACGGCATCCAACGGGCATCGCTTCATCCTAGTAGCAATTGATTACTTCACGAAGTGGGTAGAAGCAGCTTCCTACGCCACCGTAATCAAGAGCGTCGTTGCACGTTTCATTCGGCATAACCTGATCTGTCGGTACGGCATCCCGGAAAGGATCATTACGGACAATGGAACCAATCTTAACAACAAGATGATCACTGAACTCTGCGAGCAATTCAAGATACAGCACCACAACTCTTCTCCTTACCGGCCGAAGATGAATGGAGCTGTCGAAGCGGCAAATAAAAACATCAAGAAGATTGTGCAGAAGATGACGGTGACCTACAAAGATTGGCACGAAATGTTACCATTTGCTCTTCATAGGTACCGTACCTCAGCAAGGACGTCAACCGGGGCAACTCCTTTTTCCTTGGTCTATGGCATGGAGGCAGTCTTGCCGATTGAAGTCCAGATACCCTCTCTCCAAATAATTAAGGATGCAGGCTTGAGTGAAGATGACTGGATTCAGACTCGACTTGATCAATTAAACCTAATTGACGAAAAGAGACTCACTGCTATCTGTCATGGTCAGACGTATCAAAAACGGATGATCAGGGCATTTAACAAGAAAGTCAGACCACAAGAGTATCAAGTTGGGGACCTGGTAATCAAACGCATCATCCTTCCTCAAAGTGATCCCCGGGGCAAATGGACCCCTACATACGAAGGGCCATTTATGGTTAAACATGTGTTCTCAGGAGGAGCCATGATTCTAACCACCATGGATGGTGACGACCTTCCTCACCCCGCCAATGCAGACATAGTAAAAAGATACTACACATGAATCAAAGACCCGCTAGGTTGACATACCTAGGCAAAAATAAGGGCTTCCCGGCGAACCAAAAGGGTTCGGGCAAAAATAAGGGATGAAATGAAAAAAATCTGTACACCCGGTAAGTCGAAAACCTGAAAAGGCGGCTTGGCCAAAAATGGGTATCCCGGTGGACTAAAAACCCGAAAGGGCGGTCCAGGCAAAAGTTAGGGATAAAGCGTAACACTATGTCTCATTAGATCACCTTGCATCCAGAATTCGGCATCAACTATCTGGCTCAGACTTCGGCATCGATCAATCAGCTTCATCTTCAACTAAGCAGCAAAGTGATGAGATGCTTGAAGACATAAAGGCGATAGCAGAGTTAGAACCCAGTGGGAATATTGTGCACATAGCTGTTTTGTTTCCTTTTCAAAATTGTATAAAATTTATGTTATTCGGCGGCGTTCTCTTACTAGGACGTCGGCCTCTTGTACCAAAAACGCCTATTTACAGGCAAATTTCAAAATCAATACAAGTTCACTTTTCCAAACAAATTGCCAATTGTTTTTCCTTTTTCTGTTTTGTCTTGCGAAGAACATCCCATGTTCATTTTTGATATATGCATTTGACATTAAATTGCTAATTCATAAATACTTGCATATGAAACAAAAGACTAATTACAGGTGACATCAGAAACAGGGGCAATGTAGAGTTGTCCAGGCAGTCTAGTTGCTCTGTCCGCCAAGGTACCAAGGTAGATTCAACTGAAGAATGTGACCAAGTTACCTCAACTCCCCACAGAGTAAGACAAGATTCAGCAATACTCTCCCCGGGAAGAGTTAGTCTATCATCAGCCCTACAATAGGCACCCTGTTCCCCTAGCAAGTCAGCAATACTCTCCTCCAGAAGAGTTAGTCTACGTTCAGCCTAAAGGAAGTTGGTTAGCCCCAAAAGATATCAACATTCCCCAGCGGAGTATAGGCATTCATCAGCAAGCATCCCCGGCAGTCTTGATCTAAGATTGTTCCCCGGTGGAATACAGACACCCCAGCGGAACCATTTACCAGTACAGTCTGAAGGTTTCCCCAGGAAAGTGGAATTCATATCCCCAGCAGGTCTTGAAGCTTATCCCCAGTAGATTCTGGAAGCTCGTCCCCTGTAGAGTACGGACGTCTCTCTCGAGCTTTATTCAAAGTTATTCCTCACAAGGGCTTATAACTGGGTTATCCTCAGCTAATTGCCACAGAAGATCGCCCTCGGCGAAGTTCTTTCAATCCCCAGCGGAGTTCATCAAAGTTCCCCAACATAACTTATCAACACAATCCCCAGCGGAGTTTAACATTGTTATCCCCAGCGGAGTCCATCATTGAAATCCTCGGCGGAGCTCCCATCAAAACTTCAGCGAAGTATCTCTTCCCACAGAGTAATTCCCCTCAGAGTAATCTCTCCAACAAGTTTATTCCCCAATGGAGTCATCTTCTCCTACCGGTGTATTCTTGCAACCATCATCCCCAGCGGAAGCAAAGAGCCCTACTCTTCAACGCGGGCCTAGGATTTAATTCCCCGGCCGCTCGTCAAGGATTTATCTTCCTAGACGAAAATGAATTCATAAACATTTCATATTTCATACATCTTGCTTACATACATGATAAAGTGTATACAACACTATCTCATGTTGAACGTCATGACATCATGCATTTCATACATCATGACATTGCATGCAACTGATGTTTTGCCTTTTCAGGGAAAAAGACAACCCAAAAGACAACTACCTTCAACTATCACAATTCCAGATTCGATTCCTGTATCTAGCCAGGGCACATCTGTGAGTGATCAGTTTCCAGATTCGATTCCTGTATCCAGCCAGGGCATATCTATTGACGACTATTTCCAGATTCGATTCCTGTATCCAGCCAGGGCATATCTGTTAACGACTATTTCCAGATTCGATTCTTGTATCCAGCCAGGGCACATCTGAAGAGTTTGAAGATTCGATTCCTGTATCCATCCAGGGCATATCTGCTGACAACTAATTCCAGATTCGATACCTGTATCAAGCCAGGGCATATCTGCATGAAGAGATCGAAGATCAATACCTGTAACAAGCCAGGAAAACATCTGTCTTTCTCAAAATACGCAAGTTCTCGCTAAGGAATCTCTTATGCGACCAACACTTCAGATGGCATCTATAATCCCATCTCCTTATCCACCATCTCTCCAAATGGCATCTATAAGCCCATTCCCGACATCACATTGTTGATACTCCAACATGCGAGTGCAAATTTCAGGGCACTCTAGTGTCCAATCTCCTTTTACCCTCGAGTCACGAAAGGCAAACTTGCCAATCTAACTCTTCAGGTTCAAGAAGATTGAACAGGGGCAACTGTTCTACCCCAAAATTTTCCCTCCCATTTTCTCAACATTTTCTCATCACAAGACCCTTGGAGCTCAAGATCCAGTTAGGGTTTCCTCTACTCAAGACTCCTCCTTGCACTGTTGACCCAAATTAGGGTTTGTGTTTGCACAAAGATATTTTGACCTAAAATGCCTAAGATGACTTTCGTGCTTCATGTTGGACTCCCAAGTTTATCCATACCAAGTTTTAAGTCTTGATTCCAAATTTTGCCCAGTCAATTGGACAGTTGACCTAGAAATCAATTGTATTGGGGGAAAAGTCAACTGTGGCCAATTGACAGTCAAATCTCATGAAAATTGACCCATATCAACATTATGAACTCACATGTACCATTTGATCAAGTTTGGATCACAATTCCACAAGAAATTTGATCAGATCACCAAAAGGGCAAAATGGTCATTTTTAGGGTTTTGACTGCACAAAGGCAATTTTTGACTGTTTGACATAGCCAATGGCAAACCAAACTCACATATGGACTCAAGGACCCCATGGAATTGTCTTGACATACTCAACAAGTTCAATAGATCCCAAATGCACAAGATTGACAGTTGAATTTCCCAGTCAATTGATCAATTTTGACTGTATACTAAAAAGTCAAACTTTGACTTTTTGGTCAAAATCAAGTGTCAAGATTCATTTTTCATCAAAACATGCCAAATCATGAAACTTGTTCATCAAGAAATCAAGAATTGCAAATTAGGGTTTGAAATGATGATTTTTCATAACTTAGAATTTTTCTAAGTTATGAAAAACCCTAATTGTTTCCTAACTTTGTCCCACTTTCTCACCAAGATTCATTTGGATTCAAGGAAAAGTCAAAACATGAAAGTTATAGTCCATTGAAAAATCTACAACTTTTATTCACAAAGTTTCCTCAAAAGAAGCTTGTAGCTCAAGTTATGATTTTTGGAACAAGGGTACCAAACCATTCTTAACTTAGAGAAATTTGACCTATTTTAGGCAGGATTTTTGCCTAACTTCAAGACCATTTTTCACATACTTCCATTGGAAATTTCAATTTTCATTTCAAAGATGGATTGTAGTACACATTCCAAGCTTTTCAAAATGTCCAAGAACTCATCAAATAACCTCATGGTTAGGGAGAATCGAATTTGGCAAGTTGGGAAAAAGTCACTTTGTTTATGGCCAAGTTACATGTTCATACATCTAGGCCATTTTGAAATCAGCTTGCATTCTTTGATTACAGGTCCTATATCTCATTTGCACTCAATAATTTAATGCATATCCCTTGTGCCAAGACCTTATTTTGTGTGTTCAAACATTATATGCAAGATTAAGCCATTTTTAGATAAAGCATTTTTGCCATTTTTGAAAAGAAGTGCTTTATGTCAATTTGTAAATCAAGAAGGTACAAAGAAAATCTCTGAGGCACAAGTTATTAGACTAATCCCACTGATCAAGGTAAGATTATGCAGCATGCTAGAGGGGCCTGTACAAGCCTAAAACACCAACTTGCCATTTCTTGCTTAAGTTAGAAGTAACTTGGCATAACAAACAGAACCTCACATTCCTGTCAAGGCAAGCTTAAGAAAAGATTGCAAACAAATTACATACATCCTAACTGAGCTAGAACACGAGCCAACCATCTCCAACACCCTCTCAAACACAGAATCACCATAAAACTGCAAAAACAGGGCTTAAGCTGCAGTTGGATTCCCACAACTCATTTCCATCGTGCACTTCCATCCAAACCACTTCAAACACTTTCCCTACCATCCATACAAACTGTCCAAAGCATCGGAAGCAGACTGTAATACCTCTAACCAACATCACCATTTTCATTTTTCTGTTTTGCAGGCGGAGTTCTATAGCTCGATTCAGCTAGTTTCAAAGCAAACTAAAGGTTGGAGAAGCATCCCTGAACTTCAAGCAAGCTATTCCAATCATCACCTTGCACTGAAAGTACCTCCATTGCCAGATACGATTCAAGCTGAACAGGTAAGTTCATGGACTTCTATCTCCCTATCCAGGCATTGTTAGCTCTAGGTTTGTGAATGAAAAATGTTCTACTCATGCCGCTGAAGCTGTACATATCTTTACTTTCCATTTATTTTGCATGTGCTATGAGAATTTAAGGTCTGAACATTGATGGAAACTTAGGTCAAGAATTAGGGATGGAGAAATTCTCTCTCATCTTAGAGAGTTAAGTCAAGTTCTTTATATGTCTGGATTCGTCTTTTAATGCTCTACATTTTTCATGTTGTGAGTTTTGCTTGAAAGTTCAGGAATCTGGAGATAGAAAACGCACGTTTTTGTTCATGTTCAAACAGTCTGGAGGTTGAAGAAAACCCTTTTGGGCTGGGCTTGGTTGTTTTTCCTATTTGCACCTCATTTCTACTTTTGCACCCCCTTGGCCCATTATGCTTATTCTTATGATTTTTTGACCTTTTCTTTTTTGTTCTGACTTATTTATTTTTTCTCATAATATCAAAAATATAAAAATTATTTTTTAAACCATTTTTGTATTTATTAGGCATTTATTTGTTTAAATGGGTATTTGTACATAAATAAATATATAGATATACTCTTATTCAAAATACTAAAAAATAATGCAAACATGTTTATTTTCTGATTTTATTTTATATTACCTCTTGAAAACATTTTACATAAAATATACTTTTTTTTAATAAATATTAAATAGTTTATTTTTGTATATATAATATATATTTAGTAAATAATATAAATACTTATATATTTATTAGTATATTTAGGAAAGAATATAAAAGTAATACATTTTTATTTTTTTTATTAATATTTGATCTCAAAAATTACTTTTTTACAAATATACTTCATTTTTATTTTATTTTTGTACATAATTAATAAACATTGTATATATTAAATAATAAATACCTTTTATTTGCAAAATTATGGTTTTGCCCTAAATACATAAAAACTCCAAAAATTAATACTTTTTATTTTGTTTATTTGACATATAAAAAACACTTTTTTCATACATATAAAAAACATTTTTTTTGCATCTTGCATATTTATTCCATTTTTATTTAATTATTGTATACTAAATAATTTGTATAATCCAATTTTGATGTAATAGTTAGGTTTAAATTCCTTGTCAAAATACCCCCATTTGAACATTTGTACCCCCTTCCCATATATTGTGTTGTAATAACTTAGGAACTTTATTTTTTGCATTTTTAAAGCTTTCTAAATATACCATGCTAGAATTAGGGTTTGTATGCAAATCAATTAACCAAAATAGTTTGACCTAATTTCAAGATAAACAAGCATGAAAATGGACAACACTAATCACACTTGCACCCCTAGGGTATTCCACTTGTTGCCTTCAATAATGGGCCATATTGCATGTTAGGTCTCTTTGGGCAAAACAAATACAATTCCAATGATCATAGTCCCTCGATGACGCTTTCAAAAGTTGCCTAAAAAATGATCAAGTCCCTCCAAGGAAAAATTGCCCAAAGATACTTGGCACCATTGCAATTATGGCCTAAAGGATGACCCGCGCCCGTCCCTTTCACATCCTAACACAAGATTGTCCACCAAATGCAATGGTGGAACAAAATTGTTAAAAGGGTTAAAAACATAGGAGAAATCTTTGAGAAATTTAGGAGTAGACAACCTCTTAGTTACTTGAATCAAACTTGCAAAACAAAACACTTGCCTATTTTCAAACCACACATCACTACACTTTCAAAACAACTTTGCAAAAAACATTGAAAACCTTTTCAAAAGACATACACCTTTGTATACATCCCAACATGGATCATTACAAAGGTTGCCACCACATTGGCCTCTTTTCAAAACATTTTTCAAACCCACACACACAAAGCACCATTTCAAACAATTGAAAATTAAGGCAAGTTGATCTAAGCAAGTAACTAAGAGCCCATGGATAACCATGGATAGAAAGGGTGCTAATACCTTCCCTTTCTATAATCTACTCCCCGGACCCAAGAAAACATCTAAAAGGTTTCTGCTGTGCTTTTTAACCTTTCCTTAGAATAAAATAAAAAGTCGGTGGCGACTCTTGCTCAACCGAAACATTTGCGAAAACAAACGCAAAACCTCAAGTCAGTTCTCCCATCGTATCACAACAAGTATAAGAAACTAGAAGATAGATTGAAGGATGTGGAAATTCAAACTGTGCATGGATTGGATTTTGGTGATTTGGGTTTGGTTCTTGGGGTGGCAATTCCCCACAAATTCAAGATTCTAGTTTTTGCCAAGTACGAAGGCGTTTCGTGCACAAAGCTTCACTTGAGATCTTACGTCCGTAAAATTCAACCGTATACCACTGATAAGAAGTTTTGGGTGAAATTATTTCAAGAGATTCTGTCTGGGACTCAATTGGAGTGGTTTTACCAGTTAGAAGGTTCCAACATCCATACTTGGGAGGACTTAGCCACTGCCTTCTACCGTCAATATTAGTATAATGCCGATCTCGCACCAACTAGAGTGTAGTTACAAGGATTTACCATGGGTTCTGTTGTACCTCAAAATTTGTTATCCCTTTTCTCAAGATACTTCCCACAAAGATCTTTAATGATTCAAGCTTGCACAAGTATTGACTAGGTCAAGCCTTCTCCTCAACACTGATGCCTCAAATTAGGTTTTGAGTTTGCAGAAGGACACTTGGACTTATAATGTTTGAAATTACTTTCATGGATCATTATGGACCCTCAAGATTTCCCCTGTCAATTTTCAAGTCTTGGATCACAAAATCGCTCATTCAATTAATTAGATGTCCTAAATTCAACTGTATTTGAAAAAAGTCAATTATGGTCAACCTACAATCAAACTTCAAGATTTTGGACAAGTATCAACATTTTGAAGTCATATGTATCATTTGATCAATATTGGACCATAACTCTCGAATAAAATTGTTCAAATCATCAAAAGGGCAAAATGGTCAAAATTAGGGTTTTGACTGAGAATGACCAATCTTTGACTTTTGACCCAGTACATGACTTATTGGTTTGAAACATGATCTCAAGGATTCAAGTACATAATTTTGACCTAATCGCATATTTCAATTCATCTCCCGAGATCAATGGATCGATAAATGAAATTTGGTCAATTGATGAAAAAATTCAACTGTACACTGAAAAGTCAAACTTTGACTTTTTGATCAAATTTGAGTTTCAAAGATCATATTTCACCAAGACATTCAAAATCTAAAATTTGATCATCAAGAAATCAAGAAAGTCAAAAATCAAACTTTGCAAGACTTGGAAAATATTCTAAGTGTTTTTGATACATGTTAATTTCATTACTTCATGACATCTTTTCACCATAATTCAAGATAATTTAAGTTGTTACAAGCTTTCAAGTAAACAACAAGGCTGCATTTTTCAGTTAAAAATTGAAAGTTACAAATCCTAAGCTTTGTCTTGTTTGAACTTTTCCATTTGATTCAATCTTCAAATTTTTCCACTATGTTGTCCATAAATATGCCTTGTCTTTGTTACAAGCTGCATAAATCTGTCCATAAAACCAGACTTGTATCATGCTACAAATGTTGCTGTCCAGAAAATCCCCAAAATCAGATATGCTGCCAAGTCCAAGCCTGCTGCTACTAGCCCAAAACCATGTTAAAAAATAGTTTGTTCTCCTGTATAAAGCCAGCCTTGCACCAATCTGTCACTCCACTCCAAAACTGCTACAAAACAGCCCTACTATGTTACCTGCAACCCTGTCCAAACCTGAACTATATCAGTCTCATATTTGCATAAAATTAGCACATAAGAGCTGCATCGAAAATGCAATGAAACAGTGTACCCAAACAGTTTAAAAACACTTATCTATTTCCCTCCCAAATTGCAGTCAACTTCATCTGCAAATAAGTTGTCTCACAACACACAAATGGGAGGGGTTTTGGAGAGAAAAGAGGGAAGAGAAAAAACATAATTCTTTGTAAAGTATGCTCATTCAAAAAAACTCTGCTCATCTTCAACTCTATTTTCATTCACAAAACAGAAAAAACCTCAACCCATTGTACAACCTTGCAAGCTTTCCCCTAAACCAACTATCCAAACACCACATATACATCACATAGAGATTGTTCAAACACAAGAATAATTTCTGTAACACCATTATCATCACCTTCCAAACACAAACAACAAAAAACAATGTTTTGCAATTTGACTGCGTAGAGAGATTCTTGAACTTTGCGGCACAGAGCAAGGATTGGAGCAACTTTAAGAAGGATCTCGATCAATCGTCACTTTGCGCCCGGAGACATTCGTATGTGTTTCAAAGTTTTCGCTCCAAGAGGTATACTTATTTCCAAACGGTAATATCTTTATCCATACATCATTTTCTTTTTTGTGTTCAAAAGATATATAAAAAAGACAGAGTAAAAGAAGAAAACTCAGCAAAAAGCCAAGACAAGGGGATAACATGGGTGCCCGTGTCACAGGACACAGCCTGTGTTAGCTCAGCTATTTGAAAATCTAACAAAAAATGCAGGACAGGGTGCTGACACGGGTGCCCGTGTCACAGGACACGGCCCATGTCAGATCTACTGGAACTATAAGTGTGCAAAAAAGGAGGACAGGGTGCTGACACGGGTTCCCGTGTCACAGGACATGGCCTGCGTCAGCTTAGTTGGGACAGAAAGGAAGCGTGCATGATTTATTACAGGGTCCTGACACGGGTAGCCGTGTCACAGGACACGCTCCGTGTCGGGTAAGACACCAATTTTTTTTTTACTTTTTGCTATTATTTTCATTCAATATGGTTGTAATAGTAAAATTAGGTTTTATTTTCTTTTATCTCCCCATTTGTAAACTTGAACCCCCATCCCCTAAAGTGATGTAATAGCGTATGATTTTAATTTCCGCAATTTACCGCTTTAATATAATTGTTAGTAATTATGGTGTGTATGGCAAGATAAAATCAATCTTAGAGAACACTAATCTCAAAGACAAAAGTGCATGCAATCAAACACTTTTCACACGCGCACCTATAGGATAACCTTACTTGTTGCCTACGAATAAATAGTTATATCCCTCGAATATGGGATGCTTTAGCAAAGACGCTCGATAAAAAAATATTGTAGTCCCTTGATGACCCTTCGACGTTGCCTTCGGTAAAACAATCTTAGTCCCTTACGACAATTGCGAAAAGCGTCTCATAGGTTGCCTTCTATAACTATATGACGACCCACACTCGTCCCTTCACTTCCAACGATAGGGCTTCTTATCAATCAATGGCAAGATAGCAACATCTAAAGGAGGAGGAAAAGAACTAAGACCCTTTTGAGTAAGAAGAATGTTCATAGTTGCTTGCTCACAACATTTTCAAAACAACATCTTTCAAAACACACCAACACTTTCAAAACGAAATATTTTCAAAAGTCAACACTTTGTATACATTCTTATAGAGACGAGAATCATTACAAAGTTCGCCTAAATGAAGGAACTTTTCAAAAATACTTTCAAAACCAATCACAAACACATTTCAAACAAAGCATTTTCAAAGTGAGCTAGCAACTAGGATCCCGTAGATAACTACGGATGAAAAGGGTACTAACACCTTCCCTTTTCATAACCTACCCCCCGAACTCAAGAATATCTCAAAAGGTCTTTCATGTTCTTTTCACCCTTTCCTTTATTGGATAATATAAAATTCGGTGGCGACTCTTACTATCCGCAACAATTCCGATAAAACGCAAAACACCCAAGTCAGTTCCTCCACCGTATTACAGAACTGGTGACTCTACTGGGGATGTATGAAAAGTGGGGTTACCTTAGAGATAGATCACTTTTAAATGCTTTCATTGTTTGATTTTTTTGCTTTAAATTTATGGGTCCTTATTTGGGTTTGTATTGATCCTCTACCCGGATCTAGGAACATGATTAGGTAAATAGAAAAAATTGTGGAGAATGTACGGAGTAGACCGATATGGTTGAGACAATAGCATGTTAGTGTGACACATTTGTGGGTACCGGTATACCTTATGGCAAATTAAGGAGAATAAGGGGCCGATGTGTGGTGTCATAAAGCACTAACGAACCTTAGAACCTTTAATTGAACAACTTGGCCATTAGGAAGTGGTGAGGTAGCCAGCTTTGGTGCAGTCTGAAGTTGGTTGGTACTTGATACTATGCTCATTGAGATCGGACTTTTGGGATATATCGGTCTCCAATAAAGAGGCTTACGCTGAAACAATGCCCGGTGAAGAAAGACCAATGATATTGAGATCTCCTAGAACCCGATTACTTTCTAGGACAGGTTGAACTAACTAAACTTCAAGAGGGTACTTACCTGTGAACCTCATGCAAGCCTAAACCTAAGGACTTGTTTGCTTTATGTGTATGTGTTTACTTGTACATAACACCATGACATCATACCATTACATCTGCACTAACCATTTCAAGGACTTTGGGATTTATCTTTGTGTTGTTTTGTAGAACATGGCTTTCGTGCGAAGAAACACCATCCGAATCAACCTTGTGAAAGTGTCTCCTCAAATAAAGGAATTATCGTCAAGGGTTCCCAATGATTCTCCGTTCACCAAAAAGTATGGTCGTCTTATCAACTTGGTTACCACAAACTTTGAAGATGATATGGTACATGTGCTTTTCCAATTCTTTGATCCTAAGCACCATTGATTTACATTTCTTTATTACCAATTAGTGACTACTATGGAGGAGTTTTCTCAACTCTTAGGAGTGCATATTATTGATCAATTATCCTTCACTTATATTGAGAGAGACCCAAGACTCGAGGAGATTGCGCGAGCTTTACATTTGCAATGGTCAAACGTTGTGTAAAATTGGGAAACAATAAGTGGTGTTAAAGGGTTTCTAGCCAAGTTCCTATTTTAGAAGGCTCAACAATTTTGGGAGGCTTTGGATTTTCAAGCTTTTGAAGAAGTGGTGGTTTTTCTAATCTATGGGATGGTACTGTTTCCTAACCTGGACCCACTCATAGATGGGAATGCGGTCAAAGTTTTTCTATCTCGTAACCCGGGGCCTACCTTGCTTGGAGATATCTTGCATTCTCTTCACACTCGCACCATGAAGAGAAGGGGAATTATTATGTGTTGCACTCCTTTGTTGGCTAGGTGGTTTGTTTCACACCTACCTTGATCTATTTTGAAGAATTAGCAAGGCATCAGATGGTCTAATAGGTTGATGTCACTCACGCATTCAGATATTCATTGGTGTTCTCGATCTTTGGAGGATGTTATCATCATTGATCACTGTGGGGAATTCCCTAATGTCCCACTCCTTGGCATTAGGAGAGGAATCATCTATAATCCTTTCTTGGCTCTATGACAATTTGGGTATGCTCGGAGGGGTGGCCCTCATGACATGCTGATCCAAGGAATTATATTTGACTATGAAAACGATGTCCAAGGTTATCGTCAAAGATTCATGCGAGCTTGGGGTATGGTGAACAAAGTTGATAGCAAGACATTGGGGCATAAGAACTCCATTCCTTTGGAGCCTTATCTCAAGTGGGTGCAAGATATCGCTCAAAACCTCATGATGCCTTATGAGGATATTCTACCTATCATCATGGAGCATATTGCTGAAGGAGATGTTCCATACACTATACTTCATCCTGACATGCCGACTACTCTCGAGGAGATGCAAAGATCATGGACTCAACTCAAAGGGGAGTGAGACACCTTTAAAACCCATTTCTACGCAAGCGAGAAGAAGGTTTTGAGTTCACGAGACAACTTCATGAAGAGCGGAGTTTAAATGCCTACATTGCACCGAAGAGGATGCGCTCATGGGAAGCTTGAGTCCTTTTTGTTTTAGGAGTTTATTTTTATTATCTTTGTTTCTTCCATTGTAAGCCTAAGAGGCATCTTGTAACCGTTTGAAATTATTAATGCAATTAATGTTTTTTCTCTCTTTGTCTAAATAAATTGAAATCTTAAAAGTCCTTGAAATCATTTGCATACACATTTCATGCATCATAACATAAGCAGGTTTTCAGACACATGTTTCCTCATCTTTCTACTGTTTATTTCAGTAAGATGGATCTCGAGTTGACCGTGAAAGACTTGAAGAAGCAGAATTCTCAATTTCAAGAAACCTTGCTCACCTTGGCCAAAGGACAACAAGAGTTGATGTCACTTCTAGTGGCCAAAAAGACGACTAAGAAGAAGGCGCTTATCAACATGGGGAAAAGGTTTAAAGGCCCCGTCCATCAAGTGCAAGTGGTTGAAGAGTCATCCAAAGAGGACGAAAACCAGGATGAAGATGCAAGGAGCACCCATGTCAGGGGTGCAAACAATCAAGCTTCTGAGGATGAAGATTACTTTGATGAACAGTATCCACCGACTGAGGATAAGTACAAGCAACTGGAAGATAGGTTGAAAGTTTTGGAAATTCAAGTTATACCTGGCTTGGACTTTAGTTATTTAGGCTTAATTCATGGGTTTGTTATCCCCCACAAGTTCAAAATTCCAATCTTTGCTAAGTAAGACGAAGTTTCATGCCTAAAACATCACTTGAGGTCCTACGTCCGCAAAATACAACTCCATACTATTGATAAGAAGCTCTGGGTACACTTATTTCAAGAGATTCTTTCTGGGACTCAGTTAGAATGGTTTTACCAGTTGGAGGGTTCCAACATTCATACTTGGGAAGATATGGCCACCGCTTTCTACTGCCAATATCAGTACAATGCTAATTGAGCGCCGACTAGAGTTCAGTTACAAGGAATGACAATGGGCTCCAATGAAGGTTTTAAAGAATATGCGCAAAAATGGAGAGACCTTGCTGGTAGAGTACAACCACCCTTGACTGATAGGGAGCTGGTGGATATGTTCATGGCAACATTAACTGGGCCATTTTTCAATTTGTTAATTGAGAGCTCATCATCTGGTTTCACTAAGTTAATCCTGACTGGTGAAAGGGTCGAGAGCGGTATCAAAAGTGGGAAAATTCCCATGGCTTCTACCTCTACATCAAGCACTGTGAAGAAGCCCTTTACTGGAAAAAAGGAAACCAATCCCGTATAAGGTTCAAGAAGCCATGTCAAAAAAGACCATCGCCAATATGTTGATGCTGTTTTGATCTCAAATCCACCCTCCGCTCAAAGACCACAACAAGTCCACCACCAAAGACCTGAGGTCCCCAGAAGACAATTCACGAGGATTAACATGTCGTTATCCCAAGCCTTGCAACACATGTTGAAGGCTAACTTAGTAACATTGCGTGATCCACCATCAAATCCCAATGTTTCATCTCCGAAATACAATCCTAACACAAAATGCGCCTACCACTCCAATAGCCCCGGGCATGATACTGATCAATGTTGGGCCCTAAAAAACAAGATTCAAGACCTTATTGACAATAAGACTATTGAGTTTGATCCACCTACAACTCTGAATGTTATAACTACACCAATGCCAAATCTTGGCAAAGGTGTCAATGCAATTGAAGACACTGCTTTTGTTTTCTCCATTGAAGATTTGACTACTCCACTGATCATTGTTAAAGAAAATTTGTTGAGAGCTGGGGTTTTCCCTGGTTGTTTAAAAGACTGTTGTTGTTGTGCCAAACAAGTTAATGGATGTGAATGGCTGAAAAAGGGTGTCCAACACCTAATAGATAGCCACGAGATTTTGTTTGAAAGAACTTCGGCCATAAAAAGTTTGACTGAAGAAGTTAAATACATATCAATCATCAAAATATCCAACAATCCTATTAGGATCACTTCAAAATGTCCAATTAAGATTTCCAACGTACCAACGATTTCTCCCTTGATAATTACCGCTCCTAGGCCAATTCTTTATTCTTCCGATAAGGCAGTCCCTTGGAATTATGGTGCTGAAGTATATTATCATGGAATTAAGCAAGACTCCTGGATTAGTGAAGAGAAGACTGATGATGTTACAAATATTGCTGGTTCTAGAAAGGTGACGGGGACAGGGAGAATCTTCTCCCCTAACATTCCACCTCCAACTACCACAACTACACATGTTTGTATTACCGTTGACAAACCTAGCACTGATGCTAGGGATAAAGACAAGTTGATTGAGCCTGCCAGGGTGGAGGCACCTGCCAAAGACATCACTACCGAGGAACCCTTCACCCAAGAGATGGAGGAAATTTTGAAGATTATAAAGAAGAGTGATTTCAATATAGTAGAGCAGCCGGGGCAAACACCCTCCAAGATCTCTATGTTGTATTTGTTACTTTGTTATGACGCCCACGCTTAAGCATTAATAATTTTTTTGAGAATGCTCATTGTTGTACCCCAAAATTTTCCCTCCCATATTTCTCAAAACATTTCAAGAGAAAGTCTCAAGTTGCTCAAGGAAGTCCAAGGGTTGACAAGACAAGCTCTCTCCTAAGGCAGTCTACCTCAAATTAGGGTTTCATGTTGCATCAAGATACTTGAGTCCAAGGGATCCCAAATGCTCACCATTGTCCTAATATGTTCTCAAGATCATCCTTGTCAAGTTTCAAGCCTTGCAGAGGAAGTTTGCTCAGTCAACTGCTCAAAGGCCTGAAAATCGACTGTGCTAGGGCAAAAATCAATTGTGGCCCACATACAGTCAAACCTCAAGATTTTTGGTCAACCTCCTCATTTTGAAGTATTATTCATCATTTTATCAAGGGTTGATCATGATTCCTCAAGGATTGCTCACAATTCATGAAAACCCAAAAGTTGCTAAATTAGGGTTTTGTAGGAAAAGTCAACTCAACTTTGACCAAGCATAACTTTCTCATACTTTATGAGAAATGACCCATCCAAAGCTAATTTTTAATAGGATGCAATTCTCTACAATCCATATTCATCTCCCAAGTTCAAAATATGCACTCACAAGAAGTTATGAATTTGGACATTATAGGTCATTTTGAAAAGTCAACAAAAACACCTTTTTTGTCAAAGCTTCATACATGAACATGGAAGACCCAATTGAGATGATACCAAAAGGTTAGCTTAGGAGGACATCTTTAGCTTTCTAAAAAGTCCAAGAACACATTCAAAGAGTCAAAATTGAAGAAGTTATGCATTGGTGAAGTTGACCTTTTTTGCAAAATTGCCAAAAGTCATAAGTGCCTCAAATTGCAATTTTTGTTAAATGGGCCTAACTTTTTGCACTTGTTTTGAGTTGGTAGCATGGTCTACGAGCCCTAGCTCTTTCCACTTGTCTTTATCTTATTTTTGCTATTTATTTTGATTTTTTCTTTCAATTAAATCAATTGAAATCTAATTAAATCATGAAAATATCCAAATCATTCAAGGCATGTTTGTAACCCTAATTTGTTCCTTGGTATATAGTGGACAAAAGCAGATCAAAAGAACAAGGTTGTGAGGCGCACAAAGGTAGAACCAAACTTGAAAAAATTCAAAGAAAATGGTGATCTGATTTCACACTTCCAGACGTTTTCAATACTCATAAGCCATCCCATTCACTTCCTGGGAGTGCAAGGAACCTATACCAATCAGAAACAACCGTGCTAGTGCCCAAAATTCATCTCCACGACCCTCACGGTTTGGAATTTTTCCTGAAACCGTATTCCATTATTCCTGCATGTTTATCATGTTTTAATAGCGTATTTGTAATACCTAGCATGTTTGCAAGCTAACAGCACCATTTAATTGCATTTTTGGAAGCTATATTGAAATTCACCATTGCTAGGGTTCTTGGTCTTGTTTTAGGGTCTTTCTATACAGGCAAAATTGGTCCACAAGAAGGGTACCATAATGCTCAGCAGGCCAAGGAGGTTTGATTCATGGCTTTAGATTCCATTTATCGTGCCTGTGGAGGATTTTGGAAAGTCGTTGGCATATAGCTGCAAACATTTGTCCGCAGGTAAAAGTCAGTGATCTTTTACCAACGGAGAGAGGTTGGGGACGAAGACGTGGCACCTTCCCATTTGATCATTTGAATTCTGGCGCATTTTTTTATTTTTCCCCCCACTAACTTGAATTATTATATATCAATTGTTGTTATTCTATGTACAACACGCGCACACAGCTCAGTTGGTAATAAGGCAGTGGAAAAGGCCATAGGACCTGGGTTCGAATCCCAGGTCCCCCCATGTTTCATATTATTTTGATTTGCTTAATCAGGCGCGTGCATAGGTGTGAAGACCACCATGGATCATCATCTCCTAACCATCAGATTACTCATCATTCAAATTTGAAGGCCATTACATGAGGGTCCACCAAAATCCTTGGTCAATGCACAACATGGGAACATGGAAGTCAAACGTGGGTCAGCTTGTTTTAGGCCTAAAAGCTAATATTCACACCCCTCCAATTACTGATTACAGGCCCAAATTCTTTTCCTTTTCATTTATATTTTATTTATTTAATTCATTTAATTTATTTTTTTTACTCACACAAAATTAATTATTTTTTATCAAAAAAATCATAAAAATAA
Organism: Vicia faba; assembly: GCA_948472305.1. NCBI lineage: Eukaryota > Viridiplantae > Streptophyta > Magnoliopsida > Fabales > Fabaceae > Vicia > Vicia faba. The sequence goes on along the minus strand of OX451736.1, from coordinate 320,436,113 downwards.
TTTTTCATCAAATTAGATTTAGTTTATTTTTTATATAAAAATTAATTTAGTTAGTTAATTTAATTTATTAGATAACTTTAATTCCTTTTGTAAATAAATTAAAAAAAAACAATTAGAAAATTAGGTTTTTTTTAGTTTAATTTATTTTCTTTTTCTTAAAAAAATAACCAAAGAAACACAAAAATAGGTCAAATTCAATATTTTTCTTAATTTAATTTAATTAGCAATTAGGTTCATATTTAATTTAAAACCTTATTTTATTAAAATAATAAAAAACAATCAAAAATATTTTTCCTTTAATTAGGTTAGACGGGGTCAAAACCCTAACTTTTCTCGTTCTCTATTCATCGCGCGCGCTTTATTTTATTTTATAATATTGATGTAACTGCTCACAGGATGTAATAGATTAATTAGGACTTTCTCCATTTATTTATCATTTTGACGGGTTTTTTGGCTATGTAATTAATACTCGAAGCCTTGTAATAGCGTAGTTTTACTTTCCGCACTTTAATTTCCGCAAATTTAACTGTTAGATGTATGGTAATAGGGTTGCATGACAAGACTGTATGTAAACTTTAAAACGATTAGCAAACCCTAAATGTGCAAAGATAATAACTTGAAATTGAATCACTCGCACATGCGCACTCCTAGGGTATACTCCCACTTCGGTTGCCTTCGATAAACGATCATTAAGTATAGGGTATTTTAGTGGTCGCTCTCTTGTCTAAACAAAGATCAAAGTCCCGTTCGGAAATTTGCCTCGAATATGATCTTATGACATTAGGGTTATTATTAATAAGTCCTAACACTGCTTTAGTGATCGTACGTCCCTTTAGAATTGACCCTTAAAGCTCCAACGACGGTGCTACCTACTCACTAATAGTGGGATAGCACTGTCTAAAGGAAATAAGAACAGAAAAATTCTCTTTTTCGAGTAGGTAGATGCTAGTAGGTACTTGCTCAAAACAAACAAACCTTTTTCACACTTACACTCTTTTCAAACAAAGTTTTCAAAATGACTTCGTAACTCTTGAAGACAGAAGCAAGGGTTAAATCGAAGTAAAACAAAACCTTTTCAAACACACAAACATGAAGCAATTTTAAAATGATGAGCAAGTACCTAAGAGCCCGTGGAAAACCACGGATAAAAAGGGTGCTAATACCTTCCCTTTCTATAATCTACCCCCCGTACTCAAAATCTCGAAAAAAGGAATTTTTCTGTGCTTTTTTCCTTTCCAGTTGGATAAAATAAAAGTCGGTGGCGACTCTTGCTTACCGCGACATTTTGCAAACAAAAAACGCAAAACGCAAACCAGTAAAAATAGTCGGTTCTACCATTATATCACAGAATTGGCGACTCTGCTGGGGATAAATAAGTGGGGTATACCTTAGGATTAGTTCATCATATTTGCTTCTATTGCTTGATTTGATTGCTTTATCTTTGAGGGCTTTGTATCCAGAGTTACTATAGATCCTAACCCGGATCTAGGGGACACCTTTTAGGTAAGTAGCAATAAAATGTGAGGGAACTGTACGACGTAGACCGATACGGTTGAAGTAGTACCTACGTTGATGTGGCACATTGGTTGGTACCGGTATCCCTTGTGGAGAAACGAGGAGAATATGGGGTTGCTATGTGTGTCGTTAAGAATCAACTGAACTTAGAACCTATAATTGACCAACTTGGCCATAGGAAGTAGTGAGATAGTCGGTCTCGGTGTAAAGCTGGGAACTGGGTGATACTCGATGATACACTCACTGAGACCATACTCTCGAGATAGTTTCGACCGCAATAAAAGATTGTGTGAGCTGAAACCATGATCGATGGAGGATGGTCAGTGATATTGAGAACCTCTAGAACCCGGTTACTATTATTAGGACAGGTTGAAACCAACTGAACTTCAAGAGGGTAGTTCCTAGACTCCATGCAAGCCTAAAACTTAAGGGCTATTGTGTGACTTGTTTGCCTTTACCATGTCTGTTATCTTCTATACCTGTGGTGTGTTTTTATCATGACATCATGCATCATAACATAGCATGCATACTTCATTCGCTAACCATTTCAAAGACCGAGGGGATTTATCTTTGTTCTGTTTTGCACATTATGGCTTCCATACGCCGAAACACCATCCGAGTTAACTTTGTGCAAATACCTGCTCAACTGAGAGAGTTAGTCTCAAAAGTTCCTGATACTTCTTTATTCGTTAGAAGACATGGTCAGATCCTTAGTTTGGTCACTTCAGAGTTGGATGAGAAGATGATGAGTGTGCTTTTCCAGTTCTTCGATCCGGTGCATCATTGTTTTACCTTCCCGGATTATCAGCTGGTTCCTACTTTGGAAGAGTTTTCTGACTTATTGGGCATATCCATCCTCGAGCAGATGCCCTTTACAGGTTTGGAAGAGACTCCTAGACCAGAGGACATTGCTTCAACTTTACATCTGAAAAGGGTTGATGTAGTATCCAACTGGGAGACCCGGAGCGGAGTTAAAGGTTTCTTGGCTAAATTTCTGATTGATCAAGCTCAACTGTTCTGGGATAGTTTGGATTTTCAGGCTTTCGAATACATCTTGGCTCTCCTCATATACGGTTTGGTTCTTTTCCCGAATCCATATTCCTTCATAGATGTGAACATGGTTAAGATCTTCTTGTCTGGAAATCCTGTGCCTACTCTTCTGGGTGATATCCTACATGCCCTCTATACTCGTATTGTGTGAAGAAGAGGAACCCTCATGTGTTGCACACTGCTGCTGGCGAGGTGGTTTATTTCACACCTCCCCAAGTCTGTATTGAAGAATGAGGAAGGGTTAGGATGGTCTTACAGAATCATGTCACTTGCCCATACAGACATTCTTTGGAGTTCTAAGGATATGGAAAGTGTTGCTGTCATCGATCGGTGTGGGGAATACCCTAATGTCCTGTTGCTTGGAATTAGAGGGGGAATAACCTACAGTCCTTATTTGGCTTTACGACAGTTTGGTGGTGCTTGGAGAGACGGTCCCCATGAGCTGCTTCTTACAGATATTGCATTTGACTATAAGGAGGACGTTGACGAGCATCGCCGAAGGTTTATACGAGCCTGGGGCATGGTGAATTGGTCTGACCCTCACGAGCTAGGACCAAGGACTTCTCTCCCTATGAAACCTTATCTCCAGTGGGTTCGAGCCCGTGCTCAAAAGCTCGGGATGCCTTATTAAGCTGTGTTGCCAGTGATTGTGGAGCATACTAATGAAGAAGGCGTTCCTTATACAGTCCTTTATCCCTACATGCCTACTGATCTTGGAGCATTAAAGAGATCATGGATTCAGCTGAAGGAAGAAAGGGATACCTACCGGGAGAAGTATCATGAGCAGGAAAGGAAGATCTTGAAGTTCACGAGACAACTTGAGAATGAAAGGATAATCAATGACTACGTCAGCACGAAGGGGAAACGACCATGGGATTTCTGATATCTTTTATTGTTTCTAGTTTAGATTTTCTTTTCAGTTATTTCTTTTGTAATGCCTTAAAAGGCATTGTTAAACATTTTACAAGTTTAATCTAATAAAGTTTGTTATTTCTTGGTTTGCAAATTTAAATCTCCAAAAGTCTTTGAAATCATTTCATACGCATTCCATTATCATGCACCTCATTACAAGTACCATCACAGGTTTCTCATCTTCTTCACTGTTTATTTCAGCACGAAATGTCTTCTGAAATTCCTACCAATCAAGCCATTAAAGCTCTTCAAGCACAGAATGCTCAATTCCAAGAGATGTTCTTGAACTTGGCCAAAGGACAACGGGATTTGAAGACTCTCAACCTGAAGAAGAAGAAGAAGAAGAAGAAGAAGAAGAAGAAGAAGGTGGTTCTCCTGAATACGGGTCACAGATTTGGGAATAGGTTACAATAGGAAGCTGATCTGTCTCATTCATCTAGATGAGGAGAAAATCAAGAGGAAGGAAAGGGTCCTAGTCCTGTAGTCTCTGATAATGATACTGATTTTGATGATGAACAATACCCTCCTGCTGAGGATAGGTACAAACAACTGGAAGACCGTCTAAGTGCTATTGAGATTCAGAAGGTCCCTGGTCTGGATTTCGGGGATTTGGGACTAGCATCTTGGGTGGTGATTCCTCATAAATTTAAAGCTCCTATTTTTGCTAAGTACGATGGAGTATCCTGTCCAAAGCTCCATCTCCGCTCGTATGTCAGAAAAATCCAACCCTATACTGCTGATAGGAATTTGTGGGTCCATTTTTTTCAAGATAGTCTGTCGGGGACTCAGCTTTAATGGTTTTATCAATTGGAAGGAGCTAATGTCCGCAATTGGGAGGACCTTGCTGCTGCTTTTTACAAGCAATACCAGTATAACGTCGACCTTGCTCCCACGCGTACTAAACTTCAGGGTATGTCTATGGGTGCGGGTGAATGTTTTAAGGACTATGCTCAGAAGTGGAGCGATCTGGATGGAAGAGTCCAACCCCCTCTGTCCGATAGGGAGTTGGTTGATATGTTTCTGGGGACCTTGTCTGGTCCATTTTTTAATCATCTGATTGGCAGTTCATCATTCGGGTTTACTGAATTAAATTTGACTGGGGAAAGAGTAGAAGCTGGTATCCGAAGTGGTAAGATACAGAAAGGTGCTTCATCAAGTACAGAAAAGAAGCCTTTCAGGAAAGAAGCTAGTGTAGTTTACGGCTCGAGGAGCCAAGGCATACCTGAACGCCGTTGTGATCGGTGGATCTGGAACTGACTGTTTAACGCTGGTTCGCGAAATGTCGCGGAAGCAAGAGTCGCCACCGTCTTTTATTTTCTCCAAATGGAAAGGACAAAAGCACAGAAAAATTCCTTAAAGAGATTGCTCTCGGTTCGGGAGGTAGGTTATAGAAAGGGAAGGTGTTAGCACCCTTTCTATCCATGGTTATCCATGGGCTCTTAGATACTTGCTTATTTGTGTTTTCAAAAATGGTTTGTTTTCTTTTCAACTGTGGGTTTTAAAAAGTTTCTTTGAAAATTCCAGTTCGACTCTTGTATCGGTCCTCAAGAGTGTTTGAAAAATTGCTTTCGAAAGCTTTTTGAAAAGGTGTTGGTGTGAAAAGTATTTTTGATTTGTTTTGAAATTTAGAGCAAGTATCTAGAGTCGTTTACCTACCCTAAGGAATTCGTCTGTGTAGATGTCCTTTAAAGTAGTGCCATCCCACCATTGAGAGGTAGGTAGCACCACCATTGGAGGTATCGGGTCAATTCGAGGTTCGGGACATGGTGATCACCAGAGCAATGGGAAGACACCTTAGAAGCTACCCTCATGCCAGGTTCCCGGATCATGAGGACTTACTAAGACATCCTCTACTCGACGATCACCTTTCGAGGCAAGGCAACAGTGAGGCGTACCCTAGGGGTGGTGTGTGACTTGTGTGTCGTTTTCAGATATTTTTGTCTTTTGTCATGTTATTGGTGATCTAGCGTTTGTTTTTATTTTTGTCCATACATTATTTCATGCCTTGATTAACAGTTAAAAGTATTGCGAGAAATAAAAGTCTAAAGCTATTACAAAAGGCGCGGGTCCACATCGCCAAAATTAAACCAGGACCCGATTTGACAGAAAATAAAGAAAGTAAAGAAAATAAGGAATTAAAAGTGCGAGAAACTAATTACATGGCTTCGGGAGAGATACATAAATATTATAAAGAAATAAGATAAATATGCGAATAAGAATTAAAACGAAGGCGTTGGACCCTTTTTGCAAAATTAAATTAAATGATGGAATTGATTAATTAAGAAAGAAAAGAAATTGTCTTTTTGGTATTTTTTAGTATTTTAGGATTTTAATGAAAAAGAATTAATTAAAATTAAACCTAATTCTACAATTTTTATTTGTTAAGAAAAGATTAAATTTGACCTAAAATTAACCCTAATTAATTTACATGCAATTTAATTACAAAATAAATATTTAATATTTAATTATTATGGAATAAAAAATAAAAAAAGGAATAAAATTATCATAGATCCTAATTCGATATTTTTAGATTTTTATTATGAAAACATTACAATTAAACCCTAAATTAAAACTAAAATTAATTAATGGACTTTATTTAGAAAAAATACTAGTTTAATTTTTCATCTTTTCTGATTTTTTTATGGTTTTTTTGTATTTTATGAAAACATTAAATTAATTAAACAAACAATAATTAAAAGAAAATAAAAATTATAAAAATAAAGAAAGTAAAGAAGGTTTGCAAACCTAGGGGATTCAGACCCCAAATAGGAGGTATAGCCCATCAATTTGAGCCCATCAACCTTCAAGCCTGATTGACTTTCGTTGGCCAGCGTATGGGGTGTTGACTCAGGCTTATGGTACGCTTCAGATTATGGCCGTTTGATCATCTCCATTGGACATGTGGGCAGCTGGATTGAGAAGCGCATGGTACGTCCTAACGCTGAAACTGCACATGAACACCATATGAAAAATAATGTGAAAGGGGGTGAGGACCTGGGGCTCGAACCCAGGTCCTAGGGGTTACCAGTGTGTCTTTTGGCCGATGGAGCTGTGAGCGCATGTTGTTTATGAAATAACCAATAAACAATATAAAATAAAACGCGTGTTAGTGGGTAACTTGGCGCGAATTTTTAAATCAACCACTCAGATAATGCCACAGGGTCTTCTTCTTCCTCGTTGATTTATTTCCTGAAACATAAAAACAATACGCAACGGTTTTAACCCGTTCCCTAAGACACCATTACAGAAAATAACGATTAGGCCATGTGGCCTCATAAATTAGGCGCGAGTATGCCATTGTTTTCGTCTAAGAGCACTGAGTCGAACAGTCCAGGTCTCGAGTCTCAATTTTTCTTTGAACAGAAAGCCCCAAATTTCAGCTTGAAGAACCCTAAACGATGACAATGGTGGAATCGTGTACAACACTCAAAAACACAATTAAATCACATGGTTAGCATTAGAATCAAACAAGGAATATGAATCAAACATTAAAAAATGCTAAATGCGCATGAATTGAGATGCACGATTATGAAAAAAAAGTGAGAAAAGTTGGCTTCTGTACAGTGATTCAAAGGGTTAGGATTGATGCTTTTGATCCAGGAAGGTTGCTTAATGTCCTAGGAATGCAATGGAAGGAGTTTTGTGGCTTGAAACGTCCTGCAAATAAGTTTTCAGAATTGAGTTTTTTTTTGATAATTTTCAAGTTTGCCAATGGTGTTTTCTGCGCAGCTTCTTGGTCTTTTGCATTAGGTTTTGATTGCTTGTATATGTAGGAATGATTAGGGTTAAAAAACTTGATCCAAATCTCTTGCATTCATGAATATGATATTTGATTTTCAAAGATCTTTTTTTCAATATTTTCCATGCTATTTTTGTACCAATCATGACCAATTCTCTTCAAATCTTTCCATATTTGATTATGCACGAATTATTGAGTATATTTCATGCACAAAAAGATTGAAAAACTTAGGTTAAATATTTTTCATGTATTTAATTGATTTAAATGAATTATTATTAATAAAAATTCAAATAAATAAATAAAAAATGAAGAAATACTTCCCTTTGGGCAAAGTGGTCGTGCACATGCCTTGGATGATGAATTATGGAAGAAAAATAGGCCCATTAGCAATTTTAGGTCATTTGAATCAATGTTGACTTTTCAAAATATCCAAACATTTCCCAACTTCCGCAAGGCATAACTTGCTCAATTGTTAAGCTTTGCTCATGTTCTTGGACATTTTGGAAAGGTCTTTGAGTCCTCTAACCAATGTCTTTGGTCCCATGTCATTTTGATTTACCAATATCAAGTTATGGCCTTTGACTTAAAGTCCCTTTTTGTTGACTTTTGAAAATGACCTATAATGTTGAAATTGATAACTTTTTGTGAGAGCATTTCTTGTACTTGAAGTATGAAGAGGAGTTGTAGGAAATGTATTTCTCTTCAAAATGAGCTTTGGATGGAATTTTTATGATAATCCATGTGAAAGTTATGCCCTGGTCAATTTACAGTTGACTTTTTCAACTGTCCAAATAAGGAAACTTTTGCATCTTGATGATTTTTGAGCCAAGCTTTGAGAATCATGATCAAGCATTGATCAAATGATGTTTGTGGCTTCAAAATGAGATGTTGACCAAAAATTTGAACTTTTGACTGTCAAATGACCATTTTGCCCCTACAGTTGACTGTAGTGCAATTAGGGTTTTTGACTGTGCAATTTTGAGCTGTAAGTCTTGAAACTTGATATGAGGATGCTTGACCATATTTGCAGGCATGTGGGACTTGATTGGACCCTTGGAAACTTCATTTTCTTGATCAGAGCCAAAAACCCTAATTTTGACTGTTCAGGAGGCTCTTACACTGTGCAACCCTTGGGGAATTTTGAAGCTTGACTTGGCAATTTCTTGAAGAATATGGGAGGGAAAATTTTGGGGTACAACAGTTGCCCCTGTTCAATCTTCTTAGACCTGAGGATGCAGATTGGCTGACGTGCCTTTCGTAATCCGAGGGTAGAAGATGATTGAACACTAGAGTGCCCAGAAATTTGCGCTCACATAGAAGCAGTGTGATGGTGGAATGGGCTTATAGATGCCATTTAGAGATTGGTGAATAGGATGATGGGCTTATAGATGCCATCTGGATGTTGATCGCGTAAGAGATTCCTTAGCGAGAACCTGCGTACCTGCAAAAGAAAAAATGAGTACCTGACATGTTGCAAGAGCTGGTCTTCAGATGCTTGGTATAGATATGTCCTGACTGGTTACAGGAGCTGGATCTGGAGCTTCAAAAGATGATGAATGAACCAGGGGTGGTTACTACCTCAACAGGAACGGTGAGAGAACCTTGGGAAACTTAATCTCAAAAGCGTACGTTTGAGAAAAACCTGGAATGGAATTATCGTCTCCGCAGGATTGAGGAGAGAACCATAGGAAATTATAATCTCAAAAGCGGACGTTTGAGAAAAACCTGGGATTGGAATTATCATCTCGGGGAGAGAACCATAGGAAATTATAATCTCAACAGCGGACGTTTGAGAAAAACCTGGGTTGGAATTATCATCTCGGGGAGAGAACCATAGGAAATTATAATCTCAACAGCGGAAGTTTGAGAAAAACCTGGGATTGGAATTATCATCTCGGGGAGAGAACCATAGGAAATTATAATCTCAACAGCGGACGTTTGAGAAAAACCTGGGATGGAATTATCATCTCCGCAACATTGGGGAGAGAACCATAGGAAATTATAATCTCAAAAGCGGGCGTTTTGAGAAAAACCTGAGATGGAGTTATCATCTCCGCACCGTTGGGGAGAGAACCATAGGAAATTATAATCTCAAAAGCGGACGTTTGAGAAAAACCTGATAACTTCTACTGAGTCTTCATCAGAAAAATCTGTTTGGGGTCGATTCAACTGGACAAGAGAAGGCCTTGGACTGGATAAGAAATCTTTGGAGTTGATTAACTGAACCGGTCTAGGTCTTGGAATCTTGAAATATGATTGAGAATTTAGTTGAATCTTTCCTGGAAGAATAGAGGTCAGTCATATGCAATGCATGATATGGACCAAGCAATGATGTTCTCAATATAAATGAGATTTGTAAGATATGATGCGTATATGCATGCTATAATGATGTATGTGATTGTTTATGAATGTATGCTTTCGTCTAGGAAAGTAAATCCTTGACGGGTGCCGGGAAGTCACTCCTGGGCTGATGTTGAAGAATAAGCTTTTACTTCCGCTGGGGATGATAATTGCAAGAATACTGGTAGGAGAAGATGACTCCGTTGGGGAATAAACTTGGCGAATGATTACTCTGCGGAGAGAAAAGTACTCTAGTGATTTTGCTGGGAAGCAATAATCTGTGGGGAGAGAGATATCTTGCTGAGTGTTGATAATACCTTGCTGGGGATACTCTTGTTGTATTGGAAGTGTTAATAGACTTCGCTGGGGATAAGAAGACTTCGTCGAGGACATTCTTTCCGTGGCTTTTGGCTGAGGATAACCCAGTTATATCCTGGTATGGAAATAACTCTTTGAATAAAGCCGGGAGACGCGTTCGTGCTCTGAGAGGGATAAGCTTCCAGAATCTACTGGGGATAAGCTTACTGCCTGGGGAGATGGATTCCAACTTTCATGGGAAACCTTGATTGGACTCTCCTGGGGAGGTTTTGAGATGTATCGGGGGAAGTGACTCCACTGAATGTTTGATATACCTCCGGGGAACAATCTTTAGACCAAGACTGCCGGGGATGCTTGTTAAGAATACATGTATGCTACTGGGGAATGTTGAGATCTGCGGGAGGATACCCAACTTCCTTAAGATTTGATAATATAATTTAGAGAGAGTGTACTGGCTGCTGGCTCACTCTTTGGGGGATTAAGATATCTGGTTGCGTTCTTCAGCCGAACCTACCTTGGTACCTTGGAGGATGGAACAATTAGATTGCTTAGACAACTCTTTATTTCCCCTGTTTCTAATGTTACCTGTAATTAATCTTTTGTTTCGTATGCAAATATTCATGAGTTAGAAAATTATTGTCAATGCATATATCACAAATTGAACCTTGGACGTTCTTCGCAAAACAAAACAAAAAGAAAAACAATTGGCACTTTTAACTGAAAAGTATATTTGTATTGATTTTTGAATGGCCTGAAAATAGGCGTTTTGTGTACAAGAGGCTGACGTCCTAGTAAGAGAACACCGCCGGACAAAAGAGTTTATACAAATTTTGTACAAAAGAAAGTAAAACAGCTGTGTGAAATGGATGATCCCACTGGGTTTCAACTCTGCTATTGCCTTTATATCTCTGAGCGTCTCATCACTTGATGACCTTGGTTGAAGGTGAAGCTGACTGATCGATGCCGTCTGAACTTGATGTAGATACCGGATTCTGGATGCAAGGTGATCCAATGAGACATAGTATTACGCTTTATCCCTAACTTTTGCCTGGACTACCCTTTCGGGTTTTCAATCCACTGGGATACCCATTTTTGCCCAAGCCGCCTTTTCAGGTTTTCGACTTGCCGGGTGTACAGATTTTTTTTATTTCATCCCTTCATTTTGCCCGAACCCTTTTGGTTTGCCGGGAAGCCCTAATTTTTGCCTAGGCATGTCAGCCTAGCAGGTCTTTTTTCATGCGTAGTATCTTTTTACTATGTCTGCATTGGCGGGGTGAGGAAGGTCGTCACCATCCATGTTGGTTAGAATCATGGCTCCTCCTGAGAACACATGTTTAACCACAAATGGCCCTTCGTACATAGGGGTCCATTTTCCCCTTGGATCACTCTGAGGAAGGATGATTCGCTTGATCACCAGATCCCCGACTTGATATTCCTGTGGTCTGACCCTTTTGTTAAACGCCCTGATCATCCGTTTCTGATACGTCTGACCATGACAGATAGCAGCAAGTCTCTTTTCATCAATAAGGTTGAGCTGATCAAGTCGTGTCTGGATCCAATCATCTTCGTTCAGATTTGCATCCTTCATTATCCGGAGAGAGGGTATTTGCACCTCGATCGGTAAGACTGCCTCCATACCATAAACCAAAGAGAAAGGAGTTGCCCCGGTTGACGTCCTAGCTGAGGTACGGTACCCGTGTAGAGCGAATGGTAACATCTCGTGCCAATCTTTATAAGTCACTGTCATTTTCTGCACGATCTTCTTGATGTTCTTATTTGCTGCTTCTACAGCCCCATTCATCTTCGGTCTGTAAGGAGAAGAATTGTGGTGCTGTATCTTGAACTGCTCGCAAAGCTCAGTGATCATCTTGTTATTCAGATTGGTACCATTGTCTGTAATAATTCTCTCTGGGACGCCGTACCGACAGATCAGATTATGCCGAATGAACCGTGCCACAACAGTCTTGGTTACCGTAGCATAGGATGTTGCTTCGACCCACTTCGTAAAATAATCAATAGCTACCAGGATGAAGCGATGCCCATTAGATGCCGTAGGTTTAATCTCACCGATCATGTCTATGCCCCACATTGCAAACGGCCAAGGCGCAGTCAGAACATTCAGGGGAACCGGAGGAACATGCACCTTGTCTGCATAAATCTGGCACTTATGGCATGTCCTGGAATGTTGGTAGCAGTCGGCTTCCATTGTGGACCAGTAATATCCTGCCCGTAGGATTTTCTTAGCCATAGTGTGTCCACTGGAATGTGTACCAAAGGTCCCTTCATGTAGCTCTTCCATAATCCTTTCTGCTTCAGTCTTATCCACACAACGCAGTAAGGTTGAATCATGGTTTCGCTTGTACAAGATGCCGTTGCTAAGGAAGAACTTTGCTGCGAACCTTCTCAGAAACTTCTTATCATTAATAGAGGCACCTTCAGGGTATTCCTGAGTTTCCAGATATCTCTTCACCTCATGGTACCAAGGCTTCTCAGTCACCAATTCAGTTTCGAGATCGCAACAGTATGCCGATTCGTCCAGTTTCCAGATGATGATCCGGGGAGCCTCATTGTCCCATTTGACCTTGAACATAGAAGACATTGTAGCTAACGCGTCCTCCAGCTGATTCTCTTCTCTTGGGAAGTGTTCAAAAGTTATCTCTGTAAAGTGGGGGATCAGGGTCAACACACATTCTCTATAAGGAATAAGATTCGGATGTTTCGTATCCCACTCTCCTTTGATCTGATTGATCACAAGAGCGGAATCTCCGAAGACGCTCAGAAACTTGATCCTTAGATCGATCGCAGCTTGAAGACCCATGATGCACGCCTCATACTCTGCCATGTTGTTGGTACAATTGAAACATAGTCGGGCAGTGAGTGGAGTATGAGTACCTTGAGGTGATATGATTATGGCGCCGATACCGTTTCTCAAAGCATTGGAGGCTCCGTCAAAGTGCATAGACCATCGGGATCCTTCCTCAGGTCCTTCATCCGGTCCAGGTACTTCACAATCAGTTACTATCATGATGCTTTCGTCCGGAAACTCGAAGTTCATTGACTGATAGTCATCTACGGCCTGATGTGCCAAGTGGTCTGCCAATACACTTCCCTTGATGGCTTTCTGGGTCGTGTACTGAATGTCGTATTCCGTCAAGATCATTTGCCATCTTGCAATTCTCCCAGACAGCGCAGGCTTTTCGAATATGTACTTTATAGGATCCATCTTTGAGATCAACAAGGTAGTGTGAGTCAGCATATACTGTCTCAGCCGGTGAGCAGCCCATACCAAAGCGCAGCAAGTTTTCTCAAGCAGTGAGTATCGGGTCTCACAGTCGGTAAACTTTTTGCTAAGGTAATAAATGGCGTGCTCTTTTCGGCCAGACTCGTCATGCTGCCCCAGCACGCACCCCATTGAGTTGTCAAGCACTGTTAGATATAGTATCAGAGGTCTCGCTTCAACCGGTGGCATAAGGATAGGTGGTTCTTGGAGATACTCCTTGATTCTGTCGAAAGCAGCCTGACATTCATCGTTCCAACGTACTACCTGATCTTTCTTCAGCAGCTTGAAGATTGGCTCACATGTAGCAGTCAGATGTGAGATGAACCGAGCAATGTAATTCAGGCGTCCTAAAAAGCCTCTGACTTCCTTCTCTGTCTTGGGAACTGGCATCTCTTGAATAGCTTTAACCTTAGCAGGGTCCACTTGAATGCCCTTGTCACTTACAACGAAGCCTAGCAACTTTCCAGATCTTACCCCGAAGGTGCACTTGTTCGGGTTCAATCTCAGCTTGTACAGTTTCAACCGGTCAAACAATTTATGCAGATGATCTAGGTGTTCCTCCTTAGTCTGGGACCTTGCGATCATGTCGTCAACATACACTTCTATCTCATGATGGATCATGTCATGAAATAAAGCAACCATGGCGCGTTGGTAGGTTGCCCCAGCGTTCTTCAGTCCAAAAGGCATGACCTTGTAACAGAAGGTGCCCCACTGAGTAACAAAGGTAGTCTTCTCCATGTCTTCAGGTGCCATCTTGATCTGATTGTAGCCTGAAAAGCCATCCATGAAAGAGAACACCTTATGCTGAGCTGTGTTATCAACACGGACATCAATGTGAGGTAGAGGGAAGTCATCCTTGGGGATGGCCCTGTTCAGATCCCTGTAATCGACACACATTCTGACCTTACCATCCTTTTTAGGTACCGGCACCACATTAGCAACCCACTGAAGGTAAGAAGTCACTGCAAGGAACCCAGTGTCAAACTGCTTCATAACCTCGGCTTTAATCTTTTCAGACATCTCTGGACGCATCCGGCGGACCTTTTGCTTAACCGGAGGGGAGTCTTCCTTAGTAGGCAAGTGATGGACCACAATATAGGTATCCAACCCGGGCATGTCTTCGTAGGACCAAGGAAAGATCTCCATATAATCATGCAGCATTTGAGTCAACCGTTGCTTCACGCTGAGCTCTAGGTTGGCACCAATCTTTACCTCTTTCCTGTCTTCTTCAGTACCCAGGTTTATTGTTTCTACTGGCTCTTCATGGGGTTGAATTGCCCTCTCTTCCTGAAGCAACAGTCTTGCAAGCTCGCCAGGCACTTCGCAATCATCTTCACCTTCGTCTTCGGCTAAGTTAATCGGATTTTCGAAGTCATAACTGGCAGTAGCGGAGTCGTTACCAGTGAGATCCAGAGTGGATTGAAACCTGTATGAGTGAGTGTGTGTGTAAATACAGCTGTTTTGAAATATATGTAAAGGAAAGAAAGACAGAAAAGGAGCATAAGATTTGCGATGCGAGAAAACGTCCAAGATTTTCATTTATGATATATGAAATGACAATTTATATGCCCTCACAAATGAAACCACGGTGCCTCGGGTAAGACACCGGGCCATAGAGTTTATTTATTGTTTATTACAAATAACAAAAACATAGGAATTCATTACTTAGTAACAAGAGAAACAGATAGATTGTCCTTTGCACTCCAGTTGTTAAGTCCACTGTCGGTTGCCGGGTAGATCCAGCTATCAAACTCAGCTTCATCCACTTCATCTTCGTCCCCAATAGCATTCACTCCATGAGCCGGCAGGGGAGCTGTCACTACATTAGGCTTCTCAGATGCCTTAAACTGTACCTCCTTGGCGTCAATAAGATCCTGCAGCTTGCTCGTTAATGCCCAACAGTCATCAGTAGAATGCCCCGGGCTATCTGAATGGTAAGCACAACGAGCATTTGGGTTGTACTTAGGAGATGTAGTATTTGGAAACTTCAGAGCCTCTCTGACAGTCACTAAATTGGTGGATAGCAACTGTGGCAGGATCTGCGATAAGGTCATGCTCAAACGGGTAAACTCTCTCCGGGGTCTTTCGGCCCTTTGAGGATTGGTCGGCCGAGGAGCGGCAGCAGGCTTGGCAATCGTTACCGCACTGACAGATTGGCGGAGCTCAAATCTTTCTGATCTCCGGGAACCATATACGGCACTAGCCTCCTTCTTGAAGGGTTTCTTCTCAGAACTAGACGATGTACCCTTCGGAATCTTTCCAGACTTCAACCCAGCCTCAATTCTTTCTCCAGTCAGAATCAGATCAGTGAACCCTGCAGACGAGTTCCCAATGAGATGGTTGAAAAATGGCCCAGATAGGGTCCCCAAGAACATGTCTACCAACTCCTGATCAGTCAACGGAGGCTGCACTCTGCCAGCCAGATCCCTCCACTTCTGAGCGTACTCCTTAAAACCTTCACTTGAACCTAACGACATACCCTGGAGTTGGGTACGTGTAGGGGCAAGGTCAGCATTATATTGATACTGCTTATAGAAAGCAGTAGCCAACTCCTCCCAGTTACGAACCTTGGTCCCACCCAGCTGATAGAACCATTCGAGATGAGTCCCTGAAAGACTCTCCTGGAAGAAGTGGATCCACAAATTCTTATCCGCCGAGTACGGTTGAATTTTCCGAACATAGGACCTGATATGTAGCTTGGGACAAGACGCCCCGTCATATTTAGTGAAAGATGGTGCTTTGAACTTCCGAGGAATGATCACACCAGTAGACAAACCCAGATCTCCAAAATCTAGCCCAGGTACCTGTTGTATTTCCATGGCATTCAGCCTGTCTTCCAGCTGCTTATAACGGTCTTTTGCCGGAGGATATTGCTCTTCATCAAAATCAGTCTCGTTGTCGGAGACTACCGGACTAGGACCCTTTTCTGTTTGAGGAGTACTCTTGCCAATGGAAGAACCAGCCTCTTCATTCTGCAAAGTATTGCCAAACCTTTGGCCCGAGCTAAACAGAACAGTTCTTCTCTTCTTCTTCTTCTCCTTCTTTAGGAGTAGAGCCTTCAGCTCTTCTTGGCCTTGAGCCAAACCCTTGATTAATTCCTGAAATTGCGCATTCTGCGCCTGAAGAGCTTTGATGGATGTCTCAGCTGATGACGAGTCGGGATTCATGATGCTGAAATAAACAGCGAAGAACGGTAAGCAACCTGAAAAAGGAGAAAACCTGCTATGCACATGATGAATGGAATGCGTATGATTTATGTTTTCAAAGACAATCGGGAATCAACTTTGTAAACAAAAAGGAACACACTTCATTAGATTCAACTTTGAAACTGAAATTATTCAACAGGTTGCCCTTAGGCGTTACATGAAAGGAAAATACTGAAAAGGGAAATAAACTGTAAAAGAACATCCAGAGCTCCTTATTGATCCCATAGTCTCCTCTTCTCAGTACGGATGTAGGCATTCAGAGCCCTCTCATTCTCCAACTGCTTTGTCAGCTTCTGGATCTTTAATTCCTGCTCGTTGAACTTTTCCCGGTAAGAATCCCGCTCTTCTCGCAGTTGCGACCAAGATCTCTTCAATGTCTCATAATCAGTGGGTATCTGAGGAGGAAAGACAGTTGGAGGAATACCATCCTTGTCAGGAAACTCAAGAATGATAGGTCTGACAGCTTCATACGGCATACCTAACTTCTGAGCACGGATGCGAACCCATTTGTAGTAGGCTTCCATAGGTAAAGAAGTCTTTGGCCCTAACTCTTGTGGGTCAGCTTTATGAACTTTGTCCCAAGCCTTGATGAACCTACGACGCAGCTCGTCACTATCCACCTGAAACTCAAAACTGATGTGAGGCACCAACATCTCATGGGGGCCTGCTCTTCTTGCTCTTCCAAACTGACGGAGCGCTAGACATGGATTGTAAGAGATCCCTCCTTGAGTACCAATAAGAGGAACATTAGGGTATTCTCCGCATCGATCAATGACAGCTATCTCGTCCAAACCTCTGCAAGTCCAAACGATGTCTTTGTCGGTGAGAGACATTAACCTGTGAGCCCAACCTCTTCCTTCTTGGTTCTTTAGTACGAATTTGGGGAGGTGCGAAATAAACCACCTCACCAACAAAGGGATACAACACCATAGGGTTCCTCGTCTTCGGGTGGTACGAGCATGAAGTTGTTGCAAGATGTCACCCAAGAGAGTGGGCACAGGATTCTGAGACATAAAGATCCTTATGGCAGTGACATTGATGAAGTTGTCAGGATTAGGAAACAGGACTAACCCATAGATTAGGAGAGCAAAGATGTCCTCATATGCCCTAAAGTCCAGGTCATTCCAGAAACTGTTAGCTTTACCAATCAGAAACTTGGCCAAGAAACCCTTAACTCCGCTTCTAGTCGCCCAGTTGTCTGTTACCTCTTGAGGGGTCAAAGGAAGAGCTGCAGCAACATCCTCAAGCCTGAGGGTCTTTTCCCAACCGGTAAAGGGAGTCTGATCCAAGATAGGGATACCAAGCAAATCAGAGAACTCTTCCAGGGTAGGGACCAGCTGGAAGTCTTGAAAGGTGAAGCACTGGTACAGATGGTCATAGAACTGGGTCAGAACACTCATCAACTGTTGATCTTGCTTTGCAGTGACTAAACTGAGAAGAGAACCATGCCTCTGAATGAAGGATGTGGTATTTGGAATTCTGCTAACCAACTCATCAAGCAACTCAGGTGAACGGACAAAGTTGAACCGGATGGTATTCCTTCGCACAGGCATCATAATGTCCTACAAAACAGAGCAAAGATGAAACCCTCTTGTCTTTGAAATGGTCAGTCCTTATGTAGGATGCATGCAATGCTCATGATGTTATGATGCCATGATAAAGCACACCACCAATAGATACAAAGGCAAACATGGTAAGGCACACAAGTCACACAAGGCAAGCCCTTAAAGTTTAGGCCAGCATGAGGTCTAGGTACTACCCTCTTTCAGTTTGTTGGTTCATACTTGTCCTATCAAAGTAACCGGGTTCTTAGAGGATCCCAATATCATTGACTACCTTCAATCGGTCATAACTCCAGCATCGCAATCTTTTCTTGCGGCCAGAACCATCACGAGAGTTTAGCCTCAATGGGCGTAGCATACTGCTACAATTCTAAAGGCCAAGTTGTGTCAATTAAGGTTCTAAGGTTGTTGGTGCTTAATGACTCCTTAGAAGACCCATATTCTCCTCGTTGCGACACAAGGGATATCGGTACAGACCAAGGTGCCACACCAATGTAGCCACTGCTTCACCCGTGTCGGTCTACGCCGGACAGGTCCCTCACAGCTTACGCTACCTAAACAGGGTATCCCCAGATCTGGGTTAGGATCTATGTAACTCCGATGCAACCCACAATAATAAAGCACACAAATCAATACAATTGAAAACACAGTTATGAACTAGCCCTAAGGTACACCTCACTTTAAAAAGAATCCCCAGCAGAGTCGCCAGTTCTGTGATCGGTGGATCTGGAACTGACTGTTTAACGCTGGTTCGCGAAATGTCGTGGAAGCAAGAGTCGCCACCGTCTTTTATTTTCTCCAAATGGAAAGGACAAAAGCACAGAAAAATTCCTTAAAGAGATTGCTCTCGGTTCGGGAGGTAGGTTATAGAAAGGGAAGGTGTTAGCACCCTTTCTATCCATGGTTATCCATGGGCTCTTAGATACTTGCTCATTTGTGTTTTCAAAAATGGTTTGTTTGCTTTTCAACTGTGGGTTTTAAAAAGTTTCTTTGAAAATTCCAGTTCGACTCTTGTATCGGTCCTCAAGAGTGTTTGAAAAATTGCTTTCGAAAGCTTTTTGAAAAGGTGCTGGTGTGAAAAGTATTTTTGATTTGTTTTGAAATTTAGAGCAAGTATCTAGAGTCGTTTACCTACCCTAAGGAATTCGTCTGTGTAGATGTCCTTTAAAGTAGTGCCATCCCACCATTGAGAGGTAGGTAGCACCACCATTGGAGGTATTCGGGTCAATTCGAGGTTCGGGACATGGTGATCACCAGAGCAATGGGAAGACACCTTAGAAGCTACCCTCATGCCAGGTTCCCGGATCATGAGGACTTACTAAGACATCCTCTACTCGACGATCACCTTTCGAGGCAAGGCAACAGTGAGGCGTACCCTAGGGGTGGTGTGTGACTTGTGTGTCGTTTTCAGATATTTTTGTCTTTTGTCATGTTATTGGTGATCTAGCGTTTGTTTTTATTTTTGTCCATACATTATTTCATGCCTTGATTAACAGTTAAAAGTATTGCGAGAAATAAAAGTCTAAAGCTATTACAAAAGGCGCGGGTCCACATCGCCAAAATTAAACCAGGACCCGATTTGACAGAAAATAAAGAAAGTAAAGAAAATAAGGAATTAAAAGTGCGAGAAACTAATTACATGACTTCGGGAGAGATACATAAATATTATAAAGAAATAAGATAAATATGCGAATAAGAATTAAAACGAGGGCGTTGGACCCTTTTTGCAAAATTAAATTAAATGATGAAATTGATTAATTAAGAAAGAAAAGAAATTGTCTTTTTGGTATTTTTTAGTATTTTAGGATTTTAATGAAAAAGAATTAATTAAAATTAAACCTAATTCTACAATTTTTATTTGTTAAGAAAAGATTAAATTTGACCTAAAATTAACCCTAATTAATTTACATGCAATTTAATTACAAAATAAATATTTAATATTTAATTATTGTGGAATAAAAAATAAAAAAAGGAATAAAATTATCATAGATCCTAATTCGATATTTTTAGATTTTTATTATGAAAACATTACAATTAAACCCTAAATTAAAACTAAAATTAATTAATGGACTTTATTTAAAAAAAATACTAGTTTAATTTTTCATCTTTTCTGATTTTTTTATGGTTTTTTTGTATTTTATGAAAACATTAAATTAATTAAACAAACAATAATTAAAAGAAAATAAAAATTATAAAAATAAAGAAAGTAAAGAAGGTTTGCAAACCTAGGGGGTTCAGACCCCAAATAGGAGGTATAGCCCATCAATTTGAGCCCATCAACCTTCAAGCCTGATTGACTTTCGTTGGCCAGCGTATGGGGTGTTGACTCAGGCTTATGGTACGCTTCAGATTATGGCCGTTTGATCATCTCCATTGGACACGTGGGCAGCTGGATTGAGAAGCGCATGGTACGTCCTAACGCTGAAACTGCACATGAACACCATATGAGAAATAATGTGAAAGGGGGTGAGGACCTGGGGCTCGAACCCAGGTCCTAGGGGTTACCAGTGTGTCTTTTGGCCGATGGAGTTGTGAGCGCATGTTGTTTATGAAATAACCAATAAACAATATAAAATAAAACGCGTGTTAGTGGGTAACTTGGCGCGAATTTTTAAATCAGCCACTCAGATAATGCCACAGGGTCTTCTTCTTCCTCGTTGATTTATTTCCTGAAACATAAAAACAATACGCAACGGTTTTAACCCGTTCCCTAAGACACCATTACAGAAAATAACGATTAGGCCATGTGGCCTCATAAATTAGGCGCGAGTATGCCATTATTTTCGTCTAAGAGCACTGAGTCGAACAGTCCAGGTCTCGAGTCTCAATTTTTCTTTGAACAGAAAGCCCCAAATTTCAGCTTGAAGAACCCTAAACGATGACAATGGTGGAATCGTGTACAACACTCAAAAACACAATTAAATCAAATGGTTAGCATTAGAATCAAACAAGGAATATGAATCAAACATTAAAAAGTGCTAAATGCGCATGAATTGAGATGCACGATTATGAAAAAAAAGTGAGAAAAGTTGGCTTCTGTACAGTGATTCAAAGGGTTAGGATTGATGCTTTTGATCCAGGAAGGTTGCTTAATGTCCTAGGAATGCAATGGAAGGAGTTTTGTGGCTTGAAACGACCTGCAAATAAATTTTCAGAATTGAGTTTTTTTTTGATAATTTTCAAGTTTGCCAATGGTGTTTTCTGCGCAGCTTCTTGGTCTTTTGCATTAGGTTTTGATTGCTTGTATATGTAGGAATGATTAGGGTTAAAAAACTTGATCCAAATCTCTTGCATTCATGAATATGATATTTGATTTTCAAAGATCTTTTTTTCAATATTTTCCATGCTATTTTTGTACCAATCATGACCAATTCTCTTCAAATCTTTCCATATTTGATTATGCACGAATTATTGAGTATATTTCATGCACAAAAAGATTGAAAAACTTAGGTTAAATATTTTTCATGTATTTAATTGATTTAAATGAATTATTATTAATAAAAATTCAAATAAATAAATAAAAAATGAAGAAATACTTCCCTTTGGGCCAAGTGGTCGTGCACATGCCTTGGATGATGAATTATGGAAGAAAAATAGGCCCATTAGCAATTTTAGGTCATTTGAATCAATGTTGACTTTTCAAAATATCCAAACATTTCCCAACTTCCGCAAGGCATAACTTGCTCAATTTTTAAGCTTTGCTCATGTTCTTGGACATTTTGGAAAGGTCTTTGAGTCCTCTAACCAATGTCTTTGGTCCCATGTCATTTTGATTTACCAATATCAAGTTATGGCCTTTGACTTAAAGTCCCTTTTTGTTGACTTTTGAAAATGACCTATAATGTTGAAATTGATAACTTTTTGTGAGAGCATTTCTTGTACTTGAAGTATGAAGAGGAGTTGTAGGAAATGTATTTCTCTTCAAAATGAGCTTTGGATGGAATTTTTATGATAATCCATGTGAAAGTTATGCCCTGGTCAATTTACAGTTGACTTTTTCAACTGTCCAAATAAGGAAACTTTTGCATCTTGATGATTTTTGAGCCAAGCTTTGAGAATCATGATCAAGCATTGATCAAATGATGTTTGTGGCTTCAAAATGAGATGTTGACCAAAAATTTGAACTTTTGACTGTCAAATGACCATTTTGCCCCTACAGTTGACTGTAGTGCAATTAGGGTTTTTGACTGTGCAATTTTGAGCTGTAAGTCTTGAAACTTGATATGAGGATGCTTGACCATATTTGCAGGCATGTGGGACTTGATTGGACCCTTGGAAACTTCATTTTCTTGATCAGAGCCAAAAACCCTAATTTTGACTGTTCAGGAGGCTCTTACACTGTGCAACCCTTGGGGAATTTTGAAGCTTGACTTGGCAATTTCTTGAAGAATATGGGAGGGCAAATTTTGGGGTACAACAGTTGCCCCTGTTCAATCTTCTTAGACCTGAGGATGCAGATTGGCTGACGTGCCTTTCGTAATCCGAGGGTAGAAGATGATTGAACACTAAAGTGCCCAGAAATTTGCGCTCACATAGAAGCAGTGTGATGGTGGAATGGGCTTATAGATGCCATTTAGAGATTGGTGAATAGGATGATGGGCTTATAGATGCCATCTGGATGTTGATCGCGTAAGAGATTCCTTAGCGAGAACCTGCGTACCTGCAAAAGAAAAAATGAGTACCTGACATGTTGCAAGAGCTGGTCTTCAGATGCTTGGTATAGATATGTCCTGACTGGTTACAGGAGCTGGATCTGGAGCTTCAAAAGATGATGAATGAACCAGGGGTGGTTACTACCTCAACAGGAACGGTGAGAGAACCTTGGGAAACTTAATCTCAAAAGCGTACGTTTGAGAAAAAACTGGAATGGAATTATCGTCTCCGCAGGATTGAGGAGAGAACCATAGGAAATTATAATCTCAAAAGCGGACGTTTGAGAAAAACCTGGGATTGGAATTATCATCTCGGGGAGAGAACCATAGGAAATTATAATCTCAACAGCGGACGTTTGAGAAAAACCTGGGTTGGAATTATCATCTCGGGGAGAGAACCATAGGAAATTATAATCTCAACAGCGGATGTTTGAGAAAAACCTGGGATTGGAATTATCATCTCGGGGAGAGAACCATAGGAAATTATAATCTCAACAGCGGACGTTTGAGAAAAACCTGGGATGGAATTATCATCTCCGCAACATTGGGGAGAGAACCATAGGAAATTATAATCTCAAAAGCGGGCGTTTTGAGAAAAACCTGAGATGGAGTTATCATCTCCGCACCGTTGGGGAGAGAACCATAGGAAATTATAATCTCAAAAGCGGACGTTTGAGAAAAACCTGATAACTTCTACTGAGTCTTCATCAGAAAAATCTGTTTGGGGTCGATTCAACTGGACAAGAGAAGGCCTTGGACTGGATAAGAAATCTTTGGAGTTGATTAACTGAACCGGTCTAGGTCTTGGAATCTTGAAATATGATTGAGAATTTAGTTGAATCTTTCCTGGAAGAATAGAGGTCAGTCATATGCAATGCATGATATGGACCAAGCAATGATGTTCTCAATATAAATGAGATTTGTAAGATATGATGCGTATATGCATGCTATAATGATGTATGTGATTGTTTATGAATGTATGCTTTCGTCTAGGAAAGTAAATCCTTGACGGGTGCCGGGAAGTCACTCCTGGGCTGATGTTGAAGAATAAGCTTTTACTTCCGCTGGGGATGATAATTGCAAGAATACTGGTAGGAGAAGATGACTCCGTTGGGGAATAAACTTGGCGAATGATTACTCTGCGGAGAGAAAAGTACTCTAGTGATTTTGCTGGGAAGCAATAATCTGTGGGGAGAGAGATATCTTGCTGAGTGTTGATAATACCTTGCTGGGGATACTCTTGTTGTATTGGAAGTGTTAATAGACTTTGCTGGGGATAAGAAGACTTCGTCGAGGACATTCTTTCCGTGGCTTTTGGCTGAGGATAACCCAGTTATATCCTGGTATGGAAATAACTCTTTGAATAAAGCCGGGAGACGCGTTCGTGCTCTGAGAGGGATAAGCTTCCAGAATCTACTGGGGATAAGCTTACTGCCTGGGGAGATGGATTCCAACTTTCATGGGAAACCTTGATTGGACTCTCCTGGGGAGGTTTTGAGATGTATCGGGGGAAGTGACTCCACTGAATGTTTGATATACCTCCGGGGAACAATCTTTAGACCAAGACTGCCGGGGATGCTTGTTAAGAATACATGTATGCTACTGGGGAATGTTGAGATCTGCGGGAGGATACCCAACTTCCTTAAGATTTGATAATATAATTTAGAGAGAGTGTACTGGCTGCTGGCTCACTCTTTGGGGGATTAAGATATCTGGTTGCGTTCTTCAGCCGAACCTACCTTGGTACCTTGGAGGATGGAACAATTAGATTGCTTAGACAACTCTTTATTGCCCCTGTTTCTAATGTTACCTGTAATTAATCTTTTGTTTCGTATGCAAATATTCATGAGTTAGAAAATTATTGTCAATGCATATATCACAAATTGAACCTTGGACGTTCTTCGCAAAACAAAACAAAAAGAAAAACAATTGGCACTTTTAACTGAAAAGTATATTTGTATTGATTTTTGAATGGCCTGAAAATAGGCGTTTTGTGTACAAGAGGCTGACGTCCTAGTAAGAGAACGCCGCCGGACAAAAGAGTTTATACAAATTTTGTACAAAAGAAAGTAAAACAGCTGTGTGAAATGGATGATCCCACTGGGTTTCAACTCTGCTATTGCCTTTATATCTCTGAGCGTCTCATCACTTGATGACCTTGGTTGAAGGTGAAGCTGACTGATCGATGCCGTCTGAACTTGATGTAGATACCGGATTCTGGATGCAAGGTGATCCAATGAGACATAGTATTACGCTTTATCCCTAACTTTTGCCTGGACTACCCTTTCGGGTTTTCAATCCACTGGGATACCCATTTTTGCCCAAGCCGCCTTTTCAGGTTTTCGACTTGCCGGGTGTACAGATTTTTTTTATTTCATCCCTTCATTTTGCCCGAACCCTTTTGGTTTGCCGGGAAGCCCTAATTTTTGCCTAGGCATGTCAGCCTAGCAGGTCTTTTTTCATGCGTAGTATCTTTTTACTATGTCTGCATTGGCGGGGTGAGGAAGGTCGTCACCATCCATGTTGGTTAGAATCATGGCTCCTCCTGAGAACACATGTTTAACCACAAATGGCCCTTCGTACGTAGGGGTCCATTTTCCCCTTGGATCACTCTGAGGAAGGATGATTCGCTTGATCACCAGATCCCCGACTTGATATTCCTGTGGTCTGACCCTTTTGTTAAACGCCCTGATCATCCGTTTCTGATACGTCTGACCATGACAGATAGCAGCAAGTCTCTTTTCATCAATAAGGTTGAGCTGATCAAGTCGTGTCTGGATCCAATCATCTTCGTTCAGATTTGCATCCTTCATTATCCGGAGAGAGGGTATTTGCACCTCGATCGGTAAGACTGCCTCCATACCATAAACCAAAGAGAAAGGAGTTGCCCCGGTTGACGTCCTAGCTGAGGTACGGTACCCGTGTAGAGCGAATGGTAACATCTCGTGCCAATCTTTATAAGTCACTGTCATTTTATGCACGATATTCTTGATGTTCTTATTTGCTGCTTCTACAGCCCCATTCATCTTCGGTCTGTAAGGAGAAGAATTGTGGTGCTGTATCTTGAACTGCTCGCAAAGCTCAGTGATCATCTTGTTATTCAGATTGGTACCATTGTCTGTAATAATTCTCTCTGGGACGCCGTACCGACAGATCAGATTATGCCGAATGAACCGTGCCACAACAGTCTTGGTTACCGTAGCATAGGATGTTGCTTCGACCCACTTCGTAAAATAATCAATAGCTACCAGGATGAAGCGATGCCCATTAGATGCCGTAGGTTTAATCTCACCGATCATGTCTATGCCCCACATTGCAAACGGCCAAGGCGCAGTCAGAACATTCAGGGGAACCGGAGGAACATGCACCTTGTCTGCATAAATCTGGCACTTATGGCATGTCCTGGAATGTTGGTAGCAGTCGGCTTCCATTGTGGACCAGTAATATCCTGCCCGTAGGATTTTCTTAGCCATAGTGTGTCCACTGGAATGTGTACCAAAGGTCCCTTCATGTAGCTCTTCCATAATCCTTTCTGCTTCAGTCTTATCCACACAACGCAGTAAGGTTGAATCATGGTTTCGCTTGTACAAGATGCCGTTGCTAAGGAAGAACTTTGCTGCGAACCTTCTCAGAAACTTCTTATCATTAATAGAGGCACCTTCAGGGTATTCCTGAGTTTCCAGATATCTCTTCACCTCATGGTACCAAGGCTTCTCAGTCACCAATTCAGTTTCGAGATCGCAACAGTATGCCGATTCGTCCAGTTTCCAGATGATGATCCGGGGAGCCTCATTGTCCCATTTGACCTTGAACATAGAAGACATTGTAGCTAACGCGTCCTCCAGCTGATTCTCTTCTCTTGGGAAGTGTTCAAAAGTTATCTCTGTAAAGTGGGGGATCAGGGTCAACACACATTCTCTATAAGGAATAAGATTCGGATGTTTCGTATCCCACTCTCCTTTGATCTGATTGATCACAAGAGCGGAATCTCCGAAGACGCTCAGAAACTTGATCCTTAGATCGATCGCAGCTTGAAGACCCATGATGCACGCCTCATACTCTGCCATGTTGTTGGTACAATTGAAACATAGTCGGGCAGTGAGTGGAGTATGAGTACCTTGAGGTGATATGATTATGGCGCCGATACCGTTTCTCAAAGCATTGGAGGCTCCGTCAAAGTGCATAGACCATCGGGATCCTTCCTCAGGTCCTTCATCCGGTCCAGGTACTTCACAATCAGTTACTATCATGATGCTTTCGTCCGGAAACTCGAAGTTCATTGACTGATAGTCATCTACGGCCTGATGTGCCAAGTGGTCTGCCAATACACTTCCCTTGATGGCTTTCTGGGTCGTGTACTGAATGTCGTATTCCGTCAAGATCATTTGCCATCTTGCAATTCTCCCAGACAGCGCAGGCTTTTCGAATATGTACTTTATAGGATCCATCTTTGAGATCAACAAGGTAGTGTGAGTCAGCATATACTGTCTCAGCCGGTGAACAGCCCATACCAAAGCGCAGCAAGTTTTCTCAAGCAGTGAGTATCGGGTCTCACAGTCGGTAAACTTTTTGCTAAGGTAATAAATGGCGTGCTCTTTTCGGCCAGACTCGTCATGCTGCCCCAGCACGCACCCCATTGAGTTGTCAAGCACTGTTAGATATAGTATCAGAGGTCTCCCTTCAACCGGTGGCATAAGGATAGGTGGTTCTTGGAGATACTCCTTGATTCTGTCGAAAGCAGCCTGACATTCATCGTTCCAACGTACTACCTGATCTTTCTTCAGCAGCTTGAAGATTGGCTCACATGTAGCAGTCAGATGTGAGATGAACCGAGCAATGTAATTCAGGCGTCCTAAAAAGCCTCTGACTTCCTTCTCTGTCTTGGGAACTGGCATCTCTTGAATAGCTTTAACCTTAGCAGGGTCCACTTGAATGCCCTTGTCACTTACAATGAAGCCTAGCAACTTTCCAGATCTTACCCCGAAGGTGCACTTGTTCGGGTTCAATCTCAGCTTGTACAGTTTCAACCGGTCAAACAATTTATGCAGATGATCTAGGTGTTCCTCCTTAGTCTGGGACCTTGCGATCATGTCGTCAACATACACTTCTATCTCATGATGGATCATGTCATGAAATAAAGCAACCATGGCGCGTTGGTAGGTTGCCCCAGCGTTCTTCAGTCCAAAAGGCATGACCTTGTAACAGAAGGTGCCCCACTGAGTAACAAAGGTAGTCTTCTCCATGTCTTCAGGTGCCATCTTGATCTGATTGTAGCCTGAAAAGCCATCCATGAAAGAGAACACCTTATGCTGAGCTGTGTTATCAACACGGACATCAATGTGAGGTAGAGGGAAGTCATCCTTGGGGATGGCCCTGTTCAGATCCCTGTAATCGACACACATTCTGACCTTACCATCCTTTTTAGGTACCGACACCACATTAGCAACCCACTGAAGGTAAGAAGTCACTGCAAGGAACCCAGTGTCAAACTGCTTCATAACCTCGGCTTTAATCTTTTCAGACATCTCTGGACGCATCCGGCGGACCTTTTGCTTAACCGGAGGGGAGTCTTCCTTAGTAGGCAAGTGATGGACCACAATATAGGTATCCAACCCGGGCATGTCTTCGTAGGACCAAGGAAAGATCTCCATATAATCATGCAGCATTTGAGTCAACCGTTGCTTCACGCTGAGCTCTAGGTTGGCACCAATCTTTACCTCTTTCCTGTCTTCTTCAGTACCCAGGTTTATTGTTTCTACTGGCTCTTCATGGGGTTGAATTGCCCTCTCTTCCTGAAGCAACAGTCTTGCAAGCTCGCCAGGCACTTCGCAATCATCTTCACCTTCGTCTTCGGCTAAGTTAATCGGATTTTCGAAGTCATAACTGGCAGTAGCGGAGTCGTTACCAGTGAGATCCAGAGTGGATTGAAACCTGTATGAGTGAGTGTGTGTGTAAATACAGCTGTTTTGAAATATATGTAAAGGAAAGAAAGACAGAAAAGGAGCATAAGATTTGCGATGCGAGAAAACGTCCAAGATTTTCATTTATGATATATGAAATGACAATTTATATGCCCTCACAAATGAAACCACGGTGCCTCGGGTAAGACACCGGGCCATAGAGTTTATTTATTGTTTATTACAAATAACAAAAACATAGGAATTCATTACTTAGTAACAAGAGAAACAGATAGATTGTCCTTTGCACTCCAGTTGTTAAGTCCACTGTCGGTTGCCGGGTAGATCCAGCTATCAAACTCAGCTTCATCCATTTCATCTTCGTCCCCAATAGCATTCACTCCATGAGCCGGCAGGGGAGCTGTCACTACATTAGGCTTCTCAGATGCCTTAAACTGTACCTCCTTGGCGTCAATAAGATCCTGCAGCTTGCTCGTTAATGCCCAACAGTCATCAGTAGAATGCCCCGGGCTATCTGAATGGTAAGCACAACGAGCATTTGGGTTGTACTTAGGAGATGTAGTATTTGGAAACTTCAGAGCCTCTCTGACAATCACTAAATTGGTGGATAGCAACTGTGGCAGGATCTGCGATAAGGTCATGCTCAAACGGGTAAACTCTCTCCGGGGTCTTTCGGCCCTTTGAGGATTGGTCGGCCGAGGAGCGGCAGCAGGCTTGGCAATCGTTACCGCACTGACAGATTGGCGGAGCTCAAATCTTTCTGATCTCCGGGAACCATATACGGCACTAGCCTCCTTCTTGAAGGGTTTCTTCTCAGAACTAGACGATGTACCCTTCGGAATCTTTCCAGACTTCAACCCAGCCTCAATTCTTTCTCCAGTCAGAATCAGATCAGTGAACCCTGCAGACGAGTTCCCAATGAGATGGTTGAAAAATGGCCCAGATAGGGTCCCCAAGAACATGTCTACCAACTCCCGATCAGTCAACGGAGGCTGCACTCTGCCAGCCAGATCCCTCCACTTCTGAGCGTACTCCTTAAAACCTTCACTTGAACCTAACGACATACCCTGGAGTTGGGTACGTGTAGGGGCAAGGTCAGCATTATATTGATACTGCTTATAGAAAGCAGTAGCCAACTCCTCCCAGTTACGAACCTTGGTCCCACCCAGCTGATAGAACCATTCGAGATGAGTCCCTGAAAGACTCTCCTGGAAGAAGTGGATCCACAAATTCTTATCCGCCGAGTACGGTTGAATTTTCCGAACATAGGACCTGATATGTAGCTTGGGACAAGACGCCCCGTCATATTTAGTGAAAGATGGTGCTTTGAACTTCCGAGGAATGATCACACCAGTAGACAAACCCAGATCTCCAAAATCTAGCCCAGGTACCTGTTGTATTTCCATGGCATTCAGCCTGTCTTCCAGCTGCTTATAACGGTCTTTTGCCGGAGGATATTGCTCTTCATCAAAATCAGTCTCGTTGTCGGAGACTACCGGACTAGGACCCTTTTCTGTTTGAGGAGTACTCTTGCCAATGGAAGAACCAGCCTCTTCATTCTGCAAAGTATTGCCAAACCTTTGGCCCGAGCTAAACAGAACAGTTCTTCTCTTCTTCTTCTTCTCCTTCTTTAGGAGTAGAGCCTTCAGCTCTTCTTGGCCTTGAGCCAAACCCTTGATTAATTCCTGAAATTGCGCATTCTGCGCCTGAAGAGCTTTGATGGATGTCTCAGCTGATGACGAGTCGGGATTCATGATGCTGAAATAAACAGCGAAGAACGGTAAGCAACCTGAAAAAGGAGAAAACCTGCTATGCACATGATGAATGGAATGCGTATGATTTATGTTTTCAAAGACAATCGGGAATCAACTTTGTAAACAAAAAGGAACACACTTCATTAGATTCAACTTTGAAACTGAAATTATTCAACAGGTTGCCCTTAGGCGTTACATGAAAGGAAAATACTGAAAAGGGAAATAAACTGTAAAAGAACATCCAGAGCTCCTTATTGATCCCATAGTCTCCTCTTCTCAGTACGGATGTAGGCATTCAGAGCCCTCTCATTCTCCAACTGCTTTGTCAGCTTCTGGATCTTTAATTCCTGCTCGTTGAACTTTTCCCGGTAAGAATCCCGCTCTTCTCGCAGTTGCAACCAAGATCTCTTCAATGTCTCATAATCAGTGGGTATCTGAGGAGGAAAGACAGTTGGAGGAATACCATCCTTGTCAGGAAACTCAAGAATGATAGGTCTGACAGCTTCATACGGCATACCTAACTTCTGAGCACGGATGCGAACCCATTTGTAGTAGGCTTCCATAGGTAAAGAAGTCTTTGGCCCTAACTCTTGTGGGTCAGCTTTATGAACTTTGTCCCAAGCCTTGATGAACCTACGACGCAGCTCGTCACTATCCACCTGAAACTCAAAACTGATGTGAGGCACCAACATCTCATGGGGGCCTGCTCTTCTTGCTCTTCCAAACTGACGGAGCGCTAGACATGGATTGTAAGAGATCCCTCCTTGAGTACCAATAAGAGGAACATTAGGGTATTCTCCGCATCGATCAATGACAGTTATCTCGTCCAAACCTCTGCAAGTCCAAACGATGTCTTTGTCGGTGAGAGACATTAACCTGTGAGCCCAACCTCTTCCTTCTTGGTTCTTTAGTACGAATTTGGGGAGGTGCGAAATAAACCACCTCACCAACAAAGGGATACAACACCATAGGGTTCCTCGTCTTCGGGTGGTACGAGCATGAAGTTGTTGCAAGATGTCACCCAAGAGAGTGGGCACAGGATTCTGAGACATAAAGATCCTTATGGCAGTGACATTGATGAAGTTGTCAGGATTAGGAAACAGGACTAACCCATAGATTAGGAGAGCAAAGATGTCCTCATATGCCCTAAAGTCCAGGTCATTCCAGAAACTGTTAGCTTTACCAATCAGAAACTTGGCCAAGAAACCCTTAACTCCGCTTCTAGTCGCCCAGTTGTCTGTTACCTCTTGAGGGGTCAAAGGAAGAGCTGCAGCAACATCCTCAAGCCTGAGGGTCTTTTCCCAACCGGTAAAGGGAGTCTGATCCAAGATAGGGATACCAAGCAAATCAGAGAACTCTTCCAGGGTAGGGACCAGCTGGA
The DNA here is from genome assembly GCA_948472305.1 of Vicia faba. Lineage (NCBI taxonomy): Eukaryota > Viridiplantae > Streptophyta > Magnoliopsida > Fabales > Fabaceae > Vicia > Vicia faba. Next base: position 320,404,486 of record OX451736.1, on the reverse strand, counting down.
AGTCTTGAAAGGTGAAGCACTGGTACAGATGGTCATAGAACTGGGTCAGAACACTCATCAACTGTTGATCTTGCTTTGCAGTGACTAAACTGAGAAGAGAACCATGCCTCTGAATGAAGGATGTGGTATTTGGAATTTTGCTAACCAACTCATCAAGCAACTCAGGTGAACGGACAAAGTTGAACCGGATGGTATTCCTTCGCACAGGCATCATAATGTCCTACAAAACAGAGCAAAGATGAAACCCTCTTGTCTTTGAAATGGTCAGTCCTTATGTAGGATGCATGCAATGCTCATGATGTTATGATGCCATGATAAAGCACACCACCAATAGATACAAAGGCAAACATGGTAAGGCACACAAGTCACACAAGGCAAGCCCTTAAAGTTTAGGCCAGCATGAGGTCTAGGTACTACCCTCTTTCAGTTTGTTGGTTCATACTTGTCCTATCAAAGTAACCGGGTTCTTAGAGGATCCCAATATCATTGACTACCTTCAATCGGTCATAACTCCAGCATCGCAATCTTTTCTTGCGGCCAGAACCATCACGAGAGTTTAGCCTCAATGGGCGTAGCATACTGCTACAATTCTAAAGGCCAAGTTGTGTCAATTAAGGTTCTAAGGTTGTTGGTGCTTAATGACTCCTTAGAAGACCCATATTCTCCTCGTTGCGACACAAGGGATATCGGTACAGACCAAGGTGCCACACCAATGTAGCCACTGCTTCACCCGTGTCGGTCTACGCCGGACAGGTCCCTCACAGCTTACGCTACCTAAACAGGGTATCCCCAGATCTGGGTTAGGATCTATGTAACTCCGATGCAACCCACAATAATAAAGCACACAAATCAATACAATTGAAAACACAGTTATGAACTAGCCCTAAGGTACACCTCACTTTAAAAAGAATCCCCAGCAGAGTCGCCAGTTCTGTGATCGGTGGATCTGGAACTGACTGTTTAACGCTGGTTCGCGAAATGTCGTGGAAGCAAGAGTCGCCACCGTCTTTTATTTTCTCCAAATGGAAAGGACAAAAGCACAGAAAAATTCCTTAAAGAGATTGCTCTCGGTTCGGGAGGTAGGTTATAGAAAGGGAAGGTGTTAGCACCCTTTCTATCCATGGTTATCCATGGGCTCTTAGATACTTGCTCATTTGTGTTTTCAAAAATGGTTTGTTTGCTTTTCAACTGTGGGTTTTAAAAAGTTTCTTTGAAAATTCCAGTTCGACTCTTGTATCGGTCCTCAAGAGTGTTTGAAAAATTGCTTTCGAAAGCTTTTTGAAAAGGTGCTGGTGTGAAAAGTATTTTTGATTTGTTTTGAAATTTAGAGCAAGTATCTAGAGTCGTTTACCTACCCTAAGGAATTCGTCTGTGTAGATGTCCTTTAAAGTAGTGCCATCCCACCATTGAGAGGTAGGTAGCACCACCATTGGAGGTATTCGGGTCAATTCGAGGTTCGGGACATGGTGATCACCAGAGCAATGGGAAGACACCTTAGAAGCTACCCTCATGCCAGGTTCCCGGATCATGAGGACTTACTAAGACATCCTCTACTCGACGATCACCTTTCGAGGCAAGGCAACAGTGAGGCGTACCCTAGGGGTGGTGTGTGACTTGTGTGTCGTTTTCAGATATTTTTGTCTTTTGTCATGTTATTGGTGATCTAGCGTTTGTTTTTATTTTTGTCCATACATTATTTCATGCCTTGATTAACAGTTAAAAGTATTGCGAGAAATAAAAGTCTAAAGCTATTACAAAAGGCGCGGGTCCACATCGCCAAAATTAAACCAGGACCCGATTTGACAGAAAATAAAGAAAGTAAAGAAAATAAGGAATTAAAAGTGCGAGAAACTAATTACATGACTTCGGGAGAGATACATAAATATTATAAAGAAATAAGATAAATATGCGAATAAGAATTAAAACGAGGGCGTTGGACCCTTTTTGCAAAATTAAATTAAATGATGAAATTGATTAATTAAGAAAGAAAAGAAATTGTCTTTTTGGTATTTTTTAGTATTTTAGGATTTTAATGAAAAAGAATTAATTAAAATTAAACCTAATTCTACAATTTTTATTTGTTAAGAAAAGATTAAATTTGACCTAAAATTAACCCTAATTAATTTACATGCAATTTAATTACAAAATAAATATTTAATATTTAATTATTGTGGAATAAAAAATAAAAAAAGGAATAAAATTATCATAGATCCTAATTCGATATTTTTAGATTTTTATTATGAAAACATTACAATTAAACCCTAAATTAAAACTAAAATTAATTAATGGACTTTATTTAAAAAAAATACTAGTTTAATTTTTCATCTTTTCTGATTTTTTTATGGTTTTTTTGTATTTTATGAAAACATTAAATTAATTAAACAAACAATAATTAAAAGAAAATAAAAATTATAAAAATAAAGAAAGTAAAGAAGGTTTGCAAACCTAGGGGGTTCAGACCCCAAATAGGAGGTATAGCCCATCAATTTGAGCCCATCAACCTTCAAGCCTGATTGACTTTCGTTGGCCAGCGTATGGGGTGTTGACTCAGGCTTATGGTACGCTTCAGATTATGGCCGTTTGATCATCTCCATTGGACACGTGGGCAGCTGGATTGAGAAGCGCATGGTACGTCCTAACGCTGAAACTGCACATGAACACCATATGAGAAATAATGTGAAAGGGGGTGAGGACCTGGGGCTCGAACCCAGGTCCTAGGGGTTACCAGTGTGTCTTTTGGCCGATGGAGTTGTGAGCGCATGTTGTTTATGAAATAACCAATAAACAATATAAAATAAAACGCGTGTTAGTGGGTAACTTGGCGGAATTTTTAAATCAGCCACTCAGATAATGCCACAGGGTCTTCTTCTTCCTCGTTGATTTATTTCCTGAAACATAAAAACAATACGCAACGGTTTTAACCCGTTCCCTAAGACACCATTACAGAAAATAACGATTAGGCCATGTGGCCTCATAAATTAGGCGCGAGTATGCCATTATTTTCGTCTAAGAGCACTGAGTCGAACAGTCCAGGTCTCGAGTCTCAATTTTTCTTTGAACAGAAAGCCCCAAATTTCAGCTTGAAGAACCCTAAACGATGACAATGGTGGAATCGTGTACAACACTCAAAAACACAATTAAATCAAATGGTTAGCATTAGAATCAAACAAGGAATATGAATCAAACATTAAAAAGTGCTAAATGCGCATGAATTGAGATGCACGATTATGAAAAAAAAGTGAGAAAAGTTGGCTTCTGTACAGTGATTCAAAGGGTTAGGATTGATGCTTTTGATCCAGGAAGGTTGCTTAATGTCCTAGGAATGCAATGGAAGGAGTTTTGTGGCTTGAAACGACCTGCAAATAAATTTTCAGAATTGAGTTTTTTTTTGATAATTTTCAAGTTTGCCAATGGTGTTTTCTGCGCAGCTTCTTGGTCTTTTGCATTAGGTTTTGATTGCTTGTATATGTAGGAATGATTAGGGTTAAAAAACTTGATCCAAATCTCTTGCATTCATGAATATGATATTTGATTTTCAAAGATCTTTTTTTCAATATTTTCCATGCTATTTTGTACCAATCATGACCAATTCTCTTCAAATCTTTCCATATTTGATTATGCACGAATTATTGAGTATATTTCATGCACAAAAAGATTGAAAAACTTAGGTTAAATATTTTTCATGTATTTAATTGATTTAAATGAATTATTATTAATAAAAATTCAAATAAATAAATAAAAAATGAAGAAATACTTCCCTTTGGGCCAAGTGGTCGTGAACATGCCTTGGATGATGAATTATGGAAGAAAAATAGGTCCATTAGCAATTTTAGGTCATTTGAATCAATGTTGACTTTTCAAAATATCCAAAAATTTCCCAACTTCCGCAAGGCATAACTTGCTCAATTATTAAGCTTTGCTCATGTTCTTTGACATTTTGGAAAGGTATTTGAGTCCTCTAACCAATGTCTTTGGTCCCATGTCATTTTAATTTACCAATCTCAAGTTATGGCCTTTGACTTAAAGTCCCTTTTTGTTGACTTTTGAAAATGACCTATAATGTTGAAATTGATAACTTTTTGTGAGAGTATTTCTTGGACTTGAAGTATGAAGAGGAGTTGTAGGAAATGTCTTTCTCTTGAAAATGAGCTTTGGATGGAATTTTTCTGATAATCCATGTGAAAGTTATGCCCTGGTCAATTTACAGTTGACTTTTTCAACTGTCCAAATAAGGAAACTTTTGCATCTTGATGATTTTTGAGCCAAGCTTTGAGAATCATGATCAAGCATTGATCAAATGATGTTTGTGGCTTCAAAATGAGATGTTGACCAAAAATTTGAACTTTTGACTGTCAAATGACCATTTTGCCCCTGCAGTTGACTGTAGTGCAATTAGGGTTTTTGACTGTGCAATTTTAAGCTGTAAGTCTTGAAACTTGATATGAGGATGCTTGACCATATTTTCAGGCATGTGGGACTTGATTGGACCCTTGGAAACTTCATTTTCTTGATCAGAGCCAAAAACCCTAATTTTGATTGTTCAGGAGGCTCTTACACTGTGCAACCCTTGGGGAATTTTGAAGCTTGACTTGGCAATTTCTTGAAGAATATGGGAGGGCAAATTTTGGGGTACAACAGCCGTCAAGCAGTAAATGCGGTAGTAATAACAAGACCCATCGTTTCCCCATAACACAACAATCAGCAAAGAACATAGAGACTGCAAAGACAGTACACTCGGCTTAATATGACTTTGTCTCAAATTCTACAGCAATTGTTGAAGACCAACTTGGTAACTCTGAAGGAAGCCCCTAAGAACCCCAACACCACATCTCCGCTGTATAATCCGAACGCCCGTTGTGCCTATCACTCTGATAGCCCGGGTCATGATACGAACTACTGTTGGGCCTTGAAGAATAAGGTGCAAGATTTGATTGAAGCTAAAGAGATTGAGTTTGACGCTCCGGAGAAACCCAACTTCATAACTCCTCCTATGCCCAAACATGACTCGGGAGTGAATGCAATTGAAGATGATGAAGAAGAGTCAGAGTTCGACAGCTGGATTTACCCGACTATCGACGATGGATTGAACAACTAGACGGTAAAAGACTTCATGCCCGTTTCTTTTATTACACAATAATTGACTTTTTGTTTTGAGATTTGTAACTGACAATTTGAAACTTTACGGCCCGTTGACTTGCCCGAGGCACCTTGGCTTTATGTGTGAGGGATTATTATTTGTCATTTTCATATATCATCAATAAAGCATTGGACATTTTCTTGCATTACAAATTTTGCGCTCCTTGTTTTTCCTTTCTATCTTGCACTTTATCAAAACAGCTATTGTCTTACAAACACTCACGCATCATAATGCAGATCCAAATCCACTCTGGATCCCACTGATAACGACTATGCTACTGCCAGTTATGACTTCGAAAATCCGATCAACCAAGCCGAGGATGAAGGTGAGGATGATTGTGAAGTGCCTGGGGAATTTGCTAGACTGTTACTACAGGAAGAGAGGGCCATACAACCTCCAAGAGCCACCTATTTTGATACCTTTAGTTGAAGGAAGACCTTTGATCTTATACTTAACAGTGCTGGATAATTCAATGGGGTGCGTGCCGGGGCAGCATGACGAGTCTGGCCGAAAAGAGCATGCTATTTACTACCTTAGAAAAAAGTTTACCAACTGTGAGACCCGATACTCACTGCTTGAGAAAACTTGCTTCGCTTTGGCATGGGCTGCTCGCCGACTGAGATAGTATATGCTGACTCACACTACCCTATTGATATCAAAGATGGACCCAATCAAATATATCTTCGAAAAGCCTGCCTTGTCCGGAAGAATAGCAAGATGGCAGATGATCTTAACCGAGTATGATATCCAATACACAACCCAGAAAGCAATTAAGGGAAGTGTGTTGGAAGATCATTTGGTGCATCAGGCCATGGATGATTATCAATCCATGAATTTCGAGTTCCCGGATGAGAACATCATGTTGGTGACTGACTGTGAAAAACCTGGACCGAATGAAGGACCTGAGGAGGGATCCCGATGGTCTATATACTTTGATGGAGCCTTAAATGCATTGGGTAATGGCATTGGCGCCGTGATTATATCTCCTGAAGGCTGTCATACTCCATTCATCGCCCGATTATGTTTTAACTGCACCAACAATATGGCAGAGTATGAAGCGTGCATCATGGGCCTGCGTGCAGCTATTGACCTAAGGATTAAGTTCTTGAGTGTGTTCGGAGATTCCACTCTAGTGATCAGTCAGATCAAAGGCGAGTGGGATACGAAACACCCAAATCTTATTCCTTACAAAGAGTATGTATTGACGTTGCTTCCGCACTCTGAGGAGATAAACTTTGAACATTTCCCCAGAAAGGAGAATCAGTTAACGGACGCGCTAGCTACCATGTCTTCTATGTTCAAGGTCAGGTGGGAAAATGAAGCCCCCCAAATTACCATCGAGAGGTTGGACGAACCTTCACATTACTGTGATATTGAGACTGAAGAGGTAGCGGATAAACCCTGGTTTCACGAAGTAAAGAGATATCTTAAGGCTCAAGAATAACCCAATTGTGCATCTGTTAACGACAAGAAGTTCTTAAGGAGGTTCACTGCAAAGTTCTTCATCAGTAATGGTATCCTTTACAAGCGTAACCATGATTCAACCTTACTGCGTTGTGTGGACAAGAACGAGGCGGAAAGGATTATGGCAGAGTTACATGAAGGTAATTTCGGAACTCATTCCAGTGGACATACCATGGCAAAGAAAATCCTACGGGAAGGATATTATTGGTCTATTGTGGAAGCCGACTGTTACCAGCATTCTCGAACCTGTCATAAGTGCCAAGTCTATGCTGATAAGGTGCATGTACCTCCAGTTCCTCTGAATGTTTTGACAGCTCCTTGGCCCTTTGCAATGTGGGGTATCGATATGATTGGCGAGATCAGACCTACTGCGTCCAATGGGCATCGTTTCATCTTGGTAGCCATTGATTACTTTACAAAGTGGGTTGAAGCAGCTTCCTTTGCTACAGTAACCAAGAATGTCGTGGCCCAGTTTATCTGACACAACTTGATCTATTGATACGGTGTACCAGAGAGGATCATCACAGACAATGGTACAAATCTCAACAATACGATGATCACCGAGCTCTGCAAATAGTTTAAGATTCAGCATCACAACTCTTCTCCCTACCGGCCGAAGATGAATGGGGCTGTTGAAGCGGCTAATAAGAACATCAAGAAGATTGTGCAGAAGATGACGGTGACATACAAAGATTGGCATGAGATGTTACCATTCACTCTTCATGGGTACCACACCTCAGCGCGGACGTCAACAAGGGGCAACTGAAACTACACGGCCGAGACCTGTCATCTGGATGTTAATGAAACATCAATGAAGTCGCCACCGAACGTCTTTTATCCCACCAAAAGGGAAAGGTAAACATCGAGAAAACCTGAAAAGGGAGAAATCACAGTCTTTCGACTGAGAGATCGGGTAAGGGAGTCTGTTACGCGAGGGGAAGGTGTTAGCACCACACACGCCCATAGTCCTCTACGGTATCCACTCTTGTTGTCTAATCTAAATGGGTGTGGTCAAATCCTATGTCTATGGCTTAAAACTGAAAAGGGAATGCATGCGAAAGAAAAAGAAAATAATGTATGGAAAAAAAAAGTTATGCTCGGTTGGGCCCTACCCCAATGCCTACATATCCCTTTTAAGGAATCAGAGCAGCTGTAGTTTGGCTTATGTGTTTTGGTTGGTTTGTGTTTTTTAATCAAGACAAACAAAGATAGTCAAGATGGTAAAACATCAAGTAAAATATCAAACAAATGAAGTGATCAAACATCGACTAAGTAACAACAAAGTAATATGTCAAATATGGCAAGATATCAAATGATAAAACGGATGACAAAACATCACACCTAGCAATGATATTGAGAACCAAAGCAGGATAACAACATACGCGATGACAAAACATCGGCTTCAAACAAATGTGCGATGGCGAAACATCGACCAGAGATAACATGGAAAAGATGGCGAAACATCAATAAAACAGATAGCAAAATATAGCTCCTGACAATGATATTGAGAATCAAAGTAAGATAACAAACATGTGCGATGGCGAAATGTCGGCTTCAAACAAATGTGCGATGGGGAAACATCAATAAGACGGATGGAAAAACATCACACCTAACAATGATATTGAGAATCAATGTGGGATAACAAACATGTGCGATGGAGAAACACCGGCTTCAAACAAGTGTGCAATGGAGAAACATCGACAAAAAGATAACAAAGATATCATAGTAGAGATGGCAAAATATCAATAAGATGGATGGCAAAACATCACACCTAACAATTATATTGAGAATCAATGTAGGATAACAAATTTGTGCAATGCCGAAACATCGGCTTCAAGATAGCACAGACAAATTAAGATTGGTTTGTATCTTTTACTTTGAGGAAGAGTTTGGGTTCATTAGAAGTATTTTATGATTTTCCAAGAAAAGGAGTTTTTGTTTTAAGATGCAAGATGCAAAGAAAGGGAAAAAAACTAAGGGAAACTAACCTAGTACTATCCCTAGTGTTATCATACAATGGTTGACCCTAAGGTTGAGGATAAAGGAAAGTCTTATCCTACGTTAGAATACATGGATTCCTATCTTAATCAATCATGTCATTGGGAATTTAACAAAACTATCCTATAGGGAACATGCAATGAGAGCGAAGTCGTGATCTCAATGTCTAAATTAAGTGACTCATCGATCAACAGTTAAAGAAGAAAAGCAATAAACATCCTATAGGGAACATGCAATGAGAGGGAAGTCGTGATCTCAATGTCTAAACTGAGTGACTCATCGATCAACAATTAAAGAAGAAAAGCAATAAACATCCTATAGGGAACATACAATGAGAGCGAAGTCGTGATCTCAATGTCTAAATTGAGTGACTCATCGATCAACAATTAAAGAAGAAAAGCAATAAACATCCTATAGGGAACATGCAATGAGAGCGAAGTCGTGATCTCAATATCTAAATTGAGTGACTCATCGATCAAAAATCACAACACATACATCAGATACAAACCAGAGGGCCTGCTGACATATATCAGCAACAGAGGTCCCATCATGCAATCAGAGAATTATGCAAAATGAAAATGGGAGAAATGAGGTAGTACAATACCAAATAGATAACTATCTGTAGCAATCAAGCAAGAATAAAAGAAACCCAGAGAAACTTCAAGCAAGCTGGCATCAGTAGAAAAATTGAGTCAGCATTTGCACCATTAAGATGTAAGTAATTTATCAGATATGAACAAATGCCATGGGCAATGTATGGCATTCACAATCATAGATATGTATATCCTTCATAAACCATCAAGCATGCCAAACACAAAAATAATGCCAATATAATACATTGTGTTCCACAAATAAAGTAGAACACAAAAGCCTCAAGCCAAAGGTGTCAACTTTCTCAGAGTACCTCGCATATTCAACAACCAAGTTAGTATTCCAAAAGGTGAAGAAGTGAGAATAATCATGGTTGCAATTACCAAATATTAGACATCATAAACAAGAAGAGACAAGCATATGTACAGATTAGGCCAAAAGAAACAAAGGAATGTTTCTCTTTCCTATCACCATGTTGAATTGACAATTGAGCATCAATCAAGGATCATAAGAGCTTGAGAATAATATGAACAAGAACCACGGAGGTCAGTAGCAAACATATTTTAATCATGCATAGATAACTCAATCACAACTTCATGAACACAAAAGAAAAGGAAACCTACATAATGCATTAGATGGTTCAAAATATTCAAACATGAGGCTTCTAAGTGGAATGGCTTGAGCTAACATGGGCAAGTCAGAGCCAACATGATCATTAGGTTCCCAATTATAGGCCTCACTCAAGTTCATTGGCCAACAAACAAATTGCAACAAAACATGTAAACATAATTGGGTACCTTCACTTCAAAATTACACCAAAAATAGAAACAAGGATCCATAATTCAAACCAAAAATATATCAACATCTTGGAAGTGTTTAGAAGTCATAATGCAAGCCCTAAGTTCATTAATGATTGAGGAAGAGGCCAAATGAAGTGAAAAGTTTAAGACTAGTTGGCAAAACCACCAAACTAGACAAGTTTTCAAAATTATTTGTGGAAAAATGCCAAACCAAGTCAAGTAATTCAATAAAAATGGTTTTCAAATTCCCAACACATTCATAAACCATGATCAAGACCTGAAATTCAATAAAAATCCAAGGCACAAGGGTTTTGAACATGAAACTTGCACCATAAGCAACAAAACCCTAGATTTTGACTTTTAATCCCAAATATTGAATAAATGAGATCAAAGTTCAAACAAATTGATTCAAGATCATACAAATCATCAAGGAACCTTAAATGTAAGAATATATATTTTTTCATATTTTTTTGAATTAGGAAAAGTCAAGAAAGAAGTTAATATTCAAACAATTATGTAATTAATAACTATTCACAAATCAAAATAACATTTAAATCAAAAAGTCTGGATAATGGCCAAACAAAATTATATTCAAATATTAGGACTAAAAACATACATCTCTGAATTTTTTTGGATAAAAGGAAAATATAAAAAAACAAAAAACAAACAATTAATAATGAAATTATTATTTAAAGGCAAGAAAATGCAAAGCATAACCAAAAATCACAAAAAAGGTAAAACAAAAATATGATCAGGTTCTATGATTAAAAAACAAGATTACATGACTTTTTTTGGAATTTTTGAATTAATAGAAGTATTAATTATAACAAAAAACAAACATATATTACAAATATCCTCTTGAAATTAAATTTTTAATCAAAAATAAGAAAAATGATGAACCAAAGTCAGAATCAATTTTCACATTATTTTGGGAGTCTCAAATAATTTTTGTGGATTTTTTAGGTCAAAGGAACTATTAAAATAAAAATTATCTTTAATCAATTAATTAATTAAACCTAACAAATTTTTTAACCAATCATATAATTCCAAAAAAAATCAAAAAAATACACAAAGTCAAAAATATTATTTTGAATTTATGGTAATTTTTTCAGAACTTTCCAATCATTTTTGAGCAAGAAAATAAATCATGGAAATAAATTAATAAAACAAAAATTCAAATAATCCAAAAATTTCAAACGAACCAATCATGATGTGCCACCATATCATCTTGAACCTCCGGATGTTCAAAAAACGCGCGCATATCTCAAGATTAGGGCTCACTTTCAGATCAGTGTAACTCACTCAATTTTGCATCATTTTTGATGAAATCAAAGGCAAATTAAAGCTAGCATGGCAAGGAATCTGAAGCAATTCGAATCAAATCAAATCATCAACCACATTATCCATAATCGAGTCATGAACATGAACAAAAACCTTCTGAATTGCTAGTTTCAGAACATTCAAACATGCATAATTCATCAAATTAAATGCCATAAAGCTTCAGAATCGATCCATTAATATCATTGAACATGAATTCAAGCTCAAACATCCCAATAAACAAGTGCATCTCACGAATCGAAGTTTTGAATCATTACCTCAAGGTGAAAAGTGATCTACTATCTCCTTCACTCCAGATGCAAACAAATGGTGTTGGCTTGATCTACTTGCCTTATTGAAGCAGAATCCACAAGAATTTTGAAGAAAATACCAAGGAATTGAGAGAATTGAATCAAGTTGCAGAAGATGGAAGAAAATTCTAGATCTGAAATTCTTGCAAATGGCGCGTTCTCCCTCTCTCTCTTTGCTTGCACTCACTTATATATGGTTTGTAGAGAAGGATAGAAGTGGAAGTTTGTCCTTAAATCCGTTGGAGGGTAGGATTGGAAAATTTGGCCAAAAATGAGGTTCATACTGAATCAGCCCTTTTGCCCGTGCATTCCCTTGCTTCTTATGCATTTTTTGAGCCAAATGAAGTCAGTAATGCATGCTTAAAAGGCCAGCCCATGATCATTTGAAATGAGAGAGTGTTGGTGATTTGACCATTTTGAGCAAGTTTTGCATTTTTTGATTCCAACATGTGCAATACCATATGGGTCATGAAATAGTGAGCATGACGGGCCTCAGCATGTCACAAATTACCAATGTGCTTGATTAGAAGCAAGAAGAATGGCTAAAACTTGAGTTTGCAAGAAATGGCCATTTTGCATATTTGCCAAATTTCAATGAAATGCCTCAAATTTCCAAAACTCATAACTTGCTCATACTTCTGAATTTTGGTACAAATGAACACAATTTGGAAAGGTCTTGAAAAGACTACAAACCCTTAGTTTATAGTTTTTGCAAATTAATCCATTAAGATTCCCAAAATTTGGCTTGAAATTCACTAATTTTGAAAAATGACCTATAATTTTATAACTTCAAAAGGCCATAACTCTTGATTTCTTATCAATATGGACATGAGACCAAAAGGATATGAAATATCATTCTCTTTGCTTTCCAAGCATATTTCATTTGTATTTTTGTGATCAAAGATGAATAAGGTATGAATTCTTGAAATTAAGTCTTCATTTTCCAAAATTAGAAATTTTTAGGGTTTCTTCAAGGATAAGTTTCAATCCAAACATCAATCCATTTGATCCAATGACCCAAAATGGACTTGAAATATGAAAAGTACATTCTTGAATTGATGGATGGCCAAAAATTCACTTGGTCAACCTTGACTTTGACTGATTTTGACCAAAATGACCATATTTCCCCTCTGAAACAATTGATCCACTTCCCTTCAAAATTGATGATTAATACTTCAAATATATGATCTCCTAAACATATAAAGGACATGTGCAAATTTTCACTTCAAAATTCTCAAGAAATCTTGATGAAATCCCAAACCCTAATTTTGGTCAACACTTTAGGAGACTGATGGATCATCTTCAAAACCTCAAATCCTCTGGGTATCTTGACCAATTCCTTGTACAAGGACCTTTCAAATATCAAAGAAATGTTGTAGCTCCCAAAATCAAGACTTGTACATTGGCTAACAACCTTGCTCAAGCAAACCCTAGTTTGGCTGATGAATCCAAAGAGATGGGTAAAAACATCTTGAAATATGCTAAAACCTTTGAGCCCAAAGGATCCAGAGATTTGGATGGTAAGATACTTCTTGGGCAACTTGTCATTATAATCAACTTTCAAAGCTTTGAGGAAAAATTGGTAACCAAAGTACTTTAATCCTATCACAATGTATGAATGCAATGCACTATGATGTTTATGATGAAACATAAGCCTAAATCAAGAGGGTAAATTTTGGGGTGCAACAGCTGCCCCTATTCAAATATCTTCAACATGATAATGGAGAAAAGTGATAACTTTCGAGCGTTCAGGGTTGACGATGTTTGAATACGAAAGAACCCGAAAATTTACACTCTTGAAAGAAACAGAAACAGAAATAGAAAACCCCCCAAGACATGCGTCATAATGAAGTTGTAACGCAGGTCGAAATAGAACGAAAACAAAAGAAGAGTAGACGCAACTAAACTTCCAGACAAAGGTGCCAGGGAAAAACTGGGCTTCAAAAAGGGAGGGGTGAGACAAAACTCAACCAACAGAGTATAGACGAAACTAAGCTCCGTAACAGAAAACGTATGCGGGTGAGGAGACCAAACTCTGAGCTCCACCCAAAGCAAAGTGGCTAGAGTGCGTGATTCTAGGAACACATGCCAATCTCAACTAAGATAGACAGTATGAAGGAACTGACAGAAATCTCAGAAATGAGGAACAACAGCGAGACGAAACCTGACTCAAAGACCAGTCAGACGAAACTAAACTAGACGAGTACCAGGACGAAACTGGATTTCACGCACGGGTAACGAGGCGAAACTCGACCCAAAGCAAAGTGATGAGAGTGCATGTTTCTCAGAGCACTTGCTGGTCTCAGATCAATGGATAAATAGTGACGAAAACTGATAGGAGAATCCAAGGAACAAAGGAGACTGATTTCAAACCAGGGACGCAGCACGAACGCTGCACTCGGTAAACGAACACCGTCAAAGAGTCCAGGGTAGGAAAGTAAGAATGAGACGAAACTCGACTCAACAAATAGTTAGACGAAACTAAACTAGATGAGTAACAGAACGAAACTGGATTTCATGTACAGGCGACGAGGTGAAACTCGACCCAAAGCGAGGAGATTAGGGCGTACACCTAAAAACCTGAGAAGACTGTGCCAGGGAGAAACTGAGCTATAGTCAAAAGTATACACTCAAACAAACAGATGACTGACGTCAAAAGGATATTGGTATAGGGAGGAAACTGAGATAATGAGGACGAAGACCTCGCTGGGGATTTAACCCAAAGTATTAGCAAAATCACTGGGGATGACGGAAACAATAATGGCTTATGTTCTGATGCATGTTTTGAATTCTTTTTTATAGCACAATGCTCCATATAATGGAAATGCTGTGCGTTTTTGTAGATGCAATGTGATGATGTATGTTTATAAGTATCATTGGGGAATGGCCAAATGAGAAGCCAAAAACCAAGAAGTCTGAATCTGACACGACTTGCAAAAAAAATTGCAAAAAATCCAAAGGAGAGGAGAAAAAAACGGGGAACCGCTTGAGAGGGAACCTCAAAGAGATGGAACTTCACGGAGGAACAAACGAGCAACCAACAGAAACGGGCGACAAACAAAGAGAGGAGCTGCAAAAATAAATTGCAAATTCCCGGGGAGGATCAGGTCGACACTGCAACTTCCGGAAAAGGACGAAAACCTCTTGCTGGGGGAACAAAACTCTGCTGAAGAGGTGGAACTTCTCTGGAGAGGTAGAACTATGTTGAAGATTATCTTGCCTGAGAGATATTCTTGGAATGCAACCAAAGGATGAATCCCGCAGATAGTCATGCGGTATCAGAACCTTACTGGGGAATAAGAGAAGATCCTAGACACAAGGATGCCCCGGTCAACAGATCGGTTGGGAACTGAGAGGTCAAAGCGAGGGATCCCTATTGGGAAGCTGAAACTTCTTCAGAATGTGGGTTCCAACTTAACGACTCTGCTGGGGATATGCGACATATCCAAACTTGAAGTCTTGGGCCGAGGCTTTTTGAAAGAAAATCCCTGGAGTAACAAAACCTTGCTGCTAAAACGAAACTTCACCGGGGAAGGGAAACTTCACTGGGGAAACGTAACTTCACAGGGGAAACAAAACTTCACAGGGGATAGGCAGAAGAAGAAAGCCGAACATTCCCTTTTTGACCATCATTAAGCTCTTTACAGGTATTCAACGTGTAAAATATTTTTGATTTCAAACAGTTGTTTTACATACAGAAAGATGTTTATTGAGAATGATAGACCTGATGCGATGATTATTTAAACCATGAAGTTGAAAACTTTAACAAAATGTAGCATCTCTTTTGTGAACGAATCACTGGCTAGAGTGCAAAAAGGTTTTAAAACTTTTCTTTCCCCTTTTTGAAAAATGAGTTAAAAATGCAAGTGATAAGATACCAACACGGCTATGCAACACATATTTGGGGTGTTTAGGAAACGTTATCTTGTCGCAGTATGTTTTAGAGTTAAACCCCTGTTTCAGTTAGGACTTTTAGAGGTTGTAACGTGGCCTGGTTCAAGGTTCTTTTGAAAAAAAGTTTTTAAGGCTAAAGTTATTTAGTGCCCACCCCCTTCGTGATATTTTCCTGTCCTAAGTTCACCTGATTTATCACAAGCATTCATCTTTCAAAAGGATTTGTGATGGTTGAGTGATCGCGACAAATATTCCAACATGATTGTCACTTAACTTCTGCTGCTTTTGTTGTCATTATTCCTCTTCTTTTGATGAAAATTTTATTGAATAATCCTCTCTTTTTTTTTGGCCTTTTAGGCTCTCTTTTCCCTAACTTTTGCCTGGACAAAATCTCTTCTCTTTTTTTTGTGAATTTCAATTTGGAAGTCCAGCGGGATGCCCTAACTTTTGCCTAAGCGACTTGTTTTCAAGTTTCGACCTAGCGAGGCTTTTTGTTTCTTTCTTATTCATGTTTCCCATTTTGAACAAGTCCATGTGACTTTAGGTCTTTGAAATTTTTCTTTCTTTCTCTTTTTTTTGAAAAAAACAAATTCCTCATTCCTTAGTCGGCGAGGGATAGCCATTATTGTATCGATTCGATCTCGACCTCAAGACTTTGTGAAGAAATGAAAAAATCATGGTTCAGACATTTTGATCTTATGACGTGAAAGATATAATGTGGTAATCCTCAGAGGGGTCATTCCTTCTGAAATTTGAATGCTTGGGAAAATCAATTGAACATCTATCCTGCCCCTGGTTAAAAAAAGTTTATTTTTCTTTGAATGGAAAAGAAACTCCTACTTAGAAGGCTCAGAGGGGTTAACAAGGGTCTAACTCCCTTATATCTCCAGTGTTTGGGGATTGAAACAATGCTTGTACATCGTCAACAGGGTTCTACTTGAAAGCATACCACTACAATCACTGTTTTTTTAGACTACTTCCTCCAAATTCTTGGTCATGCAAAAGAATTGGCACAGTTGGTATCAAACTGCCCAAAAAAATGATTAAAGAGTGATACTGGATGGATTAAATAAAATGAAACAATTTTTCAAGGCAAAAATATTCAACACATCAGGACTGACATTCGGCTATAAACAAAATCCTATATGCAGACAATGCTAAAACAATCAATCAGGATAACACATGAAAGTGCGGCAAAGAAACGTAAATCAAGCCATTATGGGGAAGAAGTATCTCCAACCAGGTTCACCGGTCCCACTGACTTGCTGTATCCTTGATATTACCCTGACCTATGATTGTTAACAACGACCCGTAGCTGTGAAACAAAACTGCAAGGCAAAAATGCCTAAAAGAGTTAAAGAGAAGTCCACCAAACAGAGAAACGAACATGCCCCTTGCACAAGTAGTAGTGGTATTTGTTATCCGTATTTCAAGCGATCAGCCAACCATGACTTAGATTATCATATATGTGTAAGGGCCATGAAGTTTATATGCACATGCTCATCAAAAATATTGGACGTTTTTGCAAACAAAATAGTAAAAAGGGAGAAAAGAAACGTATACGTATACTTGAAAGAAGATATTCTATTGATTTTGAGAAATCAGCCTATGAAAAAGGCATTTACATTTAGAAACAAGTAATTACAAAATCAAAGCAAACAAGTGTTTACAAATGGCAATGTGAATGTGAACATCTATCAAGTTTCGACTCTACTATGACTCTTATGACTCTCATCTTCCTGCTTTCAAACTGATCAAACTTGGATTAGCTTCGAGCTTATGCCAGGTGACGAAATGAAGGAAAGAAATCAAGGGCCCATGCTGAGCGTAGTCATTTGCTTTAAGTCCCTAACTTTTTCCTGAATCGCCCTTTCGGGTTTTCAATTGACCAGGACACCCTCTTTTTTCCTAAACCGCCCTTTCGGGTTTTCAGTTTAGCAGGTTTTTATTATTTTTTATGCAAATTATTTTTTAACTACGTCAGCATTTACAGGGAGAGGGAAATACTCTCCATCCATAGTTGTGAGCATCATCGCTCCTCCAAAGAAAACTTTACTGACCACGAAAGGACCTTCATAAGTTGGAACCCACTTGCCTCTGGGATCTCCCTGGGGGAGAATTATCCTTTTTAGCACAAAGTCACATGGCTTGTAACACTGAGGCCGTACCTTCTTATCAAAAGATTTCCTCATCCTCTACTGATATACTTGACCATGACATATGGCCGTCAATCTCTTTTCGTCAATAAGTTCCAACTGATCCAGCCGATTCTGTACCCATTCACTTTCATCTAGCTCAACATCTCTCATGACCCTAAGAGAAAGAATCTCAACTTCTACTGGAAATACTACCTCCATGCCGTAAACCAATGAAAATGGGGTTGCCCCAATCGAAGTATGCACAGTAGTGCGATAACCATGCAAAGCGAAAGGCAGTATCTTATGCCAATCTTTATAGGTTACGACCATCTTCTGCGTGATTTTCTTGATATTTTTATTGGCCGCTTTGACAACGCCATTCATCTTTGGTCTATATGGGGAAGAGTTATGATGCTTAATTTTGAAGGACTCACAAAGCTCCTTCATCATCTTGTTCTTTAGATTAGACCCATTATCGGTAATGATCTTCTCGGGCACTCCGTAGCGACAGATAATGTTGTGCTTAATGAACCGAGTTACCACCTTCTTGGTGACATTGGCATAGGGTGCAGCTTCGACCCATTTCATAAAATAATCGATGGCAACCAGAATGAAACGGTGCCTGTTGAACGCAGTCGGTTCAATCTTGCCGACCATATCAATTCCCCACATCGCAAATGGCCAAGGGGAGGTCAAAACATTCAAAGGTACTGGCGGCACATGCACCTTGTCAGCATAGACTTGACATTTGTGGCAAACTCGTGCATGATTGTAACAGTCGGTCTCCATGGTGGACCAGTAATAACCTGCTCGCAAGATCTTTTTAGCCATGGTGTGCCCGTTGGAATGGGTCCCAAAGTCACCTTCATGTATCTCTTTAATGATCCTAGCCGCTTCTTTCTTGTCAACACATCTGAGCAGTAGACCATCATGATGCCTTCTGTACAACACACCACCACTGAGAAAGAACTTGGCTGAAAATCTCCTCAAGAACTTCTTATCTATGACGGATGCCTCCTCAGGGTACTCTTGTGTTTCAAGGTACCGCTTAACGTCATAAAACCAAGGGTTACCTTCTGGTTCCAAACTGGCCTCAAAACAGAAAGATGGTTCGCTCAAACTCCTGGTAGTAATGGAAGGTGCCTCATTAGCCTACTTAACCTTGAACATGGAGGACAGAGTTTCCAGTGCATCGGCTAAATTGTTTTCTTCTCTGGGAATGTGCTCAAACGTGATCTCTTCGAAGTACGGAATCAACTTCATAACATGCTCACGATACTGAATTAGGTTCTGATGGCGAGTCTCCTAATCTCCATTAATCTGGCTGATAACAAGATTGGAATACCCGTAGACTTTCAAAAATTTGATGCACAGGTCGATCGTTACTTCAATGCCATAAATGCAAGCCTCATATTTGGCCATGTTGTTAGTGCAATTGAAACAAATACGAGCCGTGAAAGGAATGTGGTATCCCTCAGGATAAGTGATAATAGCTCTGATGCCGTTACCCATGGCATTAGAGGCACCATCGAAAACAAGCCTCCAACGTGATCCCGGCTCGGGTCCTTCGTCTGGGTCCGATATGTTACAATCCCGAATATACACAATTTCCTCATCTGGAAAATCAAACTTCATCGGTTCATAATCGTTCATGGGCTGATGAGCAAGATGGTCGGCCAGTACACTACCTTTAATTTCCTTTTGAGTAGTGTATTGGATATCATATTCGGTAAGTATCATCTTCCAATGGGCTACCCTGCCTGTAAGAGCTGGCTTCTCAAAAATATACTTGATTGAATCCATTTTGGATATCAAGTAGGTAATGTGAGTTAACATGTAATGCCTCAAACGTTTGGCGGCCCAGGCAAGCGCACAACAAGTCTTTTCCAGCAATGAGTACCTTGACTCGCATTCCATAAACTTCTTACTCAAGTAGTAAATAGCCTGTTCTTTCTTCCCAGTCTCGTCGTGCTGACCGAGGACATAACCCATTGAGGTCTCCAACATAGTTAGGTACATGATTAGTGGCCTTCCTTCCACTGGCGGCATGAGTATCAGAGGTTCCTGCAAATACTTCTTTATTTTGTCAAAGGCCTTCTGACAATCCTCATTCCATTTCATTGTCTGACTTTTCTTCAACAACTTGAACAAAGGTTCACAGGTGGCTGTGAGATGAGAAATAAATCTAGAAATGTAGTTTAACCTTCCCAAGAAACCAGGTACTTCCTTCTCTGTCCTTGGTTCAGGCATTTCCTGTATCGCTTTTACCTTGGCCGGGTCCACCTCGATACCTTTCTCACTTACAATAAAACACAACAGCTTGCCAGATCTCACCCCGAAGGTGCACTTATTCGGGTTCAACCTTAGCAAGAACTACCTCAGCCTCGCGGACAATTTTTCCAGATAAATAAGATGTTCCTCCTCTGTGTCAGACTTAGCAATCATATCGTCTACATAAACCTCAATATCTTTGTGAATCAAGTCATGAAAGAGAGTGACCATGGCGCGCTGATATGTTACCCCAACGTTTTTCAAACCAAACGGCATCACTTTGTAGCAGAAGGTTCCCCAAGGCGTGATGAATGTCGTCTTCTCCATATCCTCCGGAGCCATCTTAATTTGATTGTAACCCGAAAAGCCATCCATGAACGAGAACACCTTGGAATGAGCAGTATTATCGACCAACACATCAATATGCGGAAGAGGGAAATAATCTTTGGGGATGGCCCTATTCAAATCCCTATAATCCACGCACATCCTGACTTTATCATCCTTCTTGGGTATAGGCACAATATTTGCAATCCATGGCGAATAATTGACAACTTTTAAGAAATTTGCATCCAACTGCTTCTGGACCTCCTCCTTGATCTTCTTGGACATCTCAGGATGAGTTCTTCAGAGCTTTTTCTTGACAGGAGAACAACCTTCTTTGAGCGGTAGTCGATGCACCATTATGTCTATATCTAACCCAGGCATATCCTCATAAGACCAAGCGAAGATATCAGAATACTCATGGAGTATCTCAATCAACCTGGCTTTCACACCTTCTTTGAAATTGGCCCCTATCCTGACTTCTCTTCTTACCTCTTCCGTGTCGATATTTACCACCTCAATTGTATCTTGATTCGGCTGGATAACCTTCTCCTCTTGTTTCAACAGTCTTGCTAATTCCTCAGGAAGATCACACTCCTCATATGCTTCTTCTTCAGCTTGATAAATATAAGTATCAAAGTCATAATGAGCCATAGCAGAGTCGTTATCGGTAGAATCGGTAGTGGAAGTGCATCTGCATGAATGACATTTTTTTGCATTTTTTAGTGACAGTGTGTGGAAAGAGAAGCATTTCCATTTAAAAAATAAAAAGGAAAAGAAGCAAAATTTTGAATGCAAAAAGCATCCTTTATTTCATGATAAACTTGCAAAATAAACATGGTGGCCCTACACAAATGACTCATTACGCCTTGGGCAGAGCGTAGGAATTATGATATGATAATAAAAGAAAAAAGAAAATTACTCCTCAGCGCTTGAAACTTGGATAACATCCACAGAAGTCCAATTGTTGAGCGTCTGGCCTGGAACACTTGGACGAATCCAATCTTCAACATTGTAGCCATCAACTCTATCATCGCCAACTGCATTGACGTGTCCTTCTTGAGCACAAGGACGGGAAAACTTCACAGGAATGGATAAACTGGATGCTTTGGGAGCTGCACTCTGCCGACCTGGGTTAAAACCAAGACCAAACTTGTCAAACTTCGGAGTAACGTCCAGCACCTGACCCCAACCTTCAGGGTTACCACCTTCCACTACAGCTTTTGCATCTTTGAGAGAAGACATAACATTTTCCGATTTCTTTTTCTACTCTGGAGGAGGAAGATTGACAACATGAACTGTCTCAAATGTATGAAATGGAGTTTCGTGAATCTCTCCTTCAACTTCAACATAGCGGAATGATGTCAAATGATTTACAATGTATTCTTCCTCGCCGCATACAGTTATCACCTTTCCCTCTGCGGGATACTTGAGCTTTTGATGAAGAGTAGAAGTAACTGCTCTTGCTCTATGAATCCACGACCTCCCCAACAAGCAACAGTATGCTGGCTGTATATCCATCACAAAAAACATGGCCGTGAAGGTGCGAGGACCAAGCTTGATTGGTAGCTCCACCTCCCCAAACACTGACCTTCGAGACCCATCAAACGCCTTCACCATCAGATTGCTAGGGTGAAACTCTAGTCCAGAATAATCAATCTTCATCAATGCTGACTTGGGAAATACATTTAAAGATGATCCTGTGTCTACCAAAACCCGGGATAAAGCAGTGCCCCTGCACTCCATTGAAATATGCAACACTTTGTTATGGTCTGATCCCTCTGGAGGAAGATCAAAATCGGTGAAGCCCAAACCATTCCCAGCAGATATATTAGCGCATACATTCTCAAATTGATTGACCGTTATTTCATGTGGCACGAACTCATTCTTCAACAACTTCATCAAAGCATTTCTATGAGGTTCTGAATAAATCAACAGAGATAAGATAGACATCTTAGAAGGAGTATGGCTCAAATGATCGATTATGCTATAATCACTCTTTCTGATAATTTGCATCAACTCTTCAACCTCATCGGGAACTGAAGAAGCTTCTGGTATCGGAATTGGTTGAGTCACATTGGCAGGCGTAACCCTGGGATTACCAATCATTACCTGTTGTTTTCCTTTTTCTCTTGCAGAAGCATCAGCCGCATCTTGCACATTGGAAGGACCAAATACTCTCCCGCTTCTAGTCATTTGACCCACACCGGAAAAGTTATGGACTTCCTCTTCATCATCTTCAGCATGTTCTTCCTCAGGCAAACGAGCATTAACCTCCTACTTTAACCCGTGGTAATAAACATCGACATCGTAATGCCACGAGACAACCTTCTCACTAGTATACGGTATCGGTCCAGGTACCATAATCAACAGAGGGGGTGCTCTTGATAGGGCAGGAATGCGTGCAGGGGTGTAAGGAATAGATATCACAGTAATATCTTCTTCGACAACATCGCGGTAGCTCGGTTTTCTATCAAACTGCAGGGAACCCTCCTTTATCAACAACTGGATACCGGCTTTTAAATCATCACAGCCCTTCGGTTGCTCCCTACACTTGGCACACTCTGAAGTACAACCCGGAAAAATAGAATTGTCAAGCAAATACCTCTTAACATACCACAACGGAGTAGTTACTTATTCCACATTCATGATTAAATTCAACACTTCACCATTATCATCAATCATATTAACAACACCCCATCCATGCCTAGGCATTGGGTTCTGAGTAACATTCGGACCAGTCACTGGAGTAAACTCAATTGCCTTAGAATCCAACAAGTCTTGTACTTTGCACTTCAACGCAAAGCAATTATCAGTAGAATGACCGACTCCACCTTAATGGAATTCACATCTAGCGTTAGCATCATAGTTAACGGGGAGTCTTGCGGGTGGTGGCGACATATTCCTCAGACTGATTAACTTCAAATCAAGCAAATGGTGGAGCGCTTCAGTAAGAGTTACCGGTAAGGGATAGAATTTTATGGGATGTCTCTGTTGTTGATTATTATACTGACGGGGAGCATCTTGCTGCCTTTGTTGCTGCGGCACTGCATTCGGTCTCTGCTGTGGAGGATCATTAACAGGAATAGAAACGACATTGATTTGTTGGTGCTGACGATCCTCTCTTCTTTCTCTATGAGAGTAAACCGTGCTTGCTTCGCCTTCCCTTTTCTTAGGGTAAGTGTTGAATGGTTTCTTACTGCCCCCGAATGAGCTACTAGAACCTCCAATCTGAATCTTTCCCAATCTCAAACCCACTTTGATTCTTTCACCAGCCACTACCAGGTCTGCAAATCCTGCTGAAGTGCTTCCTATCATGTGCTCATAAAATGGCCCTTGCAGGGTACTCATAAACATATCAATAAGTTCTCTCTCCATGAGTGGAGGTTGAACCCTCGCAGCCAACTCACGCCACTTTTGAGCGTATTCCTTGAAAGATTCTTTTGGTCCTTGCGACATATTCTGTAACTGAGTGCGATTGGGTGCCATATCCACATTGTACTGATAATGTTTGACAAAAGCCCGAGCAAGATCATTCCAACAGCGAATATGAGTTTTCTCCAACTTCATGTACCATTCCAGGGATGCCCTAGATAGGCTATCCTGGAAAAAATGAATCAACAGCCCTTGGTCCTCCGTATGTACTGACATCTTCCAGAAATAAGCAGTTGCATGGGTAATAGGACACGACGTTCCATTGTACTTCTCAAATGTAGGAGGCTCGAACTTTGGAGGAAATTTCACTCCAGACACCAACCCAAGATCACTAGCATCCATGCCAAGGACTCCTTTCCCTTCCACAGCCTTCAGACGCTCTTCCAACAAACGATACTTCATATCCTCAATCTCAACCCCCAGCTCTAAACGCCGCACAGAAAACTGATCTTCATCCTGGTCAAAGTTAAAATCCTGATCCTGATAATTCCTTATACTACCCTGATTAGCTCTTTTGTTCCCCACCAGACGAGGTCCAGGAGACGGAGGAAACTGCCCTATGTTGCGCACGCAAGGAATTCTCGGCATCCCGTGAAAATTTCAAGCAGGCTGATCTTGTGCGTCCCCCAATCCTACAGAGATGTCCTGATAGAGCCCTTGATTTCCACCATCGCCTGGATGGCGACGCTGGTTGTTAACAATAGCAGCTAGTTCTTCCTGTCGGCGATTCAGATTGGTGATGACCTCTATGAACTGAGTCATTTGAGTAGCCATCTGGGCCCCCATTTCAGCGAGTTCAGCTTGAACCTGTTCCATATGTATTGGCAAATTGTTTCCGGTGTAATATCAATGAGTAGTCGTCTTGAATTCTGAATAAGAAAAGCAGCAGAATAAGAAAACCGTCTTGGGATAACCTGTAATGTTATGAAATGCATGATGTGCATGATATGTTTGTCATTTCCAGGTATCCAAGAGTCCTTTTACTTATCAATCACGGCGTGCAACCACATAATCAAAAGAGGAAAGATAAAAAGATGGACATTTCAAATTATTTACAAACAAAAGAAACGATGTCTAAGTGACTTCGGACAATTAAGGGTAAAATGATAAACAACTAAATACATGTCTTAATAAAAAGTAAAAATAATTGAATAATAACAACAATCAATTGGCCCCTTCCAACAATTCTGGGGGTGACCAGATACACCAAAAGCAAATAACAGAACTAAATCTCCGGAACTAAACATGCTTCAAGATGTTGACAGTACTCTTCAAGTCTGGCTTTCTCCTTCAAGAGTTGAGATGCGACTATTTTACTTTCTTGGGACCGATCTTCTGCCACACGTTTCTGGGCCACTTCCTTCTCAAGTTGAGCGTCTTTGTCTTTGAGTTGTTTCTCCAAGTTCTGAATCTTATTCCTGTAACTATTTTCCGAGGCCTGGAGCTTCCGACACTCTTGCTGAGTCTTACTCAATTCTTCTTCCATTTCAGCATAAGACCTCTTCCTAAAACCAGTTGCATCAGAGGTCTCCCCTTGAGCTTCCTTGAGTTTAAGAGCTAAGTCAGCCCTTTCTTGATCTGCCCAATAAAGTTTCATCCCTGCCTCGCAGTCTTTTGCACGAAGCTGAATATTCTCAACATGAACCTGGGTGAACATCTCGGTAGGCACCGTGTTACTTGGAACAGCAAGAGGTTTCTCGTATAGAGGAGCCGACCTTTCAAATGGTAACCGTAAGATCTTAACTCTGGCTTTAACCCACTCCATGTAAGGAACCTTAGCAATAGGAACCTTCTTGCCCAAAGTAGTTCTATCCTTCTTGTGAACTCCCTTCCAAGCACTTGTTACTCTTTTCAACATCTCAAGATCACTTCCTCTGGCGAAATACACTGATTCAGACACCTCATCAACCTTTGCCGGTCCATCCATTGCATATCCCAATTATCGATAAGCAAGCATAGGATTATAGTTGATACACCCCTTAGGGAAATCTCTGCAACTAGTGACAACACTCCGCACTTCCCCCATATCATAATTCCACCGGATATCGAAAGAAGTAAGGTTGACGAGCCTTGATGACCATCGGAGAGAATGCCTTGTATCCACAAAAGGACCACTTACTGGTAGGTGCAACATAAGCCATTGATACAACATCGAATGACATAAACCTACATTACCTCCTTTTCCGTGCTTGGAATGGATGGTGTAGAGAGTATCTGCCAAGAGTGTCGGTATCGGGTTCCTGTTTATGAAAACACAAATAGCCACCAAATCCCTAAAATTTATCTTGTGAGGGAAGAGGATAATCCTGTATATCATGAGAGCGAACAGAGAACTGAAGTCACTCCAATTGCCTTTCTTTGCCCAATCTTCAGCTTTCTTCACTAAGAAATCCAAATAAAACCCTGTAATACCCTCACTGGACTTCCAATTGTCTTTCACCTCTTTCCAACTCAAATGGAGAAGTTCAGCAATAACTTCGAACTTTGGCTTTTCCGGCATTTGGACAAAAGGAACTTCATCGGTCAATCTGATATTAAGCAGGTACGCGTACTCTTCTAGGGTAGGAACCAGTTGATAATCTTGGAAAGTAAAGCACCGTAATTCCTTATCATAGAACTGGAAGAGGGTGATCAAAGCCATTGGGTCAACTGGAGTGTTAAGGATTAGTAACAAATTGCCATAATTTTTGTTGAAATTATTCAGAACATCACTCTTCAGATAAGAACTCAACCTATTCAATTTGGACACATCAATAGTAGGAATCTGATAAGCGAATTTATGCCTGGTGGGCTCTTTAACATAAACTGAATCAAACTCAACTGGGGGGAGATCAGCCATTTTTAACGGAAAGCAGACTCTTGAATGTCCCTGGAAAATGACATGCGCATGCTAGTTATATTTTTTTTACATCATTTTTTTTAGAAATAAATATGCTATGATGCAATATAACATGATCAAAGTTCACACTGGATCGTGGCTGGACCATTACAGAATAACACCACTCAAGATCAAAAGAGAATCTCGAAGCTTCAAAACTAACACAGGAACCTGAGTCACCTTCGCAACACAATGTCACCAACAGTACCTGTACCTGTAAGAAAAGTTTTCCCGCCCCTCTCACGGGTGTAGTCTAGGTCAAGTTAAGGTTAAAGCCAAATCAGAGTACGAGAGTTGGAATGTTGGTATTATCATACGATAACACCTATCCGAACTACCTCCGAAGTCATGGGTCTCATGGTCAGGTCTACAAAGCATCTGCCTCATAGCTGCCATGGCCACTCTATTCCTAGTTCCTATGGAATTCACTCATAGCCTGGGTATGAGGCCTTTTACCTCATGGAACAACCCACCCACCAAGAAACTCCAGAAACCAAACAGTCCAGCCAAATCCAGTATGCAGAAAGTAAAGCGCACATAGGATGCAATGCAAATAGGTAAATATGCAAAGCGGTAAAAATAAACACCCAAGAAGAACACAAACAAGAGCTAGGATCGACTCCGGGATGGACCAGCAAAAGGTCAACCTGTCCCCAGTGAAGTCGCCAGCTGAAACTACGCGGCCGAGACCTGTCATCTGGATATTAATGAAACATCAATGAAGTCGCCACCGGACGTCTTTTATCCCACCGAAAGGGAAAGGTAAACATCGAGAAAACCTGAAAAGGGAGAAATCACGGTCTTTCGACCGAGAGATCGGGTAAGGGAGTTTGTTACGCAAGGGGAAGGTGTTAGCACCCCACACGCCCGTAGTACTCTACGGTATCCACTCTTGTTGTCTAATCTAAATGGGTGTGGTCAAATCCTATGTATATGGCTTAAAACTGAAAAGGGAATGCATGCGAAAGAAAAAGAAAATAATGTAGGGAAAATAAAAGTTATGCTCGGTTGGGCCCTACCCAAATGCCTACGTATCCCTTTTAAGGAATCAGAGCAGCCATAGTTAGGCTTATGTGTTTTGGTTGGTTTGTGTTTTTTAATCAAGACAAACAAAGATAGTCAAGATGGTAAAACATCAAGTAAAACAATCAATCAAATGAAGTGATCAAACATCGACTAAGTAACAACAAAGTAATATGTCAAAGATGGCAAGATATCAAATGATAAAACGGATGACAAAACATCACACCTAGCAATGATATTGAGAATCAAAGCAGGATAACAACAGACACGATGACAAAACATCAGCTTCAAACAAATGTGCGATGGCGAAACATCGACCAGAGATAACATGGCAAAGATGGCGAAACATCAATAAAACATATAGCAAAATATCGCACCTAACAATGATGTTGAGAATCAAAGTAAGATAACAAACATGTGCGACGGATAAACGTCGGCTTCAAACAAATGTGCGATGGCGAAACATCAATAAGACGGATGGCAAAACATCACACCTAACAATGATATTGAGAATCAATGTAGGATAACAAACATGTGCGATGGTGAAACATCGGCTTCAAGATAGCAGAGACAAAGTAAGATTGGTTTGTATCTTTTACTTTGAGGAAGAGTTTGGGTTCATTAGAAGTGTTTTATGATTTGCCAAGAAAACGAGTTTTTGTTTTAACATGCAAGATGCAAAGAAAGGGAAAACAACTAAGGGAAACTAACCTAGTACTATCCCTAGTGTTATCATACAATGGTTGACCCTAAGGTTGAGGATAAAGGAAAGTCTTATCCTACGTTAGCATACATGGATTCCTATCTTAATCAATCATGCCCAAGGGAACTTAACAAAACTATCCTATAGGGAACATGCAATAAGAGCGAAGTCGTGATCTCAATGTCTAAATTGAGTGACTCATCGATCAACAATTAAAGAAGAAAAGCAATAAACATCCTATAGGGAACATGCAATGAGAGAGAAGTCGTGATCTCAATGTCTAAGTTGAGTGACTCATCGATCAACAATTAAAGAAGAAAAGCAATAAACATCCTATAGGGAACATGCAATGAGAGAGAAGTCGTGATCTCAATGTCGAAATTGAGTGACTCATCGATCAACAATCATAATACATACATCAGATAAAAACTAGAGGGCCTTCTGACATATATCAGCAACAGAGGTCCCATCATGCAATCAGAGAATTATGCAAAATGAAAATGGGAGAAAGGAGGTAGTACAATACCAAACAGATAACTATCTATAGCAATCAAGCAAGAATAAAAGAAACGCATAGAAACTTCAAGCAAGCTGGCATCAGTAGACAAATTGAGTCAGCAATTGCCCCATCAAGATGTAAGTAATTTATCAGATATGAACAAATCCCATGGGAAATGTATGGCATTCACAATCATAGATATGTATATCCTGCATAAACCATCAAGCATGCCAAACGCAAAAATAATGCCAATATAATACACTGTGTTCCACAAATAAAGTGGAACACAAAAGCCTCAAGCCAAAGGTGGCAACTTTCTCAGAGTACCTCGTATATTCAACAACCAAGTTAGTATTCCAAAAGGTGAAGAAGTGAGAATAATCATGGTGGCAATTACCAAATATTAGACATTATAAACAAGAAGAGACAAGCATATGTACAGATTAGGTCAAAAGAAACTAAGGAATGTTGCTCTTTCCTATCACCATGTTAAATTGACAATTGAGCATCAATCAAGGATCATAAGAGCTTGAGAATAATATGAAAAAGAACCATGGAGGTCAGTAGCAAACATATTTTAATCATGAATAGCTAACTCAATCACAACTTCATGAACACAAAAGAAAAGGAAACCTACATAATGCATTAGATGGTTCAAAATATTCAAACATGAGGCTTCTAAGTGGAATGGCTTGGGCTAACATGATCAAGTCAGAACCAACATGATCATTAGGTTCCCAATTATAGGCCTCACTCAAGTTCATTGGCCAACAAACAAATTGCAACAAAACATGCAAACATAATTGGGTACCTTCACTTCAAAATTACACCAAAAATAGAAACAAGGATACATAATTCAAATCAAAAATATCTCAACATCTTGGAAGTGTTTAGAAGTCAGAATGCAAGCCCTAAGTTCATGAATGATTGAGGAAGAGGCCAAATGAAGTGCAAAGTTTAAGACTAGTTGGCAAAACCACCAAACTAGACAAGTTTTCAAAATTATTTGTGGAAAAATGCCAAACCAAGTCAAGTAATTCAAGAAAAATGGTTTTCGAATTCCCAACACATTCATTAACCATGATCAAGACCTTAAATCCAATAAAAATCCAAGGCACAAGGGTTTTGAACATGAAACTTGCACCATAAGCAACAAAACCCTAGATTTTGACTTTTAATCCCAAATATTGAATAAATGAGATCAAAGTTCAAACAAATTGATTCAAGATCATACAAATCATCAAGGAACCTTAAATGTCAGAATATATATTTTTTCATATTTTTTTGAATTAGGAAAAGTCAAGAAAGAAGTTAATATTCAAACAATTATGTAATTAACAACTATTCACAAATCAAAATAATATTTAAATCAAAAAGTCAGGAGAATGGCCAAACAAAATTATATTCAAATATTAGGACTAAAAACATACATCTCTGAATTTTTTTTTTGATTTTTTGGATAAAAGGAAAATATTAAAAAACAAAAAACAAACAATTAATAATGAAATTATTATTTAAAGGCAAGAAAATGCAAGGCATAATCAAAAATCACAAAAAAGGCAAAACAAAAATATGATCATGTTCTATGATTAAAAAACAAGATTACATGATTTTTTTTGGAAATTTTGAATTAATAGAAGTATTAAAAATAAAAAAACAAACATATATTATAAATATCCTCTTGAAATTAAATTTTTAATAAAAAATAAGAAAAATGATGAACCAAAGTCAGAATCAATTTTCACATTATTTTGGGAGACTCAAATAATTTTTTTGGATTTTTTAGGTCAAAGGAACTATTAAAATTAAAATTATCTTTGATCAATTAATTAATTCAACCTAACAAATTTTGTAACCAATCAGATAATTCCAAAAAAAAAAGCAAAAAAATACACAAAGTCAGAAATATTATTTTGAATTTATGGTAATTTTTTCAAAATTTTCCAATCATTTTTGACAAAGAAAATAAATCATGGAAATCAATTAATAAAACAAAAATTCAAATAATCCAAAAATTTCAAACGGACTAATCATGATATGCCACCACATCATCTTCAACCTCCGGATGTTCAAAAAACGCGCCCATATCTCAGGATTAGGGCTCACTTTCATATCAGTGTAACTCACTCAATTTTGCATCATTTTTGATGAAATCAAAGGAAAATTAAAGCTAGCATGGCAAGGAATCCATAGCAATTCGAATCAAATTAAATCATCAACCACATTATCCATAATCGAGTCATGAACATGAACAAAAACCTTCTGAATTGCTAGTTTCAGAACATTCAAACATGCATAATTCATCAAATTAAATGCTATAAAGCTTCAGACTCGATCCATTAACATCATTGAACATGAATTCAAGCTCAAACATCCCAATAAACAAGTGCATCTCAAGAATCGAAGTTTAGAATCATTACCTCAAGGTGAAAAGTGATCTACTGTCTCCTTCACTCTAGATGCAAACAAATGGTGCTGGCTTGATCTACTTGCCTTGCAGAAGCAGAATCCACAAGAATTTTGAAGAAAACATCAAGGAATTGAGAGAATCGAATCAAGTTGCAGAAGATGGAAGAAAATTCCAGATATGAAATTCTTGTAAATGGCGCGTTCTCCCTCTCTCTCTTTGCTTACTTTCACTTATATAGAGTTTGTAGAGAAGGATAGAAGTGGAAGTTTGTCCTTAAATCCGTTGGAGGGTAGGATTGGGAAATTTGGCCAAAAATGAGGTGCATACTGAATCAGCCCTTTTGCCCGTGCATTCCCTTGCTTCTTATGCGTTTTGTGAGCCAAATGAAGTGAGTAATGCATGCTTAAAAGGCCAGCCCATGATCATTTGAAATGAGAGAGTGTTGGTGATTTGGCCATTTTGAGCAAGTTTTGCATTTTTTGATTCCAACATGTGTAATACCATATGGGGCACGAAATAGTGAGCATGATGGGCCTCAGCATGTCACAAATTACCAATGGGCTTGATTAGAAGCAAGAAGAAGGGCTAAAACTTGAGTTTGCAAGAAATGGCCATTTTGCACATTTGCCAAATTTCAATTAAATGCCTCAAATTTCCAAAACTCATAACTTGCTCATACTTCTGAATTTTGGCACAAATGAACCAATTTGGAAAGGTCTTGAAACGATCTACAAACCCTTAGTTTATAGTTTTTGCAAATTAATCCATTAAGATTCCCAAAATTTGGCTTGAAATTCACTAATTTTGAAAAATGACCTATAATTTTATAACTTCAAAAGGCCATAACTCTTGATTTCTTATCAATATGGACATGAGACCAAAAGGATGTGAAATATCATTCTCTTAGCTTTCCAAGCATATTTCATTTGTATTTTTGTGATCAAAGATGAATAAGGTATGAATTCTTGAAATTAAGTCTTCATTTTCCAAAATTAGAAACTTTTAGGGTTTCTTTCCAGGATAAGTTTCAACCCAAACTTCAATCCTTTTGATCCAATGACCCAAAATGGACTTGAAATATGAAAAGTACATTCTTGAATTGATGGTTGGCCAAAAATTCACTTGGTTAACCTTGACTTTGACTTATTTTGACCAAAATGACCATTTTGCCCCTCTAAAACAATTGATCCACTTCCCTTCAAAATTGATGATTAATACTTCAAACATATGATCTCCCAAACATATAAAGGCCATGTGCAAATTTTCACTTCAAAATTCTCAAGAAATCTTGATGAAATCCCAAACCCTAATTTTGGCCAACACATTAGGAGACTGATGGATCATCTTAAAAACCTCAAATCCTCTGGGTATCTTGACCAATTCCTTGTACAAGGACCTTTCAAATATCAAAGAAATGTTGTAGCTCCAAAAATCAAGACTTGTACATTGGCCAAAAACCTTGCTCAAGCAAACCCTAATTTGGCTGATGAATCCAAAGAGATGGGTAAAAACCTCTTGAAATATGCCAAAACCTTTGAGCTCAAAAGATTCAGAGATTTTGATGGTAAGATACTTCTTGGGCAACTTGTCAATGTAATCAAATTTCAAAGCTTTGAGGAAAACTTGGTAACCAAAGTACTTTGATCCTATCACAATGTATGAATACAATGCACTATGATGTTTATGATGAAACATAAGCCTAAATCAAGAGGGTAAATTTTGGGGTGCAACAACAACACCCTACTCTTTGGTGTATGGTATGGAGGCGGTCTTACCCATTGAAGTCCAGATACCCTCTCTCCGGATTATGAGGGATGCAGGTTTGAGCGAGGACGATTGGATCCAGACCCGGCTTGATCAACTGAACTTAATCGATGAAAAGATACTTACCGTTATTTGTCATGGTCAGACGTATCAAAAGCGAATGATCAAGGCATTTAATAAGAAAGTCAGATGACAAGAGTATCAAGTTGGGGATCTGGTGATCAAACGCATCATATTACCTCAAGGTGATCCTAGGGGAAAATGGACCCCTACGTACGAAGGGCCATTTGTGGTTAAGAATATTTTCTTAGGAGGAGCTATGATTCTAACCACCATGGATGGTGACGACCTTCATCACCCCGTCAATGCAGACATAGTGAAAAAATACTACGCATAATCAAAGACCCGCTAGGTTGACTGGCCTAGGCAAAAATAAGGGCTTCCCGACGAACCAAAAGGGTTCGGGCAAAATAAGGGATGAAAATGAAAAAATCTATACACCCGACAAGTCGAAAACCTGAAAAGGCGGCTTGGGAAAAAAAGGGTATCCCGGTGGACTGAAAACCTGAAAGGGTGGTCCAGGAAAAAAATAGGGATCAAAGCGTAACACTATGTCTCATTGGATCATCTTGCAACCAGACTCCGGTATCGACTATCAAGTTCGGACGGCGCCGGTCAATCTGATCTACCTTTAACTAAGTAGCAAAGTGATGAGACGCTCGAGGATATAAGGGTAATAGCAGAGTCGGAACCCAGTAGGATTGTTCACATAGCTGTTTTTCTTTGTTTTTCACAAATTGTATAATTTCTATCTGTCGGCGGTGTTCTCTTACTAGGACGTCAATCTCTTGTACAAAAACGCCTATTTACAGGCCAACTTCAAAATCAATACAATTCATTTTCACAAATAAATTTCAAATTGTTTTTCTTTTTTTGTTTTGTTTTGCAAGAACATCCAATGCTCATTTTTGATATATGCATTTGACAATAATTGTTGCTCATAAATACTTACATGCGAAACAAAAGACGATTACTCGTAATATCAGAAATAGGGGCAAACAAGAAAAGTCCAAACCTTACAGTTGCTCTGTCCACCAGGTATAAGGATAGACCTAGCTGGAGAATACGACTAAAGGTACATTCACTCCCCGCAGAGCAAAAGGTATCTAAAAAACAATGATTCTCCCCTAGCAAAGTTCATCTATCACCAGCACTAGAAGATTATCCCTAGTGGAGTTTATTTCTTCCACAAGCAGAAACTCAATCCCCAACAGGGTTCATTATCGCCAGCATCGATAATTCATCCCCAACCAAGGTTATTTCTCCAAATCAGCAGATCTTTTAGCCGAGTCTCTCTTCCTCACAGAGTCATTCCCTCGTCAATTTATTCTTCAGCAGGATTATTCGCAAATCATCCTCGATCGTTATCCCCAGCGAGCGAAACTATTTTTCTCCAGCAGTAGTCCGGGATTTATTTTCCCTAATTAGAGAATATCATAAAAAAACATTGCATACATCATGACATACGCATACGCATTATACAACACAATCTCATTTATTTTGAGAACATCATTGCTTGATACATATCATGCATTACATACGACTAACCCTTTACCTTTCAGGAAAAAGATACAATCAAATTCTCACCAAGTTCAAGCTATGAAGCCCGGATCCGACTGGATAATATCTTGATATCTCCGTCATATTGTGAAGCCCGGAGAACGACCGGATAACAGTATCAGAACACCATGAAGCCTAGAACCGACCAGATAGTGGTTTATCTTTAAGCTATGAAGCCCATATTCGACCGGATAATAGTTTAATCCCCAGCAAGTCGTGAAGCCCGGATTACGACTGGATAACAGCTCAGCAAGTTACTGTGAAGCCTCGATTATAACCAGATAGCAGTGCGAGACACCATGAAGCATGGATTCAACCAGATAGTGGTATATCGTAAACACAAGCCTTGAAGCCCAGATTACAACCGGATAACAGCTCAGCAAGGTATTGTGAAGCCTGGATTATGACCAAATAGCAATACAAACTTCTGTGAAGCCTGGATTACGACCAGATAGCAGCCAAAGACACCGTGAAGCCTGGATTACGACCAGATAGTGGTATATCTTTAATATAAGTTACGAAGCCCAGGTTCGACCAGATAGTATCTTGATTTCACCGAACATCGTCAAGCCTGGATTCGACCAGATAATGGTATATTACATCGTGAAGCCTGGATTACGACCAGATAGCGGTAAGAGACACTGAAGCCTGGATAACGACCAGATAGTAGTGAGGGACACTGTGAAGCTTGGATTACGACCAAATAGCAGTTTACCCGCCCAATTACTATGAAGCCCGGAGTCGACCGGATATTAGTAGGCCTTAAAATCAAATGGAAGCCCGGATGCGACTGGATAACCACTTGATTTCTTCTGAAGCCTGGATTACGACCAGATAAGAAGCAAGGTATTGTGAAGCCTGGATTATGACCAGATAGCAGTACAGGACACCATGAAGCATGGATTCGACCAAATAATGGTATAAAGCATCGTGAAGCCTGGATTACGACTGGATAACGATAAAAGGACTGAAGCCTGGATTACGACCAGATAACAGTACAAGACACTGCGAAGCTTGGATTTCGACCAAATAGCTGTTTACCTGGACAAATACTAAGAAGCCCAGAGTCGACCGGATATTAGTGTGCCCTAAATTAAAGTTAAAGCCCGGATGCAACCGGATAACAACTGAATTCCTTATGAAGCCTGGATTACGACCAGATAAGAATTGAGAAATTGTGAAGCCTGGATTACGACCAGATAGCAAGTTTAATCTCATCTCCCTAGTAAGTCACTATAAAAGCCTGGATTACGACCAGATAGCAGTCGGTCTTATCACTATGAAGCCTGGATCACGACCAGATAGTAGTTCCTTTTCACCTCCTCGACTAAGAGACGATTCCCCAGTATAATAACGGACGACCGAAGCTCCTAAAATTCTATTTCTCCCAAGACAGAGATC
The DNA here is from genome assembly GCA_948472305.1 of Vicia faba. Classification (NCBI taxonomy): domain Eukaryota; kingdom Viridiplantae; phylum Streptophyta; class Magnoliopsida; order Fabales; family Fabaceae; genus Vicia; species Vicia faba. Next base: position 320,368,511 of record OX451736.1, on the reverse strand, counting down.
AACATTCCCCAGCGTAGTCTTCCTCAACAAACAAGTATACTGACTCTCGCTAAGGAATCTCTTAGGCGATCGACACTCCTTCAGATGGAATCTTTAAGCCCATCTTCCTTCATCAATTTCCAAATGGCATTTGTAATCCCATTACCGACATCACAAGACAAATACCACTTCATGCGAGTGCAAATTTCTGGGCAATCTAGTGTTCAATCATCTTCCACCTTCGGATCACGAAAGGCAAGCACGCCAATCTACATCCTCAGGTTTAAGAAGATTGAACAGGGGCAGCTATTGTACCCCATAATTTTCCCTCCCATATTTCTCAAAACATTTCAAGAGAAAGTCTCAAGGAAGTCCAAGGGTTGACCAGACAAGATATCTCCTAAGGCAGTCTACCTCAAATTAGGGTTTCATGTTGCATCAAGATACTTGAGTCCAAGGGATCCAAAATTCTCACCATTGTCCTAATATGTTCTCAAGATCATCCTTGTCAAGTTTCAAGCTTTGCAGTGGAAGTTTGCTCAATCAACTGCTCAAAGGCCTGAAAATCAACTTTGTTAGGGAAAAAATCAACTATGGCCCACATACAGTCAAACCTCAATATTTTTGGTCAACATCCTCATTTTTAAGTATTATTCATCATTTGATCAAGGGTTGATCATGATTCCTCAAGGATTGCTCACAATTCATCAAAACCCAAAAGTTGCTAAATTAGGGTTTTGTAGGAAAAGTCAACTCAACTTTGACCAAGCATAACTTTCTCATACTTTATGATAAATGACCCATACAAAGCTAATTTTTAAGAGGATGCAATGATCTACAATCAATATTCATCTCCCAAGTTCAAAATATGCACTCACAAGAAGTTATGAATTTGGACATTATAGGTCATTTTGAAAAGTAAAAAAAAACACTTTTTTTGTCAAAGCTTCATACATGAACATGGAAGACAAAATTGAGATGAGACCAAAAGTGTTGATTAGAGGACATATTGATATTTCTAAAAAGTCCAAGAACACATTCAAAGAGTCAAAATTGAAGAAGTTATACATTGGTGAAGTTGACCTTTTTTGCAAAATTGCCAAAAGTCAAAAGTGCCTCAAATTGCAATTTTTGTTAAATGGGCCTAACTTTTTGCACTTGTTTTGAGTTGGTAGCATGGTCCACGAGCCCTAACTCTTTCCACTTGTATTTATATTATTTTTTCTATTTATTTTGATTTTATATTTCAATTAAATCAATTTAAATCTAATTAAATCATGAAAATATCCAAATCATTCAAACCTCAAGATTTTGTGCACATTTCAGGTTCCTTATACAGCTAGCAAGTGAATCAAATCGTGCAAGGCATAGGTGTGCATAAAAAGATTGATTTTGACCTATTTTGGAAATATTTTCAAGTGAATCAAATCAAGATCAAAAATCATAATTGACAAAGATTGAAGGCATGTTTGTAACCCTAATTTGTTCCTTGGTATATAGTGGACAAAAGCAGATCAAAAGAACAAGGTTGTGAGGCGCACAAAGGTAGAACCAAACTTGAAAAAATTCAAAGAAAGTGGTGATCTGATTTCACACTTCCAGACGTTTTCAAGACTCATAAGCCATCCCATTCACTTCCTGGGAGTGCAAGGAACCTATACCAATCAGAAACAAGCGTGCTAGTGCCCAGAATTCATCTCCACGACCCTCACGGTTTGGCGTTTTTCTTGAAATCGTATTCCATTATTCCTGCATCTTTATCATATTTTAATAGCGTATTTGTAATCCCTAGCATGTTTTCAAGCTAACAGCACCATTTAATTGCATTTTTGGAAGCTATATTGAAATTCACCATTGTTAGGGTTCTTGGTCTTATTTCAGGGTCTTAATATACAGGCAAAATTGGTCCATAAGAAGGGCACCATAATGCTCAGCAGGCCAAGGCAGTTTGATTCATGGCTTTAGATTCCATTTATCGTGCCTGTGGAGGATTTTGGAAAGTCGTTGGCATATAGCTACGGACATTTGTCCGTAGGTAAAAGTTAGTGATCTTTTACCAACGGAGAGAGGTTGGGGACGAAGACGTGGCACCTTCCCATTTGATCATTTGAATTCTGGCGCATTTTTTTTTATTTTCCCCCCCACTAACTTGCATTATTATATATTATCAATTGTTGTTATTCTATGTACAACACGCGCACACAACTCAGTTGGTAATAAGGCAGTGGAAAAGGCCATAGGACCTGGGTTCGAATCCCAGGTCCCCCCATGTTTCATATTATTTTGATTTGCTTAATCAGGCGCGTGCATAGGTGTGAATACCACCATGAATCATAATCTCCTAACCATCAGATTACTCACCATCCAGATCTGAAGGCCATTACATGAGGGTCCACAAAAATCCTTGGTCAATGCACAACATGGGAACATGGAAGTCAAACGTGGGTCAGCTTGTTTTGGGCTCAGAAGCTAATATTCACACCCCTCCAATTGCTGATTACAGGCCCATATTCTTTTCCTTTTCATTTATATTTTATTTATTTAATTCATTTAATTTATTTTTTTTACTCACACAAAATTAATTCTTTTTTATCAAAAAAAATCATAAAAATAATTTTTCATCAAATTAGATTTAGTTTATTTTTTATATAAAAATTAATTTAGTTAATTTAATTTATTAGACAACTTTAATTCCTTTTGTAAATAAATTTTAAAAAAAACAATTAGAAAATTAGGTTTTTTTTAGTTTAATTTAATTTCTATTTTCTTTTTCTTAAAAAATAACCAAAGAAACACAAAAATAGGTCAAATTCAATATTTTTCTTAATTTAATTTAATTAGAAATTAGGTTCATATTTAATTTAAAACCTTATTTTCTTAAAATAATAAAAAACAATCAAAAATAGTTTTCCTTTAATTAGGTTAGACGGGGTCAAAACCCTACCTTTTCTCGTTCTCTATTCATCGCGCGCACTTTATTTTATTTTATAATATTAATGTAACTGCTCACAGGATGTAATAGATTAATTAGGACTTTCTCCGTTTATTTATCGTTTTGACGGGTTTTTTGTCTATGTAATTAATACCCGAAGCCTTGTAATAGCGTAGCTTTACTTTCCGCACTTTAATTTCCGCAAATATTAACTGTTAGATGTATGGTAATAGGGTTGCATGACAAGACTGTATGTAAACTTTAAAATGGTTAGCAAACCATAAATGTGCAAAGATAATAACTTGAAATTGAATCACTCGCACATGCGAACTCCTAGGGTATACTCCCACTTCGATTGCCTTCGATAAATGATCATTAAGTATAGGGTATTTTAGTGGTCGCTCTCTTGTCTAAACAAAGATCAAAGTCCTGTTCGGAAAATTGCCTCGAATATGATCTTATGACATTAGGGTTATTACTAATACGTCCTAACATTGCTTTAGTGATCGTACGTCCCTTTCGAATTGACCCTTAAATCTCCAACGATGGTGCTACCTACTCACTAATAGTGGGATATCACTGTCTAAAGGAAATAAGAACAGAAATATTCTATTTTTCGAGTAGGTATATGCTAGTAGGTACTTGCTCAAAACAAACAAACCTTTTTCATACTTACACACTATTCAAACAAAGTTTTTAAAACAACTTCTTAACACTCTTGAAGACAGAAGCAAGGGTTAAATCGAAGTAAAACAAAAACTTTTCAAATACACAAACACGAAGCAATTTTAAAATGATGAGACAGTACCTAAGAACCCGCGGAAAACCACGGATAGAAAGGGTGATAATACCTTCCCTTTCTATAATCTACCCCTCCCCCCCCCCCCCCCCCCGTATTCAAAATCTCGAAAAAAGGAATTTTCTGTGCTTTTTTCCTTTCCAGTTGGATAAAATAAAAGTCGATGGCGACTCTTGCTTACCGCGACATTTAGAAAACAAAAAACGCAAAATGCAAACCAGTAAAAACAGTCTGTTCTGCCACCGATCACACTCATTGTAGGTGTTTAGGTATTGGCTTGCATTTTTGGTAAATTCCAAGTGTATGTGTGAATGTCATGACTGATGTCATAACATTCTAGTTCAGGTTGTACTAACTCTTTAGGTACATGTGCAGAAAAATATTGTAACTCAAATACTGATGTTTATAAGTGTGTATCTGAGCATGTTTGCAAAATGATCACATTTTGCTAATCAGTAGACAGGTTTTCTCAGATGTCATAACAGATGTTATGACATCCTGTTCTGAACTAGCAGGATTACAGGATTGGATAAGTCTGAGTTTTTTCAGGAAATAACTCAGTCCTTCCTAAACAGAATCCTGCGTTTTCTGAGGAGTAACCTAGCTCAATCCTAACCTGATCAATAAAGTACTGTGACCTGGTCTTAAGGTCAAACGGAATCAACCCTAGGTTTTTGGAAACCCTAACTGAAGTTGCAGCTGCTATATATTCAAACAGAGCTGCGGTTTTTGAAGCATCCCTGCTGATTGATTAGAAGATCAAGTTTGTAATCTGTATAGATTTGTTTATTGTACTCCAAGCAATTATCATTGTGATAAGTGTCTTGGAATAGGTTTCAATTGTAAGGGTTGTGTAGCACTCAAAGCTTTGAAGCAAGAGTGTTTGAATGTTACTTGACTAAAGCTGTGAAGCAGAGTCAAGTTAGTTGTGTGCATCACTCAAAGCTTTGAAGCACGAGTGATTGTGTTACTTGATTAAAAAGCTGTGAAGCTTAATCAAGTGTGTGTTTTGAAGAGTGTCTTCATCAATTCTCAAGTCAAATTGGTTTATGTATCACTGCTGTGATTGAGGGGGAGTGAGTAGGAACTCAGGTTTAAGTTGTACTTAGATTAGAATTGCATTGGGTAGGTCTTAAGTGAAGGAGATAAACTGGTTGGTTTATTCCTGAATTAACATCTCTTATAGTGGATTCTCTCCCTGGCTTGGTAGCCCCCAGAGTAGGTGTTGTTGCACACTGAACTGGGAAAACAATTGACTGTGTTATTTACTGCTTTTGTATTTACTGTCATATAGTAAGTCAGATACGGTGTCATAACATTGGACGTGACATTGAGTATCTGTAGCCAGAATTTCAATTGGCATCAGAGCAGGCACCCTGCCTGTATTACTGGGTGAGATCTAGGGATATCACTTTCTGGCACTATGGACAAAGAAGGAGTTTTTGGAAATAGACCACCCATTCTGGATGGAACTAATTATGACTACTGGAAACCTCGTATGATTGCCTTCCTAAAATCTCTGGACAAAAAGGCTTGGAGAGCTGCTGACAAAGGATGGATTCATCCCACCATAACTGAAAGAGATGGGACAATCAGTCTGAAGCCTGAGGAAGATTGGAGTAAAGAAGAAGATGAGTTAGCTCTGGGAAATTCAAAAGCCTTAAATGCCTTGTTCAATGGAATTGATAGAAACATCTTCAGACTCGTACATCAATATGAACTGGCCAAGGAAGTTTGGGACACCCTCAAAACTACTCATGAGGGCACTTCCAAAGTAAAGATGTCAAGGCTTCAGATGTTGACCACTAAGTTTGAGAATCTAAAAATGATGGAAGATGAAACCATCCATGAATTTCACATGAACATCTTGGAGATTGCCAACACCTCAGGAGCACTGGGAGAAAAAATGTCAGAAGAAAAACTGGTGAGGAAGATTCTCAGATCCTTGCCTAAAAGATTTGCAATGAAGGTAACTGCCATAGAGGAAGCCCAGGACATTAGCAAGTTAAAAGTGGATGAACTTATTGGGTCTCTTCAGACTTTTGAGATGGGGATCACTGATAATGGTGACAAGAAGAACAAAAGCATAGCACTTGTAACCAACACTGATGTTGAACACAAGGAGGATGAAGAAGAAAACATATCAGAAGCCATTGCCATGCTTGGAAGACAGTTCAACAGGCTCATCAAAATAATGGACCCAAAGTCAAGGTCTAAAGTTCATAACATTCCTTCTGACATTGACAGTTCCAGCAGAAGACCAAGGTCAGAAGATAAGGAAAACCAAGGTAGAGGAATTCAATGCCATGGATGTGAAGGATATGGACATATTCGAGCTGAATGTCCTACCTTTCTTAAGAAGCAAAAGAAAGGCATGACTGTTACTTGGTCTGACTATGATTCAGAAAGCAATTCTGAAGAAGAATCTGCCAAACTAGTTACTGCCCTAACTAGTGTTTGTACTTCTGAAAGTGACACCAGTGATGAAGAAGTAACATTTGAAGAACTGGCTGATACCTACAAGAAATTGTGTATCAGAAGTGGTGAAGTCTGTGTACAAAATGAGAAACAATCAAAACTCATTGTAAAGCTGGAGGCTGAAAAGAGGGCAAATCTTGAAACTATAGGTCTTTTAGAAAGAAAAGTTCAACTGCTGAACTCACAACTGAATCAAATGACCAAATCTGTCAAGATGTTGACCAATGGAACAGACAAATTGGAAGAGATCCTTCAGGCTGGTCAAAATGTGGGAAATAAATCTGGCCTAGGATTTGTGGAAACAAAGAAATTTGGTACCGGGAAGCAAATGTCAAAACGGATGTCTCCACATTACTCTCAACATCAGGGACAGAGACATATGAAGAAAAGGTACCAAAGATGGAGATGTCATCATTGTGGGAAATATGGTCACATAAAGCCCTTCTGCTTCAGACTACATGGATATCCTAATCAGAACTCAGATGTCAAACCTAAGTCTAAAAAGGTACCACACGCTCCTCAATGGAAGAAAAAGGCTACTGCACTGATAGCACACACTTCCCTGAAGATCACAGCAAAGGAAGATTGGTACTTTGACAGTGGATGTTCCAGACACATGACTGGATTCAAAAATCTCCTCAATAATGTTATGCCTCACACCACCAGTTTTGTGACTTTTGGAGATGGTGCTAAAGGAGAAATCAAAGGAGTTGGTAATTTGGACTACCCTGGAGTTCCAAGTCTGAATAAGGTACTGCTGGTAAAAGGGTTGACTACTAATCTCATCAGCATCAGTCAATTATGTGATCTAGGATTCATGGTCAACTTCTCAAGATCTGAATGTCTAGTGTTTAATGAAAAACTAGATATTGTAATGAGAGGAATCAAATCCAAAAATAACTGTTATGTGTGGCAGCCTGAGAACACTGATATCTCCACTATGAGTCAAATCATCAAAGAAGAAAAAGAGATGAAACAGTGGCAGCATAAACTTGAAGGAATGAAAAGAGCTATTCCTATGGAAGATGTCAGAAGAACTCCTAAACTACAGGCTGATAATATATGTGATGTGGCAAAGAACAAGTCTCATAAATTCTGTTCTCAAAAATTCTGGTCAACACAGATGCTACCTGAAGACAATGTTACACAAGATGTTGTGACATTGTGGTGTGATAATCTGAAAACATTCAACATTTCCTTGAACCCTATTGACTTTGGAGAGAAGAAGTCATTTGAACTGGAACATAGTTTCTCTAAGCTTCAGCTAACTGATTCTTCTACCAAGGCGCCTGTTGGAAATAAACTTGAAAATTTGAGGGGCAGATTGGGTATTCACCAACATGAGAAATTATAGCAATTAGTTTTGCTGAAAACAAGGGTTGAAGGGATTAATTATGTTAAGTCTATATTTAGTGGGTTAATCATATTCATTCACAATTCCTTCAAAAACCTTCAGAAGTTGAAAAGACTCCCTTGTACTCCCTATCTTTCTCATCCTTGCAACCTGTTTTCTTCTCCCAATCAAAGAGTCCTCTCAAACTGCTACTGCTACTCAACGTTAAACACAATGTCTCAGACATCATCTTCCACCATGGCGGCTTCGTCTCACTCATCATCGTCATCTGATCAAGATTCTAGGGCAATCACTACATGCATAGAATCTGAAGTTCTTGAGGTCACTCCTCTCAGGGAGATGGCAACTGACCCAGCCAGAGTCAAAAAGCTCAGGACCAGACATGCAGGAAGAGCTCAAGCTACAGTCTCTGGTAATTCTTCTCTTCCTTCGTCTTCTACACCTAATAAAGAAGGATCAGTTCAAGTACACCAAGCTATTGCTAGACTAGTTTCTAGCATTCTGAGTGGCAACCAATCTGTACCGGGGATTTCTATCCCTTTGAATCAATCAGAAAGTCCAAATGTGGAAGGTTCTGAAAATATAGATGTCACTAAGGATGTTGTGACACCAAAAGACAACATTCAAAAGGCTGCTGATCCACCTATCATTGATGTGGATGAAGATTACTCAGATAATGAACTGATTGCAAATGTGAACCCTAGCATTGCTAGGAGATTGATGAAAAGAAAGAGTGGTGAGATTGTTAAACCTGATGCTAAGAAATCCAAGGCTGAAGGGTTGGCTGAGAAAATTCAGACAAAAGGGAAGAAGGCACAGGTGCAGACTGCCAGACAACCAATCTCCAAGCAAAGAAAAGAACCTGAAACTTCAGATGATGAATCAGAATTTGAGATTGACATTGACAATACTCCCATCAGAAGGAAGCTCCCCTCCAGCAAGATTGCTAGAGTGCCTGAAGTGCCAACTGACAACATCTCCTTTCATCATCCTGATAATGCAAACAGATGGAAGTATGTTTGCTTGAAGAGAATAGCCTTGGAGAGAGAACTCAACAATGATGCCTTGGAGTGCAAAGACATCATGGAGCTGATCAGGAATGCTGGGCTAATGAAGACAGTGATGAAGTTTAGCAAATGTTATGAAAATCTGGTTAAGGAATTTGTAGTGAACTTGTCCAATGATTGTGCTGATGGGAGGTCAGCTGACTTTGAGAGTGTGTTTGTTAGAGGAAGAAGGGTCAAGTTCTCTCCATCAGAAATCAACAAGTTTCTTGGAAGAACAAATAAGGACTGTCCTGATCTAGAGGCAACTGACAATGAAGTATGTTTGACCATCACTGCCAGGCAAGTAAAGTGCTGGCCATTGAAAGGGAAGTTGAATGCTAGTAAACTCAGCATGAAATTTGCCATCTTGCATAAAATAGGTGCAGCAAACTGGGTGCCTACAAATCACAAATCAACCATCTCCACAGGATTGGGGAGATTCATCTATGCTGTAGGAACCAAGACTGCCTTTGACTATGGAAGGTACATCTTTGAACAAACCTTGAAGCATGCTGGCAGTTATGCTGTCAAAGGACCAATTGCTTTTCCTTCCCTCCTTTGTGGAATCATCCTTGCACAATACCCTGACATCCTTGTAGCAAGAGATACAGTCTGCAAAAGAGCCCCTGCCCTTGGCCTGCACTACAAACTGTTTCAGGGATCCCATGCTCCAGACATTGTCATAACATCAGCTGAGACATCGTCTGCAAAAATCCAGTCCAAAACATCAGATGTCATAGCTGTTTTAAAAGAAACTTGCAAAGATCTGGATGCTAGAAAAAGGACCCTAGAAGCTCTAATTGCCAGGCTAGAAAAGGAAGAAGCTGAAGAAAGCAGGAGGGAAGAAGATGAAGGACAGATCAACATTGAAGAAATTGGCTCCTCTGAGTCTGATGACAGTGCTTGAAGGATGATTGCTGCTTGGTGGTGTTGCTGGTGGAGTTTGGAAGTATGTTCTGCTGTTGTCTGCTGCTGATCTCATTATTTTGTCTTGAATAACTGTATAACTTTATAAACATGTAATCTTTGGCCCATTTGTGGCTAAAGTGGGGGAGAATATTTTTGGTACTGCTTAATTAGTACTTAACACTATATTTTTCTGCTGTCACTTATTTCTGCTGCTATCTATCTATCTCTGATTGTTTAGGGACTTTAGCCAAAAATCTGCCAAAGGGGGAGTTTGTAGGTGTTTAGGTATTGGCTTGCATTTTTGGTAAATTCCAAGTGTATGTGTGAATGTCATGACTGATGTCATAACATTCTAGTTCAGGTTGTACTAACTCTTTAGGTACATGTGCAGAAAAATATTGTAACTCAAATACTGATGTTTATAAGTGTGTATCTGAGCATGTTTGCAAAATGATCACATTTTGCTAATCAGTAGACAGGTTTTCTCAGATGTCATAACAGATGTTATGACATCCTATTCTGAACTAGCAGGATTACAGGATTGGATAAGTCTGAGTTTTTTCAGGAAATAACTCAGTCCTTCCTAAACAGAATCCTGCGTTTTCTGAGGAGTAACCTAGCTCAATCCTAACCTGATCAATAAAGTACTGTGACCTGGTCTTAAGGTCAAACGGAATCAACCCTAGGTTTTTGGAAACCCTAACTGAAGTTGCAGCTGCTATATATTCAAACAGAGCTGCGGTTTTTGAAGCATCCCTGCTGATTGATTAGAAGATCAAGTTTGTAATCTGTATAGATTTGTTTATTGTACTCCAAGCAATTATCATTGTGATAAGTGTCTTGGAATATGTTTCAATTGTAAGGGTTGTGTAGCACTCAAAGCTTTGAAGCAAGAGTGTTTGAATGTTACTTGACTAAAGCTGTGAAGCAGAGTCAAGTTAGTTGTGTGCATCACTCAAAGCTGTGAAGCACGAGTGATTGTGTTACTTGATTAAAAAGCTGTGAAGCTTAATCAAGTGTGTGTTTTGAAGAGTGTCTTCATCAATTCTCAAGTCAAATTGGTTTATGTATCACTGCTGTGATTGAGGGGGAGTGAGTAGGAACTCAGGTTTAAGTTGTACTTAGATTAGAATTGCATTGGGTAGGTCTTAAGTGAAGGAGTTAAACTGGTTGGTTTATTCCTGAATTAACATCTCTTATAGTGGATTCTCTCCCTGGCTTGGTAGCCCCCAGAGTAGGTGTTGTTGCACACTGAACTGGGTAAACAATTGACTGTGTTATTTACTGCTTTTGTATTTACTGTCATATAGTAAGTCAGATACGGTGTCATAACATTGGACGTGACATTGAGTATCTGTAGCCAGAATTTCACTCATGTTCCCCAAAAGACAACAACCGATCAATTTGAAAATTGTGTGGCTAGTTTGATTGTCGATAATGGATTAGGGTTCTCTGATGCTAAATTGACACCAGTTGGAAGAAATCATAACAAGGCTTTGGATGTCTCTATTGAATACAAAGGAACTACTCTGGACCATGTATTTTGTGGATACTGGGTCTTCTCTAAACTTATTACCCAAAGGTGCCTTAGATCGATTGGATTGCGATGGTCTGGTGTTCAAGCCAAGGTACATAGTTGTAAGGGCTTTTGATGGATCCAAGAGGATGGTGCATGGAGAGGTTGACCTCCCCATTAAAGTTGGTTCACAAACTTTCAAGTCTACTTTCTATGTGATGGACATCCGTCCCGCTTACTCTTTTTAATTGGTCGCCCTTAGAAACATGGGGCAGGAGCAGTGACGTCCACCCTTCACCAGAAATTGAAATATCCAGTCAAAAGGAAAATTGTTACCGTCTATGGTGAAGAAGAATTCATGGTTATCCACCTGAATTCGTTCAAGTATGTGGAGATGGACGATGTGTTTATAGAGACTCCTTGCCAAGCCTTCGAAGTAGTCCCTGCTATGGTTGCCGCCACCAAAATTTCTTTTGACATTCCAAAAGCTGATAATGATATGACAAGGATGGCTTCACTTAAAGATGCTCACACTATGATTAAAGATGGAAGCAGTACAATTTGGGGACAACTCCCTGACATTCCATTCAAAGCAGACAAGTTCAGTTTGGGTTTCACTGTCAAAGCTCAAAAGGAGGTCAGGCGTCCTCGCATAGGAAAACCACCTCTTCACATTGGTAATCATGAAGTGAATGCTATTGAAGACTCTGAGGATGACTATGACTTTGACGAATGGATTTACCCGGCTGCTGGTGAAGGACTCGACAACTAGCATGCAAAGGATTTCATTCCCATATCCTTCAACAAGGAGTAATTACCATTTACTATTTTGTCAATTCAAGAACTTTTGTCTGTAATTTTAATTCCAAACAATGACTTTAAACCATGTGCCTTTCCCGGGGCACCGTGGTCCATTTTTAAGGGTTTATTCATTTCCATATGCCATATGATCATTTAATGAAAAACATTGGACCTTTTGCATTCAAATTTTGCGCACATTATCTTTCTTTTTCTTTATTTCATTTTCAAAATTGCCATGTATCTTACATGCACACACAAACACACACACACACACACACACACACTTGCAGATCCTCATCCACTCTGAATCCCATTACGAACGACTCTGCTATTGCTAGCTATGACTTTGAACATCCAATCAACCAAGCTGGAGACGAAGGCGAAGAAGATTGTGAAATACCTGGGGAATTAGCTAGGCTTCTGATGCAAGAGGAAAAAGCCATTCAACCTCACAAGGAACCAGTTTAAGTAATCAACCTAGGTACTGAGATAGACAAGAGGGAAGTCAAGATCGGCACTAACTTAGAAGACAGTGTCAAAGACAGATTAGTCAAGATGTTGCATGAATTTTCTCACAAAATCTTCCATGACATCAAGTTTGCAGCACGGATACATCAATTTGGGTTTTGAATTGGCACAAGGGCAAAATGGTCAATTACATACTGAAAAGTCAAACTTTGACTTTTGGATCAAAATCAAGTTTCAAAAATCATATTCCATCAAGACATGTTAGAATATGAAATTTGGTTCATTAAGAAAATCAAAAGTCAAAATTACTTTGGAAAAGTTAAAATTCTAAACACTTAGACAGGTTTCTAAGTATTAAGAAATATGACAAGTTTAGAACTTCTGGCCGGATTTTTACCATGATGCAAGCTGATTCTGGAAGAACTTCTGACGTAAGAGTTGTAGATTTGAATGAGATCTAAACCATTGTAGAACACAACTTCTCCTAGAAATGATGGGATTTCAAGTTATAAATCCTTGAAGACACATCCATGAAATTAAAACACTTAGTAAATTCTAAGCATTTTCAAGTCAGAACTTGGTTACAACTTCTGGGCTAATTTTCACATAGGTTCAATTAGAATTTGCAAGAGTAATACAAAGAAGATCTACAAAGCATGTTTCAAGCTTTCTGAAAAGTCTGAGAACTCCTTCAGAACATGCTGGAGCAGGGAGATTCAAAGATCAGAAGTTGGATATTTGTTCTAAGTTACGTTGATGCTGAACTTCTGATCCAGACTTAAGCTATGATGTATAATCTCATATTGCGGGTTTTCTGTTTTGATAAATCTCATCATCATTTAATTCTCACAACCACTTTTGAGTCTTTATCTAAAGGATTTCCCCACGTATGGCATAGAAGTACCTTTGTTGTCCTTGAAAAGCAAACTTTTATACAAAGTTTATGTTGGGCCCATGCTTTACTTTTCCTTCTGAGGTTACTTTTCCATAAATCATGCTTAAAATTCAGATTAGGCACGGCTAAAAGCTGCTAACCACCCTACTCTGTGCCTTGAACCATACTTGTTTAAACTTGCTTCAAGAACAAGTCAGTGCCCTAGCATATGATGGATGTACTCTTGACTTCTCCAAGCTCCTAAATCCTTGCCTATAAATTAAATTTCCTTTGCAACTATTAAGGAACATGGAAGAAAATCCTTGAAACCTTGCTGAAAATTCCAAGAATCCGAAACTGCAAACACAAATACAAAAACCTGCTAGTTTCTGATTTTTGCATTAAAAATCCAAGTTTCCTTAAGTGTTTCTTGACCAAATCATCAACACAGTTTCTGATATACACTTAGAAGCCGTCCCGACTTCTGTTTTCAGACTGTAACATAATCTTCACCAATCTTCATTTCAAAAAAACAAAGCTTTGCTTCTTGGCTGCTCCAAAGCATTCCAGCCATTCATAGCTCAAGTTAAAGGTTGTTCCAACCTTCTGAGCATGCGAGAAAGCTGACCAGAACATCACAACAATCTGAACCAGGCTTTCACTCATAGAACAATCTCCAGAATCAATGTAAGTTTCTTCCAACTTTCATCTCATTACTTAGATAGTGTTAGGCTTGCATTTTCAAAAATACAATGTAGATATCATGGCTCTGATTTTGTACTTGTTTATAGATTTCATTTATATGGCCTAAGTAGAGAGAATTTCAGATCATAACTTCTTGAGGAAATTAGGGTGCAGAATTAGGATTAGCAAAACTCATATTTGCTTCTGGTTTATAATTTTGATGCATTGGATTTCTAAAACATGATGAAATTTTCCATAACTGCCATGTTTGCATTTTCCATTTTTGTTGAGAAATTGTAGCGGTAGAAATGTTTAAGAATAAGCCATTCGGTTGACTAGACTTATATAAATCAAAATCAAAATCGCCACCGCGCTTTATTGTTTCCAAAGGAATGGGAAAAGAGCGAATAACCCAAAAAGAAGGGGAAAGATTCAAGGTAAGGGGGTTGGTTATGCAAAGGGAAGGTATTAACACCCTAAACATCTACGGTACTCCGCAGGAATCTCTTTGTGAAATCTGTATATTTTGGCTATGAAAAATTTTCTATAAAAATGGATGGTGGACGTGAGAAAATGAATATATTTATTTTATAATTTTTGCACCCGCCGTGGTTGCGAACCTTTAGCGCCTACGTACCACCTTTTCATTCAATAGGGGATCAGGGTACACGTAGTTCCTCTTTTAAAAATTTAAAACACAAATGTGTGGGTTAATTTTATGAGATAAAACATCATCATCACTGTTCATGTGGAAAAAATACCTACTACCCACAATTATGAGAAAGGAGAATTTGCATCATCTCAAAGTGGAGGATATGGCATGGATCTTAAAATCAATAATGCCTCACTCAACACCCATGGAAAATATCTGTCTTCACTACATATTTTAGAAGTATAGTTGTTTGCATCACTACAAGGATTGATAAGAGTTCAATCTTTTGAGAAAAGTTTAAAGATAAAATCCAAAGTGAAAAAATGGTTTGAAATGACATTGATTGACTTTTAGTCTTCTCACAAAAAATGTCAAGGTATTATTAAGTTGATTGGAGTTTATTTATGAAAATGTTTTGAAAATTCATGGACATAAGTCCAAGTTTATTATGAAAGTGGTTAAAGTTTAAAAACAAGAAGAGTTTTCAAAAGGAGGAAGAAGATTTTTGAAATTAAAGAAGATGGGAGGAGAAGAAGGGACTATCCTAAAGCACAAAGTAAAAGCTAGGGATAAGAACCATCTAACCAACAAGAAGCCAATACTTGACATTATGAGCCAAGATAAAATTCTCATTCCTTGGATTAAAACCAATCAAGCAAAAAATACTAGACCTCTTGAGAGAACCAAACTTCAAGTGTATTAAGTCTTCACAAAAATTGGGCAGAGTAACGGTTGCATTCGGGTGAATTCCAGATTACAAACAAAGGGTGTAATCACAAAAACCTGCACACAAAAACAAACAAGCAACCCAATGTCTTGAGCCAAATCTCAAGAACTCCAAACAAAATAATTAGATAAGATCACAAGGTCTCCAAGATATGCCAAGGTTTCTAATCCTAAGTCCAAGAGAGAAAAAAGGTCCCATGCTCCATAATGCCAATGATAGTAACCAAATAGTCCAAGTACCATTAAAGATTTTTATGGTTTATGTTGATTATTAAGTATCTTAAAAAAAGAAAAGAAAACCTCAAGTGAGCAAAGTAAAAATGACAAGAAAGTAAATGCTCAAATGAGCAAAGATGAAAATGACATGAAATGTAAATGCTAAAAGTAAATGGTACATAAATCATAAAAAAATAAAAGCATAAAGTAAAACAAGTAAATAATTAGTGGTTAGTTAGATGACCATCTTGAAGCTTGCATTTGGAACTCATTAGAGGATTGGTAGAATCAAAACCTCCACACAACAAGTTGCATTTTCTTTTTTTTCAAGTATATCATCCATTTGGAGTTCTCACAAGTGCCATTTAATGATCAACGATGTTTAAGTGATCCACATTGACCAAATTTGTTGTAGATCCAAAGCCTCCACACAATGAATCTCAAGGTTATTGGATCAAAGAGATCAAATTAACATACTTGGGCTTGCAAACATAAGTTTGGGCCACGAATGATCATTTATTAGAATCGGGACAAAATTTAACGCTATGTTAAGCAATCGAAAGTGGACTTATATAGAAGTCGCACCTATTTTGAGGCTGGTCAATAGCAATCTATGTACCATTAGTTCTGAGACATGATATAGAGATCATGCTCCAACAACATTTAGTGCAATAAGAAAGGGATGAGATGAAGAGGGATGGAAGAGAATATGCAAACCACTTTTGAATTAAATTTAATCAAACTATTATTAAAACCATTCATCCATTTTTGTGGAGTTAAACTCAACACCATAGATCCAATGATGTTAATAAAGTTCATGATCCAAAATTTAACCCAAGATCAGCCAGAAAATAGTCACAAAATAATATTACATTTTAATATATACAAAGGGTTTAAAAATAATGTTTAAAAATATAAAATAAAGAGAAAAATATCAACTATGTTCAAATTAATCAAGAAATAAAAAGTAAGACCATAGAAAAATCAAAAAAAGGCTCAAATAATTTTACAAATATTTTGGTAATTTTTTAAAGTCAGAAACTATTTTTAAAATTAAAAGAAATGGATAAAATAAACCACAAATGATAAAAAATAGTAAAGTCAGAAACAAAAATAAAATAAGGTCACCAATATTTGTCACAATATCATTGGATCACTCCATAATTTTTTTAGAATTTAAATTGTATAAAAGTATTTTTAGACATTTAAAACAATTCAAATAAAGTGTAAATTTATAAAAAATACCAAAACACAAAATTAAATTGTGAAAAAATAAAAACCAGAAAGAGAATAATCAAAATATTTTTTCATAGTTTTTTCAGATTTTTTGGACTTAAAATGAATATTCTATGATTTTTTGAAATTTAAAATAATTAAAATATAAAAATCAGAAAATAAAATAAAAGTAAAAATATGTGGACCATTGGATGAGAGTGAAAATGCGTTAGTAATCAAATCCAAGGGATCTGGCGCGTTGTACATGTCATGGTCATTAGTGAATAAAGTACAGAATCAACTATAAATTAGATTTTCAAAAATAACAAGTGGCGTGCCATCATTGGTTGGAAGATGACACGTAGGTCATCTTCAACCTCCAGCCAACGTGATTTCCAGGTCTCTCAAACTGTAAAATCCGAAGCTCAGACCTATGCCGTTTGCTTCGTCTCTTCAAGACGAAGACAACCACACCCTCGCGCCAAATTTATATAAACTGTAGCTCAAACAATTTGGAAGGAAAGTTTTGAAAAGGGATTTGAAATTTCATGGTCAAAACGTGTTTCCAGTAAAAGGTAAGTGTTGCAATTAGAAACAGGGCAATGAGAGCAACACAATTATATCAGAGTTTTGAAGAATTAATGAAGGAATCTACCTATTGAAATTGAGTTGCAGAGCTCTGAAACTGGACTTCTATGGAGCAGTATAGGACACGATTCTTGAATGTAATTATGTGGTTAGCTTCAGGGAAGATCAAGGAAGGTGAATTGATGGAAAAATTGGATTGAAAAAGGCTTGAGAATGGATTTTGAAGTTACTGAATTCTGAGTTGTGGAACAAGTTTGGCAGGGTGATTCTGGCTATCCAAGCTTGAGAAAATGAATGGGAAATGACCCTCTATTTATAGGGAATCAAATGGAATATTCAAGCGTGTAAAATGATGGAGTTTGGAGGGAAATCGTGTGAAGTTGCAAACAAGAATAGTGTGACTTCAAACTTGATCAAAACTCATATAAAACACGCGTTTTAATGTGCTAATCCATTCAGGAAGTTCACTAAACATGTTTAGAGGCAAAAACGCGTGGAAAACTTGTGATTAGAAGCCAAAACAGAGATTTCAAAATCTGACTTGTGAGGAAACTTCAGTTCCAAGTTACCAATTTCAAAATCATGGCATTCTCATCTCAAGGGGCCTTAGGGCATGATTCTTGATGCTTTAGAAATATGAGGTTACAAGCTTTGCAATGGAAAAATAATGGAATCAAGTGGATGCTTGAGCTAAAAGTTGTGTTGAGTCAAAGTTGGAGAAAAAGAGTTGACTTTCCATACTTAGAAATATTTCAAGTTCTTCTTCAAAAATGACCTATAATGTCTTCCATCCAAACATGGACTTCCACTTGGAATTTTCTCTTGACCAAAAAATATGGCATGAATTAGATATCTTGAATGACATTTTGAAACTCGAACCATTCAAAATCTCCAAAAATTGAGAGAGTTATGAATTGTTGAAGTTGGCAAAAAATCATGAAATGACCAATAATCTTTTGCATCCTTAAGGCAACTTCCATCCATTTTCTCACTTTGCACATAAAAGAAGGAACAAATTTCACACCTTCAAGATCATTATGGAAAAATAATAGGCTCAAGGTGATAAAAATTGACCAAGTTATGATCATTTGAAGTCACACATGGAAAATTGGGGATTCATCTGGAGGACATGTAATCTTTCTTCCTCATTAAGTCTCTTCCTCATGACAACTCCTTGAAACTTTTGAAGTGATTTGTTGATAACCATTTGAAGAGAATGATTTCTTTGGAATAACTCAAAAATACCAAGAGATGAGAAAGATATATTCCTTTGAAGTTCAAAACCCTAGCTCCTTAGATCAAGAGAATGTTTGAGGAACTTTGACAATTCTGAACAAACTTCTTGTACCAATACACATGATTTGTAAATAAAACTTGTTGAGGATGATAATGAGAACTCATAGCCACCAAAACCACTTCCATATCTTGAACATTGAGAGAAATATGCACTTGTGACCAAATGGAATAAAATCTTGTCCAACCATGACAACTTCTCCAATCAATCCCTTGTGCTTTTCAACCAAATTTGATAACCTTGTGATGAACCAAAACAAACTTGCCATGCCAATTCTTCTAAAACAAGTCCAATGGTTAGGTTTGAACTCCTCAAGCTTTATTTACTAGGGCATGGAAATAAACTCATGAACCCATGGGGTAACTTGTTAAATCCCATTACCTTTACCTACATGGATAACAAGCAAGACAAACCAACATTGTATTTTATTTAGTTAAAAGAAGAAATCAAGACAAAAACAATATTCATGATCACAAAAGAACATAAGTCAAGGTGCTTGGTGATTCCTCAAAAGGGCAAAGCTAAAAATAGGGAGGGGAACCAAGAATCCTAGTGTGATCTTGTTGTGAATGAATCAACATGGTATGATGAAGGGATCTTAGGGGCAAAAATTGGGGTACAACAATTGCCCTTATTTAAGTTTCTTCTATCCGGAGATACGAAGGTTAAAAATATTCGTGTCGACGCGATCGAAGATACTTAAATATAAAACAAACCCTATTTTTTGGCCCTAAGATTCCATGCAAATGTTTATGATCATGAATGCACATGGACAATTCCAAAGGGATGCAAATCACCACTGGGGATGTAACAAAATAAAGAAACAAAGGAGCAACCCCACCAAGAAAATAAATCACTAGTGGATAAAAAGACCCGAATCAAAGAGGATGGTAGAATGGTCAAAGGATACACCAACTTCTACCGAAGGCGAAGCTACCGACATTTACTGAAGGCAGAGAGAAAGATAACAAACATCTACGTTCACTACCGATGTCCTACCGACTTTCACTGAAGGTAGAGAGAAAATAAATATCATAGCACCGCCGTTCACCGATGATGAACTACCAACATTCACTGAGAGTAGAAAAAAGATAACAAACACCAACTTTCACTGATGGTGATCTACCAACTTTCACTGAAGGTAGAAAGAGAATATATCATAGCATCGACGTTCACTGACGATGAAATACCAACGTTCACTAAGGGTATCAAAAAGATAAAAAACATCGACGTTCACTGCCGATGTCCTACCAACTTTCAATGAAGGTAGAAAGATAATATATCATAGCACCGCCGTTCACTGACGATGAACTACCAACGGTCACTGAGGGTAGCAAAAAGATAACAAACACCAACTTTCACTGATGGTGATCTACCAACTTTCATTGAAGGTAGAAAGAGAATATATCATAGCATCGTCGTTCATTGACGATGAACTACCAACGTTCACTGAGGGTAGCAAAAAGATAACAAACATCGACGTTCACTGCCGATGTCCTAGAAACTTTCACTGAAGGTAGAAAGAGAATATATCATAGCACCGCCATTCACTGACGATGAACTACCAACATTCACTAAGGTTAGAAAAAAGATAACAAACACTAAATTTCACTGATGGTGATCTACCAACTTTCACTGAAGGTAGAAAGAGACTATATCATAGCATCACCGTCCACTGAAGATGAACTACCAACGTTCACTGAAGGTAGAAAAAAGATAACAAACTTTGACGTTCACTGCCGATGTCCTACCAACTTTCACTGAAGGTAGAAAGAGAAAATATCATAGCATTGTCGTTCACTGACGATGAACTACCAATGTTCACTAAAGGTAGCAAAAAGATAACAAGTTTCCCCAAGATTCTGGCATTTCACCTATAACGGGTCTGAACTTATTCTTTGACCAAGGCACTCCGCCTGAAAAGGATAATATATAAGTTATCTCAAATAAAGAGACTTCCACTTGCATGGATTTCATAACGAGTTGTTTCTGTGATATTGAAAGTCTTGACATCTGTTGGCATAATCTGACGACAAACTATGAACTATTCACTCATAGAGGAGATAACAAAAAAAGTTACGTCGAATTTTATAGGGAAGCACAAGTTACTCAAATAAAGAGACCTGCTACTTGTTGTCATGGAGGATTATAAAAATAAATGACTTTCTGGGGAGAGAAATATGACTTCCTGGAGAAAGAAATATGACTTCCTGGGGGAAGAAATATGACTTCCTGGAGAGAGGTCGCGATATTCCTGCTGAGGAGATAAAGTTTTCTCGTTCAAAATAAATGCACCAACCAAAACTTGAAGTTTTCAGAAATCCAAAGTAAATAATATTGTTGTGGAACCACAGATTCAAACCAGAAATAAACTGGAACGAAACGGTCAACCAGAATACATCCTTTTAGAAATAAACTCAAGAGGGAAAACCAAATCCATCCAAACCAGGAGCTGTACAGGAAGGCTAAAGCAAAAATCTTCCACTAGGGACAACT
This sequence comes from Vicia faba, assembly GCA_948472305.1. NCBI lineage: Eukaryota > Viridiplantae > Streptophyta > Magnoliopsida > Fabales > Fabaceae > Vicia > Vicia faba. Next base: position 320,347,484 of record OX451736.1, on the reverse strand, counting down.
CAGTGGGGAAATTGAAAGAATATACGCTTTCTGCTTAAGGCCAACACTCTATTAAAGAGAGGACAATGTAACTCTGCATAACAAGATGATATATCAACAAAATATTAACAAATGTTAATGAACAATGATTTTCCAATTTTAGCTATGCATGATGTATGTATAAATGTATGAGTGTTATCGTGCGTATGCTGACAAAACAAATATACAACATTGGGAATAACCAGGAAAAACCACCTCGGGCACTAACAACACTCGGATAAACTTCACCCAAGATGATCATTCCAAGAAAAAGTAAATGCCAACTGAGGAAACAAAACCTACTGGCTGCTTTAGCTTTACTAGGGAGCGACATAATCTGGAAGTAAGCAAAACGAAGTGACAGAACAGTATAGATACAGGGATAGAACATCCTTCTTCAAGTTTCACCGGGGAAACAAGTGTTTTTAGAAGTAACATTCCTACTGGAGATTGCAAAACCAGTCTCAAGTAAAGCAGATTGATACCAAAACATTCACTAGGGAATTCAGGCCTACTTCATTGGGGAGGTTAACACCACATCCACAAAGGGAAAACCACAATACGTCCTTCACTTAGAGAAACCAGGGACCTGCATTCTTCAAGAATGGTTATGATACCAACTTCTCTGGAAAAAGAACTTCTATTAGGCTAAACGAAAACTTCACTGGAGAAAATGCGAATTAAAACTTCACATCATGAAAACTCAAAAAAGAGGAGAAATGAATCCAAACTTGACCGAGGATACCGGAATCATAAACCCAATACGGCGAAAACATCCCGAGTAAACCTTCTCGAGGGGAACAAAAACTTCTCAAAACAACGGGAGTTTGTCCATTCCTGGGATCACCATTTTTTTTGTCATTGTTTCATCACAAATCTCAAAGTAAAAGCAGATTGTAAAATCTTTTTTTTTAAAAAATCAATTTTGTTATTTAATCTTTTTTGCTTTGAAAGTTATTATCAATAATAAATGGATTCTTTGCAAGCTAAATAAAATAAGAAATACAAAGAATTGGGTAAAATCTCAAATTTCATTAATAGGATGGTAGTCTGCGAATGGCGAGACTCCATAGATGATTACAAAGTTTGAAAAATGGTAATATATAATGGAAAATATACATTAAGATACAATGACCACTATCCACTCTAATAACTTTTGAAATCCTGAGTAGCAGCTTCTGTTGAAGTATGGTGAGGATCCGAGAAGATTGTTGCTTCAACGATCAAGTCTTGTCTGACGTAGTTACTTGCCAAGAAAGTCCCTAACTTTTGCCAAAGCTGCCCTTGCGGGTTTTCAACTTAGCGGGAAATTTATTTTATTTAGGTCTCTAATTTTTTCCTAGACCGCCCTTTCGAGTTTTCGGCCTACCGAGACGCTCCTTTGTTGCCTAAGCCTTCCTTTCGGGTTTTCAACTTAGAAAGTTGTTCTTTTATTTATTTAGACGAATTATTTCTTGATTGCGTCAGCATTCATGGGACGTAGGAACTCCTCGCCATCCATAGTTTCAAGAATTAATGCACCGCCAGAGAAGGCTTTCTTGACAACATATGGGCCTTCAAAATTGGGAGTCCACTTGCCCCTAGAATCAGCGTTGAAAGACATGATATTCCTGAGCATGAGGTCGCCTTCTCTGAATTCACGAGGTTTGACCTTTTTATCAAAAGCTTTCTTCATTCTTTTCTGATATAACTGTCCATGACATAAAGCTGTCATCCTCTTCTCCTCAATCAAATTCAATTGGGCAAACCTGTTCTGGACCCATTCAGCCTCTGTCAATTTGGTTTCCATTATAACACGCAAAGAGGGAATCTCAACCTCGACAGGGAGTACAACTTCCATTCCATACACCAGGGAGAACGGGTTTGGTCCTGTTGAAGTGCGGACAAATGTTCAATATCCATGTAGAGCAAAAGGGAGCATTTCATGCCAATCCTTATAAGTAACAACCATTTTCTGGATAATTCTCTTGATATTCTTATTAGTAGCTTCGACAACCCATTCATCTTTGGCCTGTATGGAGACGAATTGTAATGGACAGTCTTGAATTCTTCGCATAATTCTGTCATCATCTTATTATTCAAATTCGATCCATTGTCAATGATGATTCTGCTCGGCACACCATACCGACATATAAGGTTATTCTTAATAAAGCGCACAACCACCTGCTAAGTAACATTGGCATATGAAGCAGCCTCCACCCACTTGGTGAAGTAATCAATTGCTACCAAGATAAAGCGGTGTCTGTTCTAAGCTTTGGGTTCTATCATCCCAATCATGTCAATACCCCACATAGAGAAAGGCCACGGGGAGGAAATCACATTGAGAAGTCTCGGAGGCACATGGACCTTGTCTGCATAAATCTGACATTTATGGAACTTCTTTGCAAATTTATAACAGTCGGACTCCATTGTCAGCCAATAGTAACCTTCCCTTAGCATCTTTTTAGCCATCGAATGTCCATTGGCATGAGTTCCAAACGAACCTTCATGAATCTCATGCATCAACATGTCTACTTCGTGTCTATCCACGCATCTGAGCAAGACCATGTCATAATTTCTTTTATACAACACATTTTCACCGACGAAGAAACGGCCCGCCAATCTTCTCAATGTCTTTCTATCTTTCTTCGACGCACTAATCGGGTATTCCCGAGTCTGAAGAAAATGCTTGATATCATAATACCAAGGTTTTTCATCTGCTACCTCCTCTGTTGTAAACACATGAGCGGACCTATCCAGTTGTTGAACCGTAATTCGGGGTATATCATTCCAAGGATTCACTTGGTACATAGAAGCCAGAGTTGCCAGAGCATCCACCATTTGATTTTCATCTCTAGGAATGTGATGGAATTCAACTTTATTGAAGAATGGTAATAATCCTCTAGCATAATCTTTGTAAGGGATCAAGCCGGGGTGACGGGTATCCCATTCTCCTTTAATCTGACTTATTACCAAAGCTGAATCACCATACACATCTAGAATTTTAATTCTGAGATCAATAGCTTCTTCGAGACCCATAATGCAAGCCTCGTATTCGGTCATATAATTAGTACAATCAAATGTTAACCTTGCAGTAAAAGGAATGTGTGATCCATGAGGAGTGACAATCACAGCACCAATCCCTTTACCATAAGCATTCACAACTCCATCAAATATCATACTCCAACGAGATTCAGGGTCAGGACCTTCCTCGGGCAATGGTTCATCATAATCTTTCACTTTCAAGAACATCACATCCTCATCGGGGAATTCATATTCTACAGACTGATGATCCTCCACTGGTTGGTGAGCGAGATAATCTGCCAACACACTACTTTTAATAGCTTTTTGAGTGCGGTATTCAATATCATATTTAGATAACAACATATTCCAGCGGGTAATTCTCCCAGTAAGAGCAGGCTTTTCAAAATTTTACTTGATTGGATTTATTTTGGAGATCAACCAAGTAGTGTGATTCAACATATACTGCCGCAAACGCTTTGCCGCCAAGGCCAGAGCACAACATGTTTTTTCCAGCATGGAATACCGTGACTCACAATCAGTGAATTTTTTACTGAGATAATAAATGGCGAACTCCTTCTTCCCTGTTTCACCCTGTTGTCCCAGAATACATATGATGGATTTATCTAACACTGTCAGATACATAATCAACGATCGTCCTTCTACAGGAGGGAGCAAGATAGGAGGTTCAAGCAGATATTCTTTAATACTTTCAAATGCCCTTTGGCAATCATCCTTCCATACACAACCTTGATCTTTCTTTAACAACTTAAAGATTGGTTCACATGTTGCAGTCATGTGGGAGATGGATATAGAAATATAATTCAAACGCTCGAGGAAACCTCTGATTTTCTTTTCAGTTCTTGGTGCTGGAATCTCTTGAATCCCCTTGACTTTATCAGGGTCAATTTCAATTCCTTTCTGACTAACAATGAAACCCAACAATTTCCCTGATCGGACACTGAAGGTACACTTATTTGGATTTCCAGGTTTTCAACAAACTCAGCAAGATCCATATTGGTGTTCCAGTTGACCAACCGTATGGCAGAAGGTAGCATGCAACTGTACGAGGTCCTCATTCATGTACTCTACATCAAAAATTCTGAATTCTCCAGGACATCCAGAAACCATATTCACTTCCTCTTCATATTCTTCCCTAGGCCTGATTATATGGATTAGGCTCTCATCCAACATCTCCTGTAAATCAGCCTTTATCTTATCGCAACCATGTATGTCTGTACTGCAAATAACACAACCGGCATGGTCATGTGTATAGTATCTAAATTCACAGAGGTCTGCATGCATTTTCACCAAATCTCCTGTAACCAGATTAATATCAAAAATCCGGAATTCGCTTGGAAAACCGACTACCATATTCACATCATTTACTCCCCCATGCTTGGGTAGAGGATTATCTTTCACATTAGGTCCCACGTCCTTGAAAGATAGAACGCCATACTTCACCAATTTCTGTACTTCGGTCTTCAAAGGATAAAAATTCTCAACATTATGCCCTGGTGCTCCCTGATGAAAAGCACATGTTTGGTCTGCCTTGTAATACCAAGGCAATGGTGATGGTACGGCGGGAGGTGGTCGGGTCTGAACCAACTTCTTCTGAATCAATGCCGGTAGTAACACTGTATAGCTCATGGGAATAAGATCATAACTCTCCCTTCTTTGATTATACTCTTGATTCCCCTGCTGGGATGGTCTCTGATAAGCAACGGTAGTTGGAGCGGCATTCATAACGGGAGTAACTGAGGCAACTTGCTGATGACGCTGATATATCCTTCTAGGAGTGTTTACCCTCCTCTCTTGTATAACAGCATTTACATCTCCTTCTTTCTTCTTGGTAAACCCATAAGATGGCTTCTTCGCACCTCCAAATCCTTCACTCTTTGTTAAACGACCTTCTCTTACAGCCTCTTCTAAGCGGATACCCATTCCTACCATTTCACTAAAGTCACTTGGCGCACTTGCTACCATCCTCTCGTAGTAGAAAGCACCCATCATATTCAAGAAAATCTTAGTCATCTCCTTCTCTTCCATGGGAGGAATCACCTGGGTGGCTACCTCACGCCATCTCTGTGCATATTCTTTGAATGATTCCCTGTCTTTCTGAACCATGGCCCTGAGTTGATCACGGTCAGGCGCCATGTCCATGTTGTACTTGTATTGTTTGATGAATGCTTCTCCCAAATCATTAAAAGTATGGATATTGGCGCTGTCCAAACTCATATACCACTTCAGTGCAACACCGGTCAAACTATCCTGAAAATAGTGAATCAGCAGACGCTGATCATCAGTATGGGTAGACATTCTCCTTACATACATCACCAGATGAGCACGAGGGCAAGTGTTTCCCTTATACTTCTCAAACTCTGGGACTTTAAAATTAGCAGGTATCTTAACATTCGGGACCAAGCATAACTCATTCACATTCTGCCCAAATATCTCTTTTCCCCTGAGTGCCTTCACCTCTCTTTGCATCTTGTTAAACTGCTCTTGAAAATCATCCATTATGTCATGAAGACCCAAGTCTTCACTCGGTGGAGGGAAAGGACGACACACATCATCATTAACAAACGGAACCATATTTACCGAAGGAGGTGCAGCAGGAACATGCACCACAGGAGGTGCAGGAGTAACAATAGTCTGAAAAATTGGAGTATCTTGAGGACCAAGATTGAAACCTTCAGGTGCAAAATTCTCTGGCATTCCCCATGGAAAACCTTGGGGCATGCGATTCTGTACAACAGCTGGAATAGTAGACACTGGAATAGTCAGAGCTTCAGTAGTTACCCTTGTTGGTTGAGGTTGAACACTCGGTGGTTGATTATGAGCAGCCACCAGAGCTTCCATCAGAGTAGTCAGATTGGCCATGCCGGCCTTCAAAGAAGAAACTTCCTCACGCAGCTCGCGATTCTCTTGTTCTAAGTTGTCCATTTTATTTCTGAAATTAGCCAGAGTGTTGTAGTGATGAGTCAGCTTGCTGAACGAAGTAAAGAAGCTTGGTAAGACATCTGGATATGCATAAAAAATGCAAGAAAATGTGTAATATGATGCATGATATGTAATTCACATGATTATTTTTACTTTGTTATTTAATATTTCAAGGGATTTATAGATTTATAGACACATTGCAAATATCTGAGTAATAACACGTTTGAAATACTGAAATTTTTTTCATAATATCTTCAAAATGGATTACAAGTTTTAATGATCCCAAGTACAAGATGATAATAAAAATCTGAAACCCTGAGAAATAGAACTGATGGAGATCACTCAATACGCTGGCGCTTCCCCGTGAGCCTGGAAATCTGAGCCTTCAACCTCTGGTTTTCTTCCGCACATCTGGTGGCAACCTCCTTCCAATCATCTGAATCAGGAAGTGAGTTATCAGCACCTGATTGAGGCTTAGGAGAAAATAAATCCCCTTGCCTCTCCATAGACTCTACCGCTCGACTCTCAAGGATCTTAATCAAGTTGTCTTTCTCCTTCAAGTATGCTTTATAGGAACTCTCTAATGTTTGGAACTTGTTCTTCCAAGCATCTTTTTCCTATTGCATCCTAACCAAAGCAAGTTGCAGCTCTTCTAGATCATATAATAAGGGGGAGTGGTCTTCACAAATAGATCAGGCATGGGTGTCTCCCGGGTATACGGAATCTTTAACTAAATAGCTCTCGATCGGACCCACTGAAGATATGGATCCAAAGAAACAGCACCCCTAGGTCCCAAATCCTTCCTACTCTTCTTATGAATGTGACGTCAGGTCTTCGCAATCTTCTCCATAGCTTCCCTATGGTCTTATCCTTCCTTCAGAAAGAAGCTACTCAAATGAATACTATTCGGTTTATCCCTCATCGGATAACCGAGCTGTCACCATGCAAGAACATGGTTATAGTTAATTCCTCCCTTTGTACCAAGAAGAGGTACATTGGGGAAACTACCACAACTGTTAATAATCTCTATATTATGGTAAGCTCGATGATACCTATCAATATTCGAGTGAGCAAGTGCCATGATCTTAGGAGCCCAACGGGGTTCCTTCTTGACATCCCAAAAAGCATCAGACTGAGGCATATGAGAGATAAACCACTGGTACAACAGAGGCATGCAACAGATAATCATCCCCCCATGATAAGAATTCTGAAGATGAATAGAGTAATAAGCATCACCCAACAATGTAGGAACTGGTTTTCCAATCATGAAGATCCTGATAGCATTAATGTCAACAAACTTGTCCACATTAGGAAATAAAAACAACCCGTAAGAAAGTAGAGTAAAGATGGCCTCAAAAGCAACTGTACTCTTCATTCTGGAAAAGTAACGAGCTTTCTCCAATAAGAAATGAGCTGGTAATCCTCTAATTCCTCCTTTAGTAGTCATATGGGCTTCCACCTCAGATTTCCCCAGATGAATCAAAGCAGCAATCTCATGTGGTTTTGGCTCACCCTCCAAACCATTAAAAGGAACACGATCGGTAACAGGTAAATCCAATAGATAAGAATACTCCTCTAGTGTGGGAATCAACTGATAGTCGGGAAAAGTAAAGAAATGATATATCGTATCATAGAACTGGACCAAGGTTGAGAGAATACCCTCCTTCATCTTCAGCTTTATGAGAGGAATAATGGATCCATACTTCTTCCGAAAGTCTGCAGAACACTCGATCTCAGGAATTAGACTGACCAACTCATCTATCTTGGGATCCTTCAAACTGTATTTCCCGGTCTTTCTCTTTCCAGAGTCCATGGTTAGAAAGTACCAGAGGTATTCACAAATGGTCAACCTTTAAATCCCTTGAAATATAGTTTCTTTGAAAGATGCTTATGAGTGCATGGATGCATGATGCAACAATCACACACAAGATCACACATATAGGGTTCATAGGTTCAACGTCACGAGCATGAGGTCGAAGGTACTACCCATAAGGTGTCGGTCTAAAAGTTATCACCTGCCGAACAAGGTTCTAATGGTTCCCAGAATCTACATCCTTCCTTCGGATATTACCAACTTCCCGATTAACTTGGTAATTAGTAATATTCTCAAGAAAGACTCTTCCAAGCGTAGTATCGCGTGACAACTATTTCTGGATTACTCCGTCATAGCTTCCGCACTACACCTAAAAGCCCAAGATGGGTTTGGTATTCTACGGTCCTCAGTTTCAGCAAGCTCTCAGGTCAAAAGCAGTACGTCTTCCCGATTACTCGGTAAACAACACTACAGTCAATGGGTCCTCCATTGAGTGGGGAATCTCATGCCTCCTTTTTTGGGATTACTCCCTCAAAGTTAACATGACTATATCTCCCTTCCTATCTTAAAGTTTTCCCAAGTCCGGGTATAGGACTTATGAGTAATAACCAAGCACCCTGAAAACCAGGAAAATCTAGACAAACATATATACAACATATAACACAAAAAATAGTAATAACACATATAAAGATATAAACAAAGATAGGCTTAACCCATTTGGGGATGGACCAGCAAGAGGTCAATCTGTCCCCAGTGAAGTTTCCATTTTTCTGTAGCGGTAGAAATGTTTAAGACTAAGCCATTGGGTTGACTAGAATTATATAAATCAAAATAAAAATCACCACCGTGCTTTATTGTTTCCAAAGGAATGGGAAAAGAGCGAATAACCCAAAATGAAGGGGAAAGATTCAAGGTAAGGGGTTGGTTATGCAAAGGGAAGGTATTAGCACCCTAAACATCTACGGTACTCCGCAGGAACCTCTTTGTGAAATCTATATATTTTGGCTATGAAAAATGTTGTATAAAAATGGATGGTGGAGGTGAGAAAAGAAATATATTTATTTTATAATTTTTGCACCCGCCGCGGTTGCGAACCTTTAGTGCCTATTGTGATATGGTGGCAGAACCGACTGTTTAATACTGGTTTGAGTTTTGCGTTTTATTTGTAAAATGTCGCGGTAAGCAAGAGTCGCCACCGACTTTTATTTCATCCAACTGGAAAGGAAAAAAGTACAGAAAAATCCTTTTTCGAGATATTTTGAGCACGGGGGGTAGATTATAGAAAGGGAAGATGTTAGCACCCTTTCTATCCATGGTTTTCCATGGGCTCTTAAGTACTTTCTCATTTTTAAATTTCTTGTGTTTGTGTGCTTTGTTTTGAAAATGTTTTACTTCGCGATAACCCTTGTATCAGTCCTCAAAGGTGTGACAAAGTTGTTTTGGAAATTGTTTTGAAGAGTGTAAGTTCGAAAAGTTTTGATTTGATCAAGTACTTACTAGCATCTACCTACTAGAAAAAAGATCATTTCTATTCTTGTTTCCTTTAGACAGCGCAATCCTACTATTGAGAAATAGGTAGCACCTTCGTTGGAGTTTGTAAGGGTCAATTCGAAAGGGATGTACGATCACTAAAGTAATATTAGGACACCTTAGTAGCAACCCTAGAGTCTTAAGATCTTATTCGACGCAAAATTTCCAAGGCAACATTTCCGAGGAAACATTTGAATGGGACAATTTGATCTTTTTAGACTGGAGGGTAACCACTAAGACATCCTATGCTTAATGATCGTTTACCGAAGGCAACAGAAGTGAGAGTATACCCTAAGAGTGATATGTGTGAGTGATTTGTTTCAGTTATTTATCTTTACACATTATGGTTTTCTAACCATTTTAATTTGTCATGCATTCTTGCCATACAATCCTATTAGCATACATCTAGACAGTTAAATATTTGCAGGAATTAAAAATGCGAGAAAATAAACATATGCTATTACAAGGCTTCGGGGAGGGGGATTAATTACATAGCCAAAAAATCAGGGATTTAAACAGTAAAATAAACCCTAAATTAACTATTACAAACCATGAGCAGTTACAAAAATATTGGCAAAATAATTAACAAGCGCACGGTGAATTAAATACGAGACGATTAGGGTTTTGACCCTTGACTAAACCTAATGGAAATTGATTAAAGGAAAAACTTTTTTTTGTCATGTTTTGTTATTTGAGAAAATAATGAACAATTAAATTTTAAAAAAAAAGAAAATCCTAATTTCTAATTAATGTTAATTTTTGAAAGTAATTTACTTACGTTAACCTATTTTTGTGTTTTGCTTTGAAAAAAAAGAAAAGAATTAAATCAAGAATCTTAAACCTAATTTTTCTAATTATTTTTAATTATAAAAAAAAGTTAAAATTTCCCTAAATTAAATTAAACTAAATTAAAGTAAATTTGATTAAAAAAAAACCTAATTCTAATTTTTTTATGATTTCTTGAATTTATGATTTTATAAGAAAATGATTAATGGTGTTAATTAAAATAATTAAAGGAAATATTAAAAGAATTAAAAAAAGAAGAAATAAAAAAAATGTAGAGATGGGCATGTGTGTTAGCAATTCTGGGGGGGTACAAATCTGATTTTTTTAAGGCCCAAATACTCCAGCTTGTTTGACCACGCTTGATTTGGTGGGGTGTTGACTTGAGTGCATATAATGGTCTTTCATTGCTGGCACATTAGATCTGGCTTGCTGATGATCAAACAGATGAATGTTGATGATGTATGGTGGACGTCATGATGAACAACGTGCTGGATCCCTTATCTGAAAATAACACAAATAAAATGTTGAGACCTGAGGATCGAACCCAGGTCCTTATGCTCGCTTCCAGTGCTCGCTAGCCAGTTGTGTTGCATTGTTTATTTGTTCATATAGTAGAACCAAAATAATATAGTCAAATCAAGTAATATATTCAGAAAAATGCGCGAAAATTCAAATGGACGAGTCACACGCTGCCACGCAAGCTTCTTCTTCTTGGCAACCTTCGTTTTAGAAAATAAGGTTTTTACCTACAAACGCTTACTGTAGGTACAAACCTGTTCATCTCCAAAACTGCATACGAGCAAGATAAATGACAAGTACTAGTACCAATCAACTCGTCTCATCCTCACGAGCATTATGGTACCAGAATCAAAGCCCAATTTTTCCTGCATTGAAAACCCCTAAACAAGAAAATGAAACCCTAACCATGGAAATATCACGTAAAGGCATAAAAAATGCAATTAAATGGCATGGTTAGCTTGCAAACATGATGATAATCACAACTATGACAATTAAAAGTGCTAAAGATGCATGAATCGTGCTAATCGAATTACAAAAATATGTCAAACCGTGGGGATTGTAGCGCGCGTTTCTCAGCGTATTGAAGCTTGAAAAGGATGTTGTTAGATTCATGAGATGTCTAGCAAACGATTAGGATCACTAGCACACCTTGAATATGCCTGTAGAATGAAAACCAACTCCCACTTTTCTTTGGATTTTTCAGTTTTGTTCCAAGCTTCTCACAACCTGTAACCCCTTTATTTTGATCTGCAAAGCTTTATTATATAACCTAGAATGAATTAGGTTAACAAACTTGACATGAATCTTTGCATTTATCCAAGATTTTATTTGATTTTCAATTTGTATGATATCTTTCTGTTTTCATGCCAATCATGCCTTTCTTGTACCAATTGCCATTGATTCGAATTGATCATGCAAGCTCAACATATCTTGATTACCAATCTGTAAAAAAACAAATCAAATCATATCTTTGATAATTTTCATCATTTATTTGATTTAATTCACTTTTAATTAATGAAAAATCAAAATAAATTGAAAAATGAAGAAAATAATGTGTCGATAAGTATTTGAGTCGTGGACCATGTTATAATTGAGGTGCAAGCATACAAAGTTGGGCCCATTTAGAAAAAAATGCAAATTTGGGCACATTTGACTTTTGGCAATTTTGCAAAAATGGTCAACTTAGCCAATGCATAACTCTCTCAATTTTGACCCTAAAGAGGTGTTCTTGGACTTTTTAGAAAGCTTAGGATGTCCTCCAAGTAACCCTATTTGACTCATCTCAATTGAGTCTTCCATATTCATGTATGAAGCTTTGACCCAAAAGGTGTTTTTGTTGACTTTTCAAAAGGATATATAATGTCAAAATTCATATTTTTTGTGAGTGCATATTATGAACTTGGGAGCTGAAGATGAATTGTCGGAAATTTCATCCTCTTCAAAATGAGATTTGGATGGGTCATTTCTGATAAAGTATGAGAAAGTTATGCTTGGTCAAAGTTGAGTTGACTTTTCCTGTAAAACCCTAATTTAGCAACTTTTGGGTTTTGATGGATTGTGAGCAATCCTTGAAGAATCATGATCAACCCTTGATAAAATGATGAATAATACTTCAAAATGAGGATGTTGACCAAAAATCTTGAAGTTTGACTGTATGTGGGCCACATTTGACTTTTGACCTAACATAGTTGATTTTCAGGCATTTGAGCAATTGACTGAGCAAACTTCTTCTACAAGGCTTGAAACTTGACATGGATGATCTTGAGGACATATTAGGAAAATGGTGAGCATTTTAGTCCTTTGTGGTTCACACATATTGATGAAGATGGAAACCCTAATTAGAGATAGACTGCCTTAGGAGAGAGTTTGTTTGGTTAATTCTTGAACTTCCTTGAGCAATTTGGGGACCTCACTTGCCATGTGTTGAGAAATATGGGAGGGAAAATTTTGGTGTACAACAGCTGCCCTTGTTCAATCTTCTTAAACCTGAGGGTGTAGATTGGCTCGTCTTCCTTTCGTGATCTGAAGGTGGAAGATGATTGAACACTAGAGTGCCCAGAAATTTGCACCCGCATGAAGTGATACTTGATTTGTGATATTGGGAATGGGCTTATAGATGCCATTTGGTAGTTGCTAGATAATTTTCGGAGATGGGATTAAAGATGTCATCCAAAGAAGTGTCGATCGCATAAGAGATTCCTTTGCGAGAACCCGTATACCGGTTTTTGAGGAGGACTTCGCTGGGGAATGCTGGTCTCTGTCTTAAGAGAAATAAAGTTTTAGGAGCTTCAGTTGTCTGTTACTCTACTGGGGAATAATTCCGGTTTGGGAAGCAGAAGTGAACTGTGTGTTTGGTCGGGGCATATGTTGCACCGCAACTTTCTGGGGAAATGTGAAATCAATTGTGTTTGATTGGGTCTCGGTCTTACAGTGCTGTGGACTGCTGTCTGGGGATAAGAGAGGAAGAAACCGAATAGTAAGGTTATGAGAATGAACCTGTATAGTAGGATTACTTCGATATGAAAGCCTGGATAGTAAGGTTATGAGTAGGAACCTGGATAGTAGGGTTACTTCGAGATGAAAGCCTGGATAGTAGGGTTGTGAGAAGGAACCTGGATGGTAGGGTTACTTAGATATGAAAGCCTCGATAGTAGGGCTGTGAGAAGGAACCTGGATGGTTGGGTTACTTCGATATGAAAGCCTGGATAGTAGGGCTGTGAGAAGGAACCTGGATGGTAGGGTTACTTCGATATGAAAGCCTGGATAGTAGGGCTGTGAGAAGGAACCTGGATGGTAGGATTACTTCGATATGAAAGCCTTGATAGTAGGGTTGTGAGAAGGAACCTGGATAGTAGGGTTGTGAAAAGGAACCTGGATAGTAGGGTTACTTCGAGATGAAAGCCTGGGTAGTAAGGTTATGAGAAGGAACCTGGATGGTAGGGTTACTTTGATATGAAAGCCTGGATAGTAGGGCTGTGAGAAGGAACCTGGATAGTAGGGTTACTTCGATATGAAAGCCTGGATAGTAGGGCTGTGAGAAGGAACCTGGATAGTAGGGTTACTTCAACATGAAAGCCTGGATAGTAGGGTTTGATAAGGAATCTGGATAGTAGGGTTACTTCAATATGAGTTTGGGTAAAACTGCAGAGGGAACCTGGGTAAGGTTGTTTTTGTCGCACCGATGATTACTCTGTTTAGTGTCGAGTGTTGATCATGGACCTGCTGGAAATTGTTGATGATAACTGTCTTTCCTGAAAGAAATACAAGGTTAGTTATGTGCGATGCATGAGATGCATTGTGATGAGGTTCTCGAAATAACTGAGATCATGTTATATGTGATGTATGCATATGTCTTGATGTATGAACATGAAATTCTGGCGTAATAATCTGAGTCTGGGAAAATAAATCCCTGACTGCTATTTGGAGAGTATGAGAAACGATATTTTGGCTGCTATAAAAAACCGTAATTCCTCCACTTTTGTTGGGGATGGTGAACAAAGATGACTATGTTGGGGATTTGTCCCTCGTTTACAGATATTCTGCTGAGGAGAGACTCTATTTGAGAACAACTCTGCCGGAGAATAACTCTGTTGGAGAGGAGATACTCTGTTGATAGATCTGCTGATTTGGGAGAAATAAACTTAGTTGGGGATGAATTTTCGTTGCTGGTGGTAATGAATTCTGTTGGAGATTGAATTTATGCTTATGAGAGAAGTAAACTCTGCTTGGGGAAAAATTTACTGACTCGCTCGCGATTGTGAACTCAGCTAGGGAGAGTTATATCCTGTTAGGGAAAGCTAACATCACTGTCCTTGGGTACTTTTTACTCTGTGGGGAGTGTATGTACCACTACTCATGCTCTCCAGCTAGCTCTATCTCGATACCTGATGGGCAGAGTAACTGTAAGGTTTGGGAACTTCTTTTTTTCCCTGTTTCTAGCATTACGAGTAATCGTATTTGTTTCTCATGTAAATATTTATGAGCAGCCATTATTTTCAAATGCATATATCAAAAATGAATCATTGGACGTTCTTGCAAAACAAAACAGAAAAAGAAAAACAAATTGAAATTTCTTGCGAAAATGAATTGTATTGACTTTGAAGTTGGCCTGTAATAGGAGTTTTGTACAAAGAGGCTGACGTCCTAGTAAGAGAACGCCGCCGAAAGACAGAAATTATACAATTTATGCCAAAGAAAGAAAAACAGCTATCTGAAACAATCCCATCGGGTTCCAACTCTTCTATTGCCTTTATATCCTCAAGCGTCTTATCACTTTACTACTTGGCCGAAGGTTGATCAGATTGATTGGCGCTGTCCGAGCTTGATAGTTGATACCGAAGTCTGGTTGCAAGATGATCCAATGAGACACAGTGTTACGCTTCGATCACTAATTTTTGCCTGGACCGCCCTTTCGGGTTTTTAGTCCACCGGGATACCCTTTTTTGCCCAAGTCTCCTTTCCAGGTTTTCGACTTGCCGGGTGTACAGTTTTTTTTCATTTTCATCCCTTACTTTTGCCCGAACCCTTTTGGTTCCCCAGGAAGCCCTTATTTTTGCCTAGGCCAGTCAACCTAGCGGGTCTTTGATTATGCGTAGTATCTTTTCACCATGTCTGCATTAACGGGGTGAGGAAGGTCGTCACCATCCATGGTGGTTAGAATCATAGCTCCTCCCGAGAAAATATTCTTAACCACAAATGGCCCTTCGTATGTGGGGGTCCATTTTCCCCTGGGATCACCTTGCGGTAGTATGACGCGTTTGATCACTAGATCCCTGACTTGATATTCTTGACATTTGACTTTCTTGTTAAAAGCCTTAATCATTCGCTTTTGATACGTCTGACCATGGAAAATAACAGTAAGTCTCTTTTCATCAATTAGATTCAGCTGATCAAGTCGGGTTTGAATCCAGTCGTCTTTGTTCAAACCCGCATCCTTCATAATCCTGAGAGAGGGTATCTGGACTTCGATAGGTAGGACTGCCTCCATGCCATATACCAGAGAGTAGGGTGTTGCCCTTGTCGACGTTCATGCTGAGGTACGGTACCCATGAAAATCGAATGGTAACATCTCGTTCCATTCTTTGTATGTCATCGTCATCTTCTTTATAATCTTTTTGATGTTCTTGTTAGCCGCTTCAACAACCTTATTCATCTTCGGCCGGTAGGGAGAAGAGTTATGATGCTGAATCTTGAACTGTTTGTAGAGCTCGATGATCATCGTGTTGTTGAGATTTGTACCATTGTCAGTAATAATTCTCTTTGGTACACCATATCAAGAGATCAGATTGTGTCGGATAAACCGCGCTACGACGTTCTTGGTTACTGTAGTAAAGGAAGCTGCCTCAACTCACTTCGTGAAGTAATCAATGGCTACCAGAATGAAACGATGCCCATTAGACGCAGTAGGTATGATCTCGCCGATCATGTCAATGCCCCACATTGCAAAGGGCCAAGGAGCCGTCAAAATATTCAGAGGAACTGGAGACACATGCACCTTATCAGCATAGACTTGGCACTTATGACAGGTTCGAGAGTGTTGATAAAAATCGGCTTCCATAGTGGACCAGTAATATCTTTCCCGTAGGATTTTCTTCGCCATGGTATATCCACTTGAATGAGTTCCGAAGGTACCTTCATAACTTTGCCATGATCCTTTCTGCCTCGCTCTTGTCTACACACCGCAGTAAGGTTGAATCATGGTTATGCTTATAGAGGATTCCATTATTGATGAAGAACTTAGCAGCGAACCTTCTCAGAAATTTCTTGTCATTAACAGATGCCCCCTCGGGGTATTCTTGATCCTCAAGATACCTCTTTACCTCGCGAAACCATGGTTTGTATACTACTTCTTTGGTGTCGATCTCACAGCAGTGTGCGGGTTCATCCAACCTCTCAATGGTAATCTGGGGAGCTTCATTGTCCCATCTGAATTTGAACATATAATACATGGTAGCTAGCGCGTCCTCTAACTGATTCTCCTCTCTTGGGAAATGTTCAAAGGTTATCTCCTGAAAGTGTGGGAGCAATGTCAGCACATACTCTTTGTAAGGAATAAGATTCGGGTGCTTCGTATCCCACTTGCCTTTGATCTGACTTATCACCAGAGCGGAATCTCCGAATACACTCAAGAACTTAACCCTCAGGTCAATAGCAGCTTGAAGACCCATGATACACGCTTCATACTCCGCCATATTGTTGGTGCAGTTAAAACATAATCGGGCGGTGAACGGAGTATGAAAACCCTCAGGAGATATGATTACAGCGCCAATGCCATTAGCCAATGAATTCGAGGCTCCATCAAAATACATAGACCATCGGGATCCCTCCTCAGGTCCTTCATCTGGTCCAGGTTCTTCGCAGTCAGTTACCAACATGATATTCTCATCCGGGAACTCGAAATTCATGGACTGGTAGTCATCCACGGCCTGATGCGCCAAATGATCCGCTAATACACTCCCCTTGATTTCTTTTTAGGTTGTGTATTGGATTTCGTACTCGGTTAAGATCATCTGCCATCTTGCTATCCTTCAGGAGAGAGCAGGCTTCTCGAAAATATACTTGATCAGATCCCTCTTTGATATCAACAAGGTGGTGTGAGTCAGCATATATTGTCTCAGCTGGCGAGAAGCCCATGCCAAAGCGCAACAAGTTTTCTCAAGCAATGAGTATCGGGTCTCACAGTCGGTAATTGTTTTGCTAAGGTAGTAAATGGCGTGCTATTTTCGGCCAGACTCGTCATGCTGCCCCAGCACACACCCCACTGAATTGTCCAACACTGTCAAGTACAATATCAAAGGTCTTCCTTCAACTGGAGGCATCAAAATTGGTGGTTCTTGAAGGTATTCCTTAATTCTTTCAAAAGAGGTCTGGCATTCAGCATTCCACTTTACCACTTGATCTTTCTTTAGCGGCTTGAAGATTGGCTCACAAGTAGCAGTCAAATATGAAATGAACCTGGCGATGTAATTCAGACGTCCCAAGACACCTCTAACTTCTTTTTCTGTGCGGGGGACCGGCATCTCTTGTATGGCTTTTACCTTTGTAGGGTCTACCTGAATACCTTTGTCTCTGGCAACAAAACCCAGAAGCTTACCAGACCTTACCCTGAAGGTACACTTGTTCAGATTCAACCTTAGCTTGTACGTCTTCAACCTGTCAAACAGTTTCTGGAGATGATCAAGGTGCTCTTCCTCAGTCTGGGACCTTGATATCATGTCATCAACATAAACCATGATCTCTTGGTGAATCATATCGTGGAACAAAGCGACCATGGTGCGCTGATAAGTTTCCCCAGCATTCTTAAACCCAAAAGGCATTACCTTGTAACAGAAGGTGCCCCACTGTGTAACAAAGGTTGTCTTCTCCATGTCCTCAGGAGCCATCTTGATCTGGTTGTAGCCAGAAAAACCATCCATGAAGGAGAAGATCTTGTGTTGTGCAGTGTTGTCGACTAGAACATCAATGTGAGGAAGTGGGAAGTCATCCTTGGGGCTTGCCCTATTCAGATCTCTGTAGTCCACACAAATTCGTACCTTACCGTCCTTCTTAGGTACCGGAACGACGTTGGCAACCCACTGCAGATAAGAAGTGACAGCTAAGAATCCTGCGTCGAACTGTTTCATGACCTCTAGCTTGATCTTTTCTGACATTTCAGGGCGCATATGACAAACTTTCTGTTTAACCGGAGGACATTCTTCTTTAGTTGGCAGTCAATGTACCAAAATATCAATGTCCAAACCAGGCATGTCTTCATAGGACCAGGCGAAGATCTCAACATAGTCGTGTAGCATCTGTATTAATTGTTGTTTGGCATTAGGCTCCAGATTTGCACCTATTTTTACCTCTTTCCTGTCTTCTTTTGTATCCAAATTCACTTACTCAACTGGCTCTTCATGCGACTGTATTGCCCTTTCTTCATGCTGTAATAGTCTAGCAAGTTCTCCAGGAACCTCACAATCATCCTCACCTTCGTCCTCGGCTTGGTTGATCAGATTTTTGAAGTCATAACTGGCAGTAGTAGAGCTGTTATTAATGGGATCCGGAGTGGATATGGATCTGCAATATGATACGTGAGTGTGTGTAAGAGAATAACTATTTTGATAAAGTGAGAGATATAAAAGAAAAACAAGGAGCGCAAAATTTGTATGCAAGAAACGTCCAATGCTTTATTAATGATATATGAAACGACAAATAATAAGCCCTCACAAGCAAAGCCAAAGTGCCTCGGGCAAGGCACCAGGCCGTAAAATTTCAAACAGTTTATTACAAATCTTAAAACAAATGAGTCAATTACTGCGGAATAAAAGAAACAGGTATGAAGTCCCTAGTCGTCCAGTTATTCGGTCCACTGTTGGTCGTTGAGTAGATCCAGCTATCGATGTTTGAATCCTCTTCACCGTCTTCAATTGCTTTAATTCCCCGATTGCTGATGTGTAGAGGAGATCTTCCAGCCCGGGAACGCCTAACAGCCCTTTGAGCCCCTGTAGTAAAGCCCAAACCAAATTTGTCAGTTTTGTGAGTGAAATCAGAGAGCTGACCCCAATTGGTACACCCACCTTCTTCAACTACAGCCCTGGCGTCCTTGAGGGAAGCCATATTCAACAGAGGTTTGTTGGTAGTAACTTCGGTTGATGCTAAGGTCTGAGGGACCTCTTCGAAATTCTGACAAGGAGTTTCTATGAATTACCCATCCATCTCTGCATAGCGGAAGGAATTGAGGTGACTCACCATATATTCTTCTTCACCTCGCACTGTGACAATATTCCCTTCACTGGATATTTCAGCATTTGATGGAGTGTGGAAGTAACTGCCCCAACCTCATGGATCCAAGGATGACCCAACAAGAAAGAATACGACGGCCTGATATCCATCACGTAGAAGGTGGACCCAAAAGTCTGAGAACCCACTTTGACAGGGATGTCCACCTCCCGTGCACCATTCTCTTCGATCCATCAAAAGCCCTTACCACAATGTTACTAGGCTTTAGAGTCAAACCTTCACAATCCAAACGGTCCAACGCTTTCTTCGGCAGAACATTTAGTGAAGACCCGGTATCTACCAGCACATGAGCCATAGTGGTGCCCCTACACTCAATCAAGACATGCAGAGCATCATTATGCTTTCTTCCTTTCGGTATCAAATCCGCATCTGAAAAACCCAGTCCATTGTCAGCGGTAAGGCTGGCCACACAATCTTTGAACTGATCTGCTGAAGTTTCCTGCTGCACATGCGCAGTCTTGAGAAATGCAATCAAAGCCTTCGCATGGGATTCATAACACAACAGTAGAGACAACATGGATATCTTTGATGAGGTCTTCCCCAGCTGCTCGACCACATTGTAGTTTCTCTTCTTAATGTTTTTTAGTATTTACTCTATTTCTTGTTTAGAGGCTTCCACAATGATTTTCTTAGGTGCCTCCGCCCGGGAAGGCTCACATATAACTTCCTTGCCCCGAGTCCCAAATGGCTCAATAGCATGGGTAATAACTGGAGTAGGAACAGGAGAAATGTTAAGAGTGCTGGTTGGAGCAGCAGTTGGAATAACAGTAGGCTTGATGATCTTCAGAGCGATCTCAGGAGAGAAAACCCTTCCACTTCAGGTAACCTTACTAGTCCCGACAATATTACTGACATCAATATCAGCTTCTTCATTCTTCAGATCTTGCTTAATGTCGTGATAGTATACATCAGCACCATAATGCCATAGGACAGCCTTGTCTGAAGTGTACAGGATGGGACGAGGAACAATGATTATTAGCGGAGAAATTCTTTGAACAGGTGTAATCCTAACAGGTCTTCTCGAGGAAACCTTGGGAGGATTGGCGGAGATGGTTATAATGGCAACGTCTTCATTTGGAACAACATGAATCATAGTCTTCTCGAACAAAATTTCTTTATTATCCATCAGGCGCTGAACACCTGACTTCAACAAATGGCAACCAGAAGGTAGAATCGAACACATGTGGCAACCTTCACCACAACCAGGAAATAAACCGGCCAACAGCAAATTCTTCTTAACAGTCATAAGGGGAGTAAAAACTTCTTCAACAAAGGTCACAAACAAATCAGTGTCAACAGCATTAACTCCACGACCATGTTTGAGCATGGGAGCAGTTATAACATTCAGCTTTTCTAGAGCATCAAACTCTATCTCCTTGGCTTCGAGCAAGTCTTGTACTTTGTTTCTCAAAGCCCAACAATCATTTGTATCGTGGCCAGGACTCTCAGAATGTTAAGCGCACCGCGCGTTGGGATTGTATCGGGGAGATGTAGTATTTGGATTCTTGGGAGCCTCTCTCAAGGTTGCCAAGTTGGATTTTAACAAATGAGGTAGAACTTCAGCCAAAGTCATGCTGATGCGGGTAAACTGCTATTGTGGTCTTTCCACCCTTTGTTGATTGTTGCATTGTGGAGCAACTGCGGGTCTTGGTATCACTACAGCATTTACCGTTTGACGATGTTCAGATCTGCTTTGGCCCCTCGGGCTATAGACTGCACTGGCTTCCTTCTTACCAGTAAAATGCTTCTGTGTTGAACTCGAGGAGGCATCCTTCTGTATTTTACCACTCCGAATTCCAGCTTCTACTCTTTTTCCAGTTAAAATCAGCTCGGTGAAACCAGATGACGAGCTTCCGATCAAGTGATTGAAAAATGGACCAGATAGCGTCCCTAGAAACATGTCAACCAACTCCCTATCAGACAAAGGGGGTTGAACTCTTCCAGCCAAGTCTCTCCATTTTTGAGAATAATCTTTAAAACCTTCACTTTCACCCATGAACATACTCTAGAGTTGAGTACGAGTAGGAGCAAGGTCGACATTATACTGATACTGCTTGTAGAAAGCAACAGCAAGATCTTCCCAGTTTCAGACACTGGCTCCCTCCAACTGGTAGAACCATTCAAGTTGAGTCCCTGACAGAATATCTTGAAAGAAGTGCACCAACAAATTTCTATCAGCGGTGTGGGGTTGGATTTTTCTGACATACGAACGGAGATGGAGTTTGGGGCATGACACTCCATCATACTTGGAAAAAATTGGAGCTTTTAACTTATGAGGGATGACCACTCCCGATACCAGTCCCAATTCTCCGAAATCCAAACCAGGTATCTTCTTAACTTCCATAGCACTCAGACGGTCTTCCAATTTCTTGTATCTATCCTCAGCAGGAGGATATTGCTCATCGTTATAATCAGTATCGTTGTCAGAGACTGCAGGACTGGGGCCCTTCTCTTCTTCCTGATTCTCTCCTTCCTTGGACGAGGCGGTCAGATTAATTTGTTGCCTCAACCTTTCCCTGAACCTTTTGCGCATATTCAGAATACCAGTCTTCTTCTTCTTCTTCTCTTTCAGAATGAGGGATTTCAGATCCTCTTGCCCCTTTGCCAGACTGATGAACATCTGTTGGAACTGGACGTTCTGTGTCTAAAGATCTTTGATGGCTTGATCGGAAGACATTTATGCTGAAATAAACAGCGAAGAAGATGAGAAACCTGTAGTGGTACTTATAATGATGTGTATGACAATGGGATGCGCATGTAATGATTTTCAAAGACTTCGGGAAATTTAAATTTGCAAACAAAAAATAAACAAAAACTTTATTAGCTTAACTTTGAAGGTTCAACATGCCTTTAAGGCGTTACAAAATATGTAAATGAAACAAATCTAAAACTAGAAAAGAAAAATCAAAAGTCCTATGGACGCTTTCTCTTTGTGCTGATATAATCATTGAGCACTCTTTCTTCCTCGAGCTGCCTGGTGAGCTTTAAAACCTTCCTCTCTTGATCATGGAATTGTTCCCTGTAAGTATCCTGCTCATTCTTCAGCTGAATCCAAGACCTCTGTAACTCCCCAAGATCAGTGGGCATGTAAGGATAGAGAACTGTGTAAGGAATGCCTTATTCATTAGTGGGCTCCACAATCACTGGTAATACGGCCACATAAGGCATCATAAGCTTCTGGGCATGAGCTCAGACCCATTAGAGGTAAGGCTGCATAGGAATGGAAGTCTTTGGTCCCAACTCTTTGGGGTCAGATCTGTTAACCATGCCCCAAGCTCATATGAACCTCCGACGATACTCCTTAACATCATCCTCATAGTCAAATACGATGTCCTCGAGAAGTAACTCATGGGGACCATCCCTTCGAGCACGACCAAATTGTCGCAAAGCTAGACAAGGGTTGTAATTTATACCCCCTCTAATACCAAGTAATGGGACATTAGGCTACTCCCCACAGCGGTCAATAACAACAGTGTCTTCCATGGCTTGGGAACACTAAAGAATATCTGTATGAGCGAGTGACATTATTCTGTGCGACCAACCCAAACCTTCTTTGTTCTTCAGCACAGATCTAGGGAGGTGAGAAATAAACCACCTTGACAGCAACAACATGCAGCACATAAGAGTCCCTCTTCTCTTCATGGTAGGAGTATTGAGAGCGTTCAAAATATCTCCAAGCAAGGTAGGCACAGGGTTGCGAGAAAGGAAAATCTTGATAGCATTCACATCTATGAAAGAGTCCGGATTAGGGAAGAGAACTAAACCATAGATAAGAAGAGCCAAGACATCCTTAAAAGCCTGAAACTTCATATCATCCCAAAATAGTTGAGCCTGGTCTATCAGAAATTTGGCTAGAAAACCCTCGACTCCACTTCGAGTTTCCCAACTGGGTACCACGTCGGCCCGTTTCAAATTCAAAGCTGAGGCAATGACTTCTGGCTTAGGAACTTCTTCTATACCTGTGAAGGGTACCTGTTCAAGAATGGGTATGCCCAATAGCTAAGAGAATTCTTCCAAGATGGGTACCAACTGATAATCTGGAAAGGTGAGGCAATGATGCTTGGGATTGAAGAACTGAAAAAGTACGCTGATCATTTGTTCATCAAGGTTTGAAGTAACCAGGCTGATAAGTTGACTGTGTCTCTTAATGAAAGTAGAAGTTTCAGAAACTCTTGATGCTAGCTCTTTAAGTTGGGAAGGTATTTGCACAAAGTTAATTCAGATAGTATTTCTATGCACAGAAGCCATGATCTGCAAAACAGAACAAAGATAAATTCCCTTGGTCTTTGAAATGGTTAGTGTAATGAAGCATGTATGCCATGTTATGATGCATGATGTCATGATAAACCACAGGTATAGAAAACACAAGCATTGCAAACACAGTTAAATCACACAAAGCCCTTAGGTTTAAGGCTTCCATGAGGTCAAAGGTAATACCCTCTTGAAGTTAAGTTGGTTTAACCTGTCCTAGAAAATTAACTGGGTTCTAGAGGATCTCAATATCACTGACCATCCTCCATCGGTCATGGTTTCAGCTCACGCAATCTTTTCTTGCGGCCGAAATATTCCGAGAGTATGATCTCAGTGAGTGTAGCATCGAGTATCAACCAGTTCTCAGCTCTACACCGAGGCCAGCTATCTCGCTACTTTCTAATGGCCAAGTTGGGCAATTATAGGTGCTAAGGTCAGTTGATGCTTCACGACACCACGCAGCGGCCCCGTATTCTCCTCGTTTCACAACAAGGGATACCAGTACCAACCAAAGTGCCACACCAACGTAGCTACTGCTTCAACCGTATCGGTTTATGCCGTACAGTTCCCTCACAGTCTATTGCTACTTACCTAAAAGGTATTCCACATATCCGGGTGTAGGATCTATAGTAACCCCCAAACAAAACCCTCAAAAATAAAGCAAACAAAGCAATCAAGAGAAGCAATTATGATGACCTAGATCCTAAGGTATACCCCACTTATAAAGTCCCCAGCAGAGTCGCCAGTTCTGTTATATGGTGGCAGAACTGACGGTTTAATACTGGTTTGAGTTTTGCGTTTTTGTTCGCAAAATGTCGTGGTAAGCAAGAGTCACCACCGACTTTTATTTCATCCAACCGGAAAGGACAAAAGTACAGAAAAATCCTTTTTCAAGATATTCTGAGCACGGGAGGTAGATTATAGAAAGGGAAGGGGTTAGCACCCTTTCTATCCATGGTTTTCCATGGGCTCTTAGGTACTTGCTCATTTTTAAATTGCTTATGTTTGTGTGCTTTGTTTTGAAAATGTTTTACTTCGCGATAACCCTTGTACCAGTCCTCCAAGGTGTGACAAAGTTGTTTTGGAAATTGTTTTGAAGAGTGTAAGTGCGAAAAGTTTTGATTTGAGAAAGTACTTACTAGGATCTACCTACTAGAAAAAAGATCGTTTCTATTCTTGTTTCCTTTAGACAGCGCAATCCTACTATTGAGAAATAGGTAACACCGTCGTTGGAGTTTGTAAGGGTCAATTCGAAAGGGACGTACGATCACTAAAGCAATATTAGGACACATTAGTAGCAACCCTAGAGTCTTAAGATCTTATTCGAGGCAACATTTCCGAGGCAACATTTAAATCGGACAATTTGATCTTTTTAGACTGGAGGGTAACCACTAAGACACCCTATGCTTAATGATCGTTTACTGAAGGCAACCGAAGTGAGAGTATATCCTAAGAGTGATATGTCTGAGTGATTTGTTTTCAGTTATTTATCTTTACACACTAGGATTTTCTAACCATTTTAATTTGTCATGCATTCTTGCCATATAATCCTATTAGCATACATCTAGACAGTTAAATATTTGCAGGAATTAAAAATGCGAGAAAATAAACCTATGTTATTACAAGGCTTCGGGGAGGGGGATTAATTACATAGCCAAAAAATCATGGATTTAAACAATAAAATAAACCATAAATTAACTATTACAAACCATGAGCAGTTACAAAAATATTGGCAAAATAATTAACAAGCGTGCAGTGAATTAAATACGAGACGATTAGGGTTTTGACCCATGACTAAACCTAATGGAAATTGATTAAAGGAAAAAATGTTTTTTGTCATGTTTTGTTATTTGATAAAATAATGAAAATTAAATTAAAAAAAATAAAATCCTAAGTTCTAATTAATGTTAATTTTTGAAAGTAAGTTACTTAAGTTAACCTATTTTTGTGTTTTGGTTTGAAAGAAAAGAAAAGAATTAAATCAAGAATCTTAAACCTAATTTTTCTAATTATTTTTAATTATAAAAAAAAGTTAAAATTTCCCTAAATTAAATTAAACTAAATTAAATTAAATTTGATAATAAAAAAACCTAATTCTATTTTTTTTTATGATTTCTTGATTTTATGATTTTATAAGAAAAATGATTAATGGTGTTAATTAAAATAATTAAAGGAAATATTAAAAGAATTAAAAAAAGAAGAAATAAAAAAATGTAGAGATGGGCCTGTGTGTTAGCAATTCTAGGGGGGTGAAAATCTGATTTTTTTAAGGCCCAAATACTCCAGCCTGTTTGACCACGCTTGATTTGGTGGGGTGTTGACTTGAGTGCATATCATGGTCTTTCATTGCTGGCATGTTAAATCTGGCTTGCTGATGATCAAACGGATTAATGTTGATGATGTATGGTGGACGTCATGATGAACAACGCGCTGGATCCCTTATCTGAAAATAACACAAATAAAATGTTGGGAACTAGGGATCGAACCCAGGTCCTTATGCTCGCTTCCAGTGCTCGTTTGCCAGTTGTGCTGCGTTGTTTATTTCATCATATAATAGAACCAAATAATATAATCAAATCAAGTAATATATTCAGAGAAATGCGCAAAAATTCAAATGGACGAGTCACACGCTGCCACGCAAGCTTCTTCTTCCTGGCAATCGTCGTTTTAGAAAATAAGGTTTTACCTACAGACGCTTACTGTAGGTACAAACCTGTTCATCTCCAAAACTGCATACGAGCAAGATAAATGACAAGTACTGGTACCAATCAATTCGTCTCATCCTCACGAGCATCATGGTACCAGAATCAAAGCCCAATTTTTCCTGCATTGAAAACCCGTAAACAAGAACATGAAACCCTAACCATGACAATATCACGTACATGCATCAAAAATGCAATTAAATGGCATGGTTAGGATGCAAACATGATGATAATCACAACTATGACAATTAAAAGTGCTAAAGATGCATGAATCGTGCTAATCGAATTACAAAAATATGTTAAACCGTGGGGATCGTAGCGCGCGTTTCTTGGCGTGTTGAAGCTTTCAAAGGATGTTGTTAGCTTCCTGAGATGTCTAGCAAACGATTGGGATCACTAGCATACCTTGAATTGTCCTGTAGAATGAAAACCAACTCCCACTTTTCTTTGGATTTTTCAGTTTTGTTCCAAGCTTCTCATGACCTCTAACCCCTTTCTTTTGATCTGCAAAGCTTTATTATATAACCTATAATGAATTAGGTTAACAAACTTGTCATGAATCTTTGCATTTATCCAAGATTTGATTTGATTTTCAATTTGTATGATATCTTTCTATTTTCATGCCAATCATGCCTTTCTTGTACAAATTGCCATTGATTCGAATTGATCATGCAAGCTCAGCATATCTTGATTTCCAATCTGTAAAAAAACAAATCAAATCATATCTTTGATAATTTTCATCATTTATTTGATTTAATTCACTTTTTAATTAATGAAAAATCAAAATAAATTGAAAAA
Organism: Vicia faba; assembly: GCA_948472305.1. Taxonomy (NCBI): domain Eukaryota; kingdom Viridiplantae; phylum Streptophyta; class Magnoliopsida; order Fabales; family Fabaceae; genus Vicia; species Vicia faba. Next base: position 320,320,346 of record OX451736.1, on the reverse strand, counting down.
TGAAGCAAATAATATGTGGATAAGTATTTGAGTCGTGGACCACATTATAATTGAGGTGCAAGCATAAAAAGTTGGGCCCATTTAGCAAAAAAACGCAGATTTGGGCACATTTGACTTTTGGCAATTTTGCAAAAAGGGTCAACTTGGCCAATGCATAACCGTCTCAATTTTGACCCTAGAGAGGTGTTCTTGGACTTTATAGAAATATTAAGATGTCCTGCAAGTAACCCTTTTGGTCTCATCTCAATTGAGTCTTCCATGTTCATGTATGAAGCTTTGACCCAAAAGGTATTTTTGTTGACTTTTCAAAAGGACCTATAATGTCTAAATTCATATCTTTTTGTGAGTGCATATTCTGAACTTGGGAGCTGAAGATGAATTGTAGGGAATTGCATCCTCTTCAAAATTATCTTTGTATGTGTCATTTATGATGAAGTATGAGAAAGTTATGCTTGGTCAAAGTTGAGTTGACTTTTCCTATAAAACCCTAATTTAGCAACTTTTGGGTTTTGATGGATTATGAACAATCCTTGAGGAATCATGACCAACCCTTGATAAAATGATTAATAATACTTCAAAATGAGGATGTTGACCAAAAATCTTGAAGTTTGACTGTATGTGGGCCACAGTTGACTTTTGACCTAGCATAGTTAATTTTCAGGCATTTGAGCAATTGACTGGGCAAACTTCTTCTGCAAGGCTTGAAACTTGACATGGATGATCTTGAGGACATATTAGGACAATGGTGATCATTTTAGTCCTTTGTGGTTCACACATCTTCATGAAGATGGAAACCCTAATTAGAGATAGACTGTCTTAGGAGAGAGTTTGTATGGTCAACTCTTGAACTTCCTTGAGCAATTTGGGGACCTCACTTGCCATGTGTTGAGAAATATGGGAGGGAAAATTTTTGGGTACAACACCTATGTACCTCCTTTTCGTGCAATAGGGGATCATGGTACACGAATTTCCTCTTTTAAAAATTTAAAACACAAATGTATTGGTTAATTTTATGAGATAAAAAATCATCGTCATTGTCCGTGTGGAAAACATACCTACTACCCACAATTATGAGAAAGGAGAATTTGCATCATCTCAAAGTGAAGGATATGCCCTGGATCTTAAAATCAACAATGCCTCACTCAACACCCAAGTGGAAAATATCTCTTTTCACTATATATTGTAGAAGTATAGTTGTTTGCATCACTACAAGGATTTACAAGAGTTCAATCTTTTGAGAAAAGTTTAAAGATAAAAGCCAAAGTGGAAAAATGGTTTGAAATGAGATTGATTGACTTTTAGTCTTCTTACAAAAAGTGTCAAGGTATTATTAGGTTTATTGGAGTTTATTTATGAAAATGTTTTGAAAATGCATGGACATAAGTCCAAGTTTATTATGAAAGTGGTTCAAGTTTAAAAACAAGAAGAGTTTTCAAAAGGAGGAAGAAGATTTTTGAAATTAAAGAAGATGAGAGGAGAAGAAGGGAATATCCTAAAGCACAAGGTAAAAGCTAGGGATAAGAACCATCTAACCAACAAGAAGCCAATACTTGACATTATGAGCCAAGATAGAATTCCCATTCCTTGGATTGAAACCAATCAAGCAAAAAAATACTAGACCTCTTGAGAGAACCAAACTTCAAGTGTATTAAGTCTTCACAAAAATTGGGCAGAGTAATGGCTGTATACGGGTGAATTCCAGATTACAAACAAAGGGTGTAATCACAAAAACCTGCACACAAAAACAAACAACCAACCCAATGTCTTGAGGTAAACCTCAAGAACTCCATACAAAATAATCAGATAAGATCACAAGGTCTCCATGATAGGCCAAGGTTTCTAATCCTAAGTCCAAGAGAAGAAAAAAAGGTCCCATGCTCCATAATGCCAAGGATAGTAACCAAATAGTCCAAGTACCATTAAAGATTTTTATGGTTTATGTTGATTATTAAGTATCTTAAAAAAAAGCTCAAGTTAGCAAAGTAAAAATGACAAGAAAGTAAATGCTCAAATGAGCAAAGATGAAAATGGCATGAAATGTAAATGCTAAAAGTAAATGGTACATAAAGCATAAAAAAATAAAAGCATAAAGTAAAACAAGTAAATAATTAGTGGTTAGTTGGATGACCATCTTGAAGCTTGCATTTGGAACTCATTAGAGGATTGGTAGAACCAAAGCCTCCACACAACAAGTTGCATTTTCTTTTTGTGAAGTATATCATCCATTTGGAGTTCTCACAAGTGTCATTTAATGATCAACGATGTTTAAGTGATCCGCATTGACCAAAGGTGTTATAGATCCATTAGAGGATTGGTAGAACCAAAGCCTCCACACAATGAATCTCAAGGTTATTGGATCAAAGAGATCAAATTAATATACTTGGGCTTGCAAACATAAGTTTGGGCCACGAATGATCATTTATTCTAATCGGGACAAAATTTAGCGCTATGTTAAGCAATCGTAAGTGGACTTATATAGAAGTCGCACCTATTTTGAGGTCGGTCAATAGAAATCTATGCACCATTTGTTCTGAGACATGATATAGAGATCATGCTCCAACAACATTTAGTGCAATAAGAAGGGGATGAGATGAAGAGGGATGAGAGAGAATATACAAGCCACTTTTGAATTAAATTTAATCAAACTATTATTAAAATCATTCATCCATTTTTGTGGAGTTAAACTCAACACCATGGATCCAATGATGTTAATAAAGTTCATGATCCAAAATTTAACCCAAGATCAGCCAGAAAATAGTCACAAAATAATATTACATTTTAATATATACAAAAGGGTTTAAAAATAATGTTTAAAAATATTAAATAAAGAGAAAAATATCAACTATTTTCAAATTAATCAAGAAATAAAAAGTAAGACCATAGAAAAATCATAAAAAGGCTCAAATAATTTTACAATTTTTTGGTAATTTTTTAAAGTCAGAAACTATTTTTAAAATTAAAAGAAATGGGTCAAATAAACCAAAAATGATAAAAAAAAATAGTAAAATCAGAAACAAAAATAAAATAAGGTCACCAATATTTGTCACAATATCATTGGATCACTCCATAATTTTTTTATAATTTAAAAATGTATAAAAGTATTTTTATACATTTAAAACAATACAAATAAATTGTAAATTTATAAAAAATACCAAAACACAAAATTAAATTGTGAAAAAATAAAAATCAGAAAGAGAATAATCAAAATATTTTTTCATAATTTTTTCAGATTTTTTGGACTTAAAATGAATTTTCTATGATTTTTTGAAATTTAAAACAATTAAAATATAAAAATCAGAAAAGAAAAGAAAAGTAAAATTATGTGGACCATTGGATGAGAATCAAAACGTGTTAGTAATAAAATCCAAGGGATTTGGCGCGCTGTGCATATCATGGTCATTAGTGAATAAAGTACAGAATCAAATATAAATCAGATTTTCAAAAATAACAAGTGGCGTGCCATCATTGGTTGGAAGATGACACGTATGTCATCTTCAACCTCCAGCCAATGTGATTTTCAAGTCTCTCAAACTGTAAAATCCGAAGCTCAGACCTATGTCGTTCGCTTCGTCTCTTCAAGACGAAGACAACCACACCCTCGCGCCAAATTTATATAAATTGTAGCTCAAGCAATTTGGAAGGAAAGTTTTGAAAAGGGATTTGAAATTTCATGGTCAAAACGTGTTTCTAGTAAAAGTTAAGTGTTGTGACTAGAACCAAGGCAATGAGAGCAACAAAATGATATCAGAGTTTGAAGAATTGATGAAGGAATCTACCTATTGATGTTGAGTTGTAGAGCTCTGAAACTGGACTTATATGGAGCAATATAGGGCACGATTCTTGAATGTAATTATGTGGTTAGCTTCAGGGAAGATCAAGGAAGGTGAATTGATGGAAAAATTGGATTGAAAAAGGCTTGAGAATGGATTTTGAAGTTACTGAATTATGAGTTGTGGAACAAGTTTGGTAGGGTGATTCTGGCTATCCAAGCTTGAGAAAATGAATGGGAAATGACCCTCTATTTATAGGGAATCAAATGGAATGTTCAAGCGTGTGAAATGATGGAGTTTGGAGGGAAATCGTGTGAAGTTGCAAACAAGAAAAGTGTGACTTCAAACTTGATCAAAACTCATCCAAAACGCACGTTTTGTTGTGCTAATCCATTCTAGAAGTTCACTAAACATGTTTAGAGGAAAAAACGTGTGGAAAACTTGTGATTAAAAGCCAAAACAAAGATTTCAAAATCTGACTTGTGAGGAAACTTCAGTTCCAAGTTACCAATTTCAAAATCATGACATTCTCATCTCAAGGGGCCTTAGGGCATGAATTTTGATGCTTTAGAAAGATGAGGTTACAGGCTTTGCAATGGAAAAAGAATGGAATCAAGTGGATGCTTGAGCTGAAATTTGTGTTGAGTCAAAGTTGGAGAAAAAGAGTTGACTTTCCATACTTAGAAATATTTCAAGTTCTTCTTCAAAAATGACCTATAATGTCTTGCATCCAAACAAGGCCTTCCACTTGTAATTTGCTCTTAACTTAAAAAGATGGCATGAAGTAGATCTCTTGAATGACATTTTTAAACTTGAACCATTCAAAATCTCCAAAAATTGAGAGAGAGTTATGAATTGTTGAAGTTGGCAAAAAATCATGAAATGACCTATAATCTTTTGCATCCTTAAGGCAACTTCCATCCATTTTTTCACTTTGCACATAAAAGAAGGCACAAATTTCACACCTTCAAGATCATTATGGAAAAATAATAGGCTCAAGTTGATAAAAATTGACCAAGTTATGATCATTTGAAGTCACACATGGAAAATTGGGGATTCATCTGGAGGACATATAATCTTTCTTCCTCATTAAGTCTATTCCTCATGACAAATCCTTAAAACTTTTGAAGTGATTTGTTGATAACCCTTTGAAGAGAAAGATTTCTTTGGAATCACTCAAAAATACAAAGAGATGAGCAAGATATATTCCTTTGAAGTTCAAAACCCTAGCTCCTTAGATCAAGAGAATGCTTTGAGGAACTTTGACAATTTTGAACAAACTTCTTGTACCAAAACACATGATTTGTAAATAGAAGTTGTTGAGGATGATAATAAGAACTCATAGCCACCAAAAGAACTTCCATATCTTGAACATTGAGAGAAATATGCACTTGTGACCAAATGGAATAAAATCTTGTCCAACCATTACAACTTCTTCAATCAATCCCTTGTGCTTTTCAACCAAATTTGATAACCTTGAAATGTGATGAACCAAAACAAACTTTCCATGCCAATTCTTCCAAAACAAATCCAATGGTGGGATTTGAACTCCTCAAGCTTTATTGACTAGGGCATGGAAATAAACTCATGAACCCATGGGGTAACTTGTTAAATCCCATTGCCTTTACCTACATGGATAACAAGCAAGACAAAATAACATTGTATTTTATTTAGTTAAAATAAGAAATCAAGACAAAAACAATATTCATGATCACAAAAGAACATAATTCAAGGTGCTTGGTGATTCCTCAAATGGGCAAAGCTAAACAGAGAGGGTAACCAAGAATCCTAGTGTGATCTTGTTGTCAATGAATCAACATGGTATGATGAAGGGATCTTGGGGGCAAAAATTGGGGTACAACATAAATAACTAAGTTGCATATGCTCTAACTACTATAGAGAAGGAGATGAAGTTCATCATCAGAACTTACTTGGTGATACATGTTTATGCTTTTTCTTCTAATACCGAATGTACAGCCACCCCAGTGGTAGAAAGCGTGCGCATAAGACATTAGTGCTAAGGGTTCTGGGTTCTAACCCCAGAAGCAACTTTTTAGGTTTATTTATTGACTTTTTTTACCTCATTATTTTTCAAACAATATTCCTGGACCAGAACTTCTAGACATTCCCATCCAATAGCATTGACACCTCGCATACTCATTATCAGAACTTCTAGCTTGACAGTGACACTAGAACTTATAGGTGTCCAGCTACATCAGAACTTCCATACTCTCTCAACAACATGAACTTCTAACCTTCCAGTAACATTAGAACTTATAGGCTTCTAGTTGCATCAGAACTTCTAGGATTTCCCTTATTCCCAACAACCCCAGAGCTTTAATGCATCCGGATCCAGAACTTCTGACCTTCCCCTTTCATGCTAATGTTTTATTTCTAACTTGTAGTGCACCAGAGTCATAACTTTTGTTCTCTCTTATTTCAGCAACGCGCTGATTCTGACCCCTTTTCCTCTTGTTATTTTTATCATCATTTTATTTTCAATAATCAAAAACAGCAAAAATATCTTTATATTCATACACTTATTTTCTTTTAGAACAAAAAGGCTAAAAATATTTTCTTAAGCTAATTCATTTCTTCTCTTAACAAAAACAAAACAAGTCCATTTTACATTTCTTGTACATTATTTCAATATGGTTGTAATAGATAATTAGGAATTTAATTTCTTGCAATCCCCATTTATAAATTTATATACCCCACCCCCCCTAATGATTGTAATAGCGTACAATATTTACCTTCCGCAATTTATCGCTTTCATATAAATGCTAGTAAAGTAGGATTTGTATGGGAAGATAAAATCAACAAGTAGACAATCCCTAATCAAAGACTAAATGCATGTAAATCAAACACACTACTCACACATGCACCCCTAGGATAACTCCACTTGTTTCCTTACAAAAATGGTCGTGTTATGCATGTGAGACATCTTAGCAAAACAATCAAATACAAGATCATAGTCCCTCGATGACGCTTCGAATGTTTCCTTATGATCTTAGTCCCTAAAGAGAAATGCTAAGATATCTCACAATATTGCTATCATGACTATACGATGACCCACGCCCGTCCCTTTACATCCAAAGATAAAGCTTCTTATCAATCAATGGTAAGATAGTAACATCTAAGGGAGGAGGAGAAGAACAAAGACTTTTGAGTAGGTAGAAACGTTCTTAGTTGCTATCTCATTTTCAAAACAAACATATTTTCCAAACATACACTAAACACTTTCAAAACATGAAATATTTTCAAAAGTCTAACACTTTGTATACATTCTCATAGAAACGAGAATCATTACAAAGTTTGCCTAAACGAAGGCGCTTTTCAAAAATACTTTCAAAAACCACCACAAAGCACACTTTCAAACAAAAGCAAGTGATCTAGCAAGCAACTAAGATCCCATAGATAACTATGGATGAAAAGGGTGCTAACACCTTCCCTTTTCATAATCTACCCCCTAACTCAAGAAATAATCTCAAAGGTCTTTCCTGTTCTTTTCACCCTTTCCTTTATTGGGTAAAAGAAAAGTCGGTGACGACTCTTGCTAAACTGCAACATTTTCAATCAAACGTAAAACACCTAAGTCATTTCTCCCACCGTGTTATAGAAATGGCGACTCTGTTGGGGACAATTATAAAAAAAAAGTAGGGTTACCTTATGGCTAGATCACCTTTACTTGCTTTTCCTTGTTTGACTTGTTTGCTTTACAATATGGTTCCTTGTTTGGGCTTGTTTTGATCCTCTACCCGAATCTGGGACACCTTTTTAGGTAAGTAGCAATAGATTGTGGAGACTGTACGGTGTAGACCGATATGGTTGAAGCAATGACTATGTTAGTGTGATGCATTTGTTGGTACCGGTATCCATTATGTTGAATCAAGGAGAATAAGGGGCCGCTGAGCAGCATCATGAAGCACTAACTGGCCTTAGAACCTTAATTGAATGACTTGGCCATTAGGACATAGTGAGATAACCGGTTTTAGTGGAAAGCTGAAAATTGGTTGATACTCGATACTACACTTATTGAGATTGGACTTTTGAGATATCTCGGCCGCAAGAAAAGATTGATTGTGCTGAGACAATGCCTAAAGGAAAGGTCAGTGATATTGAGATCCTTTAGAACCCGATTACTACTACTAGGATAGGTTGAACCAACTAAACTTTAAGAGGGTACTTACCTATAAAACTCCATGCAAGCCTAAACCTAAGGACTTGTCTGCTTTATGTGTACATAACAACTTGCTTACTTGTAGATAACATCATAAACATCATAACATCATAAGCATTCTCACTAACCATTTCAAGGATTTAGGAATTTATCTTTGTTTTGTTTTGTAGGCCATGAATTACGTCCAAAGGAATACCATCAGAATCAACTTCGTGAAAGCACACCCTCAACTCCAAGAGTTAGCATCAATAGTACCTGAAGACTCTCCTTTCACCAAGAAATATGGTCGACTCCTCAGTTTGGCTACCTCCAATTTACTAGAAGAGATGATGTGCATGCTTTTCCAATTCTTCGATCCCATGCATCATTGCTTCACTTTCAATGACTATCACGTGGTGCCAACACTAGAAGAATTCTCTCTGCTATTAGGAGTTTCTGTTCTTGATCAAGCATCGTTCACCGGTTTAGAAGGGATTCTGAAACCAGAAGTCATGGATGAAGCCTTGCATCTGAAGAGAGTCGACGTTATAGTAAATTGGGAGACAAGATGCGGAGTTAAAGGGTTCCTATCCAAGTTCTTATTGGAGAAGGCTCGTTCATTCCGGGAGGATATGGATTTTCAAGCCTTTGAAGACATCCTGGCCCTTCTCATCTATGGTTTGGTTCTATTTCCCAACCTGGACCAATTCATAGATATGAATTCCATCAAAGTCTTTCTCTCTTGTAATCCTATACCTAACTTGCTGGGAGACATTTTACATTGTTTCCATACCCTCACCATGAAGAAAAGAGGTACTCTCTTGTGTTATATTCCCCTACTTGCCAAGTGGTTTACTTCGCACTTAGCTCGATCAACATTGAATAACGAGCAAAATTTGACATGGTCTCAAAGGATGATGTCCCTCACCCACTCTGATATTCATTAGTGTTAGAGATCCTTGGAGGATACTTCTATCATTGACCGTTGTGGGGAATCCCCTAATGTCCCTATGCTTAGCATTAGGGGAGGTATCACTTACAACCCTTGCTTAGCTTTACGATAGTTTGGGTATGCCCGAAGAGATGGTCCTAATGATATGATCATCCAAGGAGTGGTGTTCAATTACGAGAGAGACAATCAAGGCTACCATCAAAGGTTTGTGCGAGCTTGGATGATGGTAAATAAAGAAGATAGTGAGACACTAGGACGCAAGAAATATATTCCCCTTGAACCTTACCTTATATGGGTACGAGCTCGTGCTTAGAAGCTCGTAATGCCTTACCCCTCTATCCTACCAGTTATCATAGAGCCGGTGGCTGAAGCAGATGTCTCGTACACTGTCCTCTATCCCGACATGCCTACTTATCTTAAAGACTTACAAAAGGGTTGGATTCAGTTAAAGGAAGAACGAGATACTTTCGAAGCTCAATTCTATGATAGAGAGAAAAGGGTTTTGGAGCTTACAAAGCAACTACATGAATAACAGAGCTTGAACGCCTACCTTGCACCAAAGAGGATGTGTTCGACCTTTTTATCTTAGAGATTTCATTTTGTAAAGCCCAAGAGGCACGTTGTAACCATTTTGAACTAATTAATGAAAATTGACGTTTGTTCATTCTTTGTCTAGACAAATTTAAATTTCATAAATCCTTGAAATCATTTGCACGCACATATTACATACATCATAACATAACAGGTTTTCCACGATAAGTTTCCTTATCTTTCTGTTGTTTATTTCAGCAAGATGGATATCGAGAAAACAGTGAAAGACCTGCAAGCACAAAACTCCCAGTTTCAAGAGACTCTACTGACCCTGGCCAATGGGAAACAAGAGTTAATGACGCTGCTGGCATCCAAAAAGAAACCAAAAAGGAAAGCCTTAGTCAACATGGGTAGAAGATTCAGATAGTCGGTCCGATAGATGCCAATAGCTGAAGACTCGTCTGAGGAATACGAAAATCAAATTGGAGAAGCAAGGAGTACCCAGGTTGTGTGTATTGTGTCTGAAAATGAAGACTATTTTGAGAAGCAGTATCCTCCTGCCGATGTTAAGTACAAGCAGCCAGAGGATAGATTGAAGGCCGTTGAGATTCAAGTCAACCCTAGTTTAGATTTCGACGATTTTGGGTTTAATATTTGGGGTTGTCATTCCCCACAAATTCAAGATACCATTATTCGTTAAATATGATGGGGTTTCCTGCCCAAAGCTTCACCTGAAGTCTTATGTGTGAAAAATACAACCGCACACCGTTGACAAGAAACTATGGATTCACTTCTTTCAAGAAAGCTTGTATGGGATTCAGTTAGAGTGGTTTTACCAATTGGAGGGTTCCTGTATCCATACATTGGAAGATTTGGCCATCGCTTTCTATCACCAATACCAGTACAATGCCGACCTGGCGCCAACAAGAGTTCAACTGCAAGACATGACAATGGGTAAAAACGAAGGGTTCAAAGAGTACGCCCAAAAGTGGAGGGACCTTGCCAGTAGGGTTCAACCGCCATTAAGTGATAGGGAACACATTGATATGTTTATGGGCACCTTACTGGTCCATTTTCAACTTATTGGTTGGTTGTTCTTCATTCGGTTTCACTAAGCTGATCTTAACCGATGAAAGAGTTGAAAGGTGGTATCAAGAGCGGGAAAATCCCCATAGCATCTGCTTCCACCTCCAATCCCGTAAAAAAAACCCTTCATCGAGAAGAAAGAAACTAATTATGTGTATGGGGCAAGGGCCCGTACCAAGAAGGATGACCATCCGTCCGTTAAAGCTGTTCAAATTTCCAACCCAACTCCTGTTCAAAGACAAGCTTCCAATCATCAACGATTTGAGACTCCACGAAGACAATACACAAGGATAGGCATATCATTATCCCAAGCCTTACAACACCTATTAAAGGCTAATTTGGTGACATTATGCGATCCTCCGGCCAATCCAGATACTTCCTCACCTAAATACAATTCGAATACTAAGTGTGCATATCACTCGAATAGTCCCGGGCATGAGACCGACCAATGTTGTGCACTGTAGAATAAAATTCAAGACTTAATAGAGAACAAGACTATCGAATTTGATTTGCCTCCAATTCCCAATGTGATAACGGCACCAATTCCAAACCACAGCAAGGGTGTCAATGTTTTTGAAGACACCATTTTTGTTTCCTCTGTCGAAGACTTGATTACTCTATTAACCACTATCAAAAAGAATCTGCTGAAAGACGGGGTTTTTCCTAGCTGTTTGAAGGACTGTGATTGATGCGCCAAACAACTCAATGGATGCAAATGGCTATAGGAAGGCATTCAACACCTGTTGAATAGCCATGAGATCTTATTTGATAAGACTCCTCCCACCAAAAGTTTGACCAATAAGATTGAAGACCTCTCCATCATAACAATTTCAAATAAGCCTCTTAGGATCTCCTCCAAGGGTCCTATCAGGATTTCAAATGAAACTACTATTTCTCCTCTGATAATTACCGCCCGGGCCAATTTCGTACTCTTCCAACAGAGAAGTACCATGGAACTATGGCGCTGAGGTGTTTTACCATGGAATAAAGCAAGATGCTTGGATTGAAGAAAGCAAAGCTGATGACATTGGTAACATTACTGGCCCTATTAAGGTGACCAGAACTGGAAGAATCTTTTCACCCAACATCTCACCATCAACTGCTACAAAGGCATCTGTCCGCATCACCACTACTAAGCCTAGTGCTGACACAAGGGGAAAGGAGAAAGTAGTTGAGCCTGTTGAGACAGAGACGCCCGCAAAAGATGTTGCTGCTGAGGAACCTTCCGCTCGAGAAAAGGATGAGATCTTGAAAATTATAAAGAGGAGTGATTTCAATATAGTGGAACAGCTGGGGCAAACCCCTTCCAAGATTTCCATGTTATCATTGCTACTTTTCTTTGATGTTCATGCCCGAGCATTGATCAAATTCTTGAAGAAAGCTCATGTCTCTCATGAGACCACAACTGACCAATTTGAAAATTGTGTGGCAAGCTTGACGACCGATAATGGTTTGGGGTTTTCGGATGCTGATCTGACAGCACTTGGAAGAAACCATAATAAAGCTTTGCATGTTTCTATCGAATGTAAGGGGACTACCCTGGCACATGTTCTGGTTGACACTGGATCTTCCTTAAATGTGTTACCCAAGGGCGCTTTGGACCAGTTAGACTGCGAAGGACTGGTATTGAAGCCGAGTTATATTATTGTGAGGGCTTTCGATGGGTCCAAAAGGATGGTTCATGGAGAGGTGGATCTCCCGATCAAGGTGGGATCACAGATTTTCAACTCTACTTTCTACATCATTAATATCCGTCCTGCTTACTCCTGTTTGCTGGGTCGCCCTTGGATCCACGGAGCAAGGGCAATAACGTCAACCCTTCATCAAAAGCTCAAGTACCCGGTCAAGGGAAGGATCGTCACTATTTATGGTGAGGAGGAGTTCATGGTAATCCACCTCAATTCTTTCCAATATGTGGAGAGGGATGGCGAATTTATAGAAACCCTGTGTCAAGCTTTCGAAGTTGTTTTACCTACGGTTGTTGCTGCGAAAATCTCCTTCGACCTGCCCAAAGTTGATAGATTGGTGTCAAGGATGGCTTCATTTAAAGATGCTCGTGCCGCAGTCGAAGAAGGAAGTTGTGATACTTGGGGGCAACTCCCTGAGATCCCATTCAAAGCAGACAGATGTGGTTTGGGTTTCACTATCAAGGCTCAGAGAGAAGTAAGGCACACTCGTGCAGGGAAGCCCCCTCTCCATATTAGAAATCATGAAGTAAACACTGTAGAGAATTCTGATCATGAGTGTGCATTTGAAGAATGGGTATACCCTACTACAACAAAGCTCAACAATTGGCACACAAGGGACTTCGTTCCCGTCTCCTTCATTGAGGAGTAATTACTTGTTTATTACTTTCTATCAATTCAAGAACCTTTTGTATGTAATATTAAACAATCAATTTTAAGCCATATGCCTGGCCCGGGGCACTATGGTCCATTTGTCAAGGGTTTTACTTATGTTCATGTTATCATATGATCATTCAATACAAATCATTGTACTTTTGCATTCAAATCTTTGTGCTCATTGTCTTTCTTTTTCTTCAAATGTGTTTTTCAAAATAGCCATGTATCTTACATGCACACACACACACTCTTGCAGGTCCTCGTCCACTTCGGATCTCATTGCCAATGACATTACTTTTGCCGACTATGATTTCGAACATCCAATTAATCAAGCTGAAGACGAAGGCGAGGAAGATTCTGAAATACCGGGAGAACTACCCAGACTTCTATTGCAAGAGGAAAAAGCTATTCAACCGCATGAAGAGTCAATTGAAGTTAGCAATCTAGGTACCGAGACAAACAAGAAAGAAGTCAAGATCTGCGTTAACCTAAAAAGTAGTGTCAAAAGCAGATTGGTTCAGATGTTACATGACTATGTGGAAGTGTTTGCTTGGTCGTATGAAGATATGCCAGGGTTGGATACCGACATTGTAGTTCATCGTCTGCCAACAAAGAAAGATTGTCCTCCTGTCAAACAAAAAGTTTGTCGCATGAGTCCTAACATGTCTGAAAAGATAAAAGCTAAAGTGTGTAGCAACTGGTTTTTAAATCGAGAGTCGCCACTATTAGTTTTTATCCTAGGGAAGGGAACATAACAGAAAACCCTAATTCACAGACAGATATTCTAGGTTTCGGACTCAATTAGACGAAAGGAAGGTGTTAGGCACCTTTCATCTATGTTGTTCACAAGGATATTAGACTCTAGGTTTAGGTTTGGGGTAAACTGAATTTTAAGTTTTAATTAAAAAGAGGGTTTAAATTTTTTATAGGGGAACTCCCTACGATTTGTGATCGTATGCCTATGTATCCTCTTATGAGGAATCAGAGTCTTAATTCGTAGTTCGTATGGGTTGGTGTTTTTTAGGGGTTTGCAAACATATTTTGAATCACTTCATATTCGGTCGGGAGTAGTGATTGTGGAGATTTGACTGAGTGCGTAATAAGCCAAAACTAGTTTGAACCCTTTTGCAAAAAGACATTTAATTAGTTTAGTTTATTACGAAAGTAGTTTGTTGTTTGTTGAGTGTTTCTTTAATTGTATTAATTGCGAAGATCTCTTGATTAATACATGATAAAAATATTTAATGCAAATATGTATAAAAATATGTTCATGAGTTTTTTTAAATAAACATAATTTATTTATGATAATAGGTAATATTTACATATAATAAATAATAATACTATATATAAAAATTATTATTAATACTAATAATAATAATTACACCTAATAAAAAAAATAATAACTAAAAAAAATATAATAATATAACATAATAATAATATGAAAATAATAATTATATAGAAAATATAAAGAAAATGATTAAGAATAATTATTATTGTAAATAACAAAAATATATAAATTAAAAAAAAAATAAAAAACTAATTTGGTTAAACTACAGGGAGGTGCGTTTTTCTACTGACAAGTAAAAAGGAGGGGTGTTGTTAGAACATAGGGCCAAGACCATCACAAGTCCAGGCAGGGGGAGGTGTATGTTGTTGTTGTGTTTAGTAAACAGAGGAACGAGGGGTGCTAATAACAGTGGGATTAATCCCATTACGAATTTTTGAAGGGTCAGGTTGATTTTGTGTGGCGCGGAGTATGGGAATATGATGGATTTGGCCTCACAACCGTCCACCAATGATCATGTGGATGGGATTTTAAGGCACATGTTAGTTACAGTGGGCACGCGTATACTGAATAACATCAGGAATAACAAGTTTTGTTTTTGCGTTTTTACAATTTTTATTTTCATTTAATTTGTTCCTCTCTCTCTTGAAGCTATCGGCAGAAAACACAGCCGCCACTGAACTTTATTTATCCCGAAGGAAAGGGAAATATCGATAAAACCACAAGGGAATGGACAAGATGGTCTTGCGGCCAAGAGAAAGGGTAAGGGAGTCGGTTATGCGAGGGGAAGGTATTATCACCCCTCACATCTGTTGTACTCAACAGGATCCATTTTATTTGCTTGTCTTAAAGGGTGTGTTTATCTACAACTATGCTTGCTTAAAGGGAAATGAATGGTTTTTATTATTGCTTTCATGAGGGTTTCGCGACCCTTTTCCTACGTGTCCAATGAAGGAATCAGAACACCGTAGTTCCTCTAGAAAATGGTTGGTTTGTTTGTGTTTTTAGTGGGCTATGTTAACGCACACATTCTAGCAATAGGCACGGCCGGTATCGCGGTAGAACGAAGATAACATGCCCTTTTAGGGGAAGCTTTGATTGGTTGAGTGTTTTGAGAGTTTTAAAATAAATTCAAGTAATGATTAAAGGTGTTTTCGGATTTTTTTGATTTGATTTTTTTTTAATGTTGAGTTTTAATTACAAAGGGAAAAAAGTTAAGAGGGAGACTAAAACCTAATTGTTTGTTATATACAAGCGAGCTAAAAGTCTACTTTAACATAACACGATCGAAATAGGATTTAATCGCCTCATGGAGCTACCTAAGGAAGTATAGTATCAAAGTTGAAAGAATAAAGAAAACTTAAATTCTAAATATTTATGATATTTTAATATTATTTTTTTATCATCTCGTCATGTGAAACAAGTAATAACATGAAAAGAAATCACACCCAAACAATTGATTAAGACAAAAGCGAAACAAACATTAAAAGACATTAAGGGAACAATGGGGCGTGGTATTAGATTAGGGGTGTAGTGAGCAAGGGCGCTAGGCCCATTCAATCTGAGTCCATGGGCAATTTGTTTATTTTTAGGTTGCAGGTGTGCCAAAAAAAGATGGTACTGGGCTTACGCTAAGGAAGTGGATCGGTTCGTGTGGCCTTAGGCCCATCCAAAAAGTGTTAGAAAGAGGGAAGAAACCCTAACAGCCGCCGCTGGCATTTGGGAAAAAAAAACACTCCACTAATTCTTTCTAATCGCTATCCTCTTGAATCATCTTTCTCAATCCTTTGCAGATCTCCAAGCTCTGAATCTAACAACACCATCAGATTAACTCCCTCCAACATCTGTTACTCTCTCGATCGGTTTACATATACTTTATGTTCCCCCATCATGGCTTGGCATCAGACGAGGACGTCGCCACTACCGATCGCTATGTCCTCTTCAGTCGCATGCTTCTTCTCTCTTAATCGCTCTGTTTTGGTCTACTCTCTTAAATTGGTGAGCTTCTTTCCCTATTGCCCAAACATCCTACCCATAACAATTTCTCATAAACCCTAAGCCATGAGGTAAATTCAACTGAAAAAACCTATAACGAGCGATCGGTCTCGATCGAAAGGTGAAATATTGGTGGGAATGTCTACCGGCGACGACAATAATGAGGTGTATTTCACACTTCTTTTCTTTTACGATTCAGCTAAGACAAACGGACCAAACACGCAGAGAACATAACGAAAGAGATTAAAGGTTGTTACTTACCAGGTACGAGTCTGGTGCTTAGGTATGTGCCTCTAAATCTTCTCATACTTCTATTCCATTATTCGTCCCATTTTTCTTCTCATTTCCTATATTCTTGTTGTTGCTTATAGGACGAAGATGGTGACAGGGTCGTTGTTGTTGCAGTACCTTTGCGATGTCACAAAGTTATTGGTCAATGTCGATACTGGCGCTATAAGATACTATCGCAGATTTGTGAAGAGTAATGAGTGGAGTTTAAAGGCTTGCTTGGTAGTTTGAAGTTGTCACGAATTACTGTGTGTTGGTACTTCGGCCCCGTTGTTCTTCAGGTATGGTTCTGTTACATTCACACTTTTACATCTGCTTCTGGAATGGTGATTATTGAATGATTCTGATTTAGGTCACAAATACGTTAGGCTGAGGAATTTCAACAGGAGTAGGTGAGTTTGAAGCTGAGGTTAAAAATATGGAGGGCTAAAGGATGAAAATTTGAATGATTTCTTGGTTGGATAATGATGGAGTAAGGGTTGAGACTACAGGTTAGTGTGAAGGATCAGGAAGAAGGTTTTTTACATTTTCTGAGAGGGATCTCTCGGTTTTTTTATGTTGGTTGTGTTCCCTTTGTTTGTTTTCTGGCTAGATGATTCTTGTGTGTTTTTTTGCTGGCTATCTTTCTTTCACAACCGTCTCCCCTGCCCCTCCAATGAAACAGTGGCTTTTATAGTGAAACGAGGATAGCAATTGGAGGGAAGGATTATATGATTAAAAAATAACTGGTTTGTTGACCTTGTAACCTTTAGGATGCAGGTTTTTGGTATGCCCATTTTGGTGCAAATTTGGCCTGTGTTATTTTGGTGTTTATATACAGGCTGGACAGAATTATGCAGACTGTTTTGCAGGGTATGCAGCAGGTTTTTGGTGTGTTGTGGACTTTTTTAACAGGTTTTTTGGACTATTTTTGGTGGTTCATAACAAATCCAAACCCTACTCTTTTCTCTTTATATCTCTATGATATAAAGCTAATATGCTTTTTATAATTTTCTGAAGGGTTAGCATTTTAGGAAAATGATGAGGCATATGGTTTTGTGAGCCATGACTAGCTTGCTATATTATTTGTTTTGTTTGATGTTGTTGCCTGTTCTGTTGTTTTAATACTATTTATTGTTTTGTTGTTCCATGTTGCTTAGCTGCCTTGCTTTTGCTGTCTTGTTGGTTTTTTGTTGCAGCCTTGGTTTTGTATTTCTGGCTGCCTACTGTTCGCAGTTTTGACATTTCCTCTGTTAGACAATTTGTTGTTTTTGTGATTTGCTGCGATGCTGTTATTTTCCTTTTTGTGGTGCAGATTTGCTTTCTTGTTTTTGTGCAGCAGTTGTTTGCATTTGCTGCCTTGCTGGTTGGCAATTTTTCTTTTCTCCCTTTTTGTGAACCAAAGAGGACAAATTTTTGTGATTTGCAATTTGGGAGAAAATAAACCATGATTAAAAAATAAATCCCTTTTTAACTAATTCCAAATGCAAACCCTCATGATGAGCATTTTCTTTTAACAAATAATTGTTTGGAAATTTTCATATGTTAATTGCTTGCTAATTTTTCCTTTTCTTTGTTTCATGAGCACGAGTATTGGATGGCAAGCGGGGTTGTAAGATGAAAAGGCCGAGGCTAGCAAAGAACGTGGATGATTTTCTTGAAGAGGAAGCAACAAAAATTGAAGAAGAAACATTTAATTCCTTTTTGCTTTGTAAACAACGATTATAACTTGTGATTTCTCATTCATAACATGCTTTGTAACTTCTCCCAAAATGTAATGCACAAACTTAAATGAATTTTATCAATGATGAACCTTGTTGTGTGGAAATTGAATAACTCTTGAATCTTGTTTGAATTTCGAAATTCTCCCTTGAATAATTTGAATGCACACTTTGACCTTGTAACTTAAACTTCAATAAATCGCGAACAATTGTTGTAACTTGTATTTCCAACAATCATGCGCCTTATCTTCCAGACTCCAATCAAACTCTTGCACAAAGTAAATGCTTAAGAATTTAATTCCCTTTGGTTAATTCGAACCCAAAACAACGATCACTCAAACCTTAATCTTCATATCACGCCTGAACCAAACTTGCACTCTTAAACAGAACTTTAACTTTGAGACTCACATCACAAGTAACTTGTAACTTAAGCAACCAAAACATGTATTGACGGTCATGAACCCCAAGCTTATTTCTTGTGCCCTAACTCCACAGTTGTTAACTTATACTTCAAACCCTCGAATCAGTGACTTGGAGACTTTTAAGAAGAAAGCTTGAAATGAGAGGAGAGGAACTCCCTGAACTCTGAGCCATCTTTGAGGCAGGCGAAAGAAACATCTCTACAGAAAATAAGGATCCAAAAACCCTAGCATCTTGGCCAACAAATATGGAAATAAACCCTAATCCAGGCTTTGATAAATTCGAGCAAGAATCAACCTTGAAATGTGATAACAAAATTCATTCCACGATCCACTAATCGAGAACCAGAAGAATTTCCCTTTCACCTGATAAGAGAACTTCAAAACAAAATTAGACATAAAGAGGGCGCAACCCTAATACCTCAAACCAAAGTGCCTGATTCCATGAGATGCGGGATATGTAAATGAATGAGTAAAAAATGGTGCAAATGGGATGCAAAGTTCAAATCCAGACAAAAGTAAAAAAGATAGGACAAATTTGGGGTACGACAGCTGCCCCTATTTAATCTTCTTAAACCTGATTGTGAGATTGGCGTCAGCCTTTCGAAAGTTCAAGGTGGAAGATGATTAAATACCAGGACCCGAAATTTTCCCTGGAGAGATGGTGTGGGTGTCATTTATTGGTGTGAATGTCTGCTTGGGAAGGAAAAACTGGTCTCCTGGTGGACTGGTCATGATGGATAAACATGGTTGAGCAATGGTATCTCATATTGAGGTAACGGTGCCAATACAAGGTTCTTGAGAGAGTGGGCGGTAAAGTGACTGAAAGGATATGGTCGACAATGTCGCGGTGACTGAAAGTAGGATTTATAAGAAACTTAAAGATAACACGAGGGTAAAGCTTGCGGAAGACTTACAACCCTAAAAGATAATATGAGGGTAAGACCTACGAACGAACCACAACTCTAAGAGAGATATAGCGAAGGTAGGATCTACAGATGATCTTCGACCTTAAAAACAAGATGAGGAGAGGTTAAAGCGAAGGTAAGATCTACGGAAGATCTACGACCCTGAAAATATAATGTGATGGTAAGATCTACGGACGATCTACGACCCTAAAAATATAACGCGATGGTAAGATCTACGGACGATCTACGACCCTAAAAACAAGATGAGGAGAGGGTAAAGTCTACGGACGACCTACGACCCTAAGAGAGATAAAGTGAAGGTAAGATCTATGGACGATCTACGGCCCTAAAAATATAACGCGATGGTAAGATCTGCGGACAGTCTACGACCCTAAAAATATAACGCGATGGTAAGATCTACGGACGATCTATGACCCTAAAATGCGAAGGTAAGATCTACAGATGATCTACGACCTTGAGAGAGATAAAATGAAGGTAAGATCTACAGACGAACTACAACCTTAGGAAAAGATAACATGAGTATTGAGAGTTGGGGAGAATGACGTACTAACACCATGCTTTATTTTAGTTGGTAGTGTAATGACAGATGTTAACTGGGAATTATGAGGATGATATTATTTGTGAGGATGTTTTGTTGATTTGGGATTGATTTGGGATTGATCTGGCTCATGCTTCATATGCATTTGAAGTGTGACATGATGATCCATGGATATGCTATGCGTTCGAGGATGTAATGCAATATGTCACGATGATTATTGTATGCAAAGTGCCAAAAGCTCATTGGGATCTGTTGCTCGTCATCTTGAGGTACTAATATAGACTGGTCCTTGAAATTTGAGAGAAAATGGTTAGCCTTGTCGAGTTCACTGGGGGATTAAATCTTGCTGAGGAGAAATGACTTGATCTGAATTCCTTCATGTGTTGGACTTTTTGTGAATAACTGAAAAGAGACGTGGATCTCAACCAATGCCCCAAATCTCTCCGTGTGGGAGAATCGGGCGCTCGGTCGATTGTAAGGAGGCGACGAGGATGAAATCTTGGTCAAGGCGACCGTTATGACTTGCTACCTGCACAGAAGAGCGAACACTTGAACGCCACAACATTCCCTTGGGATACCTTCCTATCCACGTAATGTAGTATTTCACATCTATGCTTGTGAGTATTATTGACTTATTGTTTTCAACGCAATGCTTAACAAAGAATTTAAATCACGATTCGCATATGAAAAATAAATTAAAGAACATAACAAAGATTTTTTAATGGAAGGGCAAATTTTTATTAATGAGTTTGGCCCGTGAATGGGCACTCATTCATAGAAACAACTCCTAAATGAGGAAGTTGCGGAGAAGAAAAGAAACACAATGAGTAAAATGGCAATAAGAAAATCTCAAACTTCCATTAAAACTGATATTGCTATAGTTCTCGTATCCTGGGTCGTCCTAGTACCGTGTGTGATCGGTGGGAATAGAACTGACTGTTTTTGGAATGTTGGTTCGCGTTTGCGTTTGTTTTTGCAAAATGTCGCGGTAAGCAAGAGTCGCCACCATCTTTTATTTTATCTAACAAGGAAAGGACAAAAGCACAGAAAAATTCCTTTTTGAGATATTTCTCGGGTTCGGGAGGTAGATTATAGAAAGGGAAGGTGTTAGCACCCTTTCTATCCGTGGTTATCCACGGGCTCTTAGGTACTTGCTCACTATGTTTTCAAAAGTTTGCTTTTCTTTGTGTTTGTGGGTTTGAAAAGAGTTTTTATTTTGAAAGGGGTGTAAGTGCGAAAAGTTTGTTTTGTTTTTAAAAGGAGCAAGTAATTAAGAACATCTACCTACTCAAAAAGGAGTTAAACTGTGCAAATGTCCTTTAGACAATGCTATCCCACTATGGATGAGTAGGTAGCACCGTCGTTGGAGTTTTCGGGTTAATTCGATTAAGGGACGTGTGGTCACTAAAGCAATGTTAGGATGCCTTAGCGGTAACCCTAATGTCTTAGATCATTTTATCCGAGGCAACCGTTTCGAGGCAACTTATGATCTTTGGACAAGAGGGCGACCTCTAAAACTTCCTATACTCAATGACCACGTTCGAGGCAACCAAGTGAGGCGTACCCTAAGAGTGGCGTGTGCGAGTGTGTCAATTTTCAGTTTATATTATCTTTACATGTCATGGTGAGCTACTGTTGATTTTAGGTTAAGATAGATCTTGTCATGCATAGCCTATTATTCAAACATCTAACAGTTAATAGTTGCGGAATATAAATTGCGGAAAATAAATCTAAGCTATTACAAGGCGTCGGGTATTTACATCGCCAAAAACAAACCCTTAAAATTAAATTACGGAAAGTAAACAAAAGCGGTAAATAAAATCCTAAGTTAAAAATTATTACATCCTCGGAGCAATTATAATTATATGGATCAAAGATAATTCGCGCGATAAAATTTGAATCGGAATGTCCTTTAGGGTTTTGACCCTTTTTATTCAATAAAGTATACTTTTGTTATTTTTTGAATTAAAAAAAGACTAATCTAAATTAATAATTGAATTAATTAATAAAAAGAAAATATTTTTTTTGGTTTTTATTATTTAAGGAAATAAAATTAGAAGGTAAAAATATATCAAAACCCTAATTCTAAATCATTTTTTTATATATTGCAAAAATGTTATTATTAAACTATTTAAACTAAATAAATTAATTGATTGTTTATTTACAAAAATAAATAATAAAATTAATAATGAAAATAATATTTTTTATGGTTTATGATTCTATGAAAAAAGTTAGTTTGTTAATTAATTGATTAAGATAATAATAATAATAAACTAAAAATAGGGAAATAATGAAAAGAAATTTAAAATAGAACAAACTCAAAAAGGGGGGTGTGGGCCTGAAGAGGTTGTACGATCAGCAATTTTGGCCCAATTTCATCCCAGCTTGTTGGACTTTTTGGATCCATTACGTGCTTGTTGACCAAGGAGTATGGTGATCCTTCATTCACGACCACTGGATCTAGGTTTGGAGCCATCTAGCGCATTGAGGTTTGAGGTGTATGGTGGACCTCCCTTTGAAAACTGCACATGAATACCTGAAGACAAAATACAACAAGGTTTTGGGGGACCTGGGATTCTAACCCAAGTCCCATTGGACAATTCAACTAGCGCGCTACCAACCCAACTGACCTGCATAGTTGTTATTGGAATAAGACACAAATAATATATTCAAAACCATCAATTATTCCCTGCAAAAAATAAAAACGCGCTAATTATTCAAATGGGCCAATGGACGCTAGCCATATTATCGTCCCTGTCAATGCGTCCCTGGTTATTTACCTGCGGATTTTTATCTGCAGGAAGTTTCGTAGGGTCTTTCAAAAATCTCTCTCAGGCCCTAAAAATGAAATCCAAGAGTACCAACGTACTCGTCTCACTCCCCTGAACTCATCCATGGACATTATTGGCCTTAATTTAACTTGCACAAAGAACGCCCAAAAACAAGAACAAGAACCCTAGGTTCTGTATATAGGGCTATAAGCCATAAAAATAAAATCAAATATTACAGAAACGTTGGAAAT
This sequence comes from Vicia faba, assembly GCA_948472305.1. Classification (NCBI taxonomy): domain Eukaryota; kingdom Viridiplantae; phylum Streptophyta; class Magnoliopsida; order Fabales; family Fabaceae; genus Vicia; species Vicia faba. The sequence continues at coordinate 320,297,330 of OX451736.1, read as the reverse complement.
TGAATGGTGAGTATGAATGCACAAGAAAATTGGCAAAAGGCGCAAGAATGATGAGTTGCGTTTTCATGTTAAGAGGCGTTTTCAAGAACACTTACAGCGCGATTTAGGCAATGAAAAGGTTCCTTTTGATTGGTATAGCTCCACTGGATGTCAAGGAAGAGAACTACGTTTTGCTTTTGGTCTGAATTGGTCTCCAAGGTTGTTTTTGATCTCTCACTTTTTAAGCTTTTTTACAAAATTGGTGTGGCCGTTTCTGCAAGGTTCTATGTGTATTCTAGGTTTGTGAGGCTTGCTTGCATATAATGAAATGATTCTAGGTCAAAATATGGGCAAATATCCATGTGCATTGAAGAATTAGGATTTGATCTTGATCACCATAACCATGTTTCCAAATATAGGCAAGATCTGATTTTTTTTGTGCACAAAAAGCCAAGATACGAGTTTGATTAGGTGTTATATGATATATGCAAGCTGTACAAATCACAAAGATACCATTTCATTAATTTTTGGATTTTATTTGAATTAATATAGATTTAAAATGAATTAAATCAATAAAAATTAAATAAAATAGAAAAATAAATGTTTGGTCATGAAATTAAAGATGGGACACGTGTGTGGCATGACAAGACCAAATCAAGTGGAAAACAGTGGGCCCTTTTGTCAAAAATTGGAGTTTTGAGGATAGTTGACTTTTTGCAATTTTGGAAAAATTCCCAACTTCAACAATGCATAACTTCTTCAATTTTGAACTTTTGGAGGTGTTCTTGGACGTTTTAGAAACCTTGAGATGTCTTCTAATCAACCTTTTTGGTGTCAGCTCATTTTGATATTCCATGCTCAAGTTATAAGCTTTGGAAAAAAGGTGTTTTTGTTGACTTTCAAAAATGACCTATAATGTCCAAATTTGTAACTTTTTGTGAGAGCATTTCTTGATCTTGGGGTGTGAAGATGAATTGTAGGAAATTGCATCCTCTTCAAAATTCGCTTTGTATGGGTCATTTCTCATAAAGTATGAGAAAGTTATGCTTGGTCAAAGTTAAGTTAACTTTTCCTGCAAAACCCTAATTTAGCAACTTTTGAATCTTGATGAATCTTGAGCAATCCTTGATGAATTATGATCAACCCTTGATCAAATGATGAATTAACCTTCAAAATGAGAATTTTGACAAAAAATCTTGAGTTTTGACTGTATTTGGGACGCAGTTGACTTTTGCCCTAGCATAGTCGACTTTTGGGTCTCTTGAGCAATTTACTGACCAAACTTCCTCGGCAAGGCTTGAAATTTGACATGGATGAACTTAAGAACATATTAGGTCATTGGGGGACACTTGAGGCCATTTGGATGTAAGGACCTTGATGCAAAACAAAACCCTAATTTTGACTTGACTGCTTTAGGAGGTGATTTGTCTGTCCAACCCTTGAGCCAACTTAAGCAATTTGAAGATTATTCTTGGCAAATCTTGAGGAATATGGGAGGGAAAATTTTGGGGTACAACAGTTGCCCCTGTTCAATTTTCTTAAACCTGAGGATATAGATTGGCTTTTGAGCCTTTCGTGATCCGAAGGTGGAAGATAAGTGAACACTAGAGTGCCCAAAAATTTGCACTCGCATGGTGTAGTATCAATATTGTGATGTCGGGAATGGGCTTAAAGATTCCATTTGGAGATTGTTGGTAGGAGGATGGGCTTACAGATGCCATCTGCAGGAGTGTCGATCGCATAAGAGATTCCTTATCGAGAACTTGCATACCTGTTGTTGTAAAAGATTCCACTGGGGAAGCCTCACCTTTGTTGAGATTTAGGAACTTGCTTGTACTTCAACTGAAAGAATGCTTCAGCTGAGTTTTAAGAACCTGTTCATAATTCAATTGGGGGGGAATATCTTCATCAAGATCTAGGAACTGTCTCGTGCTCAATGGGAGTATACCGTTGAGGTTATAAAACTTATTCACACTGTGACGGAGGAAAACATCAAGATCTAGGAACTGACTCGTGCTCACCGGGAGTATACCATTGAGGTTATAGTACTCGTCCACACTATGACGTAGGGAAGCATCTTCATCAAGATCTAGGAACTGTCTCGTGCTCACTGGGAGTATACCGTTGAGGTTATAGAACTTGTCCACACTATGACGGAGGAAAACATCAAGATCTAGGAACTGACTCGTGCTCACCGGGAGTATACCGTTGAGGTTATAGTACTCGTCCACACTATGACATATGGAAGCATCTTCATCAAGATCTAGGAACTGTCTCGTGCTCACCGGGAGTATACCGGTGAGGTTATAGAACTTGTCCAGACTATGACGGAGGAAAACATCAAGATCTAGGAACTGACTCGTGCTCACCAGAGTATACCGTTGAGGTTATAGTACTCGTCCACACTATGATGTAGGGAAGCATCTTCATCAAGATCTAGGAACTGTCTCGTGCTCACCGGGAGTATACCGTTGAGGTTATAGAACTTGTCCACACTATGACGGAGGAAAACATCAAGATCTAGGAATGACTCGTGCTCAATGGAGTATACCGTTGAGGTTATAGTACTCGTCCACACTATGACGTAGGGAAGCATCTTCATCAAGATCTAGGAACTGTCTCGTGCTCACCGGGAGTATACCGTTGAGGTTATAGAACTTGTCCATACTGTGATGGAGGAAAACATCAAGATCTAGGAACTGACTCGTGCTCACCGGGAGTATACCGTTGAGGTTATAGTACTCGTCCACACTATGACGTAGGGAAGCATCTTCATCAAGATCTAAGAACTATCTCGTGCCCACCGGGAGTATACCATTGAGGTTATAGAACTCGTCCACACTATGACGGAGGAAAACATCAAGATCTAGGAACTGACTCGTGCTCACCGGGAGTATACCGTTGAGGTTATAGTACTCGTCCACACTATGACGTAGAGAAACGGTCGAGATTGAGAACCTTATCTGAAATTCAATCGAGGATAATTCATTGAGATTTAAGAACCGGTCAGGTCTTCGACATAGCTGGTGACTTAACTGCATCTTTCCTGAAAGGTAAAAGTCTGTCGTATGCAATGCATGATATGGATCAGGCAATGATGTTCTCAAAATAAATGAGATTGTATTTGTATGATGCGTATATGCATGTATCATGATGTATGGAAATGTGATGTTTTAGCTGAGGAAAATAAATCCCGGAGCTGCTGGAGAATAGAGTAGAGTTCTTCGTTTCCGCTGGGGATGATGAACGAAGATAATTGTGAAAAGAAGCCTGCTGGAGAGAAGAACTCCGTTGGAGGAATAAACTGATGAAGAGATTACTCCGAGGGGACTACTCTGTGGGGGAGAGATGTTCTGCTGAATATTTTACCGATAACATCGTTAGGGATTCTGTTGATAAGCTCTGTTGGGGATTTTAATGATGAACTCCGCTGGGGATAGAAAGAACTTCGCTGGGGATGATCCTTCAGTTGCAACTTGCTGAGGATAACCCAGTTAGACTCTTGCGAGGATAACCTTATGAATTTGGCTGGGGAGAGTTATTTGCGCTCTGCAGGGGATAAGCTTCCATAATCTACTCGGGAAGATGATTCAACTCTGGCGGGGAAGCCTTTAGACTGCACTGGGGAAATGACTCCACTAGGGTATCTTGTATTCCACCGGGGAACATTCTTATATTCTGTTGAGGAATATTAAGACTGTCGGGGATGCTCTTATACTTGTTGGGGAATGTCTTTATACTCTGCTGAGGAATATTAAGACCTTCTGGGGATACCCAACCTTTTTAGGGCTGATGGTAGACTAACTCTGCTTGGGGAAAGCATTACTGATTTGTACATAGCTGCAAGTCTCAGTAGGGAGAGCTACCATTACTGTTTTACTCTGTGGGGAGTGATGGTATCTTGGTCATATTCTTCAGTTGAACCTACCTTGGTACCTTGGTGGACCAAGTAACTACACAGTTTGGACATTTCTTATGCCCCTGTTTCTGATATTACCTGTAATTCGTCCTTTGTTTCACATGTAAATATTTATGAGCAGCAATTAATGTCAAATGCATATATCAAAAATGAACATTGGACGTTCTTTGCAAAACAAAACGGATAAAGGAACAACAATTTGAAATTTGTCTGAAAATGAATTTGTATTGATTTTGAAGTTTGGCCTGTAAATAGGCATTTTTGTACAAGAGGCTGACATCCTAGTAAGAGGACACCGCCGAACAAATAGAATTTATACAATTTGTGAAAAGAAAACAAAACAGCTATGTGAATAGTCCCACTGGGTTCCAACTCTGATATTGCCTTTATATCTTCAAGCGTCTCATCACTTTGCTGCTTAGTTGAAGATGAATCTGACTGATTGGTGTCGTCCGAGCCTGATAGTTGATACCGATGTCTGGATGCGAGGTGATCCAATGAGACATAGTATTACGCTTTGATCCCTAACTTTTTCCTGGACCTCTCTTTCGGGTTTTCAGTCCACCAGGATACCCATTTTTGCCCAAGCCGCCTTTTCAGGTTTTCGACTTGCCGGGTGTACATATTTTTTTTCATTTTCATCCCTTATTTTTGCCCGAACCCTTTTGGTTTGTCGGGAAGCCCTTATTTTTTCCTAGGCCAGTCAACCTAGCGGGTTTTTGATTATGCGTAGTATCTTTTTACTATGTCTGCATTGACGGGGTGAGGAAGGTCGTCACCATCCATGGTGGTTAGAATCATAGCTCCTCCTGAGAAAATGTTCTTAACCACAAATGGCCCTTCGTAAGTAGGGGTCCATTTGCCGCTGGGATCACCTGGAGGTAAGATAATGCGCTTGATTACCAGGTCCCCAACTTGATACTCTTGTCGTCTGACTTTCTTGTTAAATGCCTTGATCATCCGTTTTTGGTACGTCTGACCATGACAAATAGCAGTAAGTCTCTTTTCGTCGATTAGATTTAGTTGATCGAGTCGGGTCTGGATCCAGTCATCTTCACTCAAACCTGCATCCTTCATGATCCGAAGCGAGGGTATCTGAACTTCAATAGGCAAGACTTCCTCCATGCCGTAAACCAAGGAATAGGGTGTTGCCCCTGTTGATGTCCGTGCTGAGGTACGGTACCCATGAAGAGCAAATGGTAACATCTTGTGTCAATCTTTGTAGGTCACTGTCATCTTCTACACGATCTTCTTAATGTTCTTATTAGCCGCTTCTACAGCCACATTCATCTTCGGCCGGTAGAGAGAAGAGTTATGATGTTGTATCTTGAATTGCTCGCAGAGCTCAGTGATCATCTTGTTGTTGAGATTGGTACCATTGTCTGTAATGATCCTCTCTGGTACACTGTATCGACAGATCATATTGTGCCGAATGAACCGTGCCACGACGTTCTTGGTTACGGTAGCAAAGGAAGCTGCTTCAACCCACTTGGTAAAGTAATTAATCGCTACCAAGATGAAACGATGCCCGTTGGATGCCGTAGGTCTGATCTCGCCGATCATATCAATGCCCCACATTGCAAAAGGCCAAGGTGTCGTCAAGACGTTCAGAGGAACTAGAGGTATGTGCACCTTATCAGCATAGAGTTGGAACTTGTGACATGTCCGAGAATGCTGATAACAGTCGGTTTCCATTGTGGACCAGTAATATCCTGCCCAAAGGATTTTCTTTGCCATGGTGTGTCCCCTGGAGTGAGTCCCGAAAGTACCTTCATGTAGCTCTGCCATGATCCTTTCTGCTTCATTCTTATCCACACAACGTATTAAGGTTGAATCATGGTTACGTTTGTAAAGAATGTTATTGCTGATGAAGAACTTCACCGCGAATCTCCTCAGAAACTTCTTGTCATTAACAGATGCACCCTCGGGGTATTCTTGAGCTTCAAGGTATCTCTTCACCTCATGATACCAGGGCTTTTCTATTACCTCTTCAGTCTCAAGATCATAATAATGTGCAGGTTCATCCAATTTCCAAATAATGATCCGGGGGGCCTCGTTGTCCCTTTGACTTTGAACATAGAAGACATCGTAGCTAACGCGTCCGCCAACTGATTTTCTTCTCTAGGGAAATGTTCAAAGGTTATCTCCTCAAAGTGGGGAAGCAGCGTCAACACATACTCCTTGTAAGGAATAAGATTAGGGTAATTCATATCCCACTCTCCTTTGATCTGGCTGATCACGAGAGCGGAATATCCGAAGACACTTAGAAACTTAATCCTTAGGTCAATTGCAGCTCGAAGACCCATGATGCACGCTTCATACTCCGCCATGTTGTTGGTGCAGTTGAAACATAGACGAGCGGTGAACGGAGTATGAGAGCCTTTAGGAGATATGATCATAGCGCCAATGCCATTACCCAAAGCGTTTGAAGCTCTATCAAAGTACATAGACCATTGGGATCCTTCCTCAGGTCCTTCATCCGGTCCAGGTGTCTCACAATCAGTTATCAACATGATATTCTCGTCCGGGAATTCGAAGTTCATAGACTGGTAATCATCCACTGCCTGATGTGCCAAATGGTCTGCCAATACACTTCCCTTGATTGCTTTTTGAGTTGTGTACTGAATGTCATACTCAGTCAAGATCATCTGCCATCTAGCTATTCTTCCGGACAAGGCAGGCTTTTCGAAGATATACTTGATTGGATGCATCTTTGAAATCAATAAAGTGGTGTGAGTCAGCATATACTGTCTCAGCCAGCGAGCAGCCCATGCCAAAGCGCAACAAGTTTTCTCAAGCAGTGAGTATCGGGTCTCACAGTCGGTAAAATTTTTGCTAAGGTAATAAATAGCATGCTCTTTTCGGCCAGACTCGTCATGCTGCCCCAGCACACACCCCATTGAGTTGTCAAGTACTGTCAAGTATAAGATTATAGGTCTCCCTTCAACTGGTGGCATCAGGATGGGTGGCTCCTGAAGATACTCTTTGATTCTTTCGAAAGCAGCCTGACATTCATCATTCTAACGTACCACTTGATCTTTCTTCAGTAACTTGAAGATTGGCTCACAAGTAGCAGTTAGGTGCGAGATGAATCAGGCAATGTAGTTCAGTCGTCCCAAGAAGCCTCTGACCTCTTTCTCTGTCTTGGGAGCTGGCATCTCTTGTATAGATTTCACTTTTTCCGGATCCACTTGAATACCTTTGTCGCTCACGACGAAACCTAGTAGTTTTCCAGACCTCACCCCGAAGGTGCACTTGTTCGGGTTCAACCTCATCTTGTACAACTTCAACCGATCAAACAGCTTTTGTAGATGGTCCAGGTGTCCCTCCTCAGTCTGGGACCTCGCAATCATATCGTCGACGTATACTTCAATCTCATGATGGATCATATCATGAAACAAAGCAACCATGGCACGCTGATATGTTGCCCCAACATTTTTCAGTCCAAAAGGCATGACCTTGTAGCAAAAGGTACCCCACTGAGTAACAAAGGTGGTCTTTTCCATGTCTTCGGGAGCCATCTTAATTTTATTATAACCGGAGAAACCGTCCATGAAGGAGAATACCTTGTGCTGAGCAGTATTGTCAACCAGAACGTCGATGTGAGGTAGAGGGAAGTCATCCTTAGGGCTCGCCCTGTTCAAATCCCTGTAATCAACACACATTCTGACCTTACCATCCTTCTTCGGCACTGGAACCACATTGGCAACCCACTGAGGGTAAGAAGTCACTGCTAGAAACCCGATGTCAAATTGTTTCATAACTTCGGCTTTGATTTTCTCGGACATCTCTGGGCACATACGGCGAACCTTCTGTTTTACGGGAGGGCAGTCTTCCTTGGTAGGCAGGCGATGAACCACAATGTGAGTATCTAACCCAGGCATATCTTTGTAAGACCAGGCAAAGATCTCAACATAGTCACGCAGCATCTGAATCAACCGCTGTTTCACACTAAGCTCCAAGTTTGCACCAATCTTGACTTCCTTCTTGTCTATTTCAGTACCCAGATTCACCGTTTCCACTAGCTCTTCGTGTGGCTGAATGGCCCTCTCTTCCTGGAGTAGCAGTCTTTCAAGTTCACCAGGCACTTTCCAATCATCTTCACCTTCATTTTCGGCTAAGTTGATCGGATTTTCAAAGTCATAACTGGCAGTAGCAGAGTCGTTACCAATGAGATCCAGAGTGGATGTGGACCTGTATATGTGAGTGTGTGTAAAATAGTTGTTTCGCAATATGTAATAAAGAAAGACAAGGAGCATAAAATTTGAAATGCAAAAACGTCCAATGCTTTTATTAATGATATATGAAAATGACACACAAAAGTCCTCACAAATGAAGCCATGGTGCCCCGGGTAAGACACCGGGCCATAAAGTTTCACAACATTGTCTGTTACAAATTCAAAACAAAGAGTTTATTACTGGTTAACAAAAGTAATAGGGATGAAGTCCTTTGTTGTCCAGTTGCTTGGTCCACCGTTGGTCATAGGATAGATCCAACTGTCGAATTCAGACTCCTCCACATCATCTTCAATGGCATTTACTCCCGAGTTGCTGATGAACACAGGAGGTATTCCGATCCTTGCACTTCGAACAGCCCTTTGAGCTTCTGCAGTGAAACCCAAACCAAACTTGTTAGTCTTCTGAGTAAAATCAGGAAGTCGGCCCCAATTTTCACACTCACCCTTCTCAATAACAGCCCGGGCATCCTTTAAGGAAGCCATCTTCATAGGAGAATCTTCAACCATAGTCTCAGCTGATGCCAGTGTCTGAGGAACCTCTTCAAAGTGCTGAAATGGGGTCTCAATGAACTCCCCATCCATCTCTACGTATCTGAACGAGTTGAGGTGGATGACCATGTACTCTTCCTCTCCCTGTACTGTCACAATCTTCCCTCTGACATGGTACTTTAGCTTCTGGTGAAGCGTCGAAGTTACAAACTCGACTTTGTGGATCCATGGACGACCCAGCAAACAAGAATAGGATGGCCGAATGTCCATCACGTAGAATGTAGAGTTGAAAACCTGAGAACCAACTTTAATTGGAATATCAACTTCACCATGCACCATCCTTTTAGACCCGTCAAAGGCCCTGACCACGATGTTACTTGGTTTTAACTCTAACCCTTTGCAATCCAACCGGTCTAGAGCTTTTTTGGGCAAGACGTTCAGTGAGGAACCAGTGTCAACCAATACATGTGCAAGAGTAGTGACCCTGCATTCAATGGAGACATGCAGGGCATCATTATGGTTCTTCCCTTTAGCAGTCAAATCAGCGTCGGAGAAACCCAAACCATTATCAGCAGTTAAATTGGCCACATAGTCGGCAAACTGATCAGCTGATGTCTCTTGTGGCACGTGGGCAGTTTTCAGGAAGGTAATCAGAGCCTTAGCATGGGCCTCTGAGCACAGCAATAGTGACAACATAGAAATCGTGGATGGGGTTTGCCCCAGTTGCTCAACTACGTTATAATCACTCTTCTTAATAATCTTCAAAATCTCTTCCATCTCGTGTTTGGAAGCTTCAACAGTAATTGTCTTTGGTGCCTCCGTCTGGGCAGGCACATCAGTGGTGATCCCTTTTCCCCGAGCGTTAGATGACTCGGAAATAGGGGTAGAACTAAGAACTTGATTAGGAATGGCATTAGGAACACTTGCAGGTGTAATGACAATAGGTCTTCGGACAGTCGGTGGAGCAATATCAGGTGAGAAAAGTCTACCACTGCGGGTGACTTTAGCAGGCCCAGTAATGTTGCTGACGCCGGTATCAGCACCCACTCTTGCTTAACTCCAAGAACATAAACATCTGCCCCATAGTGCCAAGGGACAACTTTGTCAGAGGTGTAGGGGATGGGCCTCGGAACAGTGATGATTACAGGTGCGATCTTCGGAACAGATGTAATTCTAACAGGCTTCCTCGAGGGAGCCTTGGAAGAATTGTCGAAAATGGTAATAATGGAAACTTCTTCAGAATGAACGGATGGAACAACAGTCTTTTCAAACAGGATCTCTTTGCTATCCATCAGGTTTTGGATACCTGACTTCAGAGATGGGAAACCAGTAGGTAAAACAGAACACATATGGCAACCTTTGCCACAGCCTGGAAATAAACCGGCTAGCAACAGGTTCTTCTTGACAGTCAACAGAGGGGTAACAATATCATCCATGGAAACTGCAAACAAGTCTTCCTCTACAGCATTTACTCCATGCTTGGGCATGGGAGCAGTCACAACATTAGGCCTCTCGGGCGCCTGAAACTCAATCTCCTTTGCATCAATCAAGTCTTGGACCTTGTTCTTTAAAGCCCAACAATCATCCGTATTATGCCCTGGGCTATTAGAGTGATAAGCGCAGCGGGCGTTAGGGTTATACCTCGGTGATGTTGTATTTGAATTCTTTGGGGGTTCCTTTAGAGTCACCAAATTAGTCTTCAGCAATTGTGGCAGAATCTGAGACAAAGTCATGCTGAGACGAGTGAATTGCCTTCGAGGTCTCTCGTCCTTTTGTTGATTGTGATGCTGAGGAGCACCAGCAGGTTTTGAAATAACAAGCGCATTGATAGCTTGGTGGTGTTCAGGTCTATTCTGTCTTCTCGAACTGTAGACAACACTGGACTCTTTCTTAAACGGCTTCTTCTCGGTGCTTGATGAGGCACCCTTCTGTATCTTTCCATCCTTAATACCAGCTTCAATCCTTTCATCGGTCAAAATAAGATCTGTAAACCCAGCTGAAGAGCTTCCAATCAGATGATTAAAGAACGGACCAGACAGGGTCCCCAGAAACATGTCCACAAGCTCACGATCAGCCAAAGGTGGTTGCACCCTTCTGGCAAGGTCTCTCCATTTCTGAGCATACTCTTTAAATCCTTCACCCGTTCCTATTGACATACCCTGGAGTTAGGTACGCGTAGGAGCGAGGTCGGAGTTGTATTGATACTTCCTGTAGAACGCAGTAGCCAAATCTTCCCAGCTACGGATACTGGCTCCATCCAACTGATAGAACCACTCAAGCTAAGTCCCTGAGAGACTGTCTTGAAAGAAATGGATCCATAAGTTCTTATCAGCAGTGTAAGGTTGGATCTTCCTCACATATAACCGGAGATGCAGCTTTGGACAGGAAGCTCCGTCATACTTGGCAAAGGCAGGTGCCTTGAATTTATGGGGAATCACTACCCCAGATGATAGACCCAGATCTCCGAAGTCCAGACCGGGCACCTTCTGTATCTCCATAGCGCTCAAACGGTCTTCCAGTTGTTTGTACTTATCCTCAGCAGGAGGATACTGTTCTTCATCATAGTCCGTCTCGTTGTCGGAGACCATGGGGCTAGGAGCCCTCCTTTCTTGTGGACTATCTTTCCCTCCAGATGAGGTGGTCAGATCAACTTCATTTTGCAGCCCGTTTCCAAACCTGCATCAAGTATTGAACATGATGGTCCTCTTCTTCTTCTTCTTCTTCTCCTTCATAATCAAGGTCTTCAGGTCCTACTGACCCTTAGCTAGATTCATGAAATCCTCTTGAAATTGGGCATTCTGAGCCTTGAGGGCCTTGATAGCTTGCTCAGTGGAAGGTTTAGCAGACATGATGATTGAGTGCTGACATAAACAGCGAAGAACATAAGAGATCTGTAATGGGTACCTGTTTATGAAGTGCATGGGATGAAATGCGCATAATTTATGATTTCAAATACAATCGAGATTCAAATTTGTAAACAAGAAAGGAAACACACTTTATTAGATTTAAACTTCAAAATTTAAATTGTTCAACAAATTGCCCTTAGGCGTTACAAGAATGGAAATACTAAAAAGTAAACAAAAACTGTATAGAAATCATCAAAGGTCCATCAACGCTCCCATGGTCTCTTCTTCTCAGTGCGGACATAATCATTCAGAATCCGCTCGTTCTCCAGTTGCCTAGTCAGCTTATGGATCTTTTGCTCCTGTTCATTGAACCTCTCCCGATAAGAATCCCGTTCATTCCTCAATTGCATCCAAGACCTCTTCAGTTCCCCAATATCAGTGGGCATATAAGGGTGGAGAATAGTTGGAAGAACCCCCTCTTCATCAGCAACTTCAAGGGTAACAGGCCTGACAGCTTCATATGGCATACCTAACTTCTGGGCACGGATGCGGACCCATCTGAGATATGGCTCCATTGGCAGAGAATTCTTAGGTCCCAACTCATGTGGGTTAGATTGGTGAACTCTGTCCCAAGCCCTTATGAATCTACGACGCAGCTCGTCGCTATCTCCCTGAAAATCAAAGATGATATGAGGCATCAACATCTCATGAGGCCCTTCTCTTCTGGCTCTTCCGAACTGACGGGGAGCTAAGCATGGGTTGTAAGAAATCCCTCCATGGAGTCCGATCAATGGAACATTAGGATACTCTCCACATCAATTAATGACAGTCACCTCATCCATACCTTTGAGAGTCCAGATAATGTCGTTATTGGTAAGGGACATCACCTTATAAGCCCAACCCATCCCTTCTTTGTTTTTCAGTACGGACTTAGGGAGGTGTGAAATAAACCACCTCGACAATAAAGGAACATAGCACATCAAAGTTCCCCGCTTTCTGGCAGTACGAGCATAAAGCTGATGAAGGACGTCACCCAAGAGAGTGGGTACCTGGTTCTGAGAGATGAAGATCTTTATGGCATTAATATCGACAAAAGTGTCAAGATTCGGAAACAATACCAGACCATAAATCAAGAGAGCCATAATGTCCTCGTACGCCTTGAAGTCTAAGCTGTCCTAGAAATAATTAGCTTTGTCAACCAAAAACTTAGTCAGAAAACCCTTAGCTCCACTTCTAGTTTCCCAGTTAGCCATTACCTCTTCCTTGGTCAAGTGAAGGGCTGCAGCAATTTCTTCGGGCTTAGGAGTCTTTTCCCAACCAGTAAACGGAGTCTGCTCCAAAACAGAGATACCGAGTAGCTCAGAGAACTCTTCTAGGGTAGGAACCAGCTGGAAGTCTTGAAAGGTGAAGCAATGGTATAGCGGATCATAAAACTGGACCAGGACACTCATCATTTGTTCGTCCAATTTTGAAGTGACCAAACTGAGAAGAGAACCATGCCTTCTGATGAAGGAAGTAGTGTCTGGAACCTGACAACCAAATCTTTAAGCAGGGTAGGTACTGGGACAAAGTTGATACGGATAGTATTCCTACACATGGGCATCATGATGACCTACAAAATAGAGAAAAGATGAAACCGTCTTGTCTTTGAAATAGGTTAGTCCTTATGCAAAATGTATGCAATGTTATGATGTCATGATAAAGGCACACCACAAGTATCCACAAAAGGCAAACATGATAAAGGCACACAAGTCACACAAAAGAGCCCTTATATTTCAGGCTGGCATGGAGCTTAGGTACTACCCTCTTTCAATTCAGTTGGTTTAAATGTGTCCTAAAAATAGTAACCGGGTTCTAGAGGATCTCAATATCACTGACTACCCTCAATCGGTCATAATTCCAGTTTAGCAACCTTTTCTTGTGGCCGGAATCATCGCGAGAGTTTAGTCTCAATGAGTGTAGCATACTGCTACTGTTCTATGGCCAAGTTGGTAAATTTAAGGTTCTAAGGTCAGTTGGTGCTTAATGACTCCTTAGAAGACCCATATTCTCCTCGTTCCAACACAAGGGATATCGGTACAGACTAAAGTTCCACACCAACGTAGCTACTGCTTCATCCGTATCGGTCTACGCCGTACAGATCCCTCACAGTTTATTGCTACTTACCTAAAGGGTATCCCCAGATCTGGGTTAGGATCTATAGAACTCCGATACAAGCCCACAAAATTAAAGCATACAAAGCATATAATTGAAAACACAATGATCTAATTCTAAGGTACACCTCACTTCTATCCCCAGCAGAGTCGCCAGTTCTGTGATCGGTGGGAATAGAACTGACAGTTTTTGGAATGCTTGTTCGCGTTTGCGTTTGTTTTTGCAAAATGTCCCGGTAAGCAATAGTCGCCACCGTCTTTTATTTTATCCAACAAGGAAAGGACAAAAGCACAGACAAATTCCTTTTTGAGATATTTCTCGGGTTCGGGAGGTAGATTATAGAAAGGGAAGGTGTTAGCACCCTTTCTATTCGTGGTTATGCACGGGCTCTTAGGTACTTGCTCACTATGTTTTCAAAAGTTTGCTTTTCTTTGTGTTTGTGGGTTTGAAAAGAGTTTTTGTTTTGAAAGGGGTGTAAGTGCGAAAAGTTTGTTTTGTTTTTAAAAGGAGCAAGTACTTAAGAACATCTACCTACTCAAAAAGGAGTTAAACTGTGCAAATGTCCTTTAGACAATACTAGCCCACTATGGATGAGTAGGTAGCACCGTCATTGGAGTTTTCGGGTCAATTCGATTAAGGGACGTGTGGTCACAAAAGCAATGTTAGGATGCCTTAGCGGTAACCCTAATGTCTTAGATCATTTTATCCGAGGCAACCGTTTCGAGGCAACTTATGATCTTTGGACAAGAGGGCGACCTCTAAAACTTCCTATACTCAATGACCACGTTTGAAGCAACCAAGTGAGGCGTACCCTAAGAGTGGCGTGTGTGAGTGTGTCAATTTTCAGTTTATATTATCTTTACATGTCATGGTGAGCTACTGTTGATTTTAGGTTAAGATAGATCTTGTCATGCATAGCCTATTATTCAAACATCTAACAGTTAATAGTTGCGGAATATAAATTGCGGAAAATAAATCTAAGCTATTACAAGGCGTCGGGTATTTACATCGCCAAAAACAAACCCTTAAAATTAAATTACGAAAAGTAAACAAAAGCGGTAAATAAAATCCTAAGTTAAAAATTATTACATCCTCGGAGCAATTACAATTATATGGATCAAAGATAATTCGCGCGAGAAAAATTGAATTGGAATGTCCTTTAGGGTTTTGACCCTTTTTATTCAATAAAGCATACTTTTGTTATTTTTTGAATTAAAAAAAGACTAATCTAAATTAATAATAGAATTAATTAATAAAAAGAAAATATTTTTTTGGGTTTTTATTATTTAAGGAAATAAAATTAGAAGGTAAAAATATATCAAAACCCTAATTCTAAATCATTTTTTATTTATTGCAAAAATGTTATTATTAAACTATTTAAACTAAATAAATTAATTGATTGTTTATTTACAAAAATAAATATAAAAATTAATGATGAAAATAATATTTTTTATGGTTTCTGATTTTATGAAAAAAGTTAGTTTGTTAATTAATTGATTAAGATAATAATAATAATAAACTAAAAATAGGGAAATAATGAAAAGAAATTTAAAAAAGAACAAACTCAAAAAGGGGGGTGTGGGCCTGAAGAGGCTGTACGATCAGCAATTTTGGCCCAATTTCATCCCAGCCTGTTGGAATTTTTGGATCCATTACGTGCTTGTTGACCAAGGAGTATGGTGATCCTTCATTCACGACCACTGGATCTAGGTTTGGAGCCATCTGGCGCATTGAGGTTTGAGGTGTATGGTGGACCTCCCTTTGAAAACTGCACATGAATACCTGAAGACAAAATACAACAAGGTTTTGGGGGACCTGGGATTCGAACCCAGGTCCCATTGGACAATTCAACTAGCGCGCTACCAACCCAACTGACCTGCTTAGTTGTTATTGGAATAAGACACAAATAATATATTCAAAACCATCAATTATTCCCTGCAAAAAATAAAAACGCGCTAATTATTCAAATGGGCCAATGGACGCTAGCCACGTTATCGTCCCTGTCAACGCGTCCCTGGTTATTTACCTGCGGATTTTTATCCACAAGAAGTTTCGTAGGGTCTTTCAAAAATCTCTCCCATGCCCTAAAAATGAAATCCAAGAGTACCAACGTACTCGTCTCACTCCCCTGAACTCATCCATGGCCATTATTGGCCTTAATTTAACCTGCACAAAGAACGCCCAAAAACAAGAACAAGAACCCTAGGTTCTGGATACAGAGTTATAAGCCACAAAAATAAAATCAAATATTACAGAAACGTTAGAAATTGAATGGTGAGTATGAATGCACAAGAAAATTGGCAAAAAGGCGCAAGAATGATGAGTTGCGTTTTCATATTTAGAGGCATTTTCAAGAACACTTACAGTGCGATTTAGGCGATGAAAAGGCTTCCTTTTGATTGGTATAGCTCCACTGGATGTCAAGGAAGAGAACTACGTTTTGCTTTTGGTCTGAATTGGTCTCCAAGGTTGTTTTTGATCTCTCACTTTTCAAGCTTTTTTACAAAATTGGTGTGGCCGTTTCTGCAAGGTTCTATGCGTATTCTAGGTTTGTGAGGCTTGCTTGCATATAATGGAATGATTCTAGGTCAAAATATGGGCCAATATCCATGTGCATTGAAGAATTAGGATTTGATCTTGATCACCATAACCATGTTTCCAAATATAGGCAAGATCTGACTTTTTGTGCACAAAAAGCCAAGATACGAGTTTGATTAGGTGTTATATGATATATGCAAGCTGTACAAATCACAAAGATACCATTTCATTAATTTTTGGATTTTATTTGAATTAATATAGATTTAAAATGAATTAAATCAATAAAAATTAAATAAAATAGAAAAATAAATGTTTGGTCATGAAATTAAAGATGGGACACGTGTGTGGCATTACAAGACCAAATCAAGTGGAAAAAAGTGGGCCCTTTTGTCAAAAATTGGAGTTTTAAGGATAGTTGACTTTTGGCAATTTTGGAAAAATTCCCAACTTCAACAATGCATAACTTCTTCAATTTTGAACTTTTGGAGGTGTTATTTGACTTTTTAGAAACCTTGAGATATCCTCTAATCAACCTTGTTTGTCTCGTATCATTTTGATATACGATGCTCAAGTTATAAGCTTTGGCAAAAAAGGTGTTTTTGTTGACTTTCAAAAATGACCTATAATGTCCAAATTTGTAACTTTTTGTGAGAGCATTTCTTGATCTTGGGGTGTGAATATGGATTGTAGGAATTTGAATCCTATTCAAAATGAGCTTTGGATGGGTCATTTCTCATAAAGTATGAGAAAGTTATGCTTGGTCAAAGTTGAGTTGACTTTTCCTACAAAACCCTAATTTAGCAACCTTTGAATCTTGATGAATCTTGAGAAATCCTTGATGAATCATGATCAAACCTTGATAAAATGATGAATTAACCTTCAAAATGAGAATGTTGACAAAAAATCTTGAGTTTTGACTGTATTTGGGACACAGTTGACTTTTGCCTTGGCACAGTCGACTTTTGGGTCTCTTGAGCAATTGACTGACCAAACTTCCTCTGCAAGGCTTGAAATTTGACATGGATGAACTTAAGAACATATTAGTTCATTTGGGGACACTTGAGGCCATTTGGATGTAAGGATCTTGATGCAACACAAAACCCTAATTTTGACTTGACTGCTTTAAGAGGTGATTTGTCTGTCTAACCCTTGAGCCAACTTAAGCAATTTGAAGATTATTCTTGGCAAATCTTGAGGAATATGGGAGGGAAAATTTTGGGGTACAACACCGTGCTTCCAAATGATAATAGCTAGATTGATCCATCCTGCATTAAGAGGGTGTGTGTGAAGAGTCTTCAGACTGCAGTCTCTCGCTTTTTGTCCCTAATTTTTGCCTGGATCGCCCTATCGGGTTTTCAATCCATCGGGACACCCATTTTTTCCTAAGCCGCCCTTTCGAGTTTTCAGCTTAGCGGGTTATTTCTTCTTGTTTTTTTTTATTTTTTAGCCCTAACTTTTGCCTAAGCCGCCCTTTCGGGTTTTCGACTTAGCGGGTCCTTTTATGCGTAGTATTTTTTGACTGAGTCTGAATTGACTAGAAGCAGAACGTCTTCCCCATCCATGTTTGTAAGGATTAGAGCACCTCCTGAGAAAGCTTTCTTCATGATGTACGGTCCCTCATAGTTGGTAGTCCACTTGCCTCTTGGATCAGTGTGGATTGGGAGAATCTTTCTTAAGACCAGGTCACCCGTGTGGAACTCTCGAGGCCGAATCTTCTTGTCAAATGCTCTCTTGAGACGTTGTTGATATAACTGACCGTGACAAATGGCTTCCAGGAGCTTTTCTTCGATGAGATTGAGTTGGTCGAGTCTCGTTTGAATCCATTCAGCTTCATCAAGCTTAGTATCTGTGATACGGTGGCCATAACCGGGACTGTTTTAGAAATGTTGGTTTGCGTTTTGCGTTTGTTTTTGCAAAATTTCACGGTAAGAAAGAGTCGCCACCGACTTTTATTTTATCCAACAGGAAAGGAAAAAAGCACATAAAAATTCCCTTTTTAGAGATTTTGAGTACGGGGGTAGATTATAGAAAGGGAAGGTATTAGCACCCTTTCTATCCGTGGTTTTCCACGGGCTCTAAGGTACTTGCTCATCATTTTCAAAATTGATTGTGTGTGTTTGATTTGAAAAAGTTTTTGACTTTGATTTAACCCTTGCTTCTGTCTTCAAGAGTGTTACGAAGTCGTTTTGAAAACTTTGTTTGAAAAGAGTGTAAGTGTGAAAAATGTTTGTTTGTTTGAGCAAGTACTTAAGAACTAATCTACCTACTCGAAAAAGAGAATGTTTCTATGTTCGTTTCCTTTAGACAATGCTATCCTACTATTAGTGAGTAGGCAACACCGTCGTCGGAGTTTTAAGGGTCAATTCGAAAAGGGACGTACGATCACTAAAGCAATGTTAGGACGTCTTAGTAGTAACCCTAATGTCTTAGATCAATTATTCGAGGAAACAATTCCGAGGCAAATTTCCAAACGGGACTTTGATCTTTGTTTAGACAAGAGAGCGACCACTAAAATATCCTATACTTAATGACCGTTTACCGAAGGCAACCGAAGTGAGAGTGTACCCTAGGAGTGCGCATGTGCGAGTGATTCCATTTCAAGTTTATTATCTTTGAACATTTAGGGTTAGCTAACCATTTTAAAGTTAATCATACATTCTTGTCATGCATCCCTATTATTCATACATCTAATAGTTAATATTTGTGGAATTTTAAAGTGCGAAAAGTAAGCTACGCTATTACAAGGCTTCGGGTATTTACATAACCAAAAACAAACCCGTAAAAAAAATGATAAACGAAAGTAAAAGTCCTAATTAATCTATTACAACTTGTGACCAATTACATTAATATGGTAAACATAAATAATAAAGCGCGCACGAGGAAATTAAGGACGGGAGAGAACTAGGGTTTTGTCCCCTTCTAACCTAATTGAAAGAAAAAAAATGTTTTTTGTTTTTTTTTTAATTATTTTTTAAGAAAAAGAATTAGGTTTTTAAATTAAATACAAAATTAATTAGTTAATTAAATTAAATAAATAAAATAATTAAATTTAACCTATTTTTGTTTTTTTGGTTATTTTAAGAAAAAGAAAATATAATTGAGTTAGAAACAAAAACCCTAATTGTTCTAATTGTTTTTAATTTATTTACAAAATAATTTAAGTTACCCTAGAAATTAAATAATCTAATTAAATTAATTAATTTTTTGACAAAAAATAAACCTAAATCTAATTGGATGAAAAATAATATTTTTTGTGATTTTTTTGATAAAAAGAAAAAAAATCAATTTGTGTTAGTAAATATAAATGAATAAATGAATAAAGGAAAATATAAAAGAAAAGAGAAAGAGATATTGGGCCTGAAGCTAGCAATTTGGAGGTGTGGATAGAAAATCTGGCCCAAGAAACAAAGGTCCACGTTGACCTTCTGGATCCCCTACCATGCGTTGACTAGGTGTATCATGGTCCCTCAAATGATGGCCATCAGATTTGGCCTTTGGACATCTGGCTGGTTGGGTGATGAGGATGTATGGTGGTCTTCATGCCTTGTGGGACGCCTGATCAATGAAAGAAAAAATGTATGAAATAATTGGGGGGACCTGGGATTCGAACCCAGGCCCCAAAGCATTTTCCATCACCTGGCTACCAATTGATTTGCGCATGTTAGTTGTACATAGAATAATAATAAAAGATAATATATAATATATGCAAGTTAATGGAAAAAAAGCGCCAGAATTCAAATCAACGAATGAGAGGGTGCCACGCCAGTCATCCCTGACCTCGCTCCGTTGGTAAAAGTCATAAACTTTTACCTACGGACGTGTGTGTTGGCTGAAGATTTTGATAATGTTATTTAGAAGCCAAAAGAGTTAAACGTTCTGATCGAAATGGAATTAAACGCCATATTTCGAAGTTGCAGAAGCAGTGTTTCGAATAAGTGTGTCAAAGCTTGAAGCTTCGAGCGGCAATTATGGGAACTTATCTAAAGGAGTCTCGAAACAACAGCGAGGCTATGTTTGGGAAGAGCGCTCGAAACAGAGAAACACCAAAGCATTTAAAATTCAAATGGAAGCGGGACTTTCAAAGTTTGAAAGTTATGTGTTGGAGCATTTGGGGACACGTGGAAAGATGAAAGAAGCATTGTCTTGCATGTTCGAAACGTGGCATAATCCTATAGCGAGACCGTTAGGGTCGAATTAGTATAAATAGAAGTCTTAGTATTAGGATTTCAGTGTGTCATATCTATTATACAAAATACTCAATAACATTCAAACTACCACATGGCAAGGGAAACGAATGCAAGAGAAATGTATGTATGATAGCACCATGTATTTCTAATTTAGTGAAAACCTTTTTACCATTTCCAGTACTTCCTTTATTTCCTTTTGTCAAACAACATTTACAAGTTTCTTATTTACAGTCTTTTCACTTCGAAGTCTCTTCCTCAAAGTTTTACATTTTATTATCTTCTTTTTGTTTCGAACACTTTATATTCCAGAAAACTGTCACATTTTCCATACCTTTACATTCAAGTCTTGTCCTTCGAACGCATACTTTTACTTAAAATCATTTATAGATTTCTTGCATTAAACGTTTTCTCCTTCTTTTAAAACTTTTATGTTCCAGAAACCCTTTATGTTAACCGTTTTTGTAAGTCGAAACCATTTACTTCATTTTCATGCAGTTTTATATGTCTTTACAATTCAGCATTACAATTAGCATCTATTCGTATAACTTAATTCTCATACACGTTTTGATTACATCTTTAGACTCTTAGAGAGAGAGATCGAAACAAGCCAAACACTTATACAATATTGACCATGAATACCTGTTCGATTGTGAGAGTAACCTTATATCCAAGGAATCCTAGGATCAATCTAGTCGATCCTGTGAGTTACCAGAGAGATTGAATAACAGTAAGAAAGATTATTCGATAGTTTGGAAGACTAGCGGTTGTTTACCAGAAATCACTGGAAACAAATTGGCACACCTGGGGGGACAAACAATTGGATATCATAATTAAGGATTGTCGAGACATAACCATTACAAAAACGTTGGAACCTAAGAAGTTTGCTGTTTTATGAACCTGAGAAGTGGTAAGATAACCAACAGCAACCAACCTTTATCCAGAAGAAAACGTTTGGACAAAATGTCTAATTCAGACAATCAACAAGGTGACCAAAGTGGCCCACATGCAACAGGCACTAATGCGTCTATTTCGAGCGGAACATCTAATGTAATCCCTTCGAACGCACAGTCAGTTGCATCTTCGACCAGTAACATAGCCACCAATGGAATAAGTCGCATATCAACTAATAGTTCGATCCAAGGAAATACTGGAATTATGGGCTACCCTGGGGGATTCGTTCCACCACCAGGGACACAATCCCACTTCGCCACCCCATTAACTAGACCACCCGGTTTCGATGGGAATAGAATCAGAAATTCCTCATATGGAATGCCAACATCTTTTATGGCAGGTTTACACAATTCCACATCGAATTCATCTCCATAACTAGGGTCTGGGTCTGGGGCGAATCAGTTTATGACAAATAACCAAGGGTCAGTGGGTTATAGCACATTGCCTATCCTAACCACAGATAACCAGTTGGATTTTAGGCAATTGATGGATGACAGTAACCATAATATGATAGGGGTGTTAGCGAAAACCATACAGGAAATATTTGCCCCAATAGTGCAGAATGTGACTGTGACGAACGGGGAAAACGCTGATAATATGAGTCGAATAGCAGATTTCTTTGCTCCTACATAATGGCGTAGGCAGAATCAGGCGGGATTTCGAACAAGCATGCCTGTTATAGAACAAATTGCTAACGACCCAATTTATAGACCACCCAGAGAAGAAGTTAACTTAGGGGCCAGGGCACCAAGGTTAGAAGCCCCAGTAATCCCGGCTCCACAAAGAGAAATTATGGAACCAGGGGCAAGGATCGAAAGGCCAGAAGCCCCAGAATTTCGAGAAGAACAACCTAGGGGAGTTGTTTTGGTTGGTCGAAATCAAGATGCCGATGTCGTCGTTCATAGGATTCGAAACGATAATATATTGGCAGAAAACAACCTAACCACCATGATAGAGAGGGTCATGGCCCAGAATGGCCTCAACACAGGAATGAGGAGGCCAAATTACGCTTCTCCTATATTGGATTGTATAATGCATACTGATTTACCAAGGGGATATAAAGTCCCTAAATTTACAAAGTTCGCTGGGGATACCAATGAGTCAACAGTCGAACACATAGCGAGATATCTAACCGAAGCGGGAGATATAGCCAATAATGAAGATCTCAGGATCAAATACTTCCCAAGTTCCTTGACAAAAAACGCCTTCACATGGTTTACCACTTTGCCTCCTGGGTCTATTGACACTTGGACTCTCTTAGAGAGATTATTCCATGAACAATTTTACATGGGACAATCGAAAATAAGTTTGAAGGAATTGGCCAGTGTTAAGAGAAAGTTCACCGAACCCATAAATGATTATTTGAATAGATTTAGGCTGTTGAAATCCAGATGTTACACAGTAGTGCCTGAACATGAGTTAGTCGAAATGGCCGCTGGTGGCTTGGATTATTCTATTCGAAAGAAACTAGACACTCAGTATTTGAGGGATATGGCTCAGTTAGCCGATAGGGTTCGACAGGTCGAAAGACTAAAGGCCGAAAAAGCCAGAGTCTTTAAGAATAGCAAGAAAGAAAGGATTTTCTATGTTGGGACTGAGGAAGTAGAAGAATATCCTGAATTCGAATTCGAAGAGGTCGAAATCGACCTCGCTGAATTAAAACAGGCCCCGCCTTACTCCTGCAAAATGTTAGTTCCCACAAAAGGGAAAGATATTGTTGAAAATGAGAAAAGTGACAAATTTCCAAAGAAGGTTTATACCTTCGACGTCACCAAATGCGACGAAATTTTTGACTTGCTTGTCAAGGATGGCCAACTAATTGTGCCATCAAATGTCAAAATACCTCCTTTGGATCAGAGAAAGAAGAGGGGATTTTGTAAATATCATAGTTTCCTAGGCCACAAGACCTCACAATGTTTTCTTTTCAGGGACTTGATTCAAAACGCGATCAAAGATGGCAGACTAAAGTTTGCTGATAAGGTGAAGATGAAAGTGGACGAAGATCCTTTGGACGTCGCAGACACCAACTACTCCGAGCCTGCATGCATTGGAGAGGTCAACATGGTGGAAACTGATCGAAGCGACGCCCTAACAGAAGAGAAGGATACTGGAGTCGAAAACTGGGTGATGGTCGAAGTCAGCGAGGAGGTCACTGAAGACATCCAGAATACGCCAGACACTTCGATTGCTGCACCTGTGTCTGTTGCAGGAGAAACCCAGGCTACTGAAGGCCAAGGGAATCAAAACGAAGGATTAACACAAGTCACTGAAGGCTTGAGGCTGGAATTGGAGAAAGTCCAAATCACGCAGCCAATTCCCCCTCAGAAGGAAATATGGGACACTCTAGGGGAACCCAGTGGAAAATTTGACTATCTGGTCAAATATTCTGCCCCAGAGAGTTCGAAGGTCCAGATTGAAGATATAAAGCCCACAGGATGGGGTGATGATGAAACTAAAGAGGGGGATGTGGAAATAAATATGGTGGATATGGAAAGACCTCGCTCTGAGATGGAGGAAGTGGAAAAATACTTAGAAAAAGAAAAGTACAGAATGGGGGATAATCACACTGGAGATGCTAGTCTCAAAGATTATCTCATGACATGCCACAAAGGAGATTCAGGCATGATATTGTGCCCTAGGTGCAACATCCTCTGCAACCAAAGAATTGCTGCGAATTTCGAAAGGGTACAGAGGGCTCGAACTGGCAACAATTGGCGCCAGGATAACCAGCTTTTTAGGTGTTATCCCAAGGCTGGAGAGAGTTTGCTGGAGTTTGTTTTTCGCTGCTACAAAGGGGCAACCAAGTGTTTGATTTTCCCAAGGTGTTCTGCGGTGTATGACCAAAGCATGGCCAGGGCCTTCGAAACGATTCCCTTCGCCCCTTGCTGGAACCATCAAGAAACTGCCCAGATGGGCCCACGTTTCGACAGCAGACACAAACAGCGAAGGCCTGATAGCCCTCACCCCAAAGCTGCTCGAAGAGTGACTTTCAAACTCCCTGCGGAAGTGCCAACCGATAGATGGTTACAAGTCAGAAATGACAAAGGCAAAGATAGATGGAGGAATGTTGAGCGAAATGCACGCCATGCTGTGACATACAGGAGGCAATTCAACACACAAAAAAGGGAGGAAGTGAGATTAGAGAATTACAAAGGAATGAACCCCATGTCAAGATCCCAGTGGCGCAGACAGCAAAGGATTCGAAAGGCTGAGAGAGAAGCTGTGGCAAACAAAGGGGATACTTCAACGAAAATACAAGGTGAATCTAGCACCAACAAACCAAAAAATCAAACTGAAGATACACCTCCAGTCAATAGGAGGCTTTTCTCTGAAGAACAACGCGATGAACCAAAGGAATACACTCCAGGCCCGGAAGAGGACGAAGATATGATAACAGATAACTTCGAATCGGAGGGGGAGTCTTCATTCAACTTGAACTGTAACTTGGTGTCTGTGCTTCCCTGCGAATTCGGGCAGGAAACCGAAATCAATGAATATGAGGAGGAAGACACCACCGATTTAATGAAACATAGGCCCGTGTGCTACTACGTGATGGACAATGGGGCTGTTGAGGAACAAAATGCGTTCTTCGAACGTCCAGAACCTGCAATGAAGAATCATCTCAAGCCACTTTTCATTCGGGCGAAAGTGGGTGTCCATGGTGTGAACAAAGTTCTAGTGGATGGGGGTGCTGCAGTCAATTTGATACCCCATTTCATGCTAAAAAGATTAGAGATCCGCGAAGGAGATATCAAGCCCCATAATATGGTTTTGTCCAATTATGAGGGAAAAGTGGGCAAAACACTGGGGGTGGTCCAGTTGGAATTGACAATAGGCTCAAGTTGCAGGCCCACCATGTTTATGGTGATCGAAGCCAAGGCCAACTATAACCTGCTGCTGGGAAGAGAGTGGATCCATGGCGTGGGGGCAGTTCCTTCATCTATGCATCAACGACTAGTTCTGTGGAGAGATGATGGAATCGTGGAAAACATCGAAGCAGACCAGAGTTACTTTATGTCAACTGTCAATTTAGTTGACAAAAGGGACTATGATAAAAATCTGGCAAAGATTGCTCCATGTGTTCCAAATGATGAGATGAATGAAACTAGAAACGCCCATTACTACATGACCCTTCGCCATGATGGCCTTTACTGGGATAGAACAATAATCAGTGAAGAAGAGGAAGTCGAAAGCACTATACAAAAACGGCCAGCAGGCTAGGACTTCGACAACCTTAGCCATGACTGAGTCTACCTTTTTCGAAAGGATTTCGGCCTATATGGCTGAGAACGAATCAAAAGCGGCCTTAGAGGCTGAAATAAATAAATCAACTATAAAGACGAACGAAGTTAACGGGGAGGGTTCGAAATGCTCACCCATCAAAGAATTTGAGATGGATCAAAGGTTGGATGCCATCTATGATAAAGAACCCTTAGGCTTCGAAAGGGACCCCATAAACTCAGGTGTCAAAATGTTGGCACAGGATCCACTCGAAGAAGTCAATTTAGGGGATGAGAAAACGAAAAGAGTAACTTACATAAGTGCTAAACTTAGCCCAAGCCTCAAGAAGAAAGTGATCGAAGTCCTTAAGGAAAACAAAGATTGCTTCGCATGGGATTATGATGAGATGCCTGGTTTAAAGAGGGAATTGGTCGAACACAGACTGCCAATCAAAGATGGCAAGAGGCCCATCAAACAAACTCCCAGAAGGTTTGCACCAGCGGTTCTCACAAAAATTAAAACTGAGATCGAAAGGTTGCTGCGCTGCAAATTCATCAGAACAACAAGGTACGTTGAATGGTTAGCAAACATAGTACCCGTTATTAAGAAAAATGGTTCTTTAAGAATTTGCATAGATTTTAGGGATTTAAACACGGCTACCCCTAAGGATGAATATTCCATGCCCGTGGCAGAAATGCTAGTAGATTCTGCTGCAGGGTTCGAATACTTGAGTATGTTAGATGGATACTCTGGGTATAACCAGATTTTCATTGCTGAAGAAGATGTTGCAAAAACAACATTTCGTTGCCCAGGAGCCTTAGGCACCTACGAATGGGTGGTGATGCCTTTTGGTTTAAAGAATGCTGGGGCAACTTATCAAAGGGCAATGAATTCAATTTTTCATGATTTCATTGAAACCTTCATGCAGGTGTATATTGACGATATAGTCATCAAATCTATATCTGCAGAAACACATTTGCATCATTTAAGCCAATCATTCGAGCGAATGAGAAAACATGGCTTAAAGATGAATCCCCTTAAATGTGAATTTTTTGTGCAGGCTGGAGATTTTCTTGGTTTTGTGGTCCACAAGAAAGGAATCGAAATCAACCAGAACAAAACCAAAGCCATAATGGAGACGAAAGCACCTGTGTCAAAAAGGGAGTTGCAATCTCTGCTAGGGAAAATTAACTTCCTCAGAAGATTCATCTCGAACCTGAGTGGAAGAACCCAAGCTTTCTCTCCGTTACTTCGTCTGAAGCAAGGTCAAGCCTTCGAATGGAACGAAGCTCACCAGGAGGCGTTTGACAAAATAAAAGAATATCTTTCTCAGCCTCCTATTTTGTCTCCACCATCATGGGGGAAGCCCATGAGATTGTACATATCTGCCTCTGAAGTTAGTATAGGTAGTATGCTAGCACAAGAGGATAACAATGGCGTCGAAAGAGCCATATACTATTTGAGTAGAGTGCTAAATGATGCAGAGACCAGATATAGCAATTTAGAAAAGCTATGTCTCTGTTTGTATTTCTCTTGTATGAAACTCAAGTATTATATAAAACCTGTTGATGTTTATGTTTCATCTCACTTCGATGTCATTAAACATATGCTTTCAAAACCAATAATGCATAGTAGAGTTGGCAAGTGGGCTTTAGCCTTAACAGAATATTCATTGACTTTCATGCCTTTAAAAGCTATGAAAGGTCAAGTGATTTCTGATTTCATTGTAGATCATTCGTTGGTTGAGCAGACAAGCATGAGTTACGTCGAAATGCAACCATGGAAATTGTACTTTGATGGTTCAACCCACAGGAATGGAAGTGGTGTTGGAGTCCTTCTAATTTCTCCTGAAGGAATTCCAACAAAATTCAAGTATAAATTAGATGGTCCTCGTTGTTCGAACAACGAAGCTGAGTATGAAGCGCTCATTGTTGGACTTGAAGCTTTGTTGGAATTGGGGGCAACCAGAGTCGAAATTAAAGGAGACTCTGAATTGGTGGTCAAACAAATCACAAAGGAATACAAGTGCATAAAGGAAAATTTAATGGTATACTTCGTCATAGTCAATAGGCTATTAAGGAAATTTGAATACATGGATATTCAACACATACCAAGAATAGAGAACCAAGAAGAAAATGACTTAGCGCAGTTGGCTTCAGGTTATAAAGTGTCTACCAAGAACTTTAAAGATTTGGCCGAAATAAGGGGAAGAGTTATGGCTACTAGATTCACACCATCGGATCTGGAAAGTATGAGATTGGGATATGCTGAGAAACAGGGATTCGAAATACTAGCCATAAATACTTTGTCAGATGCAGATTGGCGAAGTCCATTGAAGAGTTATTTAGCAGACCCAACTCTAAAGGTGGACAGAAAAACAAAATATAGAGCATTGTCATATCTCCTCATGGGGAACGAATTGTTCAAAAAGACCCAAGAGGGTGTATTATTGAAATTCCTAGGAGAGAGTGAGGCATATTTAGCATTGTCTGAAGTCCATAATGGGGCATGTGGGGCACACCAAGCAGGCCATAAAATGAAATGGTTGCTATTTCGATACGGTTTGTATTGGCCTAGCATGCTCAAAGATTGCATAGACTTTGCTAAAGGATGTGAGGAATGTCAGAAACATGCAGGAATTCAACATGCCCCTGCAAGTGAGCTGCATTCGATCATCAAGCCATGGCCATTTAGAGGATGGGCATTGGATTTGATAGGAGAAATAAATCCTTCTTCGTCCAAAGGACAGAAATACATCTTGGTGGGAGTAGATTATTTTACCAAATGGATCGAAGCTATACCTCTGGTAGTTGCTGATCAAGAGGCAATTATTGAATTTATACAAAAGCACATTATCTATAGGTTTGGATTGCCAGAAATCATAACTACAGACCAAGGCTCTGTATTTACTGGTAGAAAGATGCAAGGATTTGCCCAAGAAATGGGGTTTAGATTGCTAACATCAACACCATATTATGCTCAAGCAAACGGACAAGTCGAAGCAGCAAATAAAGTAATAATAGGATTAATCAAGAAGCATATTGGCAAGAAGCCAAGAAATTGGCACAAAACTCTGGACCAAGTGTTATGGGCTTGTAGAACATCTCCTAAGGAAGCTACTAACACTACGCCTTTCCAACTTACATTTGGTCATGATGCAGTGTTACCAGTAGAAATTCATCTGCAATCAGTTCGAATTCAGAGACAAAACGAAATTCCAACTGCATTATATTGGGAAATGATGATGAATGAATTAGTTGAGTTGGACGAAATTAGATTACATGCATTGGAAATTTTGATGAGGCAAAAAGAAAGAGTGGCCAGAACATACAATAAAAGGGTGAAGAAAAAAGTATTCATTATTAATGACTTGGTTTGGAGAGTCATATTGCCTATGGATAAGAAGAATAAAGCGTTAGGTAAATGGTCACCTCATTGGGAAGGACCTTTTCGAATATTAAAAGTGTTCTCAAACAATGCATACGAAGTCGAAGAACTCTTGGATGATAAACGTATCCTAAAGGTTAATGGGAAATATTTAAAGAAATATAAGCCAAGCCTGCGGGAGATTCGAATAGTAACAACGTAAACGAAATATTATAAAAAGCCAAGATGGCAAGATAGAATGCCAAAATGGCGTTGTTCGAATATTACATGTAAGAAACCAAAATCATAGTCAAATAAACATCAAAATCTAGAAATAAGCATTATTTTTCAATCGATTAAAGGTGCTTCGAAATGTTTCAAGTTTATGCTGAGCGAACCGCATGGCACCTTCCAAGGTTGCCACTTCTCCTTTAAGTTGTTCTGCAGTCTCCATTTCTGCAAGCCCCTGGTTGAGAAGCTCTTCGAATTGGTTACCTGAAGGATTAGTTTCGAAGGCTAGTTGTTGTTCCTTAGCCTCCTTAACTTTCTGCTGAAGTTCCAGAATCTGCCTTTCCCAAATAAGAATGGACTCAGCTCGAGCCTCATATTCAGTTTTCGCCTGCTTCAGATGCATAGCTTGATCCTCAGCTTCTTGAGAAAGTTTTGAAGCTTGTTCATAAGCGGCATCCATGGCAATGCGTTTCTCTTGAACCTTCTTGGCAGCAGATTCGTCTTGGAGAAGGTAGCCAGTTATGTTGTCCAGCAAATTCTGAAGGTCGAACAAGAGAGTACTAACTGGCAAGGAGCAGGTGGAAAGATTGACCTTTGTAAGCAGCTCCTTCATAGTATAGCAAGCAGTACTATCTTGCTTAAGCACTTCGAATATATCCACATTGAGAATAGTTCTCCTAATTTTGTTGAGAAGAACAACTCTTTCATCTGTGGGACGTCCCTCTGAGCCAACTTTGCCTTCATGTACCCAATGGGGTCATTTCGCCTCAGAAGTGCCAGTTCCTCGTCAGTCATTCGAGACGGAGAGGATTGGGGGAATTCCATGCGTAGGGGAACCACGTTTGTTTCAACCTCTGGGGTTTCGTTGATTGCATCACCATCCCCTTCATTTGCTTCGTGCTCTTGGTCTTCTTCATCCTCGTCCAAATCTACCACTTCGATACCATCCCTTTCGCCGCTATTTGCGTTAGACTCCGTCCCAGCAATCGAACCGTCATTGACATTTTCCTCGTCATTGGCATTTTCCTCCTCAGATTCTTCGTCTGCAGATTCTTCGGCTCCTTGCCCAGAATCAGCCTTCTCTTCTTCAGTGTGAGTGTCCTTTGGGTCCTCTTGAAGAGTTTCAAGAGGGGACTTTTGAAGAGAAGCCCTTTGCAAATCTTCTGCAGACGTTTGAAGTATTGTTTCGTTCACCTCTTTCAGAGGAACGGAGGTACCTTGATCATCCTGCTGATCAGAAGTTCCAGCCAGAACCGCCACATTGGAAGAACCTTTGTTTTGGACCAAGTTGCTGGAATCTCCTTGAGGAGAGGAGTTGAGCGGAGCAGCAGCTCTGGATGGTGAGGTCGAAATGGTGGAAGTGGGATTCAAAATGTTCTGCAAGGAACAGCAGAATGTTAAAGAAAAACATTTACCAAGGTAATAAGAAGTTAATGTTGGAAACAATTTTTAGAAGTTCGATTTACCTGTGGACCCTCAGAGGAGAGGTTACTAGCTATACGTTCCAACGGTGGGTTGGAGGTCGAAGGTGGATTTTTGGATTTAGGTAAGGGAGCAGCATCCCTGGAATCGAGTCCAGAGACACTAGTCGGAACAGTGCTTTTAGGAGTATCTTTCTTTAGCTTCTTCTTCGAAGCAGTATTTGAGTTTCCTCCAGCCTTGGGGTCTTCCCCAGTAGTGCTTAATTTCCGCTTCTTGGGAGTAGTAGGAGGAAGCTTGTTGGTCTGAAAGAATTTTAACGAAAAGTTAGATATAAACCACAAAGCTTGAGTGAATTCGAAACGTCAAGGCTAAGTGATTACCGTTGGAATTGGAGCACTTGTTGTTGTTGGCGTTATTGTTGTTGTTGTAGTTGCAGCAGTAGTAGTTGTTTCGGGTGGATTAGTTTTTTCAGTAGTTTCGATGGAGGCTTGAGAGGCACTCCCTTCCTTCGATTTCGAGGCAGCTGTCTTTATCCTGATAGCTGAAAATCAAAACAATTAAAGCAAAGGTTAAAGATATGGAAAATAAAAGACATTTGGGATTTTCCCAAGCATTCGCACCTGTGCCTTGATCAGATTTAATTGACATGGCAGAAAGGTCGTATCGAAGGTGTCCTGGGAAATCATGAAGCCAGTATCGAGCCCATGTCACAGTCTCAGATGGCTTTGGTTTCCTTTGAAGATATTTGAACATCTCTTTGCAAGTAAACCACCATGGATATGGGGGAAACCAAGCCAGAGCCAGTTCTGAGGTAGGTAATCTGGGAAATTTAGGTGGATGCATTTCGAATGCCAACCTATACCTATCCTCAGGTGACAGCCCTGAAGGAAGTTTTAGCTTAGAAACTTTTTGTTTAAATTTTTCCTTCAAGGTCTCAGCTGCTTGATGCACAGTGGAGTCCAAGCGCGTGGGGTCGTAAGTAGTTTCAAAATAATTTTGAAAAGCTTTAATCTCTTTGGCATGAGTAAACATACCTTTCTTTGCCGGTACCTGCACATCGAAGGCATCAATTAGTTTCTGTCGAATTGTAAGTGTATCGAACATATAAGTTTGATAAAACTTAATCCACCACTCCAGAAATCCTTTAGCCGCGAGATGGGTAGGTTCGAAGGCTATCAGCTCAAATTGGGCAAAGCCTTGATATTGTTCTTGCTGGATTTTGGCTTCCCTTGCCTTGAAAGTTCGTCCAGAAGTGATGGCGCTCTCAGTTTGGAACAAAGGTTCAGGAATCAGTTGGCATAAGCCAAACTGCCTCGAAACGAAGTTTGGTTGGTAGGCAAAGAGAAGAATTTGGTTCTTGGCTAGGGTTATCCTTGAAGAGATGAGTCTAGGAAGCAAGAAAGCTCTCCATACATCCTGAATCTCCTTGCTCTTGATGGCTTCTGAGAGAGCCATGGTGAACCAAGAAGGTCCATGAGCCCTCGAAGCAAAAGGCGCCATGCTCTCTTCGAACTTGTGCCTTTTGGAGAATATCATGATGTACTTCAAGAATTGAACCTTGAAGTCATCTTTTTCATCATTGGGAGTTAGTCTTCGAAGCCTAGTGCCTTCGACTATCCTATCACTTATTTCAGAATCTTGCTCATCAATGGTATTGGCGGTTGATAAGGAAGGTTCGAACATGGCATTTAGCCATAGTTGGAGTAACCAAAATGGGCCAGCCAATAAAATGTTTTTGGAGGTGTGGGATTTGAGGCTCGAAACAGCTGACCTCAGGCTTTCATAGAGGTCAACTAAGAGTAATTCACTTAGGCACACTTTTCGATTTTCATGTAAATCCCTAGCTAGAGGAATGAACCTACTAGCTACCTGCAGGGATCTACTGCAGAAAACGTATCTAGACAGCCACAGGGTTAAGAAAGCAATGTGCTCTACGTCAGACACATTGTCCCCTTCAGCATGATAATGACTGATAAATTTGGAAAAGCTGGCTAACTTGACTTCGAAGTCAATTATGCTTGAGTGCTCTTCATTGTCAGGAACATAAGTTTCTCCCACTGGCGACAGCCCAGTAATGGCCGCTATATCGAAGAAGGTGGGGGTAATCATTCCACCTGGGAGATGGAAAGTGTTGTAGGTACTGTCCCAGAAATAAAGGGACGCGAATAGCAGAGGATGGCTGTAGGTGAATCCAGGTTTCGATAGCTTAATCAGGTTATAAATGCCTAATTCTTCCCATTGCTGGGATTTCTTGGCTTCTACTTTTGTGAACCAATTTTGATAAGCAATATCAGAAGTAGGGCAGGATCGAAATGGCTTAAAATTGCTTTTTACATAATCCAAAACAAAGGGGTCCTTGGGAAGAACAGTTGGGGTTTCTATGGTATTTGAAATAGGGGATTCTACTGCCCTAGGGGCATCCATTTTGTTGAATAAGGGTTTGAAGCTATAACAGACGGGAAAAATTGTCCTGGTGTCCTTTAATATTTCAAAAACTGTAAGAGGGCCATTTAAGGCTAACCTCTTACCAGCAACGTGGGTAGGAATGAGTACCTGTGATGCGTACAACATTTCTTTTTCTTTGGAAATCATTTGAGGAGCAAGAGCAGATTGGCCTTGAATGGTGATGATTTTACTCTCCATGGTTGCTCCTGTAGTTTTTCCTTTCTTCTTGGAGACTTTCTTGAGTTGGGATGAAGTAGAAGAAGACATTTTTGTTGTTTGAAAGCTTAGATTGTTTTATGAGAGAAGAAGGGTAAAAATTCAGAGTATGAAAGGTTTAGAGTGTGAAAAGAAAAGAAGAAGATTAAGTTGATGTTTTATAATGGGAAGTTTAAGCATCCACCGAATAGAAGTGTGATACGTGGAGATCATGGGTTGGTGTGATGAAGAGGTGGCGTGAAAATTAACATAGGTAATAGGCGTGATTAAAAAAGATAATCATTACTTATAACTGCACCATGCTGTGAAGTGACTCCGGGCGGTTAAGGAATCCAAAAGGTGTTATGATTGATGTGACTGGAGTCAAATGCATTAAATGTCACGATGATTCGAAAGTCCTATCAAAATCTTGTGTGAATGTTTAAAATAGGTATTTCTCAGAGAAATCGAAATACATATTTTAAAAGGGGCAATTTGTTGGCTGAAGATTTTGATAATGTTATTTAGAAGCCAAAAGAGTTAAACGTTCTGATCGAAATGGAATTAAACGCCATATTTTGAAGTTGCAGAAGCAGTGTTTCGAATAAGTGTGTCAAAGCTTGAAGCTTCGAGCGGCAATTATGGGAACTTATCTAAAGGAGTCTCGAAACAACAGCGAGGCTATGTTTGGGAAGAGCGCTCGAAACAGAGAAACACCAAAGCATTTAAAATTCAAATGGAAGCGGGACTTTCAAAGTTTGAAAGTTATGTGTTGGAGCATTTGGGGACACGTGGAAAGATGAAAGAAGCATTGTCTTGCATGTTCGAAACGTGGCATAATCCTATAGCGAGACCGTTAGGGTCGAATTAGTATAAATAGAAGTCTTAGTATTAGGATTTCAGTGTGTCATATCTATTATACAAAATACTCAATAACATTCAAACTACCACATGGCAAGGGAAACGAATGCAAGAGAAATGTATGTATGATAGCACCATGTATTTCTAATTTAGTGAAAACCTTTTTACCATTTCCAGTACTTCCTTTATTTCCTTTTGTCAAAAAACATTTACAAGTTTCTTATTTACAGTCTTTTCACTTTGAAGTCTCTTCCTCAAAGTTTTACATTTTATTATCTTCTTTCTGTTTCGAACACTTTATATTCCAGAAAACTGTCACATTTTCCATACCTTTACATTCAAGTCTTGTCCTTCGAACGCATACTTTTACTTAAAATCATTTATAGATTTCTTGCATTAAACGTTTTCTCCTTCTTTTAAAACTTTTATGTTCCAGAAACCCTTTATGTTAACCATTTTTGTAAGTCGAAACCATTTACTTCATTTTCATGCAGTTTTATATGTCTTTACAATTCAGCATTACAATTAGCATCTATTCGTATAACTTAATTCTCATACACGTTTTGATTACATCTTTAGACTCTTAGAGAGAGAGATCGAAACAAGCCAAACACTTATACAATATTGACCATGAATACCTGTTCGATTGTGAGAGTAACCTTAATATCCAAGGAATCCTAGGATCAATCTAGTCGATCCTGTGAGTTACCAGAGAGATTGAATAATAGTAAGAAAGATTATTCGATAGTTTGGAAGACTAGCGGTTGTTTACCAGAAATCACTGGAAACAGTGTGTCTGTCACTACAACTATGGCTTATCTCAAAATCTCCCATGGGAATGATAAGTAACATCTAATGCCATGGATCAACTCTCCTTGGCCTTATGAACATGATGATGCCCCTTTTATGGCCCAAATTTACATCTGTGAAAAGATCCCAAATCGAGAACACGAACCCTAGCAATGGTGGATTTTGATACAGCTTCCAAAAATGCAATTAAACGATATAGATTGCTTGCAAATGCGTTAGGGATTCAGAATATACCATTGAAACATGATAAATATGTAGGAATAGCAAGATTCGATTCTGAAAAATATGGCAAACCGTGTATCACTTACATTGAGTTTTTGCACTCGAAAATCCATGTTCTTGGTTGGTATAGCTTGCTGGCAATCCCAGGAAGCGAATGGGATGGCTAGAGGGTCTTGAAAATGTCGAGAACTATGAATTCGACTCAGCACTTTTTTGTGTTTTTCTCAAGTTTGTTATGACTTCTCACGCCTCTCTAACCTCTTGTTTTAGGTCTGCAAATGTTCCTTATGTATTGAGGAATGGGTTAGGGTTGCAAACATGATCTCAATCTTTGCCAATTATTGATTTTAATCTTGATTTTATTCACTTAAAGATCCTTCCAAAAATAGAACAAATTCAATCTTCTTGTGCACACCAAGGCTTTGCACAATTTCAATCACTTTCCAACTGCATATAAGACCTGAAACATGCACAATATCTTGAGATTTCAATGTTTTAGATTTTTTCATGATTTGTTTTGATTAAAATTGATTTAATTCAAATAAAAATCAAAATAAATAATAAAAAGAAGATAAATACAAGTGGAAAGGGCTAGGGCTCGTGGACCATGCTACCAACTCAAAACAAGTGCAAAAAGTTAGGCCCATTTAGCAAAAGTTGCAATTTGAGGCACTTTTGAGTTTTGGCAATTTTGCAAAAAAGTTAAACTTCACTAATGCATAACTTCCTGAATTTTGACTCTTTGAAGGTGTTCTTGGACTTTTTAGAAATCTTTAGATGTCCTCTAAGCAACCATTTTGGTCTCATCTTAATTTGGTATTCCAAGTTCATGTATGAAGCTTTGACAAAAAAAGGTGTTTTTGTTGACTTTTCAAAATGACCTATAATGTCCAAATTCATAACTTCTTGTGAGTGCATATTTTGAACTTGGGAGGTGAAGATGGATTGTATGGAATTTCATCCTCTTCATAATGAGATTTTTATGGGTCATTTATCATGAAGTATGAGAAAGTTATGCTTGGTCAAAATTGAGTTGACTTTTCCTGCAAAACCCTAATTTAGCAACTTTTGGTTCTTGATGAATCATGAGCAATCATTGATGCATCATGATCAACCCTTGATCAAATGATGAATAATACTTCAAAATGAGGATGTTGACCAAAAATATTGAAGTTTGACTGTATGGGGGCCACAGTTGACTTTTGCCCTAGCATAGTCGATTTTCAGGCCTTTGAGCAATTGACTGAGCAAACTTCCTTTGCAAGGCTTGAAATTGGACATGGATGATCTTGAGAACATATTAGGAAAATGGTGAGAATTTGGAATCCCTTGGACTTAAGTATCTTGATGTAACATGAAACCCTAATTTGAGGTAGACTGCCTTAGGAGAGAGCTTGTCTGGTCAACATTTGAACTTCCTTGAGCAATCTTGAGGATCTTTCCTGGAATGTTTTGAGAAATATGAGAGGGAAAATTTTGGGGTACAACAATATCCATTAGAACCCTTAAGGAAGGAATCTCCACTTCGACCAGGAGTACTGCGTCCATACCATAGACTAGTGAAAACGGAGTTGCTCTAGTGGAAGTACGCAACGAAGTTCGATAGCCATGCATGGCAAAAGGTAACATCTCATGCCAATCTTTGTATGTTCTCACCATTTTCTAAAAGATCTTATTTATGTTCTTGTTGGAGGCTTCAACTGCCCCATTCATCTTCGGTCGATAAGGTGATGAATTATGGTGCTCGGTCTTGAATTCTTCGCACATTTCCTCCATCATCTTGTTGTTGAGATTTGACCCATTATCAGTGATGATCTTGTTAGGATTTCCATAACGATAAATGATCTCTCTTTTGATTAAACGAGTGACAACTTGCTTGGTCACATTCTTGTACGAAGATGCTTCCACCCACTTGGTGAAGTAGTCAATAGCAACGAGGATAAACTTGTGTCCATTTGAAGCGCTCGACTCGATTCTCCCAATCATATCGATGCCCCACATTGCAAAGGGCCATGGTGAAGTCATCACATTCAAAGGAGTGGGAGGAACATGTATCCTGTCTGCGTAAACCTTACATTTGTGGCACATTTTGGCTTATACACAACAGTCACTTTCCATCATCATCCAGAAATAACCTGCTCGTTGGATTTTCTTGGCCATGGAATGCCCACTGGTATGAGTCCCAAAAGAGCCCTCGTGTATTTCTCGTATAATGGATTCTGCTTCGTGTCTATCCACGCATCTGAGCAGGACCGAATCATAGTTTCTCTTGTACAGAACATCTCCTGACAGTAAGAACTTAGATGCCAACCTTCTAAGAGTCCGCTTATCACAAATTGTAGCACCTTCAGGGTACTCTTGCTTCTCAAGATATCTTTTGATGTCGAAGTACCACGGCCTTTCATATGATACATCTTTAGTTGTGAGACAATGAGCAGGGAAAATGTGTGCCGGCTCCTTGTAACGATAGATCCTTATACTGGGTGCGCGATTCGGGTAACTGACTTCGATCATTGCTGCTAAAGTGGCCAGAGCATCTTCCAGTTGATTTGCTTCTCTAGGAATGTGCTCAAAGGTGACCTCATCGAATGCGGGCAACAACTCTAATATGTAATCCCGATATGGAACTAAATTAGGGTTCTGTGTATCCCAATCACCCCGTACTTGATGTATCACTAAGGCAGAGTCCCCATAAACTTCAAGAATCTTGATCTTCAAATCAATGGCTGCTTCAAGGCCCATCACACAAGCTTCGTATTCAGCGACATTATTCGTGCAATCAAAACATAATCTAGTAGTGAAAGGTATGTGAGTGTTGCGTGGAGAGGTCAGAACTGCCCCAATGTCGTGACCCATAGCATTTGGTGCACCATCGAACATGAGAGTCCATCGCTCCCCTAGTTCAGGTCCTTAATTATCATCAAGTTTCATAATATCCTCGTCTGGAAAATCGAACTTCATGGGATGATATTCTTCCAATGGTTGGTGAGAGAGATGATCAGCAAGAATGCTACTTTTGATAGCCTTTTGTGTGACGTACTGGATGTCATACTCAGACAGAAGCATTTGCCACCGAGCCAATCTGCCTGTAAATGCTGGTTTCTCGAGGATGTACTTTATCGGATCCATCTTAGATATCAGAAGTGTAGAATGTGTCAACATATACTGCCTCAAAGGTCGATCTGTCCACGTAAGAGCACAACAAGTCTTCTCAAGTAAGGAATACCTTGATTCACAACCAGTAAACTTCTTGCTCAGGTAATAAATGGCGTGTTCTTTTCGTCCAGTATCATGATGTTGTTCGAGCACACAACCCATAGATCCTTCAAGCACAGTCAAATACATAATTAGAGGTTTCCCGGGAATTGGTGGTATGAGTATTGGTGGTTCTTGAAGATACTGCTTAATCTTCTCGAAAGCTTCTTAAAAACTCTCATCCCAACGGGCATCCTGATTCTTGCGTAACAATTTAAAGATGGGTTCACAGGTAGCAGTAATATGGGAAATGAACTTGGCTATGTAATTCAACCTTCCAAGGAAACCTCGTACTTCCTTTTCATTTTTCAGCACTGGCATATCCTGTATCGCTTTTACTTTGTCTGGATCTACTTCAATTCCTCGTTGGCTCACGATAAAACCAAGTAACTTGTCCGATCGAACCACAAAGGTGCATTTGTTGGGATTAAGCCTTAACCTGAACTTCCGTAAACGATCAAACAACTTCTGAAAATGGACCAAATGTTCTTCCTCAGTCTGTGACTTCGTGATCATGTCGTCCACATACACCTAGACCTCTTTATGAATCATGTCGTGAAAGAGAGTCACCATAGCTCGCTGATATGTCACACCAGCATTTTTAAGACCAAAAGGCATGACTCTATAGCAAAAGGTACCCCAAGGAGTTGTGAAAGATGTTTTATCCATGTCTTCTGGATCCATCTTTATATGATTGTAGCCAGAGAACCCATCCATAAAGGAGAACACCGAAGACCGAGCAGTGTTATCAACCAATACATCAATATAAGGCAACGGGAAATCATCCTTCAGGCTTTCTCTATTCAAGTCTCAGTAGTCGACACACATGCGTACCTTACCATCCTTCTTAGGTATGGGCACAGTGTTAGCAATCCAAGGCGGATAGTTTATCACAGATAGGAAACCTGCTTCGAGTTGTTTCTGAACCTCTTCTTTGATCTTCAAAGCCATGTCGGGTTTGGTTCTCCTTGGCTTCTGTTTTACAGGAGGACATTCTAGCTTGAGTCGCAATCTATAAACTACTATATCAGTGTCTAAGCCGGGCATGTCTTTGTACAACCAGGCGAAGATGTCAGCATACTCTTGAAGAAACTCAATCAACCCCTTCTTTTATTCGCTTTGCAAGACAACCCCTATTTTGACTTCTCTCTTTACCTCTTCGGTACCGAGATTGACGACTTATGTTTCTTCTTGATACGGGTGGATGACCTTCTCTTCCTGTCTCAAGAGCCTGGCTAGTTCTTCAGGGACTTTACAATCTTCCTCACTATCTTCGTTAGCTTGATCAACTAAATTCTCAAGGATATAAGGAGCCATATCATTATCATTTCCAACGGAGTCCGAGACGGATCTGCATGATCGATGATTTTGTGTTTTATTTTTAGAAAGTGCAAAAGAATATTTAGAATATGAAAAGAAAAGTATTGCCATTTTTATTTTGAAAAATTAAAAGTAAAAGAAAAGACAGGGAACAAAATTGTATGCGAAAGTGCGATTTTTCATTCAATGTTAAATGGAGATTGAAACATAAAGGGGGCCCTTCTACAAGCTGTCAGTATGCCTTGGGCAGGACATACGACTTAAATGGAAATAGAAAATTACACATCAAGGAAAACAACTTCAGGGATGTCCACGACAGTCCAATTGCTGAGCTCCTGGTCCGGCGCAACTTGATAGATAAATCTTGAAACATCTTCATCGTCACCTTCAACATCTGTGGAGAGAACTTATCCTTCTTTGCCTACACCAACACTGACGAACACCTCAGAAATTGGGGGAACCTGATTTCCTTTGAGAGGAATCCAACCAGCTTGCACGGAGGATGATGGCTGATACCCAAGACCGAAACGATCTTTCTTCTCTGGCACTTCAATCAATTTTCCCCAACGATCATGGGGAGGTCTAGCTTCTATGAGGGCTTTGGCATCCTTCAAAGAGGCCAAGGGTATCTCATACTTCTTACATTCCATGATGGGGAATTTATCAACAGTAACAATCTCTAGAGCTTGAAAGGGAAACTCTTGCACCTCGCCTTCCACTTCCACATAACGGTAGGTAGTCAGATTATTAATCACTATGTCTTCTTCCCCGCAAACGACGACGACTTGGTCATTCTCAATGAACTTCAGGCATTGATGAAGAGTAGATGTCACAGCTCCTGCTACATGAATCCATGGACGACCCAAAAGGCAAGTATAGGATGGACGGATGTCCATAACATAGAATGATAAATAGAAAGTGTGGGGACCAATCTTGACAGGAAAATCCACTTTTCCATCCACAGATCTTCTCGAACCATCAAACGCTCGAACATTTAGAGTGGAGGGCCTCATCATTACTCCGTCCATATTCAGCTTAAACAAAGTAGCCTTAGGCATCACATTGAGTGAAGAACCTGTATCCACCAAAACTCGAGATAAAACAGTGTCCAAACACTTCATAGAAACATGCAGTGCTTTATTGTGGGCTCTGCCTTCAACTGGGAGTTCATCATCACAGAAACCCAAACAATTTCCCACAACAATATTGGTGACGATTCCTTCAAACTGGGCCACAGAGATGTCTTGGGTAACATGAGCGGAACATAAGGTCTTCAATAAGGCGTTGCGCTGGGCCTATGAACACAAAAGGAGAGACACGATGGAAATCTTGGATGGTGTCTGGTTGAGTTGATGCACTACTTTGTAATCACTCCTCTTGAGAATTCTCAAAAGTTGCTTCGCTTCTTGTCCTTCAGAAGGTTCAGGTTGATTATCCATCACTTGCTTTCCCCTGGCTTTAGCTAGAGCTTCACTGTTAGTTTCCTTAGGAGGCGGTAGTGGAGGAGAAAAGATACGACCACTGTGAGTTATGTTACTGGTTCCTGCAATGTTGGTAACATTTTTGTCAACAACTGGAGGACACTCATACTTCTTTCCATGAATATAGACCATATTATACTCCCATGGAACTGCCTTCGAGTCGTTGATTGTAGGAGGAATAGGAGCTTGAATCATTGTGGGGGTAGTAGGAACCTGAATTGTTAACAGAATACTAGGGGTTGCCAAAAAGCTTCTCGGGTAGTAGGGGATTTCCAGGACATCAATCTCTTCTTCTCGGAATATTTTCTCTATATGTAGGACACCTTCATCGATCAACTGTTGGATGGCCGTCCTCAAATAAGTACACTCTTCAGGTTTGGAGGAACATGTTAAGCAGAAGTCATGGAGTTCTTGTAGCACCTCATGCTTCAACAAATGTTCTCTGACAGTTTCTAAAGATATCTTAATTTCGTCAACCTTGGATACCAAAACCCGTTCATTAACTTCTTCAATAGCATTGACCGTTCCCCCTTGATGAGGAGGCATGGGATTATTTTGAATATTCGGACCAACAGGGTTGAAGTTGATGGCCTTTGCATCAATGAGGTCTAGAACTTTGCATTTGAATGCTCTATAATTTTCAATTGTATGGCCCGGGGCACCAGAATGAAATTTGCAATGAGAATTGATATCATACCCCCTAGGGAGAGGATTTGGCGGTGGACCGAGTTTGCGCAATTGAACCAATTGACTAGCAAGTAACTGTGGGAGAATTAATTTCATACCCCCTAGGAATGAGATCAAATCTTCTTTCAGGGGCTCTTTGTCTTTGAGGAGCTCTCGGGCCTTGAGGTTGTTGATTCGGTTGTTGATAAGTTAGAGGAGGTGCAAATTGTTGTTGTGGAACATAATGTGGTTGCGGAGCGAAAGGCCGTTGTTGGGTCATCCAGGGTGCTGGAGTTGTAGCAGCATATACTTGAGGAACAAATTGGTTGGGAACAGCAATAGGTGTAGGAAAATAAGGGAATCGGACTTGAGGAAATGCGGGAGCTCTTCCTTGGTTGATGGTGATGACACTAGTCTCACCCTCTTTCTTCTTGACAAAACCAGAAAACAGTTTTCTACTAATGCCTGCATGGTTAGGAACACCTTGAATCGTTCCAGCCTTAATGCACGTCTCAACGTGTTCACCAATAATGACCATATCAGAGAAAGAAGTAGAAGTGCTACTGAGCATATGTTGGATATAAGGGCCTCGTAGAATACCCATAAACAGATCAATTAATTCATGATCCAAGAGAGGAGGTTGGACCCTTGCAGCCAGTTCACGCCACCTTTGAGCGTACTCTTTAAATGACTCTTCAGATTTTTGTACCATCCCTTGGAGCTGAGTACGGCTAGGAGCCATGGCAGTATTGTAATGGTAATGTTTCAAAAAAGCGTCAGCAAGTTCTCCCCAAGTACTGACATGAGACCTTTCCAATTGCATATACCAATCCAATGGTGCCCCGGTCAAGCTATCTTGAAAGAAGTGCATGAGTAATGGTTCATTTTCAGCATAGGCAACCATTTTGCGACAATAGGAACGAAGATGAGTCTCTGGGCAAGAAGTTCCTTTGTATTTGTCAAAATCTGGGACTTTGAACTTGGGAGGAATAACTACCCCAGGTACGAGGCACATTGCAGCAGTATTGAATCCGGAAGCCTTGATACC
This sequence comes from Vicia faba, assembly GCA_948472305.1. Lineage (NCBI taxonomy): Eukaryota > Viridiplantae > Streptophyta > Magnoliopsida > Fabales > Fabaceae > Vicia > Vicia faba. The sequence goes on along the minus strand of OX451736.1, from coordinate 320,254,486 downwards.
CTCCATGGCTCTAAGTCGCTCTTCGAGAGCATGATACATTTTCGCAATTTTGGCAACTCTGGCAGCAAGGTTCACTTGGGGTTCATCAAGATCAATAACATCATGATGATCGTAGACATCATTCCTAGGAACGCCGTTAGGAGTCTCAACATTTGCATTGGCATTCCTCCCATTAGCAGAAGTGGAGGGTGTAGCAGTAGTAAGCTTGGCAACACTTTGATGTAGTTCTTCTTGACCCTTGATCACGGCATGAAGGGTTTCCATAAGTTGATCCATGCGAGTACCCATGGTGTCCATATCTCGGCGGAGTGCGTTCTGGTTCTCTTTGAAAAGATCCATTAGCCTTTGCTGGTTGCCTCTGGTATGGTAAGGATGTGGAAAAGTCGTCTTTGCGGTTTACTGTAGTCTGTGAAAAGGGACCCCAATGAGTTTTTGTTGTGAAAAATGAATGCATGGTAGTATGGATGAATGCTTTATCTTCATTTCTGAGGAGACCCAAAGACTCGTCTATCTTTTAAAATTTCCTTTTTTGAAAAGCTATATCAACGAGACTGGTCTTTGAATTTCCCTAGATATGAGATATATATACATGATGATGTCATGGTATGCTATGGCATGAAGTCTCAGCTCCACATATTCTGGATAACCATTGCGTAGTCCGTTGCACAGGCTGAAAGTAACAAGATCAAAAGTTTGATGTCACAGGCATGGAGTCAAAGTAACCACCCATGAGCTATGCACTAGGGGTTTATCACATGTCGAACAAGGTTCTAAAGAGTTCTCGAAGTCTACGCTCTTCCTTTGGATATTACCGACATCCCAATTACTTGGTAATCAGTAATATTCACAGGAAAAACTCGTCCGAGTGCAATATCGCGTGACAAATACTTCCGGATTACCCCGTTATAGCCTCCGCACTGCACCTAAAAGGCTAGGATGGGTTAATGGTTCTACGACCCTCAGCTTCTCGAGTTCCTAGGTCGAAAGCAACGACGTCTTCCCGATTACTCGGTAAACATCACTACTTTTAAGGGGATCTCCACTGAGTGGGGGATTTTCATGCCTCCTTCTTCGGGATTACTCCCTCAAAGTTAACATGACTATACCGCCCGTTCTAATCCTATGTGTAACCCAAATCTGGGTATAGCACTTATCAAAAGTAATCACCAATCCCAACATCACAATGTATCCAGAATATGTGAGTAGCAATAATATATGCAATATATACAAATAAAGCAATAATAAAATAATAAAGCAAAATAAAGCAAATAAATAAACACCCAAAAAGACAAATAAACAAAATTAGGAGAGACTCTAAAAAAGTCCCCAACAGAGTCGCCCGCTGAAGCTACCGGCAGAAAACACAGAGCCGCCACTGAAGTTTATTTATCCCGAAGGAAGGGGAAATATCGATAAAACCACAAGAGAATGGACAAGATGGTCTTGCGACCAAGAGAAAGGGTAAGGGAGTCGGTTATGCGAGGGGAAGGTATTAGCACCCCTCACATCCGTTGTACTCAACGGGATCCATTTTATTTGCTTGTCTTAAAGGGTGTGTTTATCTACATCTATGCTTTCTTAAAGGGAAATGAACGGTTTTTATTTTGCGTTCGTGAGGGTTTCGCGACCCTTTGCCTACGTATCTAATGAAGGAATCAGAATATTGTAGTTCCTCTAGAAAATGGTTGCTTTATTTGTGTTTTTTAGTGGGCGACGTTAACGCACGCATTCCAGCAATAGGCATGGCCGGTATCGCGGTAGAATGGAGATAACATGCCCTTTTAGGGGAAGCTTTGATTGGTTGAGTGTTTTGAGAGTTTTAAAATAAATTCAAGTAATGATTAAAGGTGTTTTCAGATTTTTTTGATTTGATTTTTTTTTGAATGTTAAGTTTTAATTACAAAAGGAAAAAAGTTAAGAGGGAGACTAAAAACTAATTGTTTGTTATATATAAGCGAGCTAAAAGTCTACTTTAACATAACTAGATCAAAACAAGATTTAATCGCCTCATGGAGCTACCTAAGGGAGTATAGTATCAAAGTTGAAAGAATAAATAAAACATAAATTCTAAATATTTATGATATTTTAATATATATTTTTTATCATCTCGTCATGTGAAACAAGTAATAACATGAAAAGAAATCACACTCAAACAATTGATTAAGACAAAAGTGAAACAAACATTAAAAGACATTAAGGGAACAATGGGGTGCGGGCTTAGATTAGGGGTGTAGTGAGCAAGGGCGCTAGTCCCATTCAATCTGAGTCCATGGGCAATTTATTTTTTTTAGGTTGCAGGTGTGCCAAAAAAATATGGTACTGGGCTTACGCTAAGGAAGTGGATCGGGTCGTGTGGCCTTAGGCCCATCCAAAAAGTGTTAGAAAGAGGGAAGAAACCCTAACAGCCGCCGCTGGCATTTGGGAAAAAAACACTCCACTAATTCTTTCTAATTCCTCTCAATCGCTATCCTCTTGAATAATCTTTCTCAATCCTTTCCAAATCTCCATGCTCTGAATCTAACAACACCATCGGATTAAATCCCTCCAACATCCGCTACTCTCTTGATCGGTCTACATATCCTTTCCGTTCCCCCATCATGGCTTGGCATCATACGAGGACGTCGCCACTACCGATTGCTATGTCCTCTCCTGAACCAAACTTGCATCAGACTCACATCACAAGTAACTTGTAACTTAAGCAACCAAAACATGTCTTGACGGTCATGAACCCCAAGCTTATTTCTTGTGCCCTAACTCCACAGTTGTTAACTTATACTTCAAACCCTCGAATCAGTGACTTGGAGACTTTTAAGAAGAAAGATTGAAATGAGAGGAGAGGAACTCCCTGAACTCTGAGCCATCTTTGAGGCAGGCGAAAGAAACATCTCTACAGAAAATAGGGATCCAAAAACCCTAGCATCTTGGCCAACAAATAGGGAAATAAACCCTAATCCAGGCTTTGATAAATTCGAGTAAGAATCAACCTTAAAATGTGATGACAAAATTCATTCCACAATCCACTAATCGAGAACTAGAAGAATTTCCCTTTCACCTGATAAGAGAACTTCAAAACAAAATTAGACATAAAGAGGGCGCAACCCTAATACCTCAAACTAAAGTGCCTGATTCCATGAGATGCGGGATATGCAAGTGACTGAGTAAAAAATGGTGCAAATGGGATGCAAAGTTCAAAGCAAGACAAAAGTAAAAAAGATAGGACAAATTTGGGGTACGACATCTCTCTCTTGCGCAGAACCCCCTTTCTCTCATTCTTCAAAACCCTAGCGTCGCTAACATCACGACAGTACTCACCCCCTCCCCCCAACGCGTATCAACCTTAAGCCCCAATACAAAAAACAACAACCCAAAATCAAACTACAAAAAAATAGTGAGCTAAGTGTTTTTACCCTTCTTGCGATTTTTAAGCTCTGAGTTTCAATTTCTGGTCCGATTTGGGTGCTAATCCGCCATTTTCTTTCTGATTTGTAGGTTGTAGTAGCGGTGGAGCTTAAGGAGGATGGCGATGGTTCAATCATGCAATTAGGGTTTCTGATTCAGAAACTCTAATCGTGTCCTCTTTTGGTCTTCAGCAGCAAAGGGGTTTGTTCGTTCTTTCTGGTTCCCAAATATTTCCTCTTTCAATCTCTCTGTCTCGGAATATCCTCCCATTTTTTGTTTCTGTATTCCAGTATTTATAATACTAGGTTTAAATTGTTGTTAACAATTAGTTAGGGGTTGATTTAGGATTTAGAGAAATTAGGTATTTGCCTTTCTGTATAATTGATTTGAATTGTAATTTTTTGGATTCAGTTCATATGATTTTTTGTATTATAGATTAGATTTGAATTAATTCTGTATATTTTGGATTTGATTATGATAATAAAATATTTGATTGTTCTGTAATTAGGGATTTAACTGATAATGTAATATATATTGGATTCTGGATTTGATTGATGAAGATTTGCAGATTTGTGTTTTAATCTCAACAATAGTTGTTTCTTTGCGAAAACCAGCGTAACCTTTGGCCTGATCAGCACAGTAGCTGTTATTTTGGGCCAGCATTACTATTATTGAATTGGGCCTAAGCAATTTGATCCAAACCCGTTTTCTAACACAACAAAAAATATTTAATAAAAATTGGTACAATAACTTTTAATTATAATAATAAAAAAGGTTTAATCACCAGTAAAACATGTCACGCAAGAAAATACTATTTGGTATACTTTGAGAAAAATTAATAATGGTAACAACTTTAATAATTTTCTTTTAATTACAGCAAGGACATTTTAACCAACTAAAATCCAATTTTATTAGTATATAAAAAGAAATGCATCAAGTTTTCTTTTGAAAAAAATATTATTTACTTATTAAAATGAGAATAGTAGAAAATTTTCTTTTAATAACAATACTCTTTTTCAACACACCAAATGAGTCAGCCCAATAGACTTAGTTATTGATCAATACACCCCTCTTTTTACTAACGACCACACTTAAATGGGCTAAGTTATTCGAAAATTACCCCCATTTCTGCTTTTGGATAACAAAATTAGAAATGGGCCTATTTAATGGGCTTAGTTAGTGATAAACACACCCCTCCTTTTTACTTAAAAATAAACAACACTTAAATGTCTCTACTAAATTCAATTATTATTAGTAATTTTTTTAATTTCAATAATAACAACTATTTAGTAGTTATTATTCTGAAATAACTTTACACTTTCGAATCGCATGGGCCATTGGCCAACATGCCACGCGAATGGGTTCACGGATGCACTGGTCTTTCTGCTTTAGAAAGCCCCATTTTCGCGAATTAAAATACACCCCCTAGTCTTGGGTAAAGATGGTGTATCAGATACTGTTGTACCATCTTTAATTAAATATTTCTTCTATTTTAATCCCGAAAAATAAAATCATCGAGGTAGGACAAATTTGGGGTACGCTAGCTTCCCCTATTTAATCATCTTCCAATCGAATAGCGTGAGAAAACTCGAGTCTTGCGCATTCTGATTAGAAGTTTATTGAATATTTGAAGTATCCTAAAATTTGTCCAACAAACATATGGTTATACTGATGTAGCATACCCTTACAAGTCTCAAGGAAGTAAGCAAAGCTGGTGACGTATCACTTACCCGGGTTTGATAACGAGACAGGTGGTTTTAAGAGCGCGATTTCGTACGTCTTGGCTTGATTTTGATCATTCACCCATTTGGAGGATGAATACAACAATAATTGACGATGCATGGCTGCTTGAAGACTGAGGCCATGGGTTATGTTCGCGAATTATTTCATGACGTCTGATGCGATAGGCTAATCCTTGTATTTTGCAGCATCAATAACTGGTGTTTATGGAATAAAGAACCGCATTGCTGCATGAAGTCTAAGGCAAATTTTCATGTTCGCAAATCACTGCGTGAAGTCTGATGTGATAAGCTAAATTTGATTTTGAACATCGTTGCAGGAAGTCTGAGGCGATGATCTAGGTTTTGCGAGAACATTGTGGCTTAGAGGCAATGTAATAAGTTGTAAGAATACGTTGCGGCTTAGAGGAAATATACTGAGTTTTGCAAACACATTGCGGCTTAGAGGCAATGCACTGAGTTTTGAGAATTCATTGCAGCTTAGGGGCAATGTGTTGATTTTTGAGGATACATTATGGATTAGAAGCAATGTGTTGATTTTTGAGGATACATCGTGGCTTAGAGGCAATGTGTTGATTTTTGAGGATACATTGCAGCTTAGAGGCAACGTCCCGAGTTTGTGAATACATTGCGGCTTAGAGACAATGTGTTGAGTTTGGGTAATACATTGCGGCTTAGAGGCAATGTGTTGAGTTTGGGTAATACATTGCGGCTTAGAGGCAATGTGTTGTACCCTAAAATTTTCCATCTCATTTATCAAATATTTTCTCACAAGATCTCCTTTGGTTCAAGATTGCACAAGGATTGATCAGCTCAAGACACCTCCTTAAACACTGATGGCTGAAATTAGGGTTTGAGATTGCACAAGTTTAATTGAACTTTAAATGTCTCATATGACTTTCATGGATCATTATGGACCCCAAATATTACTCATGTCAAGTTTCAAGCCTTGAATCACATTTTTACTCAGTCAATTGAGCAGTTGACCTAAAAATCAGCTGGTATTGGGGAAAAAGTCAAATGTAGCCAATTTACAATCAAAATTCCTAATTATTTTATCCATATCAACATTATAAACTCATATGTATCATTTTATCAAGTTTGGACCATAATTCCTCAAGAAATTTGATCAAATCATCAAAAGGGCAAAATGGTCAAAATTAGGGTTTTGCCTGAGAAAAGGCAATTTCTTATTTTTAACCTAGAAAATGGTTAATTGATTTGAAGCATGACCTTAAGAGTTCAATGACATAATTTTGACCTAATGGCATGACCCAAAACATTGCTCAAGATCAATTGGATTGATAGTTGATTTTCGATCAACTGATCAAAAGTCAATTGTATACTGAAAAGTCAAACTTTGACTTTTTGGTCAAAATCAAGTGTCAAAGATCATAATTCATCAAAACATGTAAAAATATGAAACTTATTCATCAAGAAATAAAAAATTCAAGATTTCATTTTGAAAAGTCAAAGTTTTCAAACTTAGAAATTTTTCTGTGTTGAAATCTTCATGTTTTTCAACAACTTTGAGCAAATTTTTCACCATGATGCAAGATGATTCAAAAGAAACTTTCAACATGAAAGTTGTAGATCTCCATGATATATACAAAATTTCTTTATACAACTTCTTCTAAAATTTCTTGGATCTCAAGTTATTAATTCATGAAGTCATAGTCTTGAAACTAAACACTTAGTAAAATTTTGAACATTTTTGGTCAGGATTTTGACTTAACTTCTGACCCAAGTTTCACCTAGTTCCAAGGGGAATTTTCAAAAGTGATTCAAAAAGGGCTTGTAGAGCACATTAAAATATTTCCAAAATGTCCAAGAACTCCTTGAGATCATTTGTGAGCAAGGAGAATCGAAGGTCAGAAGTTGGGGTTTCAAGTTGTTTTACAAGGAAAATTTTGTGATGAACAAAATTCAAATATCAAATCTATGCTGCATAATCTTTGCTTCTCAAATTTGTTAGGAACTCCATAATCAATTGCTTACACAGCTGTTAGAGGTCTCAACTCAAGCATTCAATGCAATGCCATGCTTTATATCCATTTTAGGAAGAAAGTGCACAATGCTATTTTGAAAAAGCAGCTTTATGCACAAAACTTATTCTTGAGCCTTGCAATTGTTTTCTTCTAATCATACACGTCCTATAACTCAAGAGAAGTTTGTCTCAAGCCTTACAATCACTCAACCCATGCTTGTACTTGATCTTGGAACCATACATTCACTTTTCTTCAAAATCAAGTAACCTAGCCATAACTCTATAACTCAGAAATCATGTGTGCAAAACCTCTTCAACCTTTTGCTTATACATACACAAGTCCTTGGCAAGAAAACACACGCATGCTTAAGCCCTGAAAACACCAAGAACTCAGAACTGCATTACACACCTCCATTTTTGCATAACCTTGCCAAAAGTTTGAAACTTACATCTCCCACATGCGTTTTCAAGCCTTTTGGTTCCTAAAGTTTATAAACATCATTTAGAACTCATCCCACACCCTGTTACAAGACTGTAACACCATTAACACTATCCTCCATTTTCAAAAATAGAGCTTTGCACTTGGACTTCTCTAGAACTCCTCAGGAACTTTCAGCTCAAGCTAAGCATCACATTAGCTTCCTGGGAACTTGAGGAAGCTAATCCAATCATTATAACTCGCTAAAAGCTGCTCAAACTCAAAACACGATACCCTCTTGCAAGGTGAGTTTTCTGACTTTTGAACTCTTCATACAAGCATCACTAATGTTTAGTTTATGAATGAAAAATGTAGATATCATTGTTCTGAAGCTAACCATGTCTTTAGATTTCATTTATATTGCTTAAGTAGTTAGAATTTTGAATCTGAACATCCTGGAAAAGTTTGGTCAGAATTTGGTACCATTCAAAATTCATGCTCATTTTTGAGAATTGATTTAAGTTGTTTACATTTCTTGAATCGTGGTGAAATTTTACACAACTTTCATGTTTACATTTTTGCAAATGGTTGAGAAATGAACAAGTTGCAGAGCTTCTGGCTGGAGGTTGAAAATGAAGTACATTTAGGGCAAGACTTAGATTATATATTTATTATTTTACATAAGTTAATAGATGTATCACCACCCCAGTGGTTAAAGCGTGCGCCTGTCACCAAGAGGTCCTGGGTTCAAGCCCCAGCGTGACCTTTTGCAAATTTTTTACACTTTTCTCACATTTTCTGACTTTTTGTCGCGCTTGGGCTTCCTCCATTGGGCTTACGATTTTTGCTACATTTGCACATTCCTGATTATTTCTTAACCCCCATGACTTTATTTTTATTTTATTTTATTTTTACTTTTTTTATTTATTTATCATTATTATTAATACTATTATTAATATTATTATTATTATTACTATTTTCATTAATAAGAAAAAAATCCAAGAAATATTTATATTTTATTATTTATATTTATTTAGTTTATTTTTTTCTTTATAAAAACAAAAGAATACAAAAAAATATTTTACAATTAAATTTACTTTTTTAAATAATTAGATAATTTATTTTTAATTATTATTATATTATATTATTCATTTTTCTTGTAAATTAAAATCAATTTAGAATTTAGGATTTTTATTTAATTATTTTTATTTACTAACTTAAATTCACCAAAACCCTAAGAAACTTGTTTTCTTTAATTTAATTTATTCTACTAACTCAATATTAATTTTCTTATTTTTCTTAGTTAATTATTTTATTTAATTAGGTTAAAAAAACCCTTTTCATAAAAAAACCAAACAAAAAATCATATTTCTTTTTACATCTACATTCTTGTATTTTATTTGTTCATTTTGTACGTTTATTCAAATTTTAATATGGTTGTAATATTTATTTAGATTTAAATTCTTGCAATATTCCCCATTTTTAATTTGTACACCCCCTCCCCCTAAGTATTGTAATGGCGTAGTAATTTTAATTTCCGCAATTTATCGCTTTATATACAAAATGCTAATAATTAGGGTTTTGTATGGAAAGACTAAAACCAATCAATAGAAAACCCTAATCAAAGATAAATCAAGCATGAAAATCAATCCACTTGCACACAAACACCCCTAGGGTAAATCCACTTGGTTGCCTTACAAAAATGGCCATATTACGCATGTGAGGTATCTTAGCAAAAACAAACGAAATACAAGATCATAGTCCCTCGATGATGCTATATATGTTGCCTTTCAAATGATCTTAGTCCCTTAAAGAGAATTCTAAGATATATTACAACATTGCTAATCATGGTTATACGATGACCCACGCCCGTCCCTTTTACATCTAAAGATAGGGTTACTTTCCAAATCAATGGTAAGATAACAATGTCAAAGGAAAAAGGAAATGAACATGAAAGAATTTTGAGTAGGAAGAATGTTCCTAGTTACTTGCTCCATTTCAAAGCAAAAACATGCTTGCTATTTTCAAAACAAACACCAACACTTTCAAAAACATCTTTCAAACTTGAAAACATTTTCAAAAGATCAAACACTTCGTATACATTCTTACGAACGAGAATCATTACAAAGTTTGCCTAAACAATAACCTCTTTTAAAAATACTTTCAAAAGCCATACAAAGCACATTTTCAAACAAAAGCAAGTGATCTAGCAAGTAACTAAGAGCCCATGGAAAACCATGGATGAAAAGGGTGCTAACACCTTCCCTTTTCATAATCTACCCCCTAAACTCAAGAAACAATCTCAAAGGTCTTTCTTGTGCTTTTTCCCTTTTCCTTTTGGATAAAAGAAAAGTCGTTGGTGACTCTTGCTAACCGCAACATTTGCGATCGAACGCAAAACACCCAAGTCAGTTCTCCCACCGTATCACAGAACTGGCGACTCTGCTAGGGATAAGTCTAAAAGTGGGGTTACCTTAGGGTTAGATCATATTTACTTGCTTTCATTGTTTGACTTGTATGCTTTACTTTTTGGTTATTTGTTTAGGTTTGAATCCTCTACCCGGATTTGGGATACCTTATAGGTAAGTAGCAATACGTTGTGGAAACTGTGCGGGGTATACTGACATGGTCTAAGCAATAGCTACGTTAGTGCGACATATTTGTGCGTACCAGTAGCCCTTGAGTAGTCAAGGAGAATATGGGGCTGCTGAATGATGTCATGAAGCACTAACTAACTTATAGAACCTTTACTTGACCAACTTGGCCTTTAGGACGTAGTGAGATGACCGGTTTTGGTGCAGTCCGAAGTTGGTAGATACTCGATACTACACTCATTGAGGTTTGTTTTTTGGGATATTTCGGTCGCCATTAAAGAGGCTTGCGCTGAAACAATGCCCGAGGAAACAAACCAGTGATATTGAGCTCCCTTAGAACCCGATTACTATTACTAGGACAGGTTTGAGCCAACTAAACATTAAGAGGGTACTTACCTATGAGACTCCATGCAAGCCTAAACCTAAGGACTTGTTTGCTTTGTTTGTATATATTTACTTGTATATAACATCATAAACATCATAACATCATACTCATATTCACTAACCATTTCAAGGATCTTGGGATTTATCTTTGTTCTATTTTGTAGAACATGGATTCTATTTGCAGGAAAACCATTCAAGTCAATCTTGTAAGGATTCCTCCTCACTTTAAAGAGCTAGCATCAAGGATTCCTGAAAATTCTCTATTTACCGAAAGACATGGTTGCCTCCTAAACTTGGTTATCTCCAACACTGATGAGGACATGATGAAGGTGCTCTTCCAGTTCTTTGATCCTTTACACCATTTCTTCACATTTCCCGATTATCAACTTGTGCCAACTTTGGAAGAATTCTCCCAACTCTTGAGGATTGCCATTCTCAATCAACTACCTTTCAACGGTATAGAAAGAGATCCAAAGCCAGAAGAGATTTCTCAAGCTCTACACTTGCAACCATCTGATATCACAACTAATTGGGAAACAAGGAGTGGTGTCAAAGGTTTCCTAACAAAGTTCTTGTTTGAGAAAGCCCAAAACTGTTGGAACTCTTTAGATTTGAAAGCTTTTGAGGAAATTGTGGCTCTCCTCATCTTTGGCATGGTTTTGTTTCCGAATCCTGACCAACTCATAGATGTAAACGCCGTCAAAATCTTCATATCTTGTAACCCACTGCCTACTTTGCTAGGGGACTTCCTACATTCTTTCCACACTCGCACTATGAGGAAAAGAGGTATCCTTATGTGTTGTACTCCTCTCTTGGAAAGATGGTTTGTTTCGCATCTTCCGCAATCTGTATTGAAGAACGAGCAAGGTTCAAGGTGGTCACATAGGTTGATGACACTCAAACATTCAGACATTTATTGGTGTTCCCGATCTATAGAGAATGTTACTATTGTCAACCGTTGTAGAGAATTTCCTAATGTCCCTTTACTTAGCATTAGAGGAGGTATCACCTACAACCCATGTTTAGCCTTAAGACAGTTTGGTTACGCCCAAAGGGATGGCCCACGTGAGATGCTTATTCAAGGTTTGGTATTTGACTACGAGAATGACGATCAAGGTCACTGCCATAGATTTATTCGAGCTTAGAGGATGTTGAACAAGGTAGATAGCAAGACATTGGGGCATAAGAATTCCATCCCTTTTGAACCTTACCTCAAATGGGTACAAACTCGTGCTCAAAGTCTTATAATACCTTACCCCTCCATTCTCCTGGTAATCATAGAGCCTGTTCTGGAAGGAGATTCTCCATACACTATACTGCATCCTGACATGCCCACCTCTCTTGAAGACTTACAAAGTGATTTGATACAACTTAAGGGGGAGCGAGACGCTTTCGAGGCCCAATTATATGCCAGCGAGAAGAAGGTTTTGGAACTCACTAGGCAACTTCATGAGGAGCGGAGCCTGAACGCCTACATCGCACCAAAGAGGATACGTACAAATTTTTTATCTTAGAGTTTTTGTATTTCTTTGTAAGCCCAAAAGAGGCATGATGTACTCAAAGCTTTGATTTATTAATATAACGTGTGTTCCTTTTTGGTCTAAAGCAATTTTAAATCTCTAGTTTCCTTGAAATCATTTGATATGCATTTACCATTAATCATAACATAAGCAAGTTTCTTACAACAAGTATCCTCATCTTTCTACTGTTTATTTCAGTAAGATGGATCTCGAGCAGACAGTAAAAGACCTCCAGGTGCAGAATGCTCAGTTTCAACAAATGTTCTTGACTCTAGCCAAGGTACAAGAGGTTTTGAAAACTTTGCTGGTTGAAGAAATGAAGAAGAAAGTAAAGAAAATAACCAGAATTCTGAATATGGGAAGAAGGTTCCAAGGACAAGCCAGACGGACCCTAGACTTTGCAACGTCATCTGGTGAAAAGGATAATCAAGAAGTGAAAGGCAAGGAAGCGGTTGCCCAGCCAGAATCTGAAGAGGAAGAAGAAGAAGACTACTCTGAAGAGCAGTATCCCCCGGCCGACGACAAATACAAACATCTGGAAGAGCATCTAAGTGCAATGGAAATTCAGAAAGTGCTTGGGCTGGAGTTTGAAGAGTTGGGTTTAGTGTCTGGGATTGTTATTCCAGAAAAATTCAAGGCACCAGTGTTCGCTAAGTACGACGGAGTTTTGTTTCCCAAGATGCATCTTCGTTCTTATGTGAGGAAGATACAGCCTCACACTGCCGACAGAGATTTATGGGTCCACTTCTTTCAAGACAGTCTATCCGGGACCCAGCTAGATTGGTTCTATCAACTAGAAAGGGCCAATATCCATAACTGGGAAGACCTTGCCGCTGCTTTCTATAAACAATATCAGTACAACTCAGATCTTTCTCCCACCTGTACTCAACTCCAGAGTATGGCTATGGTTTCAAGTGAAGGTTTCAAAGACTACGCTCAGAAATGGAGGGACTTAGCAGGAAGAGTCCAGCCTCCCCTTTCTGAAAGAGAGTTAGTAGACATGTTTCTGGTTACCCTGTCCAATCCTTTCTTCAATCATCTAATTGGAAGCTCCTCAACAGGCTTCACTGAATTAATCTTGACCAAAGAAAGAGTGGAAGCTGGGAACAAGAGTGGGAAGATCCAAAAAGACGTATCCTTCGCTTCTGTAAGAAAACCATTTATCGGGAAGAAAGAAGTTGGTGTTGTGTATCCTCAAAGGAATCAAGAAAGAACTGAACACCGTCCAATGGTGGGGGCTGTCATGATCCCAAAACCTGCACCTACCCAACAAAGGAGCAATCAGCCTAGAACAGAAAGACTAGTGAGACAATTTACCCGGATTAATATGACACTATCTTAAGTCCTGCCACATTTGTTGAGATCTAATCTGGTTACTTTGAAAGAAGCTCCGAAGAATCCCAACACCACCTCTCCTCACTACCATCCTAATTCTCGATGTGCTTACCATTCAGAGAGTCCAGGCCATGATACCAACAATTGTTGGGCTTTGAAAACAAGGTGCAAGACCTTCTTGAAGAAAAAGAAATTGAATTTGATGCTCCTGAAATCCCTAATGTTATCACAGCTCCTATGACCAAGCACGACTGTGATGTTAACGCTATTGAAGATGATATGTTTGTTACTGCTGTTGATGAACTCGTTACTCCTCTCCTGACTGTCAAAAGGAATCTATTGAGTGTTGGTTTATTTCCGGGCTGTGATGAAAGCTGCCACCTTTGCTTATCCCTACCAATTGGCTGTCATTTATTAAAAGTAGGTGTTCAACGCCTAATGGATGACAAAGAGATTTTGTTTGAAAAGACTCTCGTTCCAACCGTTTCTTACAATGATGTTTCAATAGTAACCATTTCCGCCAATCCTTCCAGGGTCTCCACCAAAATACCCCTTAGGATTACATCAGTTCCTAAAGTGGCTACGCTGATAATTACTATGCCTGGACCAATCTCGTACTCATCAGATAAAATTGTTCCATGGAATTATGGGGGTGATGTCTACTATCATGGTGTCAAACAGGATTGGCTGGCAGACGAAGACTCAATTTTTGAGAAGGCTGGCCCCGACATCAGCAACATCGTGGGAACCCGCAAGATAACCTGAAGTGGAAGAATATTCTCCCCAGAGATTTCTCCTCCGAAGACTGTTACCGGTCCTATAATCATCCCTGTTTCTATTCCTGTTGACACTACTACTATAATCCCTATGGTTACCCCTACTGACACTCCTACCACTGAGTCGACCGAGACTCGGGGAAAAGGAATTTTGGTTGATCCTGTCCAGATGAAGGCGCAATTAGTATCTATCCCTGAGGCTTCCGAAAAGGAGATGGAAGAAATTCTGAAAATTATAAAGAGAAGCGACTACAACATACTCGAACAGCTAGGGCAGACTCTGTCAAAGATTTCCATGTTGGCTTTATTGTTGTGCTCTGAGGCTCATGCGAAGGCCTTGGTGAAATTTCTTAAAACTGCCCATGTACCACAAGAAACCTCTGTCGATCAGTTCCAAGACTGTGTGGCCAATCTAACCACTAACAATGGTTTAGACTTTTCTGATGTTGACTTGACACCTAGAGGGAGGAAGCACAACGAGGCATTGCATGTCTCTGTCGAATGCAGGGGCACAACTTTGGCCCATATCTTGGTTGATATCGGTTCGTCTTTGAATGTGTTGCCTAAGAAGGCTCTTGATAGACTCGATTGTGAAGGTTTGACCTTAAAACCCAACAACATAGTGGTAAGGGCCTTCGACGGTTCAAAAAGAATGGTGCATGGGGAGGTGGACATCCCCATAAAAGTTGGAACCCAAACCTTTGATTCAACTTTTTACGTGATGGACATTCGCCCTTCCTATTCTTTCTTATTAGGCCGACCATGGATTCACAACACTGGTGCTGTTACCTCTACATTACATCAAATTCTGAAATATCCAACCGAGGGGAAAATCATTACCGTCCATGGAGAAGAGGAATATATGGCCAGTCACTTGAACTCCTTCAGATACGTGGAATTGGATGGTGAATTCATTGAAACTCCATTTCAGCACTTCGAGGAAGTCCCACAAACCGTGGCAGTAACCAAGACTATTTCCCAAGTCCCGAAGATTGCAAGACCTCCGCTAAAGATGTCTTCATTGAAAGATGCCAAGGAAGTGATTGAAGAAGGTGGGTGTACTATTTGGGGCCAGCTCCCGGATATCCCATACAAATCTGACAAATTTGGTTTGGGTTTCACTTCAGGAGACCAGAAAGTTGTACGTTGTGCTCGTGCCAGGGGACCACCCTTGAAGATCAGCAACCACAAAGTCAACGCAGTAGAGGATGATGAGGACATCTACGGCCTGGAGGAATGGATTTTCCCAACTGGAAATGGAGGATTCAGCAACTGGGAAGCTAAAGATTTTGTCCCAATTACTTTTATCCAACAATAATTGTCTTTAAATTTTGTCGGACCTGTAATAATTAAACAATTTAGACTTTTAAAACCTTGTGTCTTACCCGAGGCACAACGGTCCATTTATAAGGATTGTTACCTCATTTTCATATGTCATCAATGAATCATGGATGTTTTTGCATACAAGCTTTGTGCTCTTTGTCTTTCTTTTTACATTTTTATTTCTTTCAAAGAGAGTTATACTCTTACACACACTCACATTCAAAATGCATATCTACATCCATTCGGGATCCCATGGGTAACGATTCTGCTATGGCTTTTTGTGACTCTGAAAATCTAATCTACCAAGCCGAAGACGAAGGTGAGGAAGATTATGAAGTGCCAGGAGAACTTGCCAGGTTATTACAACAAGAAGAGAGGACCATACAGCCCCACGAAGAACCAGTGGACACAGTGAACCTAGGTACCAAAGAGGACAAGAAAGAAGTCAAGGTGGGTGCCAATCTAGAACCCAGTATCAAGAAGCGTCTGACTCAATTGGTACATGATTATGTCGAGGTATTTTCCTGGTCATACAAAGACATGCCAGGATCGGATGCTGATATCATGGTCCATCGTCTACCAACAAAAGAAGACTGCCTCCGGTAAAGCAGAAAGTCTGCGCATGCGACCAGACATGTCAAAGAAGATCAAGGCCGAAGTCATGAAACAATTCAACACCGGATTCTTGGCCGTCACCTCCTATCCACAATGGGTCGCCAATGTTGTCCCCGTGCCTAAAAAGGACGGCAAAGTATGCATGTGCGTGGACTACAGAGATTTGAATAGGCCAAGCCCTAAGGATGATTTCCCACTTCCCCATATCGATATTTTGGTCGACAATACCGCGCAACATAAAATCTTCTCATTTATGGATTGTTTCTCAGGATATAACCAGATCAAAATGGTATCTGAGGACATGGAGAAAACATCCTTCGTCATACAATGGGGCACATTCTATTGCAAGGTTATGCCATTCGGGTTGAAGAACACTGGGGCAACCTATCAGCGTGCCATGGTATCTCTATTTCACGACATGATACATCACGAAATAGAGGCCTATGTGGACGACATGATATCCAAATCTCAAACTGAAGAGGAAGATCTTGACCATTTACAGAAACTCTTTGAGAGACTAAAGAAATACAAGTTAAGGTTGAACCCGAATAAATTCATATTTAGGGTGAGGTCCGGTAAACTCCTAGGCTTTGTCGTCAGCGGTAAAGGTATCGAAGTTGACCCTGCCGAGGTGAAAGCAATACAAGAAATGCAAGCTCCTCGTACCGAGAAGGAATTCATAGGATTCTTGGGACGTTTAAACTACATTGCCAGATTCATTTCTCACCTGATAGCTACTTGTGAACCAATCTTCAAATTACTGAAGAAAGATCAAGTAGTCAAATGGAATGATGAGTGCCAAATTGCCTTTGACAAGATCAAAGAATACCTACAAGAACCTCCTATTTTGATGCCGCCAGTTGAGGGAAGACCCTTGATCATGTATCTAACTGTCTTGGAAAATTCAATGGGGTGTGTGTTGGGGAAGCATGACCAGTCTGGCCGAAAAGAGCATGCCATTTATTACCTGAGCAAAAATTTTACCGACTGTGAAACAAGATATTCATTGCTCGAGAAAGCTTGCTACGTTCTGGCATGGGCTGCTCGCCGGCTAAGACGGTATATGTTGACCTATACTACCTTATTGATATCCAAGATGGATCCAATGAAATACATATTCGAGAAGCCGACCCTCTCTGGGAGAATAGCAAGATGGCAGATGATCCTGATGGAATATGACATTCAGTACACTACCTAAAAATAAATAAAGGGCATGTGCTAGACGATCACCTTGCTCATCAAGCCGTGGATGACTACCAGTCCATGAAGTTCGAATTCTCGAATGAAGACATCATGATGGTAAACAACTGTGAAGAATTCAGACCATATGACAGACCTGAACAAGGATCCCGATGGACCCTGGTTTTTAATGGGGCGTCCAACGCACTCGGAAATGGTATAGGTGTTGTACTCATATCCCCTGAAGGATGTCACACTCCCTTCACTGCAAGACTCTGTTTCAACTGTACAAATAACATGGCAGAGAACGAAGCATGCATTTTTGGCCTCAAAGCCGCCATAGATTTGGGGATCAAGTCCTTAAGTGTATTCAGAGATTCAGCCTTAGTCATTAGCCAAATTAAAGGAGAATGGGACACGAAGCACCCTAACCTTATCCCCTACAAATAACATGTGTTGACATTAATCCCACATTTTGAGAAAATTACCTTTGAGCATTTCCCGCGAGAAGAAAATCAACTAGCAGATGTGCTAGCCACAATGTCATCCATGTTTAAACTTAAATGGGATAACGAGGCTCCCCAGATCACCATTGAACGAATGGATGAACCAGCTCATTGTCACGAGATCAATACTGAAGAAGTAGTGGACCGGCCTTGGTTCCACGAAGTCAAGAGGTATCTCGAGGCTTAAGAGTATCTGGAAGAAGCTTCAGTCAATGATAAGAAGTTCTTACGGATATTCTCTGCTAAGTTCTTCCTTAGTAATGGCATTCTCTACAAGCGCAACCATGACTCTGTTTTGCTTCATTCTGTAGACAAGGCTGAGGCAGAAAAGATCATGGCTAATCTACATGAAGGTACTTTAGGAACCCATTCCAGTGGGCATACGATGGCAAAGAAGATCCTACGGGCAGGTTATTACTGGTATACCATGGAAGCAGATTGCTATCAACATTCACGAACCTGTCATAAGTGTCATATCTATGCTGACAAAGTGCATGTACCTCCGGTTCCTCTGAATGTCCTGACTGCTCCATGGCCATTCGCAATGTGGGGCATCCACATGATTGGAGAAATCAAGCCCACAACCTCTAATGGACATCGATTCATCTTGGTAGCCATTGACTACTTCACAAAGTGGGTTGAGGCAGCTTCTTTCGCTTTCGTCACCAAGAATGTTACCGCCCGGTTCATCAAACAGAATCCCATATGTCGGTATGGTATCCCAAAGAGAATCATCACAAACAATCGTACGAATCTCAACAATACTATGATCACCGCACTATGCGCGTAATTCAAGACCCAGCACCATAATTCTTCTCCTTACCGGCCAAAGATGAATGGTGTTGTCGAAGCCGCCAATAAGAACATCAAAAAGATCATACAGAAAATGACAGTAACCTACAAGGATTGGAATGAGATGCTCCCATTCGCTCTCCACGGTTACCGTACCACGGCGCGCACATTGACCGGGGAAACACCTTACTCTCTGGTATACGGCATGGAGGTTGTCTTGCCTATTGAGGTCTAGATCCCTTCTCTAAGAATCATGAAGGACGCAGGGTTGATTGAAGAAGATTGGATCGAAACTTAACTTGATCAACTGAACTTGATTGATGAGAAAAGTCTTACTGCTGTCTGTCATGGTCAAATGTATCAAAAACGGATGATCAAGGCTTTCAACAAAAAGGTCAGACGCCAAGTGTATCTAGTCGGGGATCTGGTGATCAAGCGTATCATACTACCGCAAGTTGATCCCAGGGGCAAGTGGACTCCTACATACGACGGGCCATTTGTGATCAAAAGCATATTCTCTGGTGGAGCAATGATCTTAACCATTATGGATGGTGACGACTTGCCGCACCCTGTGAATGCAGACATAGTCAAAAGATACTAAGCATAAGAGACCCGCTAGGTTGACACACCTAGGCAAAACAAGGGCATCCCGGCGAACCAAAAAAAGGTTCGGGCAAAATTAGGGATAAAACAAAAAATTTGTACACCTGACAAGTTGAAAACCCGAAAGGGCGACTTGGGCAAAAAAGGGTATCCTGGTGGAATGAAAACCCAAAAGGGCAGTCCAGGAAAAAGTTAGGGAATTAAAGCGTATGACTATGTCCCGTTGGATCACCTTACAGACAACCTTTAGCTTTGACTGACAAACTCAGCGGTTCTGATCAATCCAATCAACTTCCGACAAGGCAGCAAGTGGACAACATGCTCAGAGACACAAAGGCTATAGCAGAATGGGAACCCCATGGGATTATTACATATAGCTATCTTTTTTGTATCAAATTTTCATTTTTTTTACGACGACATTCTCTTACTAGGATGTTCGCCTCATTGTACAAAAAATACTTATTAAAGTTAATACAAAGATACCCCTTTGAAAGTGCAAAGCTATTTGTCTTTTTTCTTTATTTCTGTGTTTTGTTTACAAAAAACGTCCAATGATTTATTTTTGAACATAGGCATTTGAACGTAACTACTGTTTACAAATGAACAAAAAGGAACAGAAAATAGAAAGACAATCACTAATGGCTTTAAGAAATAGGATAATGTCTTTAGACTATTCCATAAAATCCCCCACAGTGTGCAGCTTAATGATATCAAGCTCTCTCACATCCCCGGCGGAACAAAACTTCCAGTTATCACTCCCCGGTAGAAGTCGCCCAATTTCTCAGAATTTCACAAGCAATACACAGTGTTTCTCTTACAACAAAGTTTATTCTCTACTAAATAAAAGCTCATCAACTCATCAGCACTTCAAAACATGAAGACTTACACTCCACGTCCCCAACAGCAATCAGGGATTTAGTTTCCCTAATCCAACAGTATTATAGTAGCATAGCTTACATGCCCATACATCGCATCCATACGTCATTAATAACACGAATACATACAACATAATCTCATTCGTTTGAGAACATCATTGTACAATGCATTTCATACATCATGACATTGTATACAACTAATCTTTCAGGAAAGATCAGTCAGCAGATGGTTATCATCAACAATTTACAAAAGGGTCAGAGATTACCTGGAACAAGCTAGGACAATTATCTATACGACCAGTTGAAGCAATCCTGCACGAGTTTCTTCTCATTCATCTTTCAGATACAGTTCAGATACGCTCTAGACACGGATGCAATTCTGATACTCATTCAGATTCAGCTTTCAGATACAATCTAGATACGCTCCAGATTCCGATGCCATTCTGATACTCATTCAGATACAGTTTAGATACGCTCCAGATACGGATGCCATTCTAATACTCATTCAGATTCAGCTCTCAGATACAGTTCAAATACGCTCCAGACACTGACGCCATTCTGATACTCATTCAGATTCAGCTCTCAGATACAGTTCAAATGTGCTCCAGATATGGATGCCATTCTGATACTCATTCAGATTCAACTCTCAGATACAGTTCAGATACGCTCCAGACACGGACTCCATTCTGATACTCATTCAGATTCAGCTCTCAAATACAGTTCAGATACGCTCCAAACATGGACGCCATTCTGATACTCATTCAGATTCAGCTCTCAGATACAGTTCAGATACACTCTAGACGCGGACATCATTCTGATACTCATTCAGATTCAGCTCTCAGATACAGTTCAGATACGCTCCAGATATGGATGCCATTTTGATATTCATTCAGATTCAGCTTTTAGACACAGTTCAGATACGCTCCAAACACGAACGCCATTCTGATACTCGTTCAGATTCAACTCTCAGATACAGTTCGGATACGCTCCAGACGCGGACGCCATTCTGATACTCATTCAGATTCATCTCTCAAATACAGTTCAGATACGCTCCAGATACGGATGCCATTCTAATATTCATTCAGATTCAGCTTTCAGATACAGTTCAGATATGCTCCAGATGCGGATGCCATTCTGATATTCATTCAGATTCAGCTTTCAGATATTGTTCAGATACACTCCAGATACATACGTCATTCAGATACTCATTCAAATTCAGCTTTCGGATACAGTTCAGATACGCTCCAGATGCAGATTCCATTCTGATACTCATTCAAATTCAACTTTCAGATACAGTATGGATAGCTCTAGATACGGATGCCATCCTGATACTCATTCAGATTCAACTTTCAGATATAGTTCAGATATGATCCAGATTCAGATGTAATTCTGTCACTCATTCAAATACAGTCTAGAAATGAGATAGATTATAGTCCATTTACGAATATTATTTTGGTACTCAACCTAACACATCTACCATTTCAGTATAAATCAATTAGAGATTTATTCTTACACTTCTTATATTCCTACCAACAATCATTTTTGGATGGAATCTGTAAGCCCATCTCCAACAACTTTCCATCATCTCTCCAAATGGCATGTTTAAACCCATTCCCTACACCATCAACCATCACGTCCTCGAGTGCAAATTTCTGGGCACTCTAGTGTCCAATCATCTTCCTCCTTCAAGTCATGAATAGCGGATCCGCCAATCTAACTCTCCAGGTTTAAGAAGATTGAACAGGGGCAGCTGTTGTAACCCAAAAGTTTCCATCTCATTTATCAAATATTTTCTCACAAGATCACCTTTGGTTCAAGATTGCACAAGGATTGATCAGCTCAAGACACCTCCTTAAACACTGATGGCTGAAATTAGGGTTTGAGATTGCACAAGGATAATTGAACTTTCAATGTATCATATGACTTTCATGGATCATTATGGACCCCCAAGATTACTCATGTCAATTTTCAAGCCTTTAATCACATTTTTACTCAGTCAATTTAGCAGTTGAACTAAAAATCAATTGTATTGGGGAAAATGTCAACTGTGGCCAATTTACAGTCAAACTTCCTAATTTTTTATCCATATCAACATTATAAACTCATATGTATCATTTGATCAAGTTTGGACCATAATTCCTCAATAAATTTGATCAAATCATCAAAAGGGAAAAATGGTCAAAATTAGGGTTTTGACTGAGAAAAGGCAATTTCTGATTTTTGACATAGCAAATGGTTAATTGGTTTGAAGCATGATCTTAAGAGTTCAATGGCATCATTTTAACATAATGGCATGACCCAAAACATTGCTCAAGATCAATTGGATAGATACTTGATTTTCAGTCAACTGATCAAAAGTCAACTATATACTAAAAAGTCAAACTTTGACTTTTTGGTCAAAAACAAGTGTAAAAGATCACAATTCATCAAAACATGTCAAAATATAAAACTTATTCATCAAGAAATCAAAAATTCAAGATTTCATTTTGAAAAGTCAAAGTTTTCAAACTTAGAAATTTTTCTAAGTGTTGAAAACTTCATGTTTTTTTTTAACTTTGAGCAAAATTTTCACCATGATGCAAGATGATTCAGAAGAAACTTTCAACATGAAAGTTGTAGATCTCCGTGATATCTAAAACATTTCTTTACACAACTTCTTCTAAAATTTATTGGATCTCAAGTTATTAATTCATGAAGTCATAGTCTTGAAACTAAACACTTAGTAAAATTTTGAACATTTTTGGTCAGGATTTTGACTTAACTTCTGACCCAAGTTTCACCTAGTTCCAAGGGGAATTTTCAAAAGTGATTCAAAAAGGGGTTGTAGAGCACATTAGAATCTTTCCAAAATGTCCAAGAAATCCTTGAGATCATTTGTGAGCAAGGAGAATCGAAGGTCAGAAGTTGGGGTTTCAAGTTGTTTTACAAGGAAAATTTTGTGATGAACAAAATTCAAATCTCAAACCTATGCTGCATAATCTTTGCTTTGTAGGCCTCAAACTTGTTAGGCACTCAATAATTAATTGCTTGCACAGCTGTTAGAGGTCTCAACTCAAGCATTCAATGCAATTCCATGCTTTATATCCATTTTAGGAAGAAAGTGCACAATGCCATTTTGAAAAAGTAGCTTTATGCACAAAACTTGTTCTTGAGCCTTGCAATTGTTTTCTTTTGATCATACACGTCCTATAACTCAAGAGAAGTTTGTCTCAAGCCTTACAATCACTCAGCCCATGCTTGTACTTGATCTTGGAACCATACATTCACTTTTCTTCAAAATCAAGCAACCTAGCCATAACTCTATAACTCAGAAATCCTTTGTGGAAAACCTCTCCAACCTTTTGCTTATACATACACAAGTCCTTGGCAAGAAAACACACGCATGCTTAAGCCCTGAAAACACCAAGAACTCAGAATTGCATCATATACCTCCATTTTTGCATAACCTGGCCAAAAGTTTGAAACTCACATCTCCCTCGTGCATTTTTAAGACTTTTGGTTCCTAAAGTTTATAAACATCATTTAGAACTCATCCCACACCATGTTACAAGACTGTAACACCATTAACACCATCCTCCATTTTCAAAAACAGAGCTTTGCACTTGGACTTCTCCAGAACTCCTCAGACACTTTCAGCTCAAGCTAAGCATCACATTAGCTTCCTGGGAACTTGATGTAGCTAATCCAATCATTAGAACTCACTAAAAGCTGCTCAAACTCAAAACATGATACCCTCTTGCAAGGTGAGTTTTCTGACTTTTGAACTCTTCATACAAGCATCATTAATGTTTAGTTTGTGAATGAAAAATGTAGACATCATTGTTCTGAAGCTAACCATGTCTTTAGATTTCATTTATATTGCTTAAGTAGTTAGAATTTTGAATCTGAACATCCTGGAAAAGTTAGGTCAGAATTTGCTACGTTTCAAAATTCATGCTCATTTTTTAGAATTAGTTTAAGTTGTTTACATTTCAGGAATCGTGGTGTAATTTTACACGACTTTCATGTTTACATTTTTGCAAATGGTTGAGAAATGAACAAGTTGCAAAGCTTCTGGATGGAGGTTGAAGATGAAGTACATTTAGGGCAAGACTTAGATTATATATTTATTGTTTTACATAAGTTAGTGGATTTATCACCACCCTAATGGTTAAAGCGCGCGCCTGTCACCATGAGGTCCTAGGAACTTGAGGAAGCTAACCTGATCATCACAACTCCTTGAAAGCAGCTCAAACTCATTTCACGATTTCCAGTTTTGAGGTACATTTTCTGAAGTTCTATCTTTTCATTTAGGCATTGTTAGGCTTGCATTTGTGAAGATAAAATGTAGACATCATTGCCCTGAAACTGTGCATGTCCATAGATTTCATTTATATTGTTTGAGCTTAGAGAATTTTAGGTTTGAATCTCTGAAAATAATTAGGTTAGAATTTGGTACTTTTAGACATTCTCATTCATCTTTGATTTATAGCTTATGATATTTATATGGTTGGATTCGTATGGAAAAATGGAGCAACTTTAATGTTTGCATATTTCATTTTTGTTGAGAAATGGTGAAGTTACAGATGTTAAGGCTGGAGGTTGAAGATGAAGTCACATTCAGGACATGACTTATGTTATGTATTTATTATTTCATCAATGTTACCGTTTGTACAGCCACACCAGTGGCAAAGGTAGCGCGCGTGTGTGTTAGAGGTCATGGGTTAAACACCCAACGCTACCTTTTTGTTTTGTTTTTCACATTTTATCTCTTTTTTACTCCACACAGCCAGCGCCTGAGCCCTTATCTTCGGGCTTTGCCATTTTGCTGATCTCTAAACCCCCTGTCTGCTTTCACACACCTGACCCATTTGTATTTTATTATTTCTTTTTGTTATTTTATTTTATTTTGTTTCATTATTATTATTATTATTATTATTATTATTATTATCATTATTATTTTTATTATTAAAAAATCAAAAAATATTTTAGTATTATTTTCACACTTTTTTATTTACTTTCTTTATAAAGACAAAAGAACAAAAAAAAAAATTCTTAAACAAATTAATTTCTGTTTTCTTAAACAATTAATATTTAGATTTAGGTTTAGGTTTACTTATTATTTTATTTTCTTTTAAATTAAAATTAACTTAGAGTTTAGGTTTCTTTTAATTAATTAATTTTCATATTATTTTTATTAAACTTAAAACCTTTCACAAAAACCCTAAATAATACTTTTTTAACCTATTTCCTTTTCTTAATAAATTTAGGTTTAATTTTATTTTTAATCAATTATTTTTCCCTTTTAGTAATTAAGTTAAAACCCTTAACAAAAATCAAACAAAAATCATTTATTTTCCATTTATTTTCTTATATCATTTATTAAATTCTTGCACATTATTCAATATGGTTGTAATAGATAATTAGGTTTAATTTTCTTGCAATCCCCATTTATAAATTTGTATACCCTCTCCCCTAATGATGTAATAGCTTAGTAATTTTACTTTTCGCAATTTATCGCTTTATATAAATGCTAGTAATTAGAGATTGTATGAAAAGATAAAATCAACAAGTAGTAAACCCTAATTCAAGATAAACAATGCATGTAAATCAAGCACACTTGCATACTTACACCCTTAGGGTAATTCCACTTTGTTGCCTTATAAAAATGACCATGTTATGCATGTGATATGTCTTAGCAAAAAGCAATCAAAAATACAAGATCAAAGTCCCTCGATGACGCTATAAATGTTGCCTTTCAAAATGATCTTAGTCCCTCAAAGAGAAATGCTAAGATATCTCACAACATTGCTATCATGACTATACGATGACCTAGGCACGTCCATTTACATTCAAAGATAAGGCTTCTTACCAAATCAATGGTAAGATAGCAATATCAAAGGAAGGAATGAACAAAGACCTTTGAGTAGGTAGATTGTTCCTTGTTGCTTGCTCATTTTCAAAACAAACATCCTTGCTTATTTTCGAAACAAACACCAACACTTTCAAAACATTTTCAAAGCACTTTCCAAACATGAAATATTTTCAATAGCCCAACACTTTGTATACATTCTTACAAACGAGAACTATTACAAAGTTTTCCTAAACGAAGGCGCCTTTTGAAATACTTTCAAAAACCACACAAAGCACATTTTCAAACAAAAGCAAGTGATCTAGCAAGCAACTAAGAGGCAATAGATAACTATGGTTGAAAAGGGTGCTAACACCTTCCCTTTTCATAATCTACCCCCCGAACTCAAGAAATAATCTCAAAACTCTTTCCTGTTCTTTTCAGCCTTTCCTTTTGGATAAAAGAAAAGTTGGTGGCGACTCTTGCTAACCGCAACATTTGCGATCAAACACAAAACATCCCAAGTCAGTTCTTCCACCATATCACAGGTACCATTGGAGCAGAACTCCCATCTTAAAAATCTTCCAAAAAATAGAGGCATCAATAAGGCATAAGCCTTTTTTGCATTTTGCCAATCCAGGCCATCACAGAGTATGCAAATGTATGTGACTCAATGAATGCACCATCACATACTCACAACAATCATCATCCATCACAAGGCATAAGCCCACATCACCATTATTACCAGTAAATAGAGGTAATTCATCATCATTTAAAATTCTCTGCAACTTTTCATTATCAACAAGAATTCATAGAGACAATCACAACAACACAACATCTCAACATAAATCAACATTGGCCATAAGCCTAACAACTTAATAATAATTCAACATTGGCCATAAGCCTACAACTTAATATTTCAACAACAATTAGCGCAACTTTGGAATAATCCTACAACTTAGTACATCACAACAACAATATGTCAACAACCATTTGACATTGGCCATAGCCCTACAACATAATGTTGCCCATAATTATTCGGACAATTCTCGACTATACTGGTTAATTACTTATCTAAATGCTTATTTCTAATTACAAAACTTCTACAAATTGTTATACTATAATACTAAATCATCATTATCATTGATATTATTATTATGAACCAAGCATTACCATAAGATCATCATGTCATCATCATATTTCATCACCACAAAACATCATGGCGATTCAACGCGGGAAAGATAACTCTATCCTAACTTGGGTACTATAATTATCCTTCTTATCTTTAATTTTACTCTTTATAAATATTTTACATCTCATTAGCTTTCCAACGCTTTGAACGGCGCATCAAACAGAGTTACGGTTCAAAAGTTATGGAGTTTTCAAGTTTTCAAAAATACTATCAAACAGTGAGCAATCGATTGCACCCTATTCCAGAGGCCAAAAATTACATTTTTAAGTAGTGAAATCGATTTCTCTTCTACTGTAATTGATTTCTTACTAAAACAGAAGCAAAAATCCCATTTTTTAAGCAGTGCAATCGATTGCTCTTCTGCTGCAATCGATTGCACCCTGTGAAAAACAGTTTTACGAATTCTGTAAAATGTAGTACGAAAACCCATTTGTTTCAATTCCAAAGACACAAACTTCATGAAATAATACACAATCAAACATCTAGTTATCATTGCTATCAACATACATCAATTACCACACAATTCAAAGCATCAATTTATCGATTATAGTCAATTTCAACATATTAAATCAAATAATATACACCAAAACCTAAGATGCATATCATTACATCCCTACCATTATACCACTTATTAGAGAGTCAGAACCCCACCCTTACCTCGGATTAGAGATTGCTCTACAATTTTCCGATCGAATCCCACTTTGCCTCTTTTCCTATTCTCTGTAACTTCTATGTTCTTTTCTTTCTTCCAACCCTTATTCCTCTTCTACTTGACAATACCTCTTTTCCTTACCGTCACTTCTAATTTCTATTATTATAACCAAACTTAATAATAATAGTATTGCTATTGGGCCTAATTCTCACACCTCCTTAATGCTGCATACCACCATATAAATAAGCCTGACAACTTAATCTTATATTATTCCATTAATTCCAACATTATTATTATTATTAATCAACTAATTAATTAATTATTAATAATCTAACAACTTATACCAACAATTCTAAATATCTCACAACTTCAACAAATAATCCAAAACTAATTTAATTAAATCATTAATTAAATTAACGGGCGTTATAGGATTGGCGCTGTGATTGTTTCTCTCAAAGGCTTTCATACACCTTTAACTGATAGACTTTGCTTCGACTGTACCAACAACATGGTTGAGTATGAGGCATGCATCTTGGGTTTAAAAGCTGCTATTGACCTAGAAATCAAGTCCTTAAGTGTATATGGAGATTCAACCTTAGTAATTAGTCATATTAAAGGAGAATAAGATACCAAGCCACATGATCGGATCCCTTACAAAGAGTTTGTGCTAACCCTGATCCCATACTTTGAGGAGGTTACTTTCGAATATTTCCCAAGAGAAGAAAATCAGTTGGCAGATGCCCTAGCAACAATGTCATCAATGTTCAAGGTCAATTGGGACAACGAGGCTCCTAGAATTACAATTGAAAGATTTGATGAACCTGCGCACTGTTATGAGCTTGACACTGATGAAGAGAAGCCATGGTACCATGAGGTGAAGAGATATCTTGAAGCACAAGAGTATCCTAAAGGAGCTTCCATCAATGATAAGAAATTTATGTGGATATTTTCAGCCAAATTCTTCCTAAGCAATGGAATCTTGTATAAGCGCAACCATGATTCTACTCTACTCCAGTGTGTGGACAAGAAGGAGGCAGAGAGGATCATGGAAGACATGCATGATGGTATCT
This sequence comes from Vicia faba, assembly GCA_948472305.1. NCBI lineage: Eukaryota > Viridiplantae > Streptophyta > Magnoliopsida > Fabales > Fabaceae > Vicia > Vicia faba. The sequence goes on along the minus strand of OX451736.1, from coordinate 320,225,697 downwards.
TTGGGACTCACTCTAGTGGGCACAGTATGGCCAAGAATATTATGAGGGCTGGTTACTATTGGTCCACAATGGAAGCTGACTGTCATCACCATAATAGGACTTGCCACAAGTGTCAGATCTATGCTGACAAAGTTCACATGCCTCAAATACCTCTAAATGTTATGACTGCTCCGTGGCCATTCACAGTATGGGGTATTGACATGATTAGAGAGATCAAACCGACTGCTTCCAATGGACACCACTTCATCCTTATTGCCATTGACTACTTCACCAAATAGGTCGAAGCTGCCTCATTTGCCTCAGTTACCAAGAATGTTGTTGCCCAGTTTATCAAGCATAACCTCATCTACCGTTATGGTATCCCCGAAAGGATCATCACTGACAACAGAACCAATCTCAACAATGCTATGATTATGGAACTCTACAGTCAGTTCAAAATCAAACATCACAATTCTTCTCCATACAGACCTAAGATGAATGGCGCAGTGGAAGCTGCCAATAAAAACATAAAGAAGATTGTGAACAAGATGGTAATAACCTACAAAGACTGACATGAGATGATACCGTTGTTCTTCATGGCTACCGTACTTCAACTCGAACATCAACTGGGGAAACTCCTTTATCTTTGGTCTATGGCATGGAAGTTGTACTACCTGTCAAAGTTTATATTACTTCTCTAAGGATTACGAAAGAAGCAGACTTAGGCAAAGACGAATGGATTCATACTAGATTGGATCAGTTGAAATTGATCAACGAGAAATGACTAGTTGCTGTGTGTCATGGGAAAATGTATCAAAAGCGTATGATCAAAGCATTCAACAAGAAGATCAAGCCTCGAGTATATCAGATTGGTGACTTGGTAATAAAGCGCATCATTTTACCACAAGGTGATCCCAGGGGAAAATGGACTCCCACTTATGAAGGACCATTTATTGTCAAGAAAGTATTCTCTGGAGGTGCCATGATGCTAACAACTATGGACGGTGAAGATTTCCCGCATCTTGTGAATGCGGATATAGTAAAAAAATACTACGCGTAAAGAATGACCCGCTAGGTTGACGTACCTAGGCAAAAATAAGGGCATCCCGGCAAACCAAAAGGGATCAGGCAAAAGTTAGGGATATATACAAAAGATTGTACACCCGGCAAGTCGAAAACCCGAAAGGGCGACTTGGGCAAAAATGGGTATCCTGGTGGACTGAAAACCCGAAAGGGCTGTCCAGGAAAAGTTAGGCATTAAAGCGTACGACTATGTCCCGTTAGATCTCTGCAGCCATCTTTATTACCAAGGTCCAAGTTCAATGGTCCAATATTAATTTAATCGACTTCTTTCAACGACAAGAGATGATGTTCGAAGACATAGGGGCAATAGAGGATTTGGAACCCAATGAGATCATTTCCACATGGCTATTATTTTTGTTTTCACTTTGTATTCCTTTCATTCTTTCGATGAATTCCTCTTACTAGGATCTTTATCTTCTTGTTCAAAAACGTCTGTTTATAGGCAAACATCAATGCAAATATACTCTGAAGTGCAACTTTTTATTTTTCTATTTTTAGTGCAAAAGTGTCCAATGACTAAAATTGAATGAACATATGGATATGGACATGATTAAATTGTTAACAAATGTATACATAAAAATAATAACAAGCATCTCCTTAAGGATTTGGGATATCCCCACAAAGATACTTTAATAAAATTATCCCCACAGAGTTCCAATCTCTCAAAAACCCTCTCCCAAGTTGAGTTGGTCTTAAAAAGAAGCCTTGTGGAGTTCTACCTAAAGAAGTCACTTCCCCGAAAGGTCGTCAAAATATTCTCTTTAACCATGTTTACTTCCCCAACAAACTACAAATTCCCCAGCTTGAGTTGGCCTCTCAGACTATCACAAATCAATGGACAAAATCCCTTAATCCCTGGTAGAGTCATTGCAATCCCCGACGGAGTCGTTACTATCCCAGTAAGTTGCTGTAAAGCCTAGAAACCAACCAGATAATAGTTAACTTCATAATTCCGAGCAAGTTAATGCGAAGGCTGGAATTCAACCAGATAACAGTTAACTTCGTCCTTTCAAGCAAGTTACTGCGAAGCCTGGAATCCAACCAGATAACAGTTTAATTCCATCTAAGTTACTGCGAAGCCTGGAATCTGACCAGATAATAGTTAAACTTCATTCTTCCAAGTAATTTACTGCGAAGCCTAGAATCCGACCAGATAACAGTTAACTTCATCTAAGTTACTGTGAAGCTTGGGGTCTGACCAGATACCAGTTTAACTTCAAGTTACTGCGAAGCCTGGAATCCAACCAGATAATAATTAACTTCACCCTTTCAAGCAAGTTACTGTGAAGCCTGGAATCCAACCAGATAACAATTAACTTCACCCTTTCAAGCAAGTTACTGTGAAGCCTGGAATCTGACCAGATAACAGTTAATTTCATCTAAGATGCTGCGAAGCCTGGGGTCTGACCAGATAACAGTTTAACTTCATTTTTCTGTGAAACCTGGAATCCGACCAGATATAAGTTAATTTCATCTGAGTTACTGCGAAGCCTGGGATCCGACCAGATAATAATTTAACTTCAATTTGCTGCGAAGCCTGGAATCTGACCAGATAACATTTTAACTTCAATTTTCTGCGAAGCCTAGAATTTGACCAGATCACAGTTAAATTCATCTAAGTTGCTGCGAAGCCTAGGGTCTAACCAGATAACAGTTTAACTTCAATTTTCTACGAAGCCTGGAATCCGACCAGATAACAGTTAATTTCATCTTAGTTACTACGAAGCCTGGGATCCGACCAAATAACAGTTTAACTTCAATTTGTTGTGAAGCCTGGAATTCGACTAGATAATGGTTAACTTCATACTCCTGAGCAAGTTTCTGCGAAGCCTGGAATCCGACCAGATAACAATTTAACTTCATAAGTTTCTGCGAAGCCTGGAATCTGACCAGATAACAGTTTAACTTCATAAGTTGCTGTGAAGCCTGGAATCCGACCAGATAACAATTAAACTTCATTCTTCCAAGTAATTTTCTACGAAGCCTGGAACCCGACCAGATAAAAGTTAATTTCATTTCCCCAGTAAGTTGTTGCGAAGCCTGGAATACGACCAGATAACAGTTAACTTTATTACCCCTAACAAGTTGAAAGTTGCTACGAAGCCTGGATTTCGACCAGATAACAACTAACTTTTACTCTCCCTATTGAAATATAATTCCCCAGTAGAGTAATGGACAACTCCTGAACTCTATTCCCCAAGCAGAAATCAACACTCCTTACAAAGTTTCCTCAAGCAAAGAGCCAAAATCAATGTTCCCCAGCGGATTTCTCCTCAAACAACAAAATAGGAATTCCCAGCGGAAGCATTCTATACAAGGTTTGAAGATGTTCATACTCTTCATCCCCAACAGCAGTCCGAGATTTAACTTCCCGAAGCTCCCCAGCATTTGTCAAGGATTTATTTTCCAAGACAAAGATACACTTCAACAACATTTCACATTCATACATCATATTACATACATGACAAATGCATACAGCACAATCTCATTTATTTTGAGAATATCATTACGCCATGCATATGTCTGCATGCAACTAACCCTTTTCCTTGTAGGAAATGTCAACCAACAAAGCGAAGACCTCTTCTGGTTAGAATTCACTTTTACCAGTTAATGACAGGCAATCTACAGTCCTCTTCTGGGTGGATTTACTTCTTCTAGTTAATGACAGGAAATCAATAGACCTCTTCTGGTTAAGATTATTTCTCCAGTGAAGTCGCCAAAAAACAGAACTTTTTGTCACTCTAGATGGCATCTGTAGGTACATCTCCAACAAACTCTTCATCACTTCTCCAAATGGCATCGTTAATCCCATTCCTGATATAATCAACCAACACATCATCAAGTGCAAATTTCTGGGCACTCTAGTGTCCAATCATCTTCCAGCTTCAAGTCACGAATGGCGGACCCGCCAATCTAACTCTTCAAGTTTAAGAAGATTGAACAGGGGCAGCTGTTGTACCCCAAAATTTGCCCTCCATTTTCTCAAGATGTTTCCCACAAATATCGTCAATGATTCAAGCTTGCACAAGTATTGACTAGGTCAAGCCATCTCCTCAACACGGATGCCTCAAATTAGGTTTTGAGTTTGCACAAGGACAGTTGGACTTATAATGTTTCAAATGACTTTCATGGATAATTATGGACCCTCAAGATTTCCCCTGTCAATTTTCAAGTCTTGGATCACAAAATCGCTCAGTCAATTAATCAGATGACCTAAATTCAATTCTATTTAAAAAAAGTCAAATATGGTCAACCTACAGTCAAACTTCAAGATTTTGGACCAGTATCAACATTTTGAAGTTATATGTATCATTTTATCAAGATTGGACCATAATTCTCCAAGAAAATTGTTCAAATCATCAAAAGGGAAAAATGGTCAAAATTAGGGTTTTGACTGAGAATGACCAAACTTTGACTTTTGACCCAGTACATGACTTATTGGTTTGAAACATGATCTCAAGGATTCAAGTACATCATTTTTACCTAATAGCATATTTCAATTCATCTCCCAAGATCATTGGATCGATAGATGAAATTTGGTCAACTTATGAAAAAAGTTAATTGTACACTGAAAAGTCAAATTTTGACTTTTTGATCAAATTTGAGTTTCAAAGATCACATTTCATCAAGACATTCAAAATATGAAATTTGATCATCAAGAAATCAAGAAAGTCAAAACTCAAACTTTGCAAGACTTAGAAATTTTTCTAAGTGTTTTCTATACATGTTAATTTCATTACTTCATGACATCTTTTCACCATAATTCAAGATAATTCAAGTTGTTACAAGCTTTCAAGTAAACAACAAGGCTGCATTTTTAAGTTAAAAATTGCAAGTTACAAATCTTAAGCTTTGTCTTGTTTGAACTTTTCCCTTTGACTCAATCTTCAAATTTTGCCACTATGTTGTCCATAAATATGCCTTGTCTTTGTTACAAGCTGCATAAATCTTTCCACAAAACCAGACTTGTATCATGCTACAAATGGTGTTGTCTAGAAAAGCCCTAAAATCAGATATGTTGCCAAGTTCAAGCTTGCTGCTACTAGCCCAAAACCATGTTAAAAAATAGTCTTTTGTCCTGTACAAAGCCAGCCCTGCACCAAGCTGCCACTCCACTCCAAAACTGCTACAAAACAGCCCTACTATGTTGCCTTTAACCCTGTCCAAACCTGCACTATATCATTCCCATATTTGCACAAAATTAGCACATAAGAGTTTCATCTAAAAAGCAATAAAACAGTGTACCCAAAAAGTTCAAAAAAAACTTATCTATTTCCCTCCCAAATTGCAATCAACTTCATCTACAAATAAGTTGTTTCACAACACACAAAAGGGAGGGGTTTTGGAGAGAAAAGAGGGAAGAGGAAAAACATAATTCTTTGTAAACTCTGCTCATTCAAAAAAAGTATGCTCATATTCAACTTTATTTTCATTCACAAAATAGAAAAACTCTCAACCCATTGTACAACCTTGCAAGCTTTCCCCTAAACCAACTATCCAAACACCTCATATACATCACATAGAGATTGTTCAAACACAAGAATAATTTTTGTAACACCATTATCATCACCTTCCAAACACAAACAACAAAAAACAGTATTTTGCAACTTGATTGAGTGAGAGTGATTCTGGAACTTTGTGGCACATAGCAAGGATTGGAGCAACTTCAAGAAGGAGCTCGATCAATCTTCACTTTGCGCCGGGAGACATCCGTACGTGTTTTAAAGTTTTTTCTCCAAGAGGTATACTTCTATATAAATTGTAATATCTTTATCCATACATCATTTGTTTTTTTGTGTTCAAAAGATATATAAAAAATACAGAGCAAAAGAAGAAAACTCAGCGAAAAGCCAAGACAGAGGGCTAACACGGGTGCCCGTGTCACAGGACACGGCCCGTGTCAGCTTAGCTATTTGAAAATATAACAAAAAAAGCAGGACAAGATGCTGACACAGGTGCCCATGTTACAGGACATAACCCGTGTCAGATCTACTAGAACTATAAGTGTGGAAAAAAGGAGGACAGGGTGCTGACATGGGTGCCCGTGTCACAGGACACAACCCGTGTCAGCTTAGTTAGGACATAAAGGAAGCGTGCATGATTTATTACAGGGTCCTGACACGGGTGGCCGTGTCACAGGACACGGCCCGTGTCAGGCCAGACACTAAAAATCTTTTTTTTTGACTTTTTGCTATTATTTTCATTCAATATGTTGTAATAGTAAAATTAGGTTTTATTTGCTTTTATCTCCCCATTTGTAAACTTGAACCCCTATCCCCTAAAGTGATGTAATAGTGTAGGATTTTAATTTCCGCAAGTTACCGCTTTAATATAATTGTTAGTAATTAGGGTGTGTATGAAAAGATAAAATCAATCTTAGAGAACCCTAATCTCAAAGACAAAAGTGCATGCAATCAAACACTTTTCACACGCGTACCTCTAGGGTAACCTCGCTTGTTGCCTACGAATAAATAGTCATGTCCCTCGAATGTGGGACGCTTTAGCAAAGAACCTCGATAAAAAAAGACCGTAGTCCCTCAATGACCCTTCGACGTTGCTTTCGGTAAAACGATCTTAGTCCCTTACGATAATTGCTAAAAGCGTCTCATAGGTTTCCTTCTATGACTATACGACGACCCACACCCATCCCTTCACATCCAATGATAGGGCTTCTTATCAATCAATGGTAAGATAGCAACATCTAAAGGAGGAGGAAAATAACTAAGACCCTTTTGAGTAGGTAGAACGTTCATAGTTGCTTGCTCACAACATTTTCAAAACAACATCTTTCAAAACACACCAACACTTTCAAAACGAAATATTTTCAAAAGTCAACACTTTGATTACATTCTTATACTGACGAAAATCATTACAAAGTTCGCCTAAACAAAGGCACTTTTAAAAAATAATTTCAAAACCAATCAAAAACACATTTCAAACAAAGCATTTTCAAAGTGAGCTAGAAACTAAGAGCCCATAGATGACTACAGATGAAAAGGGTGCTAACACCTTCCCTTTTTATAACCTACCCCCTGAACTCAAGAATATCTCAAAAGGTCTTTCCTGTTCTTTTCACCCTTTCCTTTATTGGATAAAAGAAAAGTCGGTGGCGACTCTTGCTATCCGCAAAAAATGAAATAAAATGAAAAACACCCAAGCCAATTCTCCCACCGCATTACAGGTTCAAATGATGGCTTCAAACAATATGCCCAAAAGTGGAGAGACCTGGATGGCAGGGTGCAGCCAACCGTAACTGACAGGGAGCTGGTTGATATCTTTATAGGAACTTTGACAGGACCTTTATTCAATCACCTAATCGGAAGCTCTTCGGCCGGGTTCATCGAGCTGATTCTAACTGGGGAACGAGTTGAAAATGGAATGAGAAGCGGATAGATCCAAATGGTTGCATCTTACGATACTCAGAAGAAGCCATACAATGGGAAGAAAGAGTCCAATGATGTGTACGACTATAAGGGTCATAACAAGAGTAACCACAACCAATCTGTGGGGCAGTCCTGATCTCTAATCCTGCATCGGTACGATAACAACAACGGGGAAATCAGCGAAGGAAACAAAATCAACATACCACTATCTCAGGCATTGCAACACATGTTGAGGATGAATCTGATTATGTTGATAGGACCTCATCCAAACCCCAAAACTTCTTCTCCTAACTACAATCCCGATGCAAGATGTGCATATCATTCTGGCAGTCTTTGGCATGATACTAACGATTGTTGGACGCTGAAATACAAGATTCAAAATATGATTGACGCCAAGGAGATTGAATTTGGCCCTTCTGAGACTCACAACATGATAAATGCTCCCATGCCAAATCATTGAGAGCGTCCAGTTCATTTTGAATTTTCAATTATAATTTCTTTTGTTTATTCGAACACTTATCTATTATGTCAAACTTTGTTTCATTAATGCATTTCATATGTTTGTCTTGAATTAATCCATTCGTTTTTATATTTAAACTATGATTTTTATTCCCTTTTTGTGATATTCAACTCTCGTTAAAAGTTGTAAGCCTTTAGAGGGAGGATGACGAAAACAATACCATAATCTCATACAGTATGCTTTTGGACATACCTTGCTGACGATGTACATGCATTCTTTCAATTCCTAAAACAGTGGAGTTATAAGGAAGATAATCCCTAGTCAACCCCTTTGAGCCAAAGAAGTAGGAGTTTTCTTTTTCGCACAAATTGAAACCTTTAATTATAACCTGGGGTGGGGTGGTTTCTCAGTTTATTCAAATGCGCGTTCAGTCGCAAGCTTTCACTTCGTACACATCGAATGACATCAAAAACATCCTTCAGAATCAAAAGACGGCGATGATTCCCTGTAAAATAGGTAGTCGTTATCTCTCAAAAGAAAAAGCCCATTGAGTCAAAACTTACGAAGGAGACTTAAGAAAAACTGGGGCATCCCGCTGACTGTAGTCTCAAAACAAAAACAATCAGGCAAAAATTAGGGATAATAAATCAAAAAGAGGTCGCTACAAATCCTCGACAACGGAAAAATGTTGCAAAAAATGACTGCCATCTCCAATAAACTTAACTTATCTGAACCATCACCAAAATACCATTCCAGATTCAATAGGAATTCAAACGCACGATTAAATGAGTTTAGGACTGGAGAACATCATGAAGAACGGGTGGATACAAATAAACTTTGATCCTTATCCTTTGTTTCTTAAACCATGAACCAGGCCACATTGCAACCCTTTAAAAGTCCTAATTGAAGCATAGGTTAGTTCGAAATCATACTGTTACAAAAGGTATCCTGACTCCTATAAGGCTTACTATAAATCCTAAGTTGATACCATATTCTTGCAAATTTGTTTACTAAAAATTAATTTCCAAAACTTCAAGACAAACATAAATTTTGCATTGTTTGAATACCGATGTTTGCATATAGCTAATTGTTTGACAACGGAGAAATTCGCACGGCGAATTTCCAATGAACGAAAATTCTCTCAAGAAACAGGATCACTTCAAATGGAAGAACACTTCCCATAACAAATCTCCCATAATCAATGGGGTATGACATGTCATTGTCCAACTCATTTGTGGCAGTCAAGTCAAGATTCCAAGGAATCCCTCATAAAGTCTTGAATAGCCAGGGGCAGGTCTCCATCGGAATCACTTAGGGCATTGAACATGAATTCTAGTAAAGGGTCACATACGACCAAGCAAACATTTTCTGGCAGTGCTATAACACTTACTACTATGGACAGTGACAAATCCCCATAAAGTCCCTTTCATAAAGTGATCCCCAGTGAAGTCGCCAGAGCCACCTCTATAAGGTTATCCCCACGGAATAATCTTCATGGATAAGGGTACAATCCCCAGAAGGCCAAATTCATGGATATCCCCACAGAATCACTTAAAAAAGATTATCCCCACAAGATGGAATTTATACAGTATTCATCTGGAGTTCCAATCTCCTGAAAATCCCCAACTAAGTTGGCCTTAACTAAAAAAGAAACTTTGCGGAGCACTTCCCCAAAAGAAGTCATCTCTCCAATAAGGACACTAAAATATTCTTCTCAAGTGGGTTTATTTCCCCAACATACTATAAATTCCCAAGCTCGGGTTCTTTTCTTAGACCATTATAAATCAACAGACAAAACCCCTTGTCACCAATAGAGTCGATACTATCCCCAGTAAGTGGATGTGAAGCCTGGAATCCGACCAGATAACAGTTAACTTCAGGAAGTTGTTGCGAAGCCTGGAATCCGACCAGATAACAGTTAACTTCAGTAAGTTGTTGCGAAGCCTGGAATTCGACCAGATAACAATTAACTTCATTCTTCCCAAAAAGTTGTTGCAAAGCCTAGAATCCGACCAGATAATAATTAACTCATTCTTCCCATAAATTTGTTGTGAAGCCTGGAATCCGACCAGATAACAGTTAACTACATCCTCCCCAGAAAGTTACTGCAAAGTCTGGATTTCAACTAGATATCAGTCAACTATCTCTCCGAGACAAAAGTTTAACCATCTCTTTTATCCCCAGTTAGGGTAAATAAGAATTAAATTCCCCAGTAAAGTGATTAACAACCAAGGTTCCTGAACTCTATCCCTTAAGCAAAAATCAACATTCCCCACAGAGTTTCCTCAAACATCAACAGGAAACCCCTGCAAAAGTATTCAAGACAAAACTAAAGATACACATACTCTTCATCCACAACAATAGTCAGGAATTTATTTTCCCAGACAAAGATAACATTTCACATTTCATACATCATAGCATATGCATACGAAGCACATATAACACAACCTCATTTTTGAGAACACCATTACACAATGCATTTCATACATCATGATATTGCATACAACTAACTCTTCACCTTTTCAGGAAATATCAATCAACGGATAATTATCATCAACAATTTTCAACAGGTCCAAGATTAGTTCCTGAAACAAGACAAAGCAACTATATACGCGACCAGATGCAGCTTCACACGGGATCATCCTGAAACAATCTTACACAAACTCCTTCTCATAAATTTCCAAATGCAGCTTCACACGGGCTCATCCTAAAGTAATCTTACACGGGTTCCTTTTGATTTTCAGATGCAGCTTCACACGGGCTCATCATGAAGAAATCTTACACGGGTTCCTTCTAATTTCCAGATACATCTTCACACGAGCTCATTATGAAGAAATCTTACACGGGTTCCTTCTGGTTTATAGATGCAGCTTCACACGGGTTCATCATGAAGCAATCTTACACGGGTTCCTTCTAATTTCCAAATGCAGCTTCACACGGGCTCATCCTGAAGTAGCCACATATGGGATCCTTCTCATATATTTCCAGATGCAGTTTCACACGGACTCATCCCGAAGTATCCCTACACAGGCTCCTTCTCATATATTTCCAGGTGTAGTTTCACACAGACACATCCTGAAGCATCCCTACACAGGCTCCTTCTCATGTATTTCCAGATGCAGTTTCACACGAACTCATCCTGAAGCAGCCCTACACAGGCCCCTTCTCATATATTTCTATATGCAGTTTCACACTGACTCATCCTGAAGCAGCCCTACACAGGCTCCTTCTCATATATTTCCAGATGTTATTTCACACGGACTCATCCCGAAGCATCCTTACACAGGCTCCTTCTCATATATTTCCAGGTGCAGTTTCACACGAACTCATCCCGAAGTAGCCCTACACGGGCTCCTTCTCATATATTTCCAGGTGCAGTTTCACACGGACTCATCCCGAAGCAGTCCTACACAGGCTCCTTCTCATATATTTCTAGATGCAATTTCACACGGACTCATCCCGAAGAAGCCCTACACAGGCTCCTTCTCATATATTTCCAGATGCAGCTTCACACTGGCTCATCCCTAAGCATCCCTACACAGGCTCCTTCTCATATATTTCCAGATGTAGTTTCACACAGACTCATCCCGAAGCAGCCCTACACAGGCTCCTTATCATATATTTCTAGATGCAACGTCACACTGTCTCATCCCGAAGCAGCCCTACACAGGATCCTTCTCATATATTTCTAAATGCAATTTCACACGGACTCATCCCGAAGCAGCCCTACATAGGCTCCTTCTCATATATTTCCTGATGCAATTTCACACGGATTCATCCTGAAGAAGCCCTACCCAGGCTCCTTTTCATAAAATTCAAGATACAGTTTCACACGGCTTCATCCTGAAGCAATCTTACACGGATTCCTTCTAATACATTTCTAAACACGACTTAACACGGGTCCATTCTAGCATATCATTTAGATTAAATCAACCAAAGATTTATTCTGATACTTCTACCAACAGTCACTCTGGATGGCATTTGCAAGCCTATCTCCGAAAAATTCTTTATCACTTCTCCAAATGGCATCTTTAATCCCATTCTCGACACAATCAACTAACACATCTTCAAGTGCAAATTTTTGGGTACTCTAGTGTTCAATCATCTTCCACCTTCAAGTCATGAATGGTGGACCCGTCAATCTAACTCTTCAGGGTTAAGAAGATTGAACAGAGGCAGTTGTTGTACCCCTAAAATTTTCCCTCTCTTTTTCAAGGCATTCCTCACAATGGATCTCCAATGCTCAAGGATTCTCAAGAATTGATCAGACAAAATCACCTCCAAAACACTAAGACCACAAATTAGGGTTTTGACTAAGAACGACTGATCATTGACTTTTTGACCTAATATAGGACCTAATGGCTTGAAGCATAATCTCAAAGAATCAAACATAACATTTTGACCCAATTCCATGGCTTAAATCATTTCTCCATATCAGTGGATTGATAGTTGAAATTTGGTCAACTGATGAAAAGTCAACTGATACACCAAAAGTCAAACATTGACTTTTTGGTCAATATTAAGTTTCAAAGATAAAAATTCATTAAGACATTCAAGAATATCAAGCTTGATCATCAAGAAGTCAATAAAGTCAAAAGTCAATTTGAAAAGTCAAAGTTTTCATGAATTAGAATTTTTTCTAAATGTTTTGTACATGATAATTTCACTACTTCATGCCAATTTTTCACCAAGATGCATGATGATTAAAAAGAAACTTTCAACATGAAAGTTGTAGATCTTGATAAATCCTACAACTTTGTGTTAGAGGGTTGATGTCCAAAAAATTCTTATATTTGAATATATAAGCCCATGAAGTCATGACATTTTCATCTAACACTTAGAGAAATTTTCAACAAATTTTGGTCAGGATTTTATCCCAACTTTTTGGCATTTTTTCACATAGTTCCAAGATGATTTTGTCAAATGGCCAACATGAAAGTTGTAGAGGATGTTTCAAGCTTTCTAAAACGTCCAAGAGCATGAATTTACCATACTTGAGCTAGAAGATTCAAGGGCATGAAGTTGGGCATCCATCCTTGAATTACAAGTCTTTTTGGTGAAGAACACATGATTCAATCTACATGTTATGCTGCATAATCTTATATTGCAAGCCTTATTACTTGAAAATATCACCATAATTTAATGTTTACACAAAAGCTTGAACCATTACCCAAGAGATACAAGCCATTATCCAAATAACTTGCCATTTAAGGTAAAAAGTTACCATTGTTATTCTTGAAAAGCAAGTTTGTTGGTACAAAATTTGTCTTAATCCCATACCTTGTTTACTTCTGATTTTAATCCACCATAAATCATGTAAAGTAGCCCCTTTATACCAGTAACTTTGGTACTTCATCTTGGGACCATGGAAAGATTGACATAGTTTGATATTTGCATCCCAACCAAACCATAACATGTTGTCTTCAAAACCTAATCAGATCTTGTTCCCAAACCTCTTTCTTATAAATAGAGGGAGCAATTGCAAGAGAAAAAAGGGAGATAAAAGAGAAAGAGAAACTAGCACTCAAAATCCCTTCACTCACAAAAAACCAGAACTGTTCATAAAACGTCCACCTTTGAGCTTTGAAGTCCAAATCTTTGAATCTCATACCTTGCAAGTTTTCCCCAAACAAGCCATCCAAATACTTCACATACATCATATAGAAATTGTTCAAACACACGAACAACTTATGTAACATCACTATCACTACCTTCCAAACTCAAAAACATTGTCTTGCAAGTTGACTTGGTCGGAGAGACCCAAACACTTTCAGCACAAAGTAAGGATTGAAACAACTTCAGGGAGGTCTAAGGAAGCTCAATCAATCATAAAATTTCACCTGGAAACATCCATACACATTTTGGGTTTTCACTTCAAGAGGTAAGTTTTCTCAAACTGTGATATCCTTGTTCATACATCATTTTACTTTCATTTTCAAAAGAATAAAATAGGATAAATCAGAGTAGAAGAGTTGCAAACAATCAAAACTATAGAAAAATGCTTCTGGAAGCTTGACACGGTCAACCGTATCACCTGAAATGGGCCGTGTCAAAGAGAAAACATGACAAAAGGCAAGGTAGGGACTTGACACGGGTGCCCGTGTCATAGGACATGGCCCGTGTCAGTCTTAATGGGATTAAAAGCTTGATAAAATGGCAGGACAGGGTTTTGACACAGGTGCCCATGTCACAGGACACGACCCATGTCAGCTCAACAGGGACAAAAAAAAGACATGCATGGATTATTACAGGGTCCTGACACGGGTGCCCGTGTTACAGGACACGGCCCGTGTCAGCCTAAACACCAAAAATCTTGATTTTGAGACTTTTTATTCAATTTGGTTGTAATAGTAATTAGGTTTTAATTGCTTTCATCCCCATTTATAATTTGTATCCCCATCCCCTAAAAGATGTAATAGCATAGGACTTTAAATTTCCGTAATTTATCGCTTTCGAATATAAATGCTAGTAATTAGGGTTTGCATGACAAGATAAAATCAATAAGTAGATAACCCTAATTCAAGACAAATGCATGAAAACAAACATTTCACACACTTGCACCTCTAGGGGTAACCTCACGTGTTTCCTTGAGAAAAATAATCATGTCTTGCATGTGGGATACTTTAGCAAAAACAATCAAATACAAGACCATAGTCCCTCGATGACCCTTCAAAGTTGCCTTCATGAATGATCTTAGACCCTTACAAAAATTGTTAAGGTATCTTACAACATTGCATTCTATGACAGTACGATGACCCACGCCTATCCCTTCACATCCAAATGATAGGACTTCTTACCAATCAATGGTAAGATAGCAATATCTAAAGGAGGAGGAAAAGAACTAAGACTTTTTGAGTAGGTAGAACATTCATAGTTGCTTTCTCACAACCATTTTCAAAACATATTTCAAACACACCAACACTTTCAAATGAAATATTTTCTAAAGTCAACACTTTGTATGCATTCTTATAAAGACGAGAATCATTACAAAGTTCGCCTAAACGAAGGCACTTTTCAAAAATACTTTCAAAACCCATCACAAACACATTTCAAACAAAGCATTTCAAAGTGAGCTAGCAACTAAGAGACCGTAGATAACCATAGATGAAAAGGGTGATAGCACCTTCCCATTTCATAACCTACCCCCCGAACTCAAGAAAATATCTCAAAAGGATGTTCTTTTCACCCTTTCCTTTATTGGATAAAATAAAATTCGGTGGCGACTCTTTCTATTCGCAACAATTGCGATCAAATGCAAAACACCCAAGTCAGTTCTCCCACCATATTAAACCTTCAAGAAGCTTCCAACAAAAGAAAACAGCCAGTGCAGCTCATTCAGGTTAACACAAACTTCTAAATTCCATGGAGATAAATAAACGCTCAAACCCTTTCTGAAACATAGTGTTTAAAATGCTGACTTGCACACACACGTCATACAAATACTCAGCTCCCGTCAAAGTATTTGCAATCGTCCATATGCACACCTTCATCAGAGGATAAACAAATACTTAGCTCGCGTCAAAGTATTTACCATTAGTAGGATAAGGCTATCTTCTCACACAAGGTAGAACATTTTATCTGAATTTTCTTCTTCTGCATACATCTGGCACTGACCGATTCTTCTCCATGACAACCAGTTATGAAAGCCATTCACACCATAGATTGCTCCAAATTAGGTCAGTGGATTTACCAAACACTCCACCATGAACAAATCCAAAAACTTCTTTGACCAAAGAAGAAAATAACTGAAATGATGTTCCAACATCAGTTCAGACATCATCCTAAAACACATGGATTTAACCATTTACTATAGCTGTGGAGAAAACATCCATAGTAGTCCATATCAAAACTCTTGCAAGGGACATAAGAGGATCAACCATCAGTAGCTGATCAACCTTCAAGACCAGATCAAAATACACGCAGAGCATGCACACCTCAAGAAAATTTCTTCTCATAAGCATAATGTCAAGACCTTCTGTCTAACTTTGAAGTGTTGGACGCAACTCTTTTCTATCTAAAGAGGAGATTCCCTCTAACTGGTATCTAGAGTAGACTTCAACAAACATGGCATTGACTGATCATTATACGCCACAAGAAGACTGCTTAGACTAAACCTGCTTCTCCCAATCTTCCAAAAAAAAGGGATTTCCTTCAATCCTTCCAAAAACAAATGCTCCATCATGTGAGGACACCATATAACAAAACTCATGCTCGAGGAGAAACTTCTCATGCAGAAAATAGATAACAATAATCCTTTGGTCCTAGGAACAACGCCTCCTTTTTACTCCAGGCACAAATCTGAAATGCTCATCCTAGGTGGTTTGAATGACACTCCAAAAGTGCAGACAACAATCAACCACTTAACTTAGGTTGATACATCTCCAATGCACACAATCCCTTGAAATAACTTTCACCTCAATAGAATAAGAGTTACATGCTCTCATAGACTTGATAGTGATATCAAGTTTGAGTAAACAACCTTCATC
This sequence comes from Vicia faba, assembly GCA_948472305.1. NCBI lineage: Eukaryota > Viridiplantae > Streptophyta > Magnoliopsida > Fabales > Fabaceae > Vicia > Vicia faba. The sequence goes on along the minus strand of OX451736.1, from coordinate 320,209,306 downwards.
CTATTTATGAGAAACATCACCAGACATATTGGAAAAAAAATTCTCAATACAAAGATGTCAAGACATTACGTCTGACATTTCTTCAAGTTCTTCTAGCTTAAAATTAAGGACTCCCTCTTATTAATTTCTAATAACTCCTTAGGGAATTATACATTCTCCTCTCTAATAGTTGTACATCCTGTGGTTGGTACACACAAATTACTCCCATCAAACATAATATATTCTATGGCTGCAAACAAAATTCCATAAATCTGTCTCCTTTGATCAGAAGGATCCTCCAGATATCAGAGAGAATGTCTGTTCCAACTAAGGTTGATATCCACATATAAAGATCTGGTTGAGATACCTTTAACAAGCCTCCACGGGAAAATTAAGCACAACCTCCACACTCCAACTCACTTTGATTAGAAGTAAACTAATACAATGAGTTATAGTATAACACACCAGATGCCTCCTCTTCTAGACCAGGAGTAGGTTCCAAACATATGTGATCAATACACATTAGTTTAGCCCCCAAAGTATCTGCTAAGCCAATCCTTTGTCCAACAAAATTCTACTCAAATTGCTGATGAAATGTTCCAACATCTGGTAGAACATCTTTCTTAGACCCAATCAACACATTGTTCATATTGGTTCTAAAGTCCTTACTTCTCCTAGAAAATCATAATATAACTTGATCACCTTCAAGGTCTTCAATTGACTTCCATCTTTCATACAATCATCAGTAAACAACAAGGTAAGGACAACTTTTCTAATCTAGCCACAAACTAGGAAGATCCCTTTGGAAGTAACAACAGACAAGAGCTCTTACCACCTTCATAACTCATTTCACCAACCATATTTATCGTGCCTTCATGAATGATCTTAGACCCTTACAAAAATTGTTAAGATATCTTACAACATTGCATTCTATGACAGTACGATGACCCACGCCTATCCCTTCACATCCAAATGATAGGACTTCTTACCAATCAATGGTAAGATAGCAATATCTAAAGGAGGAGGAAGAGAACTAAAACTTTTTGAGTAGGTAGAACATTCATAGTTGCTTTCTCACAACCATTTTCAAAACATATTTCAAACACACCAACACTTTCAAATGAAATATTTTCTAAAGTCAACACTATGTATGCATTCTTATAGAGACGAGAATCATTACAAAGTTCGCCTAAACGAAGGCACTTTTCAAAAATACTTTCAAAACCCATCACAAACACATTTCAAACAAAGCATTTCAAAGTGAGCTAGCAACTAAGAGACCGTAGATAACCATAGATGAAAAGGGTGATAACACCTTCCTATTTCATAACCTGCCCCCCGAACTCAAGAAAATATCTCAAAAGGTCGTTCATGTTCTTTTCACCCTTTCCTTTATTGGATAAAATAATATTCGGTGGTGACTCTTTCTATTCGCAACAATTGCGATCAAATGCAAAACGCCCAAGTCAGTTCTCCCACCATATTTAACCTTCAAGAAGCTTCCAACAAAAGAAAACAGCCAGTGCAGCTCATTCAGGTTAATACAAACTTATAAATTCCATGGAGATAAATAAACTCTCAAACCCTTTCTGAAACATAGTGTTTAAAATGCTGACTTGCACACACACGTCATACAAATACTCAGCTCCCGTCAAAGTATTTGCAATCGTCCACATGCACACCTTCATCAGAGGATAAACAAATACTTAGCTCGCGTCAAAGTAATTACCATTAGTAGGATAAGGCTACCTTCTCACACAAGGTAGAACATTTTATCTGAATTTTCTTCTTCTGCACACATCTGGCACTGACCGATTCTTCTCCATGACAACCAGTTATGAAAGCCATTCACACCATAGATTGCTCCAAATTAGGTCAGTGGATTTACCAAACACTCCACCATGAACAAATCCAAAAACTTCTTTGACCAAAGAAGAAAATAACTGAAATGATGTTCCAACATCAGTTCAGACATCATCCTAAAACACATGGATTTAACCATTTACTATAGTTGTGGAGAAAACATCTATAGTAGTCCATATCAAAACTCTTGCAAGGGACACAAGAGGATCAACCATCAGTAGCTGATCAACCTTCAAGACCAGATCAAAATACACGCAGAGCATGCACACCTCAAGAAAATTTCTTCTCATAAGCATAATATCCAGACCTCCTGTCTAACTTTGAAGTGTTAGACGCAATTATTTTCTATCTAAAGGGGAGATTCCCTCTAACTGGTATCTGGAGTAGACTTCAACAAACATGGCATTGACTGATCATTATACACCACAAGAAGACTGCTTGGACTAAACCTGCTTCTCCCAATCTTCCAAAAAAAAGGGATTTCCTTCAATCCTTCCAAAAACAAATGCTCCATCATGTGAGGACACCACATAACAAAACTCATGCTCGAGGAGAAACTTCTCATGCAGAAAATAGATAACCATAATCCTTTGGTCCTAGGAACAACACCTCCTTTTTACTCCAGGCACAAATCTGAAATGCTCATCCTAGGTGGTTTGAATGACACTCCAAAAGTGCAGACAACAATCAACCACTTAACTTAGGTTGATACATCTCCAATGCACACAATCCCTTGAAATAACTTTCACCTCAATAGAATAAGAGTTACATGCTCTCATAGACTTGATAGTGATATCAAGTTTGAGTAAACAACCTTCATCCTATTTGTGAGAAACATCACCAGACATATTGAAAAAAATAAATTCTCAATACAAAGATGTCAAGACATTACGTCTGACATTTCTTCAAGTTCTTCTAGCTTAAAATTAAGGACTCCCTCTTATTAATTGCTAATAACTCCTTAGGGAATTAAACATTCTCCTCTCTAATAGTTGTACATCCTGTGGTTGGTACACACAAATTACTCCCATCAAACATAATATATTCTATGGCTGCAAACAAAATTCCATAAATCTGGCTCCTCTGATCAGAAGGATCCTCCAGATATCAGAGAGAATGTCCTTTCCAACTAAGGTTGATATCCACATATAAAGATCTGGTTGAGATGCCTTTAACAAGCCTCCACGGGAAAATTAAGCACAACCTCCACACTCCAACTCACTTTGATTAGAAGTAAACTAATCCAATGAGTTATAGTATAACACACCAGATGCCTCCTCTTCTAGACCAGGAGTAGGTTCCAAACATATGTGATCAATACACATTAGTTTAGCTCCCAAAGTATCTGCTAAGCCAATCCTTTGTCCAATAGAATTCTAGTCAAATTTCTGATGAGATGTTCCAACATCTGGTAGAACATCTTTCTTAGACCCAATCAACACATTGTTCATATTGGTTCTAAAGTCCTTACTTCTCCTAGAAAATCATAATATAACTTGATCACCTTTAAAGTCTTCAATTGACTTCCATCTTTCATACAATCATCAGTAAACAACAAGGTAAGGACCACTTTTCTAATCTAGCCACAAACTAGGAAGATCCCTTTGGAAGTAACAACAGACAAGAGCTCTTACCACCTTCAGAACTCATTTCACCAACCATATTTATCGTGCCTTCATGAATGATCTTAGACCCTTACAAAAATTGTTAAGGTATCTTACAACATTGCATTCTATAACTATACGATGACCCACGCCTATCCCTTCACATCCAAATGATAGGACTTCTTACCAATCAATGGTAAGATAGCAATATCTAAAGGAGGAGGAAAAGAATTAATACTTTTTGAGTAGGTAGAACAATCATAGTTGCTTTCTCACAACCATTTTCAAAACATATTTCAAACACACCAACACTTTCAAATGAAATATTTTCTAAAGTCAACACTTTGTATGCATTCTTATAGAGACGAGAATCATTACAAAGTTCGCCTAAACGAAGGCACTTTTCAAAAATACTTTCAAAACCCATCACAAACACATTTCAAACAAAGCATTTCAAAGTTAGGTAGAAACTAAGAGACTGTAGATAACCATAGATGAAAAGAGTGATAACACCTTCCCATTTCATAACCTACCCCCCGAACTCAAGAAAATATCTCAAAAGGTCTTTCATGTTCTTTTCACCCTTTCCTTTATTGGATAAAATAAAAGTCGGTGGCGACTCTTGCTATTCGCAACAATTATGATTAAATGCAAAACGCCCAAGTCAGTTCTCCAACCATATTACACCTTCAAGAAGCTTCCAACAAAAGAAAACAGCCAGTGCAGCTCATTCAGGTTAACACAAACTTCTAAATTCCACGGAGATAAATAAACTCTCAAACCCTTTCTGAAACATAGTGTTTAAAATGCAGACTTGCACACACACGTCATACAAATACTCAACTCCCGTCAAAGTATTTGCAATCAGCCATATGCACTCCTTCATCAGAAGACAAAGAAATACTTAGCTCGCGTTAAAGTATTTACCATTAGTCGGATAAGGCTACCTTCTCACACAAGGTAGAACATTTTATTTGAATTTTCTTCTTCTACACACATCTGGCACTGACCGATTCTTCTCCATGACAACCAGTTATGACAACCATTCACACCATAGACTGCTCCAAATTATGTCAGTGGATTTACCAAACACTACACCATGAACAAATCCAAAAAAGTCTTTGACCAAAGAAGAAAATAACTGAAATGATGTTCCAACATCAGTTCAGACATCATCCTAAAACACATGGATTTAACCATTTACTATAGCTTTGGAGAAAACATCCATAGCAGTACATATCAAAGCCCTTGCTAGGGACACAAGAGGATCAACCATCAGTAGCTGATCAACCTTCAAGAGCAGATCAAAATACACGCAGAGCATGCACAACTCAAGAAAATTCCTTCTCATAAGAATAATGTCCATACCTCCTGTCTAACTTTGAAGTGTTAGACGCAATTCTTTTCTATCTAAAGAGGAGATTCCCTCTAACAGGTATCTGGAGTAGACTTCAACAAACATGGCATTGACTGATCATTATACGCCACAAGAAGACTGCTTGGACTAAACCTGCTTCTCCTAATCTTCCAAAAAAAAGGGATTCCCATTAATCCTTCCAAAAACAAATGTTCCATCATGTGAGGACACCACATAACAAAACTCATGCTCGAGGAGAAACTTCTCATGAAGACAACAGAGAACCATAATACTTTGGTCCTAGAAACAACGCCTCCTTTTTACTGCAGACACAAATCTGAAATGCTCATCCTAGGTGGTTTAATGATACTCCAAAAGTGCAGATAACAATCAACCACTTAACTTAGGTTGATACATCTCCAATGCACACAATCCCTTGAAAGACCTTTCACCTCAACAGAATAAGAGTTACATGCTCTCATAGACTTGATAGTGATATCAAGTTTAAGTAAACAACCTCTATCCTATTTATGAGAAACATCACCAGACATATTGAAAAAAATAAATTCTCAATACAAAGATGTCAAGACATTACGTCTGACATTTCTTCAAGTTCTTCTAGCTTAAAATTAAGGACTCCCTCTTATTAATTGCTAATAACTCCTTAGGGAATTATATATTCTCCTCTCTAATAGTTGTACATCCTGTGGTTGGTACACACAAATTACTCCCATCAAACAGAATATATTATATGGCTGCAAACAAAATTCCATAAATCTGGCTCTTCTGATCAGAAGGATCCTCCAGATATCAGAGAGAATGTCCTTTCCAACTAAGGTTGATATCCACATATAAAGATCTGGTTAAGATACCTTTAACAAGCCTCCACGGGAAAATTAAGCACAACCTCCACACTCCAACTCACTTTGATTAGAAGTAAACTAATCCAATGAGTTATAGTATAACACACCAGATGCCTCCTCTTCTAGACCAGGAGTAGGTTCCAAACATATGTGATCAATACACATTAGTTTAGCCCCCAAAGTATCTGCTAAGCCAATCCTTTGTCCAATAGAATTCTAGTCAAATTTCTGATGAGATGTTCCAACATCTGGTAGAACATCTTTCTTAGACCCAATCAACACATTGTTCAGATTGGTTCTAAAGTCCTTACTTCTCCTAGAAAATCATAATATAACTTGATCACCTTCAAGGTCTTCAATAGACTTCCATCTTTCATACCATCATCAGCAAACAACAGGGTAAGGACCACTTTTCTAATCTAGCCACAAACTAGGAGGATCCCTTTGGAAGTAACCATAGACAAGAGCTCTTACCACCTTCAGAACTCATTTCATCAACCATATTTATCGTGCCTTCATGAATGATCTTAGACCCTTACAAAAATTGTTAAGGTATCTTACAACATTGCATTCTATAACTATACGATGACCCACGCCTATCCCTTCACATCCAAATGATAGGACTTCTTACCAATCAATGGTAAGATAGCAATATCTAAAGGAGGAGGAAAAGAATTAATACTTTTTGAGTAGGTAGAACAATCATAGTTGCTTTCTCACAACCATTTTCAAAACATATTTCAAACACACCAACACTTTCAAATGAAATATTTTCTAAAGTCAACACTTTGTATGCATTCTTATAGAGACGAGAATCATTACAAAGTTCGCCTAAACGAAGGCACTTTTCAAAAATACTTTCAAAACCCATCACAAACACATTTCAAACAAAGCATTTCAAAGTTAGGTAGAAACTAAGAGACTGTAGATAACCATAGATGAAAAGAGTGATAACACCTTCCCATTTCATAACCTACCCCCCGAACTCAAGAAAATATCTCAAAAGGTCTTTCATGTTCTTTTCACCCTTTCCTTTATTGGATAAAATAAAAGTCGGTGGCGACTCTTGCTATTCGCAACAATTATGATTAAATGCAAAACGCCCAAGTCAGTTCTCCAACCATATTACACCTTCAAGAAGCTTCCAACAAAAGAAAACAGCCAGTGCAGCTCATTCAGGTTAACACAAACTTCTAAATTCCACGGAGATAAATAAACTCTCAAACCCTTTCTGAAACATAGTGTTTAAAATGCAGACTTGCACACACACGTCATACAAATACTCAACTCCCGTCAAAGTATTTGCAATCAGCCATATGCACTCCTTCATCAGAAGACAAAGAAATACTTAGCTCGCGTTAAAGTATTTACCATTAGTCGGATAAGGCTACCTTCTCACACAAGGTAGAACATTTTATTTGAATTTTCTTCTTCTACACACATCTGGCACTGACCGATTCTTCTCCATGACAACCAGTTATGACAACCATTCACACCATAGACTGCTCCAAATTATGTCAGTGGATTTACCAAACACTACACCATGAACAAATCCAAAAAAGTCTTTGACCAAAGAAGAAAATAACTGAAATGATGTTCCTACATCAGTTCAGACATCATCCTAAAACACATGGATTTAACCATTTACTATAGCTTTGGAGAAAACATCCATAGCAGTACATATCAAAGCCCTTGCTAGGGACACAAGAGGATCAACCATCAGTAGCTGATCAACCTTCAAGACCAGATCAAAATACACGCAGAGCATGCACAACTCAAGAAAATTCCTTCTCATAGAATAATGTCCATACCTCCTGTCTAACTTTGAAGTGTTAGACGCAATTCTTTTCTATCTAAAGAGGAGATTCCCTCTAACAGGTATCTGGAGTAGACTTCAACAAACATGGCATTGACTGATCATTATACGCCACAAGAAGACTGCTTGGACTAAACCTGCTTCTCCTAATCTTCCAAAAAAAAGGGATTCCCATTAATCCTTCCAAAAACAAATGTTCCATCATGTGAGGACACCACATAACAAAACTCATGCTCGAGGAGAAACTTCTCATGAAGACAACAGAGAACCATAATACTTTGGTCCTAGAAACAACGCCTCCTTTTTACTGCAGACACAAATCTGAAATGCTCATCCTAGGTGGTTTAATGATACTCCAAAAGTGCAGATAACAATCAACCACTTAACTTAGGTTGATACATCTCCAATGCACACAATCCCTTGAAAGACCTTTCACCTCAACAGAATAAGAGTTACATGCTCTCATAGACTTGATAGTGATATCAAGTTTAAGTAAACAACCTCTATCCTATTTATGAGAAACATCACCAGACATATTGAAAAAAATAAATTCTCAATACAAAGATGTCAAGACATTACGTCTGACATTTCTTCAAGTTCTTCTAGCTTAAAATTAAGGACTCCCTCTTATTAATTGCTAATAACTCCTTAGGGAATTATATATTCTCCTCTCTAATAGTTGTACATCCTGTGGTTGGTACACACAAATTACTCCCATCAAACAGAATATATTATATGGCTGCAAACAAAATTCCATAAATCTGGCTCTTCTGATCAGAAGGATCCTCCAGATATCAGAGAGAATGTCCTTTCCAACTAAGGTTGATATCCACATATAAAGATCTGGTTAAGATACCTTTAACAAGCCTCCACGGGAAAATTAAGCACAACCTCCACACTCCAACTCACTTTGATTAGAAGTAAACTAATCCAATGAGTTATAGTATAACACACCAGATGCCTCCTCTTCTAGACCAGGAGTAGGTTCCAAACATATGTGATCAATACACATTAGTTTAGCCCCCAAAGTATCTGCTAAGCCAATCCTTTGTCCAATAGAATTCTAGTCAAATTTCTGATGAGATGTTCCAACATCTGGTAGAACATCTTTCTTAGACCCAATCAACACATTGTTCAGATTGGTTCTAAAGTCCTTACTTCTCCTATAAAATCATAATATAACTTGATCACCTTCAAGGTCTTCAATAGACTTCCATCTTTCATACCATCATCAGCAAACAACAGGGTAAGGACCACTTTTCTAATCTAGCCACAAACTAGGAGGATCCCTTTGGAAGTAACCATAGACAAGAGCTCTTACCACCTTCAGAACTCATTTCATCAACCATATTTATCGTGCCTTCATCAACCATATTTATCCCAGAATAGCTGAGCCTGGGCTATCAGAAATTTGGCTAAGAAACCTTCGACCCCGCTTCGTGTTTCCCAATTGGATACTACATCATCCCGTTTCAAATGCATAGTTAAGGCAATGTCTTATGTTCTAGGAACATCTTCCATACCTGTGAAGGGTACCTGTTCAAGAATGGATATGCCCAATAGGTGAGAGATCTCTTCCAAGGTGGGAACCAGCTGGTAATCTAGAAAGGTGAAGCAATGATGCACAGGATCGAAGAACTGGAAAAGTACACCCATCATCTGCTCATCAAGATTTAAAGTGACCAGGCTGAGAAGTTGACCGTGTCTCTTAATGAACATAGAAGTCTCAAAAACTCTTGAGGCTAGCTCTTTAAGTTGGGCAGGTATTTGCACAAAGTTTACTCGGATGGTATTTCTGCGCACGAAAGCCATAATCTGCAAAACAGAACAAAGATAAATTCCCTCGGTCTTTGAAATGGTTAGTGTAATGAAACATGAATGCCATGTAATGATGCATGATGTCATGATAAACCACAGGTATAACAAACATGGATATTGCAAACACAGTGAAATCACACAAAGCCCTTACGTTTAAGGCTTGCATGAGGCCAAAGATAATACCCTCTTGAAGTTAAGTTGGTTTCAACCTGTCCTAGAAAAAGTAACCGAGTTCTAGAGGATATCATAATCACTGACCATCCTCCATCGGTCATGGTTTCAGCTCACGCAATCTTTTCTTGTGGCCGGAACTATCTCGAGAGTATGGTCTCAATGAGTGTAGCATCGAGTATCAACCAGTTCTCAGCTTTACACTGAGGCCGGTTATCTCACTACTTTCTAATGGCCAAGTTTGTCGATTAAAGGTTCTAAGGTCATTTGATGCTTAACGACATTATGCAGCGGCCCCGTATTCTCCTCGTTTCTCCACAAGGGATACCGGTACCAACCAATGTGCCACATCAACGTAGCTACTACTTTAACCATATCGGTCTACGCCGTACAATTACCTCACAGTCTATTGCTACTTACATAAACGGTGTCCCCAGATCCGGGTTAGGATCTATAGTAACTCCCAAACAAAAACCCTTAAAAGTAAAGCAATCAAAGCAATCAAGAGAAGCAATTTTAATGACCTAGATTCTAAGGTATACCCCACTTATATTTTCCCCAGCAGAGTTGCCAGTTCTGTGATACGGTGGTAGAACCGACTATTTTGAAATGTTGGTTTGCATTTTGCGTTGGCAAAATGTCGCGGTAAGCAAGAGTCGCCACCGAATTTTATTTCATTCAACCGGAAAGGAAAAAAGTACAGAAAAAATCCTTTTTCGAGATTTTGAGTACGGGGGTAGATTATATAAAGGGAAGGTGTTAGCACCCTTTCTATCCATGGTTTTCCATGGGCTCTTAGGTACTTGCTCATTTTTTAAAATTGCTTGTGTATGTGCTTTGTTTTGAAAAGTTTGACTTCGTGATAACCCTTTTATCAGTCCTCAAAGGTGTGACGAAGTTTGTTTTTGAAAGTTTGTTTGAAAAAGTGTAAGTGTGAAAAGTTTTGTTTTGAGCAAGTATCTACTAGAATCTACCTACTCGAAAAAAGATCGTTTCTATTCTTGTTTTCTTTAAACAGCGTTGTCCTACTCTTGAGAAATAAGTAGCACCGTCGTTGGAGTTGTAAGGGTCAATTCGAAAGGGACGTACGATCACTAAAGCAATGTTAGGACACCTTAGTAACAACCCTAGAGTCTTAAGATCATATTCGAGGCAACATTTCCGAGGCAACATTTCTGAGGAAACATTTGATCTTTGTTAGACAGGAGGGAAACCACTAAAACACCCTATGCTTAGTGATCATTTACCGAAGGCAACCGAAGTGTGAGTATACCCTATGAGTGATATGTGCGAGTGATTTGTTTCAGTTATTTGTCTTTGCACATTAGGGTTTTCTAAATGTATCAAATTATCATGCAATCTTGTCATATGATCCTATTAACATACATCTAGACAGTTAAATATTTGCAGAAATTAAGATGCGAGAAAGTAAATCTACGCTATTACAAGGATTCTGGGAGGGGAATTAATTACATAGCCAAAAAACCCGGGAAAAAGTGATAAATAAAAACCCTAGATTAAACTATTACAAACCATGCACAGTTACAACAATATTGACAGAATAAATAATATGCGCGCGTTGAATCGAATACGAGATAATTAGGGTTTTGACCCTCTCCTAAACCTAATTGCGATTAATTAAAAAAGGTTTTTGTTTTGTTTTGTTATTTTAAGAAAATAAAGAAGCAATTAAACTAAAGAGAAAAAAATCCTAATTCTAATTAGTTTTAAATTTAAGAAAAATAAACTAATTTATTCTAAAACCTATTTTTGTATTTTTACTTATTTGAGAAAAATCAAAAGTTTAACCTAATTCCTACTTGATTTTATTTTTGAAAACAAATTATAATTTTATAATTTAGACTAAATTAAATTAATTTTGATAAATAATAAAAAAAACTAATCCTAATTTTGTGAGACCTTGATTTTAAATTTTTTATGAAAAAGATTAATTTGTTAATTGAAATGATTAAAGAAATATTAAAAGAATTAAATAAAACAAAGAAAAGAAATAAATGGGCCTGGTTGTAATGCTGAAAGAGGGGGTGAAAACTGAATTTCTGGGCCCAAAAAGGCTAAGGCCTATTTGACTTCGTTTGATCCAATGCATGGGTTGACCTGGGGCGTATGGTAGGCTCTTCGCTACGTGACGTTGGATCCACATGGCTGATGGATCTGATGGTGAAGCATAAGGACATTTGGTAGACGTGCGCTACTGTAATGCATGAGATCTGCTTGGAATAATCAAGAAAATAACAAAATGCACACGCCTGGGATCGAACCCAAGACGTGTGCATCAAAGGCCTTCGCCCCAACCATCTGAGCCATGATGTTAACTTGTAAGTTGTATAAACAATGAATATAATATGCAAAAACAAGCTAGTGGGGCCAACCAACACGCAAAATTCAAACAAGCAAATCAGGGAGCGCCACGTATTGTCGTCTTCCTCCCCACCGTCGTTTTAGGTAACAACACCTTTACCTACGGTTGACCTGCTCTAACTACAAACCTGCATTTTTCAAAAACTCTTCACACGCAATATAAATGAACATGGCTGGTACCAATCAACTCATCTCATCCTCACGAGTCTCATGGTACCAGAATCAACATCCAATTTCACTTAACCTGCAAAGCCTTAAAACTCAACACGAAACCCTACCCATGGCAGTTTTTCATACGATCACCAAAAACACAATTGAATATGATGATTATCTTACAAACATGTTAATAAACCAGAATATGCAGGAAAAAGGTGCAAATGGTGTATAAATTGATGAAAATGAAAACGAGTTTGGAAGCTACTTGTGATACCTGTAACTTACAACTCTGAGCGTGAAAAGGCTTGAATTTGATTGGAATATTCTCCTGGAACATCCAGCAACCTTTTGGCAATGTAAGAAGGGCACGATCCGGTCTCTAATATGGAAATTAGATTACCACTTTTCTTTAAAAAAATTGAGTTTTGTTTTCTCTTTGCACGACTGCTTCCAACCTCTATATGCCTTGCCTTGCTTCTTGTATATGTAGCACAACTTATTAGGTCAACAAAAACGACCTCAATCTTGCTCATCATGGAGATTTGATTTGCTCTTTCAATGCATATGATTATTTTCCAATTTCGCTCAAATCCAATCTTTTCCAACCCAATTGATTTTGCACGAGTTTATCTTCAATTGACAACATATAATATCTCATTTCAATGCAAAAGATCATCCCTAGAATGCAATATATGATTTATTAGGATTTATTTGATTTTATTTGAATTTTAAATGAATAAAAATCAAAATAAATTGAATAAATGAATAAATAAAGCATGGAGGGTCTCATAGGTCGTGGACTATGTTAGGAATGATATGCAAGCATAAACATTTGGGCCCATTTAGCAAAAGATGCAAATTTGAGCATATTTGACTTTTGGCAATTTTGCAAAAAAGGTCAACTTGGCCAATGCATAACTCTCTCAATTTTGACCCTAGAGAGGTGTTATTGGACTTTTTAGAAAGCTTAGGATGTCCTCTAAGCAACACTTTTAGTCTCATCTTAATTGAGTCTTCCATGTTCATGTATGAAGCCTTGACCCAAAAGGTGTTTTTATTGACTTTTCAAAATAACCTATAATATCCAAATTCATATCTTCTTGTGATTGCATATTTTGAACTTGGGAGATGATGATGAATTGTATGGAATTTCATCCTCTTAAGAATGAGCTTTGGATGGGTCATTTTTGATAAAGAATAAGAAAGTTATGCTTGGTCAAAGTTGAGTTGACTTTTCCTGCAAAACCCTAATTTAGCAACTTTTGGGTTTTGATGAATTATGGGCAATCCTTGATGAATAATGATCAAAACTTGATCAAATGATGAATGATACTTAAAAATGAGGATGTTGATAAAAAATATTGAACTTTGATTGTATGTGGGCCACAATTGACTTTTAACCTAGCACAGTTGATTTTTAGGCATTTGAGCAATTGACTGAGCAAACTTCCTCTACAAGGCTTGAAACTTGACATGGATGGTCTTGAGAACATATTAGGGCCTTGGAAAGAATTTGGGATCCTTTGGACTCAAGCATCTTGATGAAAAACGAAACCCTAATTTGAGGTAGACTGCCTTAGGAGAGAGTTTTGTCTGGTCAACTCTTGAACTTCCTTGAGCAATTTGGGAACCTCACTTGCCATGTGTTGAGAAATATGGGAGGGAAAATTTTGGGGTACAACAGCTGCCCCTGTTCAATCTTCTTAAACCTGAGGATGTAGATATGCTTGTCTGTCTTTCGTAATCTGAAGGTAGAAGATGATTGAACACTATAGTGCCTAGAAATTTGCACTCGCGTGAAGTGATACTTGTCTTGTGATATCGGGAATGGGCCTATAGATGCCATTTGGAAGTCAATGACGGAAGATGGGATTAAAGGTGCCATCCGAAGAGGTGTCGATCACATAAGAGATTGCTTTGCGAGAACCCGTATACTTGTTGTTAAGGAGGACTTCGCTAGGGAATACTGGTCTCTGTCTTGAGAGAAATAGAGTTTTAGGAGCTTCAGTTGTCTGTTACTCTTACTGGGGAATAATTCCGATTTGGGAAGCGGAAGTGATCTTATGTTTGGTCGGGGTATATGTTGAACCGCGACTTTCTGGGGAAATGTGAAATCAATTGTATTTGATTGGGTCCAGGTCTTACAGTGTTATGGACTGCTGTCTGGGAATAAGAGAGGAAAAACCCGGATAGTAAGGTTATGAGAAGGAACCTGGATAGTAGGGTTACTTCGATATGAAAGCCGGGATAGTAGGGCTGTGAGAAGGAACCTGGATAGTAGGGTTACTTCGATATGAAAGCCTGGGTATTAGGCCTGTGAGAAGGAACCTGGATAGTAGGGTTACTTCGATATGAAAGTCTGGATAGTAGGGCTATGAGAAGGAACCTGGATAGTAGGGTTACTTCAATATGAAAGCCTGGATAGTAGGGCTGTGAGAAGGAACCTGGACAGTAGGGTTACTTCAATATGAAAGCCTGGATAGTAGGGCTGTGAGAAGGAACCTGGATAGTAGGGTTACTTCGAGATGAAAGCCTGGATAGTAAGGCTGTGAGAAGGAACCTGGATAGTAGGGTTACTTCGATATGAAAGCCTGGATAGTAGGGCTGTGAGAAGGAACCTGGATGAGGTTGCATTTGTTGCCGATGATTACTCTGTTTAGCTTTGAGTGTGGATCATGGACCTACTGGAAATTGTTGACAATAATGTCTTTCCTGTAAGAAATACAGGGTTAGTTACGTGCGATGCATGAGATGCATTGTGATGAGGTTCTCAAAATAACTGAGATTATGTTATATGTAATGTATGCACATGTCATGATGTATGAACATGAAATGCTGACGTAATAATCTGAGTCCGGGAAACTAAATCCCTAACTGTTGTTTGGAGAGCATGAGAAATGGTACTCTTGACTGCTGTAAAAAACCATAGTTCCTCTACTTCTGTTGGGGATGGTGAAAAAAGATGACCGTACTGGGGATTTGCCCCTTGGTTGGTAAATACTCTATCGGACGAGACTTCGTCTGAGGATAACTCTGCGGGGAATAACTCTGTTGGAGAGGAGATACTCTGTTGGTAGATCTGCTGATTTGGAGAATCAACCCAGTTGGGGATGAATTACCGTTACTGGTGAGGATGAATTCTGTTGGAGATTGAATTTCTTCTTGTGAGAGAAATAAACACTGCTTGGGGAATAATTTATTGATTCACTCGCAATTGTGAACCTTAGCTGGGGAGATTCATGTCTTGCTTGGGGAAGCAGTTATCACCGTCTTTGGGTACTTTTTACTCTGTGGGGAGTGTATGTACCACTACTCATGTTCTCAAGCTGGCTCTATCCCTGTACCTGATGGGCACAGTAACTGTAAGGATTGGGCACTTCTTTTTTTCTATTCTTGGGATTACGAGTAATCGTCTTTTGTTTTTCATGTAATTATTTATGAGCGGAAATTATTTTCAAATGCATATATCAAAATGAATCATTGGACGTTCTTGCAAAAAAAAATAGAAAAAGAAAAACAGTTTGAGATTTCTTGTGAAAATGAATTGTATTGATTTTTGAAGTTGGCCTGTAATAGGCATTTTTTACAAAGAGGCTGACGCTCTAGTAAGAGAACGCCGCCGAAAGATAGAAATTACAATTTGTGTAAAAGATAGAAAAACAGCTATGTGAAACAACCCCATCGAGTTTCAACTTTGCTATTGCCTTTATATCTTCAAGCATCTCATCATTTTGCTACTTGGTCGAAGATGGATCAGATTGATTGGCACCGTCTGAGCTTGATAGTTGATACCGAAGTCTAGTCGCAAGATGATCCAATGAGACATAGTTTTATGCTTCGATCCCTAATTTTTGCCTGGACCGCCCTTTCGGGTTTTCAGTCCACCGGGATACCCTTTTTTTCCCAAGTCGCCTTTTCAGGTTTTCGACTTGCTGGGTGTACAGTTTTTTTCATTTTCATCCCTTACTTTTTCCCGAACCCTTTTGGTTCGCCGGGAAGCCCTTATTTTTGCCTAGGCCGGTCAACCTAGCGGGTCTTTGATTATGCGTAGTATCTTTTCACTATGTCTGCATTGACGGGGTGAGGAAGGTCGTCACCACCCATGGTGGTTAGAATCATAGCTCCTCCCAAGAAAATGTTCTTAACCACAAATGGCCCTTCGTATCTGGGGATCCATTTGCCCTGGGGTCACCTTGCGGTAGTATAATACACTTGATCACTAGATCCCCAACTTGATATTCTTGTCGTCTGAATTTCTTGTTAAAAGCTTTGATCATTCGATTTTGATACGTCTGACCATGACAGATAGCAATAAGTCTCTTTTCATCGATTAAATTCAGCTGATCAAGTCGGGTTTGGATCCCGTCGTCCTCGTTTAAACCTGCATCCTTCATAATCCTGAGGGAGGGTATCTGAACTTCGATGGGTAGGACTGCTCCATGCTGTATACCAAAGAATAGGGTGTTGCCCCTGTCGACGTTCGTGCTGAGGTATGGTACCCATGAAGAGCGAATGGTAACATCTCGTGCCAGTCTTTGTACGTCACTGTCATCTTCTGCACAATCTTCTTGATGTTCTTGTTAGCCGCTTCAACAGCCATATTCATGTTTGGCCGGTAGGGAGAAGAATCGTGATGTTGTGTCTTATATTGTTTGTAGAGCTTAGTGATCATTGTATTGTTGAGATTTGTACCATTGTTCGTAATGATCCTCTCTGGTACACCATATCGACAGATCAAATTGTGTCGGATAAACCACGCCACGACGTTCTTGGTTACTGTAGCAAAGGAAGCTGCCTCGACCCACTTTGTAAAGTAATCAATTGCTATTAGAATGAAGCGATACCCGTTAGACGCAATAGGTCTAATCTCGCCTGTTGTACCCCAAAATTTGCCCTCTCATTTATCAAAAACTTTTCTCACAAGATCTCTTTGACTCAAGACTGGATTAGGGTTTGATCAGCTCAAGACATCTCATCATGCACTGATGACCCAAAATTAGGGTTTGAGATTGCACAAGGATTTTTGGACTATCAATGATTCATGTGACTTTAAAACATAATTATGGACCCCTAAGATCACTCATGACAAGTTTCAAGCCTTGAACCACATTTTTGATCAGTCAATTGGACAGTTGACCTAAAAATCAGTTGTATTGGGGAAAAAGTCAACCATGGCCAATTTACAGTCAAACTTCATAATTTTTTATCCACACCAACATTTTAGACTCATATGTATCATTTGATCAAGTTTGGATCACAATTCCTCAAGAAATTTGATCAAATCATCAAAAGGGCAAAATGGTCAAAATTAGGGTTTTGACTAACGAAGGGCAATTTCTGATTTTTAACCTAGCAAATGACCAATTGATTTGAAGCTTGGTTTCAAGGGTTCAATGGAATCATCTTGATCTAATTACATGGTTCAAAACATTTCAATTTCATTGATACACAAATGAAATTTACAATCAACTGATCAAAAGTCAACTGTACACTAAAAAGTCAAACGTTGACTTTTTGGTCAAAATCAAGTGCCAAGGGTCACAATTCATCAAAACATGTCAAAATATGAAACTTGTTCATCAAGAAATCAAGGATTGAAGATTAGGGTTTAAAATTGGAAATTTTCTTAACTTAGAAATTTGTCTAAGTATAGAAAATTTCTTATTTTTTCTCAACTTTAAGCCATTTTTTCACCATGATACAAGATGATTCAAAGGAAGTTCCCAACATGAAAGTTCTAGACCTCCATGAAATCTACAACTTTTCTTCACACACGTTTCCCTAAAGATGCTTGGATATCAATATATAATTTTATGAATACATGCTCATGAACTGAATAACTTAGTGAAATTTTGCCCTAATTTAGGCAGGATTTTGACATATCTTCATGACAATTTCTCACCTAGTTCCAAGAGGTATCTTGAAATTAATTTCAAAGATGAGTTATAGAGAACATTTCAAGCTTTCCAAAATGTCAAAGAACTCCTAAAGATCATTTTTGAGTGAGGAGAATCGAAGAGATGAAGTTGGCAATTTCTCACTTTTGATTCAAGCCATTTCATGAAGAACAAATTTCAAATCAGTACCTATGCTGCCTAATCCATGCTTTACAGGTCCCAAACTTGTTTCTTACTCCATAATTTAATGCTTACTCAGTTGACAAAGCTTTAATCCAAGCCCTAGAGCCATTGTCCAAGTTGTAATTCCATAAATGGCATAAAGTGGCCATTGCCATTTTGGAAAAGGTTCACTTTTGCAATTTTCCATTCTTGAGCATTGAACCTGTCTCCTTTGCACATACAAGTATTACAGGCCTAAAGCAAATTGTATAAAGCATATAACAACCCTAAGCAAGCCAGTACAAGCATGTAAAGCCTTGTCCCTTCACTTTGCTTAAAAAGAAAGAAAGTGTGCAAAAAGGCTAGGATTGAAAAACCTATGGAAGAGCTGACTTAAAACCTTCTCCATACTAATATACAAACGCATTACAATTAGAAACACGATTGCTAGAGGCCTGAAAAACTCTCAAACTCCCTTTCACCAAAAAAACGGTCAAAACTTGCAGTTTTTGCATAAGCATAGCAATCCATCATTTGGCTCGTGCATTTCAAGTTTCAATCATCAAAACACTTTACCTACTTGATATCTAACTGATCCAGACCCTCATCCATGTACTGTAACTCCTTCTCCATCATCTGCCATTTTTGTTTTCAAAGCTTGCAGGTTGACTTGGATAGATAGTTCCAGGCACTTCCAAAGCAAGGCAAGGATTGGAACACACTCAGGGAGGTTCAAGCAAGCTCAAACAATCATCAGGCCTTCATAAAACTCACTCCAACTCCATCCACGATTTCAACTGAAAAAGGTAAAAATATCAACTTCTATCTCTTCATACAGGCATCCATTGGCCACGATTTGTGAATAAACAATGTAGACCTCATTGCTACGAAACTGTACATGTATATATCTTACATTTATTTAGCCTAAGTTGAGAGAATTTTGAAGTTCAAATTCCTGTAAAAATTAGGTTTAGATTTAGGGCTTTTAAAATTCATCTTGATCTTTGATTGTTAGCTTACCTGATTTATATGGTTAGAATCGTGAGACAAAATGCTACAACATTCATGTTATGAGATTTCATTTTCATGGAGAAATGAGAAAGTTACAGAGCATCTGGCTGGCTAGAGGAAGAAGACGAAGTACAGGGAAAGGGCTTTGTTTGTGTTATGTTATTTTTTTTCACATTAATCAACAGATGTATAGCCACACCAGTGGCAAGGTAGCACGCTGGTGAGACCCATGTCCTGGGTTCGAACCTTGGCGCTACCTTTTGTTTTTTCCATATTTTTCCTTTTTCATTTGTGGCTGTTTTTGCAGGATTGGGCTTGATTCTTTGGGCCTAGCGTTTTTAGCTTAACATACTACTCCCAGTTTCCTTACAGCACCCCTAGCCCAACTATTTCCATACATTTTATTTATTTATTTTTGTTTTCATTTTTGTTTATTAAATATTTTCTTTAATACATAAAAATCATGAAACATATAAATATGATAATATTGCATTTTATTTTATTTTATTTTATTTTTCACATAAAAAATATATTTTATCTTAGTTATATTTTAATTATTTTTATTAATAAACTTGTAAACATAAATAAAATAGGTTTAATTTTAATTTGTTTTATTTATTTTTCATTTCATAATTGTAAATATTTATTTTGGCATATATAAAAACTAAATATTTTCATAAAATATTATTTATTATTTTTAATACAAAGAATACACAAAAAAAAAATAATACATAAAAGCTTTATTTTCTTTTAAACTAGAAATTAGGGTTAACCCTTTTTTAAGAATTAATTTCTTTTCCTTATATTTTTAGGATTAGGTTAAAATCTCTTTTCACATAAAAAAATAAAAATAAAATCTTTTCTTGCATGTACATATTATTGCATATTTAAATATTGTATTTGATTATTCCAATATTCATACAAATTCGATTTGGTTGTAATAATTTATTTAGATTTATATTCTTGCAAATCCCCATTCAAATTTGTATTCCCCCCTCCCATAAATTGTTGTAATAGCTTAGTAATATTTACATTACGCAATTTACCGCTTTACATGCCATGTTAGTAATTAGGGTTTGTATGGTAAGATCAAAATAAATCAAATAGAAAACCCTAAATCCAATACAAAAATCAAAGCATGAAAATAACACATTTGCACACAAGCACCCTTAGGGTTTATCCACTTGGTTTCCTTACAAAATATCCATATTACGCATGCGAAGTATCTTGGCAAAACAAAAAAATATAAGATCATAGTCCCTCGATGACGCTATTCAAGGTTGCCTTACAAAATGATCTTGGTCCCTCAAAAAATGCTAAGATACTTTGCAAACATTGCTAATCATGGTTATACGATGACCCACGCCCGTCCTGTTTACATCCAAAGATAGGGTTGCTTACCAAATCAATGGTAAGACAACAATGTCAAAGGAATAGAAAATGCCTAAGAAAGACATTTGAGTAGGTAGATTACTTCCATTTACTTGCTCTATTTTTCAAACAACTATCCTTGATATTTTCAAATTAAACACACACATTTAAAAAAAAAACATCTTACAAACATTGAAAACATTTTCAAAAAGACAAACATCTTTGTATACATTCTTACGAACGAGAATCATTACAAAGATTTCCTAAGCAATGGTCTCTTTTACAAAAATACTTCCAAAACCACACCAAACACATTTTCAAACAACAAAAGTAAGTGATCTAGCAAGTAACTTAGAGCCCATGGAAAACCATGGATGAAAAGGGTGCTAATACCTTCCCTTTTCATAATCTACACCCAGAACTCAAGAAAACATATCAAAGGTCTTTCCTGTGCTTTTTCACCTTTCCTTTTTGATAAAATAAAAGTTGGTGGCGACTCTTGCTAAACCGCAACATTTGCGATAAAATGCAAAACGCTCAAGTCAGTTCTCCCACCGTATCACATTGCCAATCATGTCAATGCCCCACATTGCAAAAGGCCAAGGAGCTGTCAAAAAATTTTGGGGAACCAGAGGTATATATACCTGTAACATAGACTTGGCACTTATGACAGGTTCGAGAGTGCTGGTAACAATCGACATCCATAGTGGACCAGTAATATCCTGCCCGCAGGATTTTCTTCGCCATGGTATGTCCACTAGAATGAGTTCCGAAGGTACCTTCATGTAACTCTACGATGATCCTTTCTGCCTCACTCTTGTCTACGCACCGCAGTAAGGTCGAATCATGGTTACGCTTATAGAGGACATCATTACTGATGAAGAACTTTGCAGCGAACCTTCTCATGAACTTCTTATCATTAACAGATGCACCCTCGGTGTATTCTTGAGCCTCAACATACCTTTGTACCTCGTGAAACCAGGGTTTATCTGCTACCTCTTCAGTCTCAATGCCACAGCAGTGTGTGGGTTCGTCCAACCTCTCAATGGTAATCTGGGGAGCTTCATTGTCCCACCTCACTTTGAACATGGAAGACATGGTAGCTAGCGCGTCCGCTAACTGGTTCTCTTCTCTGGGGAAATGTTCAAAGGTTATCTCCTCGAAGTGTGGGAGCAACGTCAGTACATACTCTTTGTAAGGAATAAGATTCGGGTGCTTCGTATCCCACTCGACTTTGATATGACTTATCACCAGAGCGGAATCTCCGAATACACTCAAGAACTTAATCCTTAGGTCAATAGCAGCTCGAAGACCCATGATACACGCTTCATACTCCGCCATATTATTGGTGCAGTTAAAACATAATCGGGCGGTGAACGGAGTATGACAACCCTCAGGAGATATGATTACAGCACCAATGCCATTACCCAACGCGTTCGAGGCTCCATCAAAATACATCGACCATCAGGATCCTTCCTCAGGTCCTTCATTCGGTCCAGGTTCTTCACAGTCGGTTACCAACATGATATTCTCATCCGGGAACTCAAAATTCATGGACTGGTAGTTATCCACGGCCTGATGCGCCAAATGATCCGCCACTACACTCCCCTTGATTGCCTTTTGGGTTGTGTATTGGATGTCGTACTCGGTTAGGATCATCTGCCATCTCGCTATTCTTCCGGACAAGGCAGGCTTCTCAAAAATATACTTGATTGGATCCATTTTTGATATCAACAAAGTGGTGTGAGTCAGAATATATTGTCTCAGCCGGCGAGTAGCCCATGCCAAAATGCAACAAGTTTTCTCGAGCAATGAGTATCGGGTCTCACAGTCGGTAAACTTTTTGCTAAGGTAGTAAATAGCGTGCTCTTTTCGGCGGACTTGTCATGCTGCCCCAGCACACACCTCATTGAACTGTCTAGCACTGTCAAGTATAAAATCAAAGGTCTTCCTTCAACTGGAGGCATCAGAATTGGTGTCTCTTGAAGGTATTCCTTGATTCTTTCGAAAGCGGTCTGGCATTCCTTATTCCACTTTAACACTTGATCTTTCTTTAGTATCTTGAAGATTTGATCACAAGTAGCAGTCAAATGTGAAATGAACCTGGCGATGTAATTCAAACGTCCCAAGAAATCTCTAACTTCTTTTTCTATGCGGGGAGCCGGCATCTCTTGTATGGCTTTTACCTTTGCAGGGTCCACCTGAATACCTTTATCACTGACGACGAAACCCAGAAGCTTACCAGACCTTACCCCGAAGGTACACTTGTTCGGATTTAACCTCAGCTTGTACGTCTTCAGCCTGTCAAACAGTTTATGGAGATGATCAAGGTGCTCTTACTCAGTTTAAGACCAGGCTATCATGTCATCAACATAAACCTCGATCTCGTGGTGAATCATATCATGGAACAAGGCGACCATGGCGCGCTGATAAGTTGCCCCAACATTCTTCAACCTGAAAGGCATTACCTTATAACAGAAGGTGCCCCACTATGTAATGAAGGTTGTCTTCTCCATGTCCTCAGAAGCCATCTTGATCTGGTTGTAGCAAGAAAAACCATCCATGAAAGAGAAGATCTTGTGATGCGCGGTGTTGTCGACCAGAACATCGATATGAGGAAGTGGGAAGTCATCCTTGGGACTTGCTCTGTTTAGATCTCTATAGTCCACACACATCTATACCTTACCGTCCTTCTTAGGTACTGGAACAATGTTGGCAACCCACTGCAGATAAGAAGTGATAGCTAAGAACCCTGCATCGAACTATTTCATGACCTCTGCCTTGATTTTCTCTGATATTTAAAGGCGCATACGGCGGACCTTCTGCTTTATAGGAGGGCATCTTCTTTGGTCGGTATGTGATGTACCACGATATCAGTATCCAGAACAGGCATATCTTCATAAGACCGGGCGAAGATCTCAACATAGTCATGTAGCATCTATATCAACCGTTGCTTGACACTAGACTCCAGATTGGCACCTATTTTGACCTCTTTCCTGTCTTTCTTTTATGCTCAAATTTACTGACTCAACTGACTCTTCATGAGGTTGTATGGCCATCTCTTCCTGCTGTAACAGTCTAGCAAGTTCTCCAGGCACCTCACAATCATCCTCACCTTCGTCCTCAGCTTGGTTGATCGAATTTTTGAAGTCATAACTGACAGTAGCAAAACTGTTATCAATGGGATCCAGAGTGGATATGGATCTTCATTATGATACGTTAGTGTGTGTAAGAGAATAGTTGTTTTGATAAAGTGAGAGACATAAAAGAAAAACAAGGAGCGCAAAATTTGTAATGCAAGAAACGTCCAATGTTTTATTAATGATATATGAAATGACAAATAATAAGCCCTCACAAGCAAAGCCAAGGTGCCTCGGGCAAGGCACCGGGCCGTAAAGTTTCAAACTGTTTATTACAAATCTTAAAACAAAAAGTCAATTACTGCGGAATAAAAGAAACAGGTATGAAGTCCTTTGCCGTCCAGTTGTTCAGTTCACCATTGGTTGTTGGGTAGATCCAATCGTCGATGTCTGAATCTTCTTTACTGTCCTTGATTGCATTAACTCCCCGATTGCTGATGTGTAGAGGAGGTCTTCCGATCCGTGCGTGCCTAACAGCCCTTTGAGCCCCTGTAGTAAAGCCCAAACAAAATTTGTCAGTTTTGTGAGTGAAGTCAGGAAGCTGACCCCAATTGGTACACCCACCTTCTCCAATTACAGCCTTGGCGTCCTTGAGAGAAACCATCTTCAATGGAGGTTTGCCGGTAGTAGCTTCAGATGATGCCGAGAACTGAGGGACCTCTTCGAAATTTTGACAAGGCGTTTCTATGAATTCCCCGTCCATCTCCACATAGCGGAAGGAATTGAGATGGCTCATCGTATACTCCTCTTCACC
The DNA here is from genome assembly GCA_948472305.1 of Vicia faba. Classification (NCBI taxonomy): domain Eukaryota; kingdom Viridiplantae; phylum Streptophyta; class Magnoliopsida; order Fabales; family Fabaceae; genus Vicia; species Vicia faba. The sequence goes on along the minus strand of OX451736.1, from coordinate 320,184,962 downwards.
TCGTACCGTGACAATTTTGTTTATTAAATATTTTCTTTAATACATAAAAATCATGAAACATATAAATATGATAATATTGCATTTTATTTTATTTTATTTTATTTTTCACATAAAAAATATATTTTATCCTAGTTATATTTTAATTATTTTTCTTAATAAACTTGTAAACATAAATAAAATAGGTTTAGTTTTAATTTGTTTTATTTTCTTTTCATTTCATACTTGTAAATATTTATTTTGGCATACATAAAAACTAAATATTTTCATGAAATATTATTTATTATTTTTAATACAAAGAATACACAAAAAAAAATAATACATAAAAGCTTTATTTTCTTTTAAACTAGAAATTAGGGTTAACCCTTTTTTAAGAATTAATTTTTTTCCTTATATTTTTAGGATTAGGTTAAAATATCTTTTCACATAAAAAAATTAATATAAAATCTTTTCTTGCATGTACATATTATTGCATATTTAAATATTGTATTTGATTATTTCAATATTCGTACAAATTCGATTTGGTTGTAATAATTTATTTAGATTTACATTCTTGCAAATCCCCATTCAAATTTGTATTCCCCCCTCCCATAAATTGTTGTAATAGCTTAGTAATCTTTACATTACGCAATTTAACGCTTTACATGCCATGTTAGTAATTAGGGTTTGTATTGTAAGATCAAAACAAATCAAATAGAAAATCCTAAATCCAAGACAAAATCAAAGTATGAAAATAACACATTTGCACACAAGCATCCTTAGGGTTTCTCCACTTGGTTGCCTTACAAAATAGCCATATTACGCATGCGAAGTATCTTGGCAAAACAAACAAATATAAGATCATAGTCCCTCGATGACGCTATTCAAGGTTGCCTTACAAAATGATCTTAGTCCCTCAAAAAATGCTAAGATACTTTGCAAACATTGCTAATCATGGTTATACGATGACCCACACCCATACCGTTTACATCCAAAGATAGGGTTGCTTACCAAATCAATGGTAAGACAACAATGTCAAAGGAATATAAAATGCCTAAGAAAGACATTTGTGTAGGTAGATTACTTTCAGTGACTTGCTGTATTTTTCAAACAACTATCCTTGCTATTTTCAAAGCAAACTCACACATTTCAAAAAAACATCTTACAAACATTGAAAACATTTTTAAAAAGACAAACATCTTTGTATACATTCTTACGAACGAGAATCATTACAAAGATTGCCTAAACAATGGCCTCTTTTACAAAAATACTTTCAAAACCACACCAAACACATTTTCAAACAACAAAAGCAAGTGATCTAGCAAGTAACTAAGAGCCCATGGAAAACCATGGATGAAAAGGGTGCTAATACCTTCCCTTTTCATAATATACCCCCCGAACTCAAGAAAACATCTCAAAGGTATTTCCTGTGCTTTTTCACCTTTCCTTTTGGATAAAAGAAAAGTTGGTGGCGACTCTTGCTAAACCGCAACATTTGCGATAAAACGCAAAACCCTCAAGTTAGTTCTCCCATCGTATCACAGAACTGGCGACTCTGCTGGGGAAATTAATAAAAGTGCGGTTACCTTAGGTCTAGATCACATTTATTTTCTTACATTGTTTGACTTGTTTGCTTTACATTATGGCTCTTTGTTTGGGTTTGAATCCTCCACCCGGATTTGGGAAACATTATAGGTAAATAGCAATACGTTGTGGAAACTGTGCGGGGTATACCGACATGGTCTAAGCAATAGCTATGTTAGTGTGACATATTTGTGGGTACCGGTAGCCTTTGAGTCAATCAAAGAGAATACGGGGCCGCTGAGTGATGTCATGAAGCACTAATGAACTTCTAGAACCCTTTACTTGACCAACTTGGCCTTTAGGATGTAGTGAGATGACCGGCTTTGGTGCTGTCCGAAGTTGGTAGATACTCGATACTACACTCATTGAGGGTTGGTCTCTTGGGATATTTCGGTCTCCATTAAAGAGGCTTGAGCTGAAACAATGACCAAGGAAATAATCCGGTGATATTGAGCTCCTTAGAACCCGGTTACTATTATTAGGACAGGTTTGAGCCAACTAAACTTCAAGAGGGTACTTACCTATAAAGCCCCATGCAAGCCTAAACTAAGAACTTGTTTGTTTTGCTTGTATATGCATACTTGTGCATAACATCATGGACATCATAAGCATCATATACATCCACTAACCATTTTAAGGATTTTGGAGATTCATCTTTGTTCTTGTTTTGTAGGATATGGATTCACTCCGCAGGAAAACTATCCAAGTCAACCTTGTAAGAATTCCTCCACAACTTAAGGAGCTAGCTTCAAGGATCCCTGATAACTCTCCATTCACCAAGAGGAATGGTCGTCTACTCAAGGATATGATGAAGGTGCTTTTCAAGTTCTTTGATCCTTTGCACCATTGCTTCACATTTCCTGACTATCAGCTTGTGCCCACCTTGGAAGAATTCTCTCAACTCTTGAGGATTCCCATTCTCAATAAACTACCTTTCAACGGTACGGAAAGAGATCCAAAGCCAGAAGAGATTGCTCAAGCTCTGCACTTGCACTTATCTGATATCACAACTCATTGGGAAACTAGAAGTGGTGTCAAAGGCTTCTTAGCAAAGTACCTGTTTGAGAAAGCCCAAAGTTGTTGGAATTCCTTAGACTTGCAAGCATTTAAGGAAATTGTGGCTCTTCTTATCTATGGGATGGTCTTGTTCCCCAATCCTGACCAACTCATAGATGTGAGTGCCGTCAAAATCTTCATGTCACGCAATTCGGTGTCCACATTGCTAGGGGATATCCTACACTCTTTTCAAATTCGTACAATGAGGAAAAGAGGTGTCCTTATGTGTTGAACTCCTCTCATGGCAAGATGGTTTATTTATCATCTTCCCCAATTAGTTTTAAAAAATGAGCAAGGTTCTAGGTGGTCACAAAGGTTAATGACGCTCAAACATTCAGATATTCATTGGTGCTCTCGATCCAAAGAGAATGTTATCATTGTTGACCATTATGGGGAATTCCATAATGTCCCTCTACTTGGCATTAGGGGAGGCATCACCTACAACCCATGCTTATCTCTAAGACGGTTTAGTTATGCCCGAAGGGATGGCCCGCATGAGATGTTGATTCAAGGCTTGGTATTCGACTACGACAACGACAATCAAGGTCTTCGCCAGAGATTCATCTGAGCATGGAGGATGCTAAACAAGGTGGATAGTAAGACTTTGGGACACAAGAATTCCATCCCTCTTGAGCCTTACCTCAAGTGGGTACGAACCCACGCTCAAAGTTTTATGATGCCTTATCCTTCCATTCTCCCGATGATCATTGAGCCTGTTAAGGAAGGAGAAGTTCCATACAATATCGTACATCCTGACATGCCCACATCTCTTGAAGACCTACAAATGGATTGGATACAGCTCAAAGGAGAGCGAGATACTTTCGAAGCCCAATTCTATGCAAGCGAGAAGAAGGTTTTGGAACTCACTAGGCTACTTCATGAGGAACAGACTCTAAATTCCTACATAGAACCAAAGAGGATGCGCACTACTTTTTTATCTTAGAGTTTTGTATTATTTTGCCCAAGGGGCATTGATGTATTCAAACTCTATCTTATTAATATAACGTGTGTTTCTTTTTGTCTAAAACAAACTTGAATATTTTAAAATCCTTGAGAACATTACATATGCACATATCATTCATCATGACATAGACAGGTCTTTTGCAACAAGATTCCTCATCTCTCTACTGTTTATTTCAGTAAGATGGATCTCGAAAAGACAGTCAAAGATCTTCAAGTTCAAAACACGCAGTTTCAACAGTTGCTCGTGACCCTAGATAAAGGGCAAGAGGAGTTGAAGACTCTGTTGGCCAAAGAGAATAAGAAGAAAGAGAAGAAACCAATTGGTGCTGTAATCATGGGGAGAAGGTTTCAAGGAAAAACTAGAAGAACCTTGAATTTCGCAGCAACATCTGATGAATGAGAAGGGAAAGGAAAAGAAACAGCGGTTCCGTCATAATCTGAAGAGGAGGAAGAAGAGGAAGACTACTCCGAGGAACAGTATCCTCCAGCAGATGATAAGTACAGACATCTTGAAGAGCGTTTGAACGCTATGGAAATACAAAGGGTACCAGGTCTAGACTTTGAAGAATTGGGACTAGTATTGGGAATTGTGATCCCACCGAAGTTCAAAGTGCCGTTGTTTGCAAAATATGATGGGGTGGCATGTCCTAAGATTCACCTCTGATCATATGTGAGAAAGATTCAGCCGCACTCCGCCGATAAAGACCTGTGGGTGCATTTTTTCCAAGATAGCCTATCTGGAACACAACTCGATTGGTTTTACCAATTGGAAAGGGTCGACATCAACAACTGGGAAGATCTTGCCGCAGCTTTCTATAAGCAATACCAGTATAATGCATATTTGGCGCCTACCCGTACTCAACTTCAGAGTATGGCTATGGCTTCAAATGAGGGTTTCAAGGATTACACGCAGAAATTGAGAGATCTAGCTGGGAGAGTGCAACCCCCTCTGTCTGAAAGGGAGTTGGTGGATATGTTCTTAGGCACTCTATCAGGCCCTTTCTTCAACCATCTGATTGGAAGCTCATCCCCAGGATTTACTGAGTTAATACTAACCGGAGAGAGGGTGGAAGTTGGCATAAAAAGTGGAAAGATTCAAAAGGATTCATCTGCCTCTACATCTGTGAGAAAGCCTTTCACTGGGAAGAAGGAGGTATTTGTTGTTTACCCACAAAGGAACCAAGGGAGAGTTGAACGCCGACCAATGGTAGGAGCCGTTATGATCCCAAAGTCCACATCTGATCAACCAAGAAGTAATCAACCGAGGGTGGAAAGGCCAGTCCGATAATTCACCAGAATTAATATGACTCTATCCCAGGTTTTACCGCACCTTCTGAAATCCAATTTGGTAACTTTAAAAGAAGCTCCAAAGAACCCCAACATAGCGTCCCCTCATTATCACCCAAATTCCAGATGTGCATATCATTCTGAGAGTCCAGGTCATGACACTAACAACTGTTGGGCCCTGAAAAACAAAAGTCAAGACCTTATAGATGCAAAAGAGATTGAGTTTGATGCACCCGAGAAACCAAACGCCATTTCCGCTCCTATGCCTAGGCATGGTCAAAACACCAATGCAATAGAAGAAAATTTGTTTGTTACCACAGTTGATGAACTCTTGACTCCGCTCCCAATCATTAAGATAAACTTGTTGAAAGCTGGTGTATTCCCGGGTTGTAATGAAGACTGCCATATTTGCTTATCATCACCAACTGTTTGCCCTTTGTTGAATACATGCATTCAACGCTTGATAGACAACCAAGAGATTCTGTTTGAAAGTACTCCTATTTCACCTATTCCTGTTGAAGACGTTTCAATCATAACCATCTCCGCCAATTCTTCCAGGGTCCCCAAAAGACCCGTTAGGATTACATCGGTTCCAAAAACTACTCCTTTTATAATCACAATGCCCGGGCCGGTACCGTATGAATCAGAAAAAACTGTGTCGTGGAATTACGGTGGAGACATCTACTACCATGGTATCAAACAAGATGGGCAGGCCGCCGAAGAAATAAGCTACGAAGAAGAAGACTCCGACATTAGCAATATTGCCGGAACCAGTAAGATTACCCGTAGCGGTAGAATCTTCTCTCCAGAAATTGCCCCTCCAAAGGCAGTTTTTGGACCCGTGGTTGTTCCAAAGGTTACCTCCATACCAATAATCATATCTGCAAGTGCACCTATTGACAAAGACGACACAACCCTTGTTGTTATCCCTACCAACGCTCCTACTGCTGAAACTCAAGGAAAAAGCATTCAAGAAGATCCTGTCCAGACGAAGGCTCAAACACTAACTATTCCCGAAACCTCCAAAAAGGAAATAGAGGAGATCCTGAGAATAATAAGAAGAGCGACTACGACGTAGTTGAACAATTGGGGAAAACTCCCTCCAAAATTTCCATGCTGGCATTGTTGCTGTGCTCCGAGGCACATGCGAAAGCTCTAGTGAAGTTTCTGAAGACAACCCATGTGCCTCAAGAGACATCGGATGACCAATTTCAAGATTGTGTGGCCAGTTTGACAGCTGATAACGGCCTAGGTTTCTCCGATGCTGATCTGACACCAAGGAGAAGAAAGCACAACGAGGAATTGCATGTCTCCGTGGAATGTAGAGGAACAACTTTGGCTCATGTCTTGGTGGACACCGGCTCATCTTTGAATGTTTTACCGAAGAAAGCTCTCGATAGATTGGACTGCGAAGGACTGACGTTGAAATCTAGTAACATAATTGTAAAAGTGTTTGATGGCTCAAAGAGGATGGTTCACGGGGAGGTGGACATCCCCATAAAGGTTGGGACTCAGACTTTCAACTCAACCTTCTATGTGATGGACATCCGCCCCCTCTTACACCTATCTTCTAGGACAGCCCTGGATCCATAATGCCGGTTCTGTCACCTCCGCACTGCACCAGATGCTGAAAGACCCACTCCATGGAAAGATTATCACTGTCCACGAAGAGGAAGTGTATATGATTAGCCACCTAAATTCTTTCCGGTATGTGGAATTGGACGGCGAATTCATTGAAACTCCTTTTCAACATTTCGAAGAAGTCTCTCAAGAGGTAGCAGTAACCAAGATGGTATCCCAGATCCCCAAGATCACAAGACCTCCGCTCCGGATGTCATCTCTGAAGGACTCAAAGGCAGTAGTAGAGGAGGGTGGATGCACCATCTGGGGGAAACGTTCAGATATTCTGTATAAATCTGAAAAGTTTGGCTTAGGGTTTACTTCAAGTGCTCAGAAGGCTGTGCGTCGTGCCCGTGTTGGAGGGTCACCCCTGAAGATTAGCAACCGAGAGGTCAATGCAGTGGAAGATGGTGAAGAGGATTATAGCTTGGAAGATTGGATATTTCCTACTGTCAACGAAGGACTTCGCAATTGGGAAGCTAGAGACTTTGTCCCAATAACTTTCATCCCTCAATAATTTATCTTTTTCATTTCTGTTGGACTTGTAATATTCACAAACAATTCACACATTTAAAACCTTGTGTCTTACCCGAGGCACAATGGTCCATTTGTAAGGGTTTTTATTTCATCTTCATATGACATTCAATGAATCATGAACGTTTTCACATGCAATCATTTATGCTCATTGTCTTTCTTTTACATTTTAAAGATGCATATACCCTTACACACACCCACACTCACAAATGGAGGTACCCCTCCAATCCGGATCCCATGGGTAACGATACGGCTATGTCCTTTAGTGACTCTGAAGATCTAATCTACCAAGCCGAAGACGAAGGTGAGCAATATTGTGAAGTATCAGGGGAACTGGCCAGACTACTACAACAAGAGGAAAGAGCTATTCAGCCTCATGAGGAACCGGTGGATACAATCAACTTGGGTACCAAGGAGGATATAAAAGAGGTCAAGGTGGGTGCCAATCTGGAGCCTAGTGTCAAGGAGCGTCTGATTCAGCTGTTGCATGATTATGTTGAGATCTTTTCCTGGTCATATGAAGACATGTCAGGACTTGATGCAGACATCATGGTACATCGTCTACCAACAAGAGATGATTGTCCACCAGTAAAACAAAAATTTCTCCGCATGAGACTTGACATGTCAGAGAAGATCAAAGCGGAAGTCATGAAACAATTCAATGCCGGATTCTTGGCCGTCACTTCCTATCCCCAATGGGTTGCCAACATTGTTCCCGTGCCTAAAAAAGACGGAAAAGTACGAATGTGCGTGGACTATAGAGATTTGAATAGGGCTATCCCTAAAGATGATTTTCCACTCCCCCCCATGGATATCCTGGTTGAAAATACAGCCCAGTATAAAGTGTTTTCCTTCATGGACGAATTCTCAGGTTACAACCAAATAAAAATGGCACCTGAGGACATGGAGAAGACTACATTTGTCACACAGTGGGGTACATTCTGCTACAAAGTGATGCCATTCAAACTGAAGAATGTCGGGGCAACCTATCAGCGCGTCATGGTAGCTTTGTTTCATGACATGATACATCATGAAATAGAGGTCTACGCAGACGATATGATAGCCCGATCGCAAACTGGAGAAGAGCGCCTTGATCACTTGCAAAAGTTGTTTGAGATATTGAAGGAGTACAAACTAAGGTTGAATCCAAACAAGTGCACATTCGGAGTACGGTCTGGTAAACTCCTAGGCTTTGTTGTCAGCAACAAGGGCATTGAGGTCGATCCTGCCAAGGTTAAAGCAATACAAGAAATGCTTTCCCCTCATACTGAGAAGGAAGTTAGATGATTCTTGGGGAGCCTGAACTATATTGCCAGATTCATTTCTCACCTAACCGCTACTTGTGAGCCAATCTTCAAACTATTGAAGAAAGATCAAGTGGTCAGATGGAATGATGAGTGTCAGACTGCTTTCGACAAAATCAAAGAATACCTACAAGAGCCTCCTATTTTGATGCCACCAGTCGAGGGAAGACCACTAATCATGTATCTGACTATTTTAGAAAACTCAATGGGTTGTGTATTGGGGCAGCATGACGAGTCTGGCCGAAAAGAGCACGCTATTTATTACCTGAGTAAAAGGTTTACCGACTGTGAAACCAGATATTCACTGCTCGAGAAAACTTGCTGCGCTCTGGCATGGGCTGCTCGCCGGCTAAGACAATATATGCTGACTCATACTACTTTGTTGATATCTAAGATGGATCCGATAAAGTACATCTTCAAAAAGCCTTCTCTATCTGGGAGGATAGCTAGATGGAAGATGATCCTAACAGAATATGACATACAGTATACTACTCAGAAAGCTATAAACGGTAGTGTGCTAGCTGATCATCTTTCTCACCAAGCTGTAGAAGATTATCAGTCCATGAAGTTTGAATTCCCAGATGAAGACATCATGACATTAGACAACTGTGAAGAAATCAGGCCATACGACGGACCTGAACAAGGATTCCGATGGACTCTGTTTTTTGATGAGGCATCCAATTCACTTGGTAATGGTATCGATGATGTACTCATATCTCCAGAAGAGTGCCACACTCCCTTTACAGCCAGACTTTGCTTCAACTGTACAAACAACATGGCAGAGTACGAAGCATGCATTTTTGGTCTCCGAGCTTCCATAGACTTGGGAATCAAATCTTTAGATGTGTTTGGAGATTCAGCTTTGGTCATCAGTCAGATCAAAGGGGAATGGGACACTAAGCACCCAAATCTTGTCCCTTACAAAGAACATGTTTTGACATTGCTACCACATTTTGAGAAGATTACCTTCGAGCATTTCCCGCGAGAAGAAAGTTAGTTAGCAGACGCTCTAGACACAATGTCATATATGTTTAAACTTAATTGGGATAATGAGGCTCCCCAAATCACCATTGAACGAATGGATGAACCAGCACATTGTCACGAGATTAACACTTAAGAGGTAGTGGACCAGCCTTGGTTTCATGAAGTCAAGAGGTATCTCGAGGCTCAAGAATATCCAGAAGGAGCTTCAATCAATGATAAGAAGTTCTTAAGGAGATTATCTACTAAATTCTTCTTGAGTAATGGCATCCTGTACAAGCACAATCATGACTCCATTCTGCTTCAGTGTGTGGATAAGGTTGAAGCAGAAAAGATCATGGTTGAATTACATGAAGGTACTTTTGGCACTCACTCCAGTGGGCATACGATGGCAAAGAAAATCCTACGGGCAGCCTATTATTGGTCTAGCAAGGAAGAAGATTGCTATCAACACTCTTGGACCTGTCATAAGTGTCAAATTTATGCTGACAAGGTGCACGTACCTCCGGTTCCTCTGAATATCTTGGCGGCTCCTTGGCCCTTTGTTATGTGGGGAATTGATATGATTGGGGAGATCAAGCCTACAACATCCAATGGACACCACTTCATCCTAGTGGCCATTGACTATTTTACAAAGTGGGTCAAAGCAGCTTCCTTCGCTTTCGTTACTAAGAATTTTGTTTCCCGCTTCATCAAGCAAAATCTCATTTGCCGGTACGGTATCCCAAAAATGATCATCACTAGCAATGGTACAAATCTTAACAATACTATGATCACCACCTTGTGCAAGCAATTCAAGATTCAGCATCACAATTCTTCCCCTATCATCCAAAGATGAATGGTGCTGTCGAGGCTGGAAATAAGAACATTAAAAAGATCATACAGAAAATGACAGTCACATATAAAGACTGGCATGAGATTCTACCATTCGCTCTCCATGGATACCGTACCACGGCCCGCACGTCAACTAGGGAAACACCCTATTGTTTGGTATATGGCACGAAGGTTGTCTTGCCTATTGAGGTTCAGATCCCCTCTCTAAGGATTATGAAGGACACAGGTTTGGGTGAAGACGATTGGATCCAGACTCAAATTGATCCACTGAACTTAATTGATGAAAAGAGACTTACTGCTGTTTGCCACAGTCAGATCTATCAAAAACGGATGATCAAGGCCTTCAACAAGAAAGTCAGACGCCAAGTATATCAAGTTGGGAATCTAGTGATCAAACGCATCATCTTGCCACAAAGTGATCCCAGGGGAAAATGGACTCCTACCTATAAAGGACCATTTGTAATCAAAAATATATTCTCCTGTGGGGCAATGATTTTGACCACCATGGATGGCGACGACCTGCCACATCCAGCGAGTGCGAATATAGTCAAAAGATACTACGCATAAGAGACCCGCTAGGTTGACACACCTAGGCAAAACAAGGGCATCCCGGCGAACCAAAAAGGTTCGGGGAAAAATTAGGGATAAAATATAAAAAAATCTGTACACCCGGCAAGTTGAAAACCCGAAAGGGCGACTTGGGCAAAAAAGGGTTTCTCGGTGGACTGAAAACCCGAAAGGGCGGTCCAGGAAAAAGTTAGGGAATTAAAGCGTATGACTATGTCCCATCGGATCACTTTGCGGGAAACCTCTTGACTTCCACTGACAAATTCAGAGTTTCTGATCAATTCAATCATCTTCGGACGAAGCAACAAATAGACAAGACGCTCAGAGATACGAAGGCTATATCAGAATGGGAACCCCATGGTATTATTACACATAGCTATCTTTCTTTGTATAAATTTTTCTTGTTTTATGGCTCCATTCTCTTACTAGAATGTTTGTCTCCCTTGTACAAAATACTCATTCAAAGTCAAATACAAAGATATCTCTTTGAAAGTACAAAAAACTATTTGTCTCTTTCTTTACTCTTGTGTTTTGTTTGCAAAAACGTCCAATGATTCATTAATGAACATATGCATTTGAACGTAATTACTATTTACAAATAAACAGAATGAGAAATATAATTACTAATAGGTTGAAAGGATAGGAAAATGTCTCTAGGCTATTCCATAAGTAATCCCCACAGCACGTCATTTTGATCCCCAACGGAACAAATTTCAAACTATTAATCCCCAGTAAGAAATCATCAAATTTCTCAGGATTCCTCAAACAGATTCTACAAGCAGTACATGGCATTGAATTTACTTCTCTCAACAAGAGTTCGTCAGTACTCCAACTTCAAGACATGGAAATTTTAACATATCCTCAGTAGCATTCAAGGATTTATTTTCCTCAACCAAACAGCGATACAGCAAATCAGCTTACATGCGCATACATTACATCTGTATATCATAAACATTGATAAAACAAATACATTTCATCATACATTTCATTCAACATAACTCTGTGTTTCAGCTAACATTTAACCCTTTTCAGGATAAGATTGACAACTACCATTGACAATATGCAACCATGATACAGTCCAGATACGCTCCAAACACGGGTGTCATTCTGATACTCATTCAGATTCAACTTTCAGATACAGTACGGATACGCTCCAAACACGGATGCCATTCTGATAATCATTCAGATTCAACTTTTAGATACAGTACAGATACGCTCCAAACATGGATTCCATTCTGATACTCATTCAGATTCAACTTTCATATACAGTATGGATACGCTCCAGACACGGATGCCATTCTGATACTTATTGAGATTTCAAGTTCAGATACAGTTCGGATATGCTCCAGACATGGATGCCATTCTGATACGCATTTAAATACAACCTTTCAGATGCAATACAACACGGATATGCTCCAAACACGGATGCTACTCTGATGCTCATACAGATTCAGTCTCCAGATACAACTCAGATACGTTCCAGACACGAACAGCATTCTGATACTTATTCTTTCGACTTACAACTTACAACCCAAAAAACATTCTTGGATGACATCTACAAGCCCATATCCAACAAGATTATATCACTTCTCCAAATGGCATCTTTAAGCCCATTCCCTCAACTACACATCGTCGAGTGCAAATTTATGGGCACTCTAGTTTCCAATCATCTTTCACCTTCGAGTCACGAATGGCAAAACTTGCCAATCTAACTCTTCAGGTCTAAGAAGATTCAACAGGGGAAGCTTTTGTACCCCAAAATTTGCCCTCTCATTTATCAAAAACTTTTCTCACAAGATCTCTTTGACTCAAGACTAGATTAGGGTTTGGTCAGCTCAAGACATCTCATCATGCACTGATGACCCAAAATTAGGGTTTGAGATTGCACAAGGATTTTTGTATTATCAATGCTTCATGTGACTTTCAAACATCATTATGGACCCCTAAGATCACTCATGACAAGTTTCAAGCCTTGAACCACATTTTTGATCAGTCAATTGGACAGTTGACTTAAAAATCAGCTATATTGGGGAAAAGTCAACCATGGCCAATTTACAGTCAAAATTCATAATTTTTATCCACATCAATATTTTATACTCATATGTATCATTTGATCAAGTTTGGATCATGATTCCTCAAGAAATTTGATCAAATCATCAAAAGGGCAAAATGGTCAAAATTAGGGTTTTGACTAAGGAAGGGCAATTTCTGATTTTTAACCTAGAAAATGACCAATTGATTTGAAGCATGGTTTCAAGGGTTCAATGGCATCATCTTGATCTAATTACATGGTTCAAAACATTTCAATTTCATTGATAGACAGATGAAATTTACAGTCAACTAATCAAAAGTCAATTGTACACTGAAAAGTTAAACTTTGACTTTTTGGTCAAAATCAAGTGCCAAGGGTCACAATTCAACAAAATATGTCAAAATGTGAAACTTGTTCATCAATAAATCAAGGATTGAAGATTAGGGTTTAAAATTGGAAATTTTCTTAACTTAGAAAATTTTCTAAGTATAGAAAATTTCTTATTTTTTTCTCAACTTTAAGCCATTTTTTCACCATGATACAAGATGATTCAAAGGAAGTTCCCAACATGAAAGTTCTAGACCTCCATGAAATATACAACTTTTCTTCACACACTTTTCCCTAAAGATGCTTGGATCTCAAGATATAATTTTATGAATACATGCTCATGAACCAAATAACTTAGTGAAATTTTGCCCTAATTTTTGCAGGTTTTTGACCTATCTTCATGACAATTTTTCACCTAGTTCCAAGAGGTATCTCGAAATTCATTTCAAATATGAGTTATAGAGCACATTGCAAGTTTTCCAAAATGTCATATAACTCCTGAATGTCATTTTTGAGTGAGGAGAATCGAAGAGATGAAGTTGGCAATTTCTCACTTTTGATTCAAGCCATTTCATGAAGAACAAATTTCAAATCAGTACCTATGCTGCCTAATCCATGCTTTAAAGGTCCCAAACTTGTTTCTTACTCCATAATTTAATTCTTACTCATTTGACAAAGCTTTAATCCAAGCCCTAGAGCCATTGTCCAAGTTGTAATTCCATAAATGGCATAAAGTGGCCATTGCCATTTTGGAAAAGGTTCACTTTTGCAATTTTCCAATTCTTGAGCATTGAACTTGTCTCCTTTGCACATACAAGTCTTACAGGCCTAAAGCAAATTGTACAAAGCATATACCAACCTTAAGCTAGCCAATACAAGCATTTAAAGCCTTGTCCCTTCACTTTCCTTAAAAAGCAAGAAAGTGTGCAAAAAGGCTAGGATTGAAAAACCTGTGGAAGAACTGACTTAAAACCTTCTCCATACTAATATACAAACACATTACAATTATAAACACGGTTGCTAGAGGCCTGAAACACTCTCAAACTCCCTTTCACCAAAAAACTGTCAAAACTTGCAGTTTTTGCATAAGCATAGCAATCCATCATTTGGCTCGTGCGTTTCAAGTTTCAATCATTAAAACACTTTACCTACTTGATATCTAACTGATCCAAACCCTCATCCCTGTACTGTAACTCCTTCTCCATCATCTGCCATTTTCGTTTTCAAAGCTTGCAGGTTGACTTGGATAGAGAGTTTCAGGCACTTCCAAAGCAAGGCAAGGATTGGAACACACTCAGGGAGGTTCAAGCAAGCTCAAACAATCATCAGGCCTTCATAAAACTCACTCCAACTCCATCCACGATTTCAACTGAAAGAGTTAAAAATATCAACTTCTATCTCTTCATACAGGCATCCATTGGCCACGATTTGTGAATAAACAATGTAGACCTCATTGCTACGAAGTTGTACATGTATGTATCTTGCATTTATTTGGCCTAAGTTGAGAGAATTTTGAAGTTCAAATTCCTGTAAATATTAGGTTTAGATTTAGGGCTTTTAAAATTCATCTTGATCTTTGATTGTTAGCTTACATGATTTATATGGTTAGAAACGTGAGACAAAATTCTACAACATTCATGTTATGAGTTTTCATTTTCATGGAGAAATGAGAAAGTTACAGAGCATCTGGCTGGCTAGAGGAAGAAGACGAAGTACAAGGCAAGGGCTTTGTTTGTGTTATGTTATTTTTGTTTCACATTAATCAACGGATGTATAGCCACCCTAGTAGTAAGGTAGCGCGCTGGTGAGACCCATGTCCTGGGTTCGAACCTTGGCCCTACCTTTTGTTTTTTCCATATTTTCCTTTTTCATTTTTGGCTGTTTTTTTAGGATTGGGCTTGATTCTTTGGGCCTAGTGTTTTTTACTTAACATACTACTCCCAGTTTCCTTACAACACCCCTAGCCCAACTATTTCCATACATTTTATTTATTTATTTATGTTTTCATTTTTGTTTATTAAATATTTTCTTTAGTACATAAAAATCATGAAACATATAAATATGATAATATTGCATTTTATTTTATTTTATTTTATTTTTCACATAAAAAATATATTTTATCTTAGTTATATTTTAATTATTTTTCTTAATAAACTTGTAAACATAAATAAAATAGGTTTAGTTTTAATTTGTTTTATTTTCTTTTCATTTCGTACTTGTAAATATTTATTTTGGCATATATAAAAACTAAATATTTTCATAAAATATTATTTATTATTTTTAATACAAAGAATACACAAAAAAAATAATACATAAAAGCTTTATTTTATTTTAAACTGGAAATTAGGGTAAACCATTTTTTAAGAATTAATTTCTTTTCCTTATATTTTTAGGATTAGGTTAAAATCTCGTTTCACATAAAAAAAATAAAAATAAAATCTTTTCTTGCATGTACATATTATTGCATATTTGAATATTGTATTTGATTATTCTTATATTCGTACAAATTCGATTTGGTTGTAATAATTTATTTAGATTTACATTCTTCCAATTCCCCATTCAAATTTGTATTCCCCCCTCCCATAAATTGTTGTAATAGCTTAGTAATCTTTACATTACGCAATTTACAGCTTTACATGCCATGTTAGTAATTAGGGTTTGTATGGTAAGATCAAAGCAAATCAAATAGAAAACCCTAAATCAAAGACCAAATCAAAGCATGAAAATAACACATTTGCACACAAGCACCCTTAGGGTTTCTCCACTTGGTTGCCTTACAAAATAGCCATATTACGCATGCGAAGTATCTTGGCAAAACAAACAAATATAAGATCATAGTCCCTCGATGACGCTATTCAAGGTTGCCTTACAAAATGATCTTGGTCCCTCAAAAAATGCTAAGATACTTTGCAAACATTGGTAATCATGGTTATACGATGACCCACGCCCGTCCCGTTTACATCCAAAGATAGGGTTGCTTACCAAATCAATGGTAAGACAACAATGTCAAAGGAATAGAAAATGCCTAAGAAAGACATTTGAGTAGGTAGATTACTTTCAGTTACTTGCTCTATTTTTCAAACAACTATCCTTGTTATTTTCAAAGCAAACACACACATTTAAAAAAAAATCTTACAAACATTGAAAACATTTTCAAAAAGACAAACATCTTTGTATACATTCTTACGAACGAGAATCATTACAAAGATTTCCTAAACAATGGCCTCTTTTACAAAAATACTTTCAAAACCACACCAAACACATTTTCAAACAACAAAAGCAAGTGAACTAGCAAGTAACTAAGAGTCCATGGAAAACCATGGATGAAAAGGGTGCTAATACCTTCCATTTTCATAATCTACCCCCCAAACTCAAGAAAACATCTCAAAGGTCTTTCCTGTGCTTTTTCACCTTTCCTTTTGGATAAAAGAAAAGTCGGTGGCGACTCTTGCTAAACCGCAACATTTGCGATAAAACAAAAAACCCTCAAGTCAGTTCTCCCACCGTATCACATTGCCGATCATGTCAATGCCCCACATTGCAAAAGGCCAAGGAGCTGTCAAAACATTTACGGGAACTGGAGGTATATGTACCTTATCAGCATAGACTTGGCACTTATGACAGGTTCGAGAGTGCTGGTAACAATCGGCTTCCATAGTCGACCAGTAATATCCTGCCCGCAGGATTTTCTTCGCCATGGTATGTCCACTGGAATGAGTTCCGAAGGTACCTTCATGTAACTCTGCCATGATCCTTTCTTCCTCGCTCTTGTCTATGCACCGTAGTAAGGTCAAATCATGGTTACGCTTATAGAGGACACCATTACTGATGAAGAACATTGCAGCGAACCTTCTCAAGAACTTCTTATCATTAACAGATGCACCCTCTAGGTATTCTTGAGCCTCAAGATACCCCTGTACCTCGTGAAACCAGGGTTTATCTACTACCTCTTCAGTCTCAATGTCACAGCAGTGTGCGGGTTCGTCCAAACTCTCAATGGTAATCTGGGGAGCTTCATTGTCCTACCTCACTTTGAACATAGAAGACATTGTAGCTAGCGCGTCCGCTAACTGGTTCTCTTCTCTGGGGAAATGTTCAAAGGTTATCTCCTCGAAGTGTGGGAGCAACGTCAGTACATACTCTTTGTAAGGAATAAGATTTGGGTGCTTCGTATCCCACTCGCCTTTGATCTGACTTATCACCAGAGCAAAATCTCCGAATACACTCAAGAACTTAATCCTTAGGTCAATAGCAGCTCGAAGACCCATGATACACGCTTCAAACTCCGCCATATTGTTGGTGCAGTTAAAACATAATCGGGCCGTGAACGGAGTATGACAACCCTCAGGAGACATGATTACAGCACCAATGCCATTACCCAACGCGTTCGAGGCTCCATCAAAATACATCGACCATCAGGATCCTTCCTCAGGTCCTTCATCCGGTCCAGGTTCTTCGCAGTCGGTTACCAACATGATATTCTCATCCGAGAACTCAAAAATCATGGACTGGTAGTCATCCACGGCCTGATGCGCCAAATGATGAAGTGGGAAGTCATCCTTGGGACTTGTAGCCAGAAAAACCATCCATGAAAGAGAAGATCTTTTTCTGCATGGTGTTGTCGACCAGAACCTCGATACGAGGAAGTGGGAAGTCATCCTTGGGACTTGTCCTGTTTAGATCTTTATAGTCCACACACATTTGTACCTTACCGTCCTTCTTAGGTACTGGAACAACATTGGCAACCCACTGCGGATAAGAAGTGACAGCTAAGACCCTGCATCGAAATGTTTCATAACCTCTGCCTTGATTTTCTCTGACATTTCAGGGCACATACGGCAGACCTTATGCTTTACCGGAGGGCAGTCTTCTTTGGTTGGCAGGCGATGTACCACGATAACAGTGTCCAGACTAGGCATATCTTTGTAGGACCAGGCGAAGATCTCAACATAGTCGCGTAGCATCTGTATCAACTGTTGCTTGACACTAGACTCTAGATTCGCACCTATTTTGACCTCTTTCATGTCTTCCTCTGTGACCAAATTTACTGACTCAACTGGCTCTTCATGAGGTTGTATGGCCCTCTCTTCCTGCTGTAACAGTCTAGAAAGTTCTCCAGGCACCTCACAATCATCCTCACTTTCGTCCTCAGCTTGGTTGATCGGATTTTCAAAGTCATAACTGGCAGTAGCAGAACTGTTATCAATGGGATCCAGAGTGGTTATGGATCTGCATTATGATATGTGAGTGTGTGTAAGAGAATAGTTGTTTTGATAAAGTGAGAGACAGAAAATAAAAACAAGGAGCGCAAAATTTGTAATGCAAGAAACATCCAATGTATTATTAATGATATATGAAATTACAAATAATAAGCCCTCACAAGCAAAGCCAAGGTGCCTCGGGCAAGGCACCGAGCCATAAAGTTTCAAACTATTTATTACAAATCTTAAAACAAAAAGTCAATTATTGCGGAATAAAAGAAACAGGTATGAAGTCCTTTTACGTCCAGTTGTTCAGTCCACCATTGGTTGTTGGGTAGATCCATCCATCAATGTCTGAATCTTCTTTACTATCCTCGATTGCATTAACTCCCCGATTGCTGATGTGTAGAGGAGGTCTTCCGATCCGTGCGTGCCTAACAGCCCTTTGAGCCCCTGTAGTAAAGCCCAAACCAAATTTGTCAGTTTTGTGAGTGAAGTCAGGAAGCTGACCCCAATTGGTACACCCGCCTTCTTCAATTACAGCCATGGCGTCCTTGAGAGAAACCATCTTCAATGGAGGTTTGCCGGTAGTAGCTTCAATTGATGCCGAGAACTGAGGGACCTATTCGAAATTTTGACAAGACATTTCTATGAATTCCCCGTCCATCTCCACATAGCGGAAGGAATTGAGATGGCTCACCATATACTCCTCTTCACCTCGTACCATGACAATCTTCCCCTTCACCGGATATTTCAGCATTTGATGGAGTGTGGAAGTCACTGCCCCAGCCTTATGAATCCAAGGACGACCCAGCAAGCAAGAATACGATGGCTTGATATCCATTACGTAGAAGGTGGACCCAAAGGTTTGAGAACACACCTTGATATGGATGTCCACCTTCTCGTGCACCATTCTTTTTGACCCATCAAAATCCCTTACCACAATATTACTCGGCTTTAGAATCAAACCTACACAACCCAGATGGTCTAGCGCTTTCTTCGGTAGAACATTCAGTGAGGACCCGGTATCTACTAGCACATGGGCCATAGTGGTTCCCCTGCACTCGATCGAGACATGCAGAGCATCATTATGATTTCTCCCCTTAGCAGTCAGATCTGCATTTGAAAATCCTAACCCATTGTCAGCAGTTAGGCTAGCCACACAATCTTTGAACTGATCTGTAGAAGTTTCCTGCGGCACATGCGCAGTCTTGAGAAACGCAATCAAAGACTTCACATGGGCATCAGAACATAATAACAAGGACAACATGGAGATCTTTGGCGGGGTCTGCCCCAGTTGCTCGACCACGTTGTAGTTGCTCTTCTTGATAATTTTCAAAATTTCCTCTATCTCTTGTTTCGAGGTTTCTATAATGATCTTCTTTTGTGCCTCCGTCCGGGCAGGCTCACCTACGATTTCTTTGCCCCGAGTCCCAGATGGATCGGCGACAGGGGTGATAACTGGAGTAGAAACTGGGACAGTAGTTGATGTACTAGCAGACGGAGTGACAACAGGTTTGTGGACAGTCGAAGGGGAAATCTCGGGAGAAAAGAGTCTTCCACTTCTGGTGACCTTCCTTGTCCCAACAATATTACTGATATCCATATCAGCTTCTTCAATCCTCAGATCTTGTTTAACACCATGGTAATATACATCAGCACTATAATGCCATGGGATAGCCTTATCTGAGGTATATGGGATGGGACCCAGAGCGATGATTATTAACGGAGCAATTCTTGGAACAAGTGTAACCCTAACAGGTTTTCTCGAGGAAACCTTGGAAGGATTGGTGGAAATGGTTAGGATGGCAACATATTCAAACGGAATCATAGTCTTCTCAAACAAAATTTCATTATTATCCATCAGGCGTTGAACACCTGACTTCAATAAACAGCAACCGGAAGGCAGAATTAAACACATGTGGCAATCTTTACCACATCCCGGAAATAAACCGGCCAACAACAAATTCTTCTTAACCGTCATCAAAGGAGTAGAAATTTCTTCCACAAAGGTCACAAATGAATCGGTGTACACAACATTGACTCCACGACCATGTTTGGGCATAGGAGCAATTATAACGTTTGGCTTTTCCAGAGCATCAAACATAATCTCTTTAGCTTCCAGCAAATCTTGCACTTTATTCCTCAAAGCCCAGCAATTGTTTGTGTCGTGACCAGGACTCTTTGAATGGTAGGTGCACCGCGCGTTGGGATTGTATCTGGGAGAAGCAGTGTTTGGATTCTTGGGAGCCTCTTTCAAGGTTGCCAAGTTGGATTTTAACAGATGAGGCAGAACTTCAGCCAAAGTCATGTTGATGCGGGTAAACTGCCATTGTGGTCTTTCCACCCTTTCCTGATTGTTGTGTTCTGGAGCAATTGTGGATCTTGGTATCACTACAGCATTTACTGCTTGACGGTGTTCAGGTCTGCTTTGGCCCCTTGGGCCGTAGACTGCGGTAGCTTCCTTCCTACCGATGAAAGGCTTCTTTGCTGCACTTGACGAAACATCCTTTTGTATCTTACCACTTCGGATACCAGCTTCCACTCTCTCTCCAGTCAGAATTAATTCAGTAACCCAGATGACGAACTACCGATCAAGTGATTGAAAAATGGACTAGATAGCGTCCCTAGAAACATGTCAACCAACTTCCTATCAGACAAAGGGGGTTGGACTCTTCTAGCCAAGTCTCTCCACTTTTGAGCATAGTCCTTAAAACCTTCACTTGCACCCATGGACATACCCTGAAGCTGAGTACGAGTGGGAGCAAGGTCGGCGTTATACTGATACTGCTTGTAAAAAGCAGTAGCAAGGTCTTCCCAGTTTCGGTCACTGGCTCCTTCCAACTGATAAAACCATTCAAGTTGAGTCCCTGACAAACTATCTTGAAAGAAGTGTACCCACAAATTTCTATCAGCAGTGTGGGGTTGGATTTTTCTGACGTAAGAGCGGAGATGGAGTTTTGGACAAGATATTCCATCGTATTTGGCAAAACCCGGAGCTTTGAACTTATGAGGGATCACCACTACCGTTACCAGTCCCAGTTCTCTGAAATCCAAACCAGGGATCTTCTGAATCTCCATAGCACTCAGACGGTCTTCTAGCTGCTTGTACCTATCCTCGGCAGGAGGATATTGCTCATCATCGTAATCCATATCGTTATCAGAAACTGCAGGACTAGGGTCCTTTACTCTTTCTTGGTTCTCCCCGTCTTTGGATGAAGAGGTTAGATTAGCTGGTTGTCTCAACCTTTCTCCGAATCTTCTACCCATGTTCAGAATACCAACCTTCTTCTTCTTCTCTTTCAGAATAAGGGTCTTTAGGTCCTCTTTCCCTTTAGCCAGACTTATGAACATCTGTTGGAATTGGAATTTTGTGCCTGAAGATCTTTGATGGCTTGATCAGAAGACATTTCTGCTATAATAAACAGTGAAGAAGATGAGAAACCTGTAGTGGTACTTGTTAATGATGTGCATGATAATGGGATGCATGTAATTATTTCAAAGACTTTGGGAGATTTAAATTTGCAAACCAAAAATAAACAAACTTTATTAGATTAACTTTGAAAGGTTCAACAATGCCTTTAAGGCGTTACAAAGAAGTAAATAAAACAAACTCTAAAAACTAGAAAAAGCAAAAATCAAAAGTCCCATGGACGCTTCCTCTTTGTGCCGATGTAGTCATTGATCACTCTTTCTTCCTCGAGCTGCCTGGTGAGCTTCAAAATCTTCCTTTCTTGCTCATGGCACTTTTCCCGATAAGTATCCCTCTCATTCTTCAGCTGAATCCAAGACCTCTGCAACTCCCCAGGATCAGTGGGCATGTAAGGATAGATAACCGTGTAAGGAATTCCCTCTTTATTAGTGGGCTCCACAATCACTGGTAATACGGCTTCATAGGGAATCCCAAGCTTCTGGGCACGAGCTCAGACCAATTGGAGGTAGGGATGCATAGGAAGGGAAGTCTTTGGTCCCAACTCTTGGGGGTCAGATCTGTTCACCATGCCCCAAGCTCGTATAAACCTCTGGCGGTGCTCCTTAACATCCTCCTTGTAGTCAAATACAATGTCCTCAAGAAGTAGCTCATGGGGATCATCTCTCCGAGCACGGACAAATTTTCGTAAAGCTAGGAAAGGATTATAAGTTATACCCCCTATGATTCCAAGCAATGGGACATTAGGGTATCCCCCACAATGATCAATAACAGCAGTGTCTTCCATAGACTGGGAACTCCAAAGAATATATGTATGGGCAAGTGACATTATTCTATAGGACCAACCCAAACCTTCTTCTTTCTTTAACACAGACTTATGGAGGTGCGAAATAAACCACCTTTACAGCAACGGCATGCAACACATAAGAGTCCCTCTTCTTCGCACAGTACGAGTATAGAGGGCATGCAAGATATCACCCAGCAGGTTAGGCACAGGATTGCAAGAAAGAAAAATCTTTACAGCATTCACATCTACAAAGGAATCCAGATTCGGGAAGAGAACCAACCCATAGATAAGGAGAGCCAAGATATCTTCGAAAGCCTGAAAATCCAAATCATCCCAGAATAGCTGAGCCTGGTCTATCAGAAATTTGGCAAAGAAACCTTCGACCCCGCTTCGTATTTCCCAATTAGATACTACATCAGCCCGTTTCAAATGCAGAGCTGAGGCAATGTCTTCTGGTCTAGGAACTTCTTCCATACCTGTGAAGGGTACCTGTTCAAGAATGGATATGCCCAATAGGTGAGAGAACTATTCCAAGGTTAGAACCAGCTGGTAATCTGGAAAGGTGAAGCAATGATGCACAGGATCGAAGAACTGGAAAATTACACTCATCATCTGCTCATCAAGATTTGAAGTGACCAGGCTGAGAAGTTGACCGTGTCTCTTAATGAACATAGAAGTCTCATAAACTCTTGAGGCTAGCTCTTTAAGTTGGGCAGGTATTTGCACAAAGTTGACTCGGATGGTATTTCTGCGCACGGAAGCCATAATCTGCAAAATAGAACAAAGATAAATTCCCTTGGTCTTTGAAATGGTTAGTGTAATGAAACATTAATGTCGTGTAATGATGCATGATGTCATGATAAAACATAGATATAGCAAACACAGATATTGCAAACACAGTCAAATCACACAAAGCCCTTAGGTTTAAGGCTTGCATGAGGCCAAAGATAATACCCTCTTGAAGTTAAGTTGGTTTCAACCTGACCTAGAAAAAGTAACCGGGTTCTAGAGGATCTCAATATCATTGACCATCCTCCATCGGTCATGGTTTCAGCTCACACAATCTTTTCTTGCAGCCGGACTATCTCGAGAGTATGGTCTCAATGAGTGTAGCATCGAGTATTAACCAGTTCTCAGCTTTACACTGAGGCCGGCTATCTCACTACTTTATAATGGCTAAGTTGGTTGATTAAAGGTTCTAAGGTCAGCTGATGCTTAGTGACACCATGCAGCGGCCTTGTATTCTCCTCATTTCTCCACAAGGGATACCGGTACCAACCAATGTGCCACATCAACGTAGCTACTGCTTCAACTGTATCGGTCTACGCCGTACAGTTCCCTCACAGTCTATTGCTACTTACCTAAAAGGTGTCCTCAGATCCGGGTTAGAATCAATAGTAACTCCCAAACAAAAACCCTTAAAAGTAAAGCAATCAAAGCAATCAAGAGAAGCAATTTTAATATCCTAGATCCTAAAGTATACCCCACTTATATTTTCCCTAGCATAGTTGCCAGTTCTGTGATACGGTGGCAGAACCGACTGTTTTGAAATGCTGGTTTGCATTTTGAGTTTGCAAAATGTCGCGGTAAGCAAGAGTTGCCACCGACTTTTATTTCATCCAACCGGAAAGGAAAAAAGTACAGAAAAAATCCTTTTTCGAGATTTTGAGTACGGGGGGTAGATTATAGAAAGGGAAGGTGTTAGCACCCTTTCTATCCATGGTTTTCCATGGGCTCTTAGGTACTTGCTCATTTTTTTAAATTGCTTGTGTATGTGCTTTGTTTTGAAAAGTTTGACTTCATGATAACCCTTGTATCAGTCCTCAAAGGTGTGACGAAGTTTGTTTTTGAAAGTTTGTTTGAAAAAGTGTAAGTTTGAAAATTTTTATTTTGAGCAAGTATCTACTAGCATCTACCTACTCGAAAAAAGATCGTTTCTATTCTTGTTTTCTTTAGACAGCGCTATCCTACTTTTGAGAAATAAGTAGCACTGTCGTTGGAGTTGTAAGGGTCAATTCAAAAGGGACGTACGATCACTAAAGCAATGTTATGACACCTTAGTAACAACCCTAGAGTCTTAAGATCATATTCGAGGCAACATTTCCGAGGCAACATTTCTGAGGGGACGTTTGATCTTTGTTAGACAGGAGGGCAACCATTAAAACACCCTATGCTTAGTGATCATTTACCGAAGGCAACCGAAGTGTGAGTATACCCTAAGAGTTATATGTGCGAGTGATTTGTTTCAGTTATTTGTCTTTTCACATTAGGGTTTTCTAACTGTATTAAATTATCATGCAATTTTGTCATACGATCCTATTAACATACATCTAGACAGTTAAATATTTCCAGAAATTAAGATGCGAGAAAGTAAATCTACGCTATTACAAGGCTTCGGGGAGGGGAATTAGTTACATAGCCAAAAAACCCGAGAAAAAGCGATAAATAAAAACCCTAGATTAAACTATTACAAACCATGCACAGTTACAACAATATTGACAGAATAAATAATATGCGCGCGTTGAATCGAATATGAGATAATTAGGGTTTTGACCCTCGCCTAAACCTAATTGCGATTAATTAAAAAAGGTTTATGTTTTGTATTGTCATTTTAAGAAAATAAAGAAGCAATTAAACTAAAGAGAAAAAAATCCTAATTCTAATTAATTTTAAATTTAAGAAAAATAAACTAATTTATTCTAAAACCTATTTTTGTATTTTTACTTATTTGAGAAAAATCAAAAGTTTAACCTAATTCCTACTTGATTTTATTTTTGAAAACAAATTATATTTTTTCTAATTTAGACTAAATTAAATTAATTTTGATAAATAATAAAAAAAACTAATCCTAATTTTGTGAGACCTTGATTTTATATTTTTTATGAAAAAGATTAATTTGTTAATTGAAATGATTAAAGAAATAATAAAAGAAATAAATAAAACAAAGAAAAGAAATAAGAAAAGAAATAGATGGGCCTGGTTGCAATGCTGAAAGAGGGGGTGAAAATTGAATTTTTGGGCCCAAAAAGGCTAAGGCTTGTTTGACTTTATTTGATCCAATGCATGGGTTGACCTGGGGAGTATGGTAGGCTCTTCACTACGTGACGTTGGATCCACATGGTTGATGGATCTGATGGTGAAGAACAAGGACATTTGGTATATGTGCGCTACTACAATGCATGAAATCTGCTTGGAATAATCAAGAAAATAACAAAATGCACACGCCTGGGATCGAACCCAGGACGCGTGCATCAAAGGCCTTCGCCCCAGCCATCTGAGCCATGATGTCAACTTGTAAGTTGTATAAACAATGAATATAATATGAAAAAACAAGCTACTGGGGCCAACCAACGCGCGAAATTCAAACAAGCAAATTAGGGAGCGCCACGCATTGACGTCTTCCTCCCCATCGTCGTTTTAGGTAACAACACCTTTACCTACGGTTGACCTGCTGTAACTACAAACCTACGTTTTTCAAAAACTCTCCACAGGCAATATAAATGAACATGGCTGGTACCAATCAAATTTCTCATCCTCACGAGTCTCATGGTACCAGAATTAACATCCAATTTCACTTATCCTGCAAAGCCCTAAAAGTCAACACGAAACCCTACCCTTGGCAGTTTGTCACACGATCACCAAAAACACAATTGAATATGATGATTATCTTACAAACATGTTAATGAACAAGAATATGCAGGCAAAAGGTGCAAATGGCGTATAAATTGATGAAGACGAAAACGATACCTGTAAGCTAATTTCCATACAACTCTGAGCGTGAAAAGGCTTGAATTTGATTGGAATATGCTCCTGGAACGTCCAGCAACCTTTTGGCAATGTAAGAAGGGCGCGATCCGGTCTCTAATATGGAAATTAGCTTACCACTTTTCTTGAAATTTTTTTAGTTTTGTTTTCTCTTTGCACGACTGCTTCCAACCTCTATATGCCTTGGCTTGCTTCTTGCATATGTAGCACAACTTATTAGGTCAGCAAAAACGACCTCAATCTTGCTCATCATGGAGATTTGATTTGCTCTTTCAATGCATATGATTCTTTTCCAATTTCGCTCAAATCCAATCTTTTCCAACCCAATTGATTTTGCATGAATTGATCTTCAATTGACAGCATATAATATCTCCTTTCAATGTAAAAGATCATCCCTAGAATGCAATATATGATTTATTAGGATTTATTTGATTTTATTTGAATTTTAAATGAATAAAAATCAAATTAAATTGAATAAATGAATAAATAAAGCATGTAGGGTCTCATAGGTCGTGGACTATGTTAGTAATGAGACGCAAGCATAAAAATTTGGGCCCATTTAGCAAAAGATGCAAATTTGAGCATATTTGACGTTTGGCAATTTTGCAAAAAAAGTCAACTTGGCCAATGCATAACTCTCTCAATTTTGACCCTAGATAGGTGTTATTGGACTTTTTAGAAAGCTTAGGGTGTCCTCTAAGAAAACCTTTTATTATCATCTTAATTGAGTCTTGCATGTTCATGTATGAAGCCTTGACCCAAAAGGTGTTTTTATTGACTTTTCAAAATGACCTAACATGTCCAAATTCATATCTTCTTGTGATTGCATATTTTGAACTTGGGATATGAAGATGAATTGTAGGGAATTGCATCCTCTTCAAAATGAGCTTTGGATGAGTCATTTTTGATAAAGTATGGGAAAGTTATGCTTGGTCAAAGTTGAGTTGACTTTTCCTACAAAACCCTAATTTAGCAACTTTTGGGTTTTGATGAATTTTGGGCAATCCTTGATGAATCATGATCAACCCTTGATAAAATGATGAATGATACTTAAAAAATGAGGATGTTGACCAAAAATCTTGAAGTTTGACTGTATGTGGGCCATAGTTGACTTTTGACCTAACATAGTTGATTTTTAGGCATTTGAGCAATTGACTGAGCAAACTTCCTCTACAAGGCTTGAAACTTGACATGAATGGTCTTGAGAACATATTAGGGCCTTGGAAAGCATTTGGGATCCTTTGGACTCAAGCATCTTGATGAAAAATGAAACCCTAATTTGAGGTAGACTGCCTTAGGAGAGAGTTTTGTCTGGTCAACTCTTGAACATCCTTGAGCAATTTGGGGACCTCACTTGCCATGTGTTGAGAAATATGGGAGGGAAAATTTTGGGGTACAACACCAACACAACAACTCACCATCAAATCTACAGGTATGACAACAACAGACGTGTCTAATACACACTCTGTCACGAATAGTTCATCCTCCACTTCAAGGGATCATTCAAACAATAATATGAACTATCCAAGTTCAAACAACTTTTCAATAATAACCTCCTTCCTTGCCCATGACCAGAAAGTATCATCCCAAGATCTCACCCAGAAATAGAACAAGATGCCTGCTCTGATACCGATTAAAATTCTGGTATATCAGACATCAGATGTCCTATGACATATTGAGACTGTTGTACCCCAAAAATTTGCCCTCCCATCTCTCAAAGTTTTTTCTCACAATATTTCCACTAAATCAAGGTTGCACAAAATTTTCTTTGATTGAGCACCTAACCTCCTTCAAGCTTGCTTCAAATTTCCAAGTTTCGATTGAAGCCTTGGCCTTTTGCTTGTTTGATGTATACAAGCTTCGATTGGGCATTTGTTTCCTTTGAAACAGCCTTCTTTAATTCAAAAGGGAAGGGCCTCATGTTGGTG
This sequence comes from Vicia faba, assembly GCA_948472305.1. Lineage (NCBI taxonomy): Eukaryota > Viridiplantae > Streptophyta > Magnoliopsida > Fabales > Fabaceae > Vicia > Vicia faba. The sequence continues at coordinate 320,156,786 of OX451736.1, read as the reverse complement.
TCCTTCGATTTAGAAGTTAGTAGCTTCCTACTGGTTTCTTTCGAATCAGAAGGTGTTGGCAATGGCCTCCTATAACTTTCCTTTGATTCATAAGACAAGTGCCTTCTCTACGATTGCCTTCAATCCACAAGGCAGGAACTTTCTTCATGCCAGTAGGCACAAGGCAATGGCCTCCTGTGTACATCCTTCGATTGCAACCTTGGCTTTACCTACTTGCTTGATTCACAGTGCAATGGTTACCTGCATGCCTGCTTCGATTGAGCCAGGGCCTCTGCAGGTTTGTCTTGATGACTACCTGCATGCAAGTTTGATTCCTGCTTCGATTAGGCATTTGATTTCTTTGGAGCAATCCTGATTCCTGCTTCGATTGGGCATTTGATTTCTTTGGAGCAAGCTTGATTCCTGCTTCGACTAGAAAAATACTCCCTCTGTGCGTGCCTTTAGCACACAAAGAAATGATCCCCTACAAGTTTGTTTCGATTCACCAGCAATGAACTCCTGCATACCAGCTTCAATTAGGCATTGAGTATCCTTCGATCAAGCCTAGTTCACAAAGTTCCCACTGGGCAAAAGGCCCCTTCAGCTTGTCATCAACACATGTATTCCTCTTCATGCTTGTTTTTGGTCTAGTAGGAAAAAATATTTTTCATGCTTGCCTTGGTTCCACAAGTCAAAGACCCATCAGCTTACCTTCGATCTACAAGGCAAAAGGCCCCTCTCACTAGTCTTCAATTTACAAGGCAAAGGCCCCCTTTTCAGCTTGCCTTCAGCATACAAGGCCAAGACTCCTTTAGATTTGCCTTTGATCCACCAGGCAAAAAGCTTCTTTCGATCCACCAGGCAAAAAGCTTCCTTTGACCCACAAGGCATTGGCTACCTTTGTGCCAGCTTCGCCTAGGAAATTGCCTCTTTTACGCTTGTTTTTACCTGACTCATGCTAGCATCCACAAGGCATGGGTTGCCTTTATGCCAGCTTCGACTGGGCAATGGTCCCCTTTGAAACAGTTGTACACACTTCAACACGCATGATAGTCCCTTCGAAGGCGCATTCATGTGGTTCTTTCGAAGAAGCATTCATTAGTCCATTCGAAGGACACATGATTATTGAAAACAAGTTTGCTTTGTGATAGGTCTTGGTCCTACATGTGGCCAGGCCCAGTCCTCTTGTGCAATGGCACTCGAAGGCGGTGACAAAGAAATTTTTCGATTGGCCAGATTGAAGTTTTCATTTGAGTTGTTTGAATCAAGAAGTTAGCTGAGTAGGGGCTCAATCAAAGAGGCCCCAATGATGAGACTTGAGCCATTCGAAGGACACACCTTGGTGGCCCATTCGAAGAGGGAAAAAGGCATACATTTGGACTATTCAAAAGGCATTCAAAAGACCCATTCGAAGGATATACAAGAGGTCCAATCGAAGGGCATGGACTGAAGGCATTCGAAATCCATTTATGTCCAAATTCATTCAAATTCAAAAAAAAAAAAGGACAAGAATTCCATACCTTTGGCCAAGTTTTAAATATTTGTTTATGGCTCTTAAAGAATATTATGGAGCATGCTTATTTCCCTCCCGCCTTGTCCCCTTCATCTTCTCTATATAAAGGTGGCATTTGCAAGCCTCGTGCACAGATACATAGAGCCTAGAGACCACACAAGTTACAAAAATTCTCAAAGTGGTGAAATTCAAAACTGAATTTCTAGCCATTATTCACCCAAATCAAGTGTGCCATCCTCCTCCTGAAGACCCCAGGATTCCTTCCCATCCATCATTCAAGCCATCACAAGTCCAGAAGTGCCAAACCGGAACCACCCTTTTGGTAAAATTTTCAAATTCACATCTCTAATATTATGATATAATAATTCCTTTTGATGTTTACTTCGTGCTCAGGATGATTCATATGACATGTTTAACGTAAAGTGTGTGTGCTTTGATGCTTAAATGCCAAATTTCCATTGATAGGGTCTTGAAACTGTTGAACTTCTATCTGGGTGATACAATCACTTTTAGGCTAATCTAAGGCCATATTCAAAACCAGGACAGGATTTTACATAAGATAGGACCCTTGGTTTTGCTTTAAATTTCGTTTTGTTTCAAGTACAAATTTAGGTTACCCAGAGAAGATAACCGGAGGTCTTCTCCGGCACCATTGACTTGTTGACTCCGATGCAATACTTGTTTTTTTCTTATTGGCCAGTTCAAATCCATGCGCGTTCTTTTTGTTTTCAGATATATTTGACTTTATTTCACATATAATGTAATGCTTTGGTTATAACACACGAATTGTAAAGCAGCTCAACTGGTAAAGGCGTGCATGTATGAAGGAGAGTGCATGGGTTCGAATCTCAGGTCCAACATTTTAAATTTTCTAACATTGCTTTGCAGGATTCAGTGTGTTGCACCCCTAAGAGTTCACCATATACCTTCATGTTTGAACCTTCTGATGTGATGTAAAGAAATCTGACCATCCTGAGGTGCATTTCCACCCTGCAACTCCAAGGGTGGTGCTTACTGGATCATTATTGGGACGTTAGACTCAGGCTTTTGGGCCTGACAAAAATTCCAAGCACACCCCCCTGTTTACTAATTATCTCCAGGCCCAAATTTTTTTTCTTTATTTTTATTTGTCTTATTATTTATTTCTTTAATCATTTTTTTAACAAATCATAAAATAAATAAAAAACATTAAATAGACTTAGGTTTTCTTAAATTAATTTAATTTTCATAATTTAGATTAATTTAATTATTTTGACATTATTTTTATTAATTTAAAATCAATTAGACTTAGATTTATTTCAGTCAAATATTTTCTTAATAAAAACCCAAAAAAATAGTAGAATTAGTTTTACTAATTAACAATCATATTTCTCTTATTTCATTAATTAGGACCATATTTTGCTCACTTAAATTTTAAGTATTTTCTTAATAAACACAAAAACAAAAAAAAAAGATTTCTTTAGGTTTACTTAGCTTAATTCTTGGGATTTCTTAGACGTTTCTTTATTTTGCACGCGTTAATTTACTTTCGCCTTTTTTATAATAATGTATCTTCTAACAATATGTAATAGATTAAAATAAGATTTTATCGCTTTCTTTATTTTTTCCCCATTTGAACATGTAAATGCCCCCTCCCCAAAACATTGTAATAGCCTAGGATTTACATTCCCGCACTTTATATTTTTGCACTTTAAATTACTGTATATACCACTGCTAGTAATTAAGATTGCATGGAAACACTGAAAATTAAAACACTAGCAAACATAAATGTGCAAGACTAAAATAACTGACCATAACACACCATGCACATATGCACCTCTAGGGTACCCCACTTCGGTTGATTCGGAAAATGGTCACATCTCTCGAAACGTGAGAAGTTTTAGTGACTATCCTCTAGTTTGAAAGATTACAAGTCCTTCGATGATCCTCTCGACGTTGCCTCGGTTAAAAGTGATCTTATAACTTTAGGACAGTTACTAAGATTCCTTGCCAAGTTACCTTCATGGCTGTAACGTCCCTTCGATATCCCTCATACATCCAACGATAGGGCTACCTACTCACTAATAGTAGGATAGCACTGTCTAAAGGATAGGAGGAAAATAACTACCTTTTCGAGTACAAGTAGATAGATGTTAGATGCTTGCTCAAAACAAATTTTCATACTTACACATAAACATTTCAAAACACTCTCAAAAACATTCGCTTTGTTAACACTCTTGAGGACTGATACAAGAGTTATCACAAAGCGAATCGCCGCACTAAGGCATTTTCAAACTACTTTTTTTCAAAGCACAAGCAATTTTCGAAACATGAGCTAGCATCTAAGAGCCCATAGAAAAATATGGATGGAAAGGGTGCTAACACCTTCCCTCTCCATAATCTACCCCCCTTACTCAGAAAACTCTCGAAAAGGTCTTTTCTGTTCTTTTCACCCTTTCCTTAATTTGGATAAAAGAAAAGTCGGTGGCGACTCTTGCTTATTGTAACATTTTGCGAACACAAACACAAAACCAGTATTAACATTCGGTTCTTCCACCGTATCAGAGACATATGAATCCAAACAAAACAAACTTGGCAAGGTATAAACATACAAAACAGTACTGAAAAGCATAAACAACACACTAGAATTGTTAACCCATTTCAGAGAAACTCTCCTACTCTGGGAGCATACCAAGCCAAGGATAAAGTCTACTATAATATTATCAGTTCAAAGCTAAACTCCCTCATTTAGAACTTCTCACTTAATCACTATATGTGCTAACTTTATATCTAAGACACACCTAGATATGAGGCCCTCCTCAACTCCCTCATCAATCACAGACAACGATTGGATCAAAACAGGAAGACACACTTCCATGACGCAAAACCAGAAGACACTATTCCATGAAAATATTAGAAGACTCGCTTATAAAACAATACCTAGCCAAGACTCTTGACTAAGAAAACAACTTGGAGTTATTTAAAAGCTTCCTTCGAGAACAATACTCACTCTTGCTTCATAGCTTCGAGGAGAACAAAACCTTACAACTCAAAGAACACAATTCAACTCACATGTTGAGTGGAATATACAACCAACTCTCCTAAAGAGTGGTACAGACTCAGCCCTAATAACTAGACGTTTTCATTCATGGCTGGTGCCTTTTCTAGGTTAAAAACACTTATATTTATAACCTGTTTCTCAACTGGATTTGGGCTTCAAAACACAACATATCAGCTATTGCAAATCTGTAGAAGATTATGCAACAAAATAGGTATTCAATCAAATATTTCCTAAAAAGTATCCTTATTTAGAAAGTATATTTTCCTCTTGAATTTTGATTGAATCTTCCAAACCTATAAAATAACACTACATAGGATAGTGTAACACCTCGATTTAATTAAAATTATTTTATTTAAAATAATTTGATGATGCAGTGTATTTATATGAGTTGGTGGGTTTTATAATGTGATGTGATATATTTGTTGGTAATTAGATGTCTTAGAAATTATAGAGGTTGAGGTGATAGGGGGCGTATGGCTAAATGTGTAGATATATAAGGGTGAGATATTTTATATGAGGTTTACTATTATTTTATAATAATTAAAATGGAATTATTAGTAGAATAATAAAATTAGTATTATTTTATTAAGTAACTATTTAATTTGGAAAACTAAGGTTATTGTGGGAATAAAATATAATGGGAATAGAGAATTAGATTTAGATCGTAGAAATAGAGAAGAAGCATAGAAGTGAGAAGAGGAGAAAGAGCACTGGGAGGCTAGGGTAAAAGGCTTCAAAATAGGAATCAAGAACCGACAAAAATCTAAGGTAAGGGGGATTATAACACTATAATGGGTTTCTTAATGATGGATTATGGTAGTGTTTAGGTTCCATGATTGTATGTTCTTGGTTTCTCCCTAATTGATATTTTGGGGTTTTTCCCATTGATGATTGTTTTATGTGTGGTGTGTAAAATTGATGAAATTGCAATGTAATTTGGATAGATTTTATAGGTATATGCTGGTGAATAATTAGAATGATTAAAAGATATTGTTTTGATTGAACTGTGGGAAATTTGGGGTTAGAAACTTGAATTTTTGTAACCTGTAAAGTTGCAGAATTTTTGATTGTTAGCATCGGGTACCCGGGTACCACCAAGTGGTAACCGGTGACCACTTGAATATTGAAAGAAACAGGATACTGTAATACGTAGTAACCGGTTACCATTATAGGGTAACCGGTTACTGCAGGAAATTTTTGGAAAACAGAGTTATTGACTTGCACAGTAACCGATTACACTAGGGGTAACCGGTTACTGCTGAAGCTGAAGGAATTTTTGAAAACATTGAAAAATTAGAACTTTCGCCCCGGGTGTCTGTTTGACGCGTCGTTTGGACTGTTGGGAAGCTAAATTTATTTTCTATCTTCTAAAAATAAATTATAACTTAGTAGTTAATTATTTCACCGACATCGATACCTATCTGTGTGTATTCCTGGGTAACATGCTATAAATTATATTGTGAATGATTAAGATGACGTTGTATGAATGTTTTAAGTGTGTTACATGATATGCATGATGATGGCCTATATTGGCGTGACATTGATGAGTAAAAATAATCAATGTAAAATCATGTTGTTGCATATCAGTGTCGTATGCATTCATGAAAGATGACATGTATTGGAGAAAGATGGTCTGTATTGGCGAAAGATGGCTTGTATTGGCATTGCTTCCCCCTGGTTGGCATTATTAAGTTGAGGGTTTTTCCCTATTGGTACCACATTCATTGAGTCAGTTTCATTCTCACTTTATTGCATGAATTTCTACTTGCTTTATGATGGATGTCTATGTTGTTTATGCACTTAAATTATATTGATGTGCTTCGTAGTATGGTGAATAAGAAAAGGTGTGAGGTAAAAGAAGTATAATGATGTGTACTTGAATTGCCATATGCTCATTATTATATTTTCTCTTATATTGTTATGATATCTCACCCTTTATGTTTGAATGTTTCCTCTACGTGAGTAACGTGTAGATGATCCGACGTAGCTCGAGGTCAAGGATAGCCAAAGAGTTACCTCAGTTGCTAAGGTTGAGTCGGTGTCTGCTCTAATACATAACACTTAGGGGTTTTGGCATTTTTTTTATTATGGTGGGAGTAAAATGTTGTATAACTTTGTTGCTTTGAACTTACTTTATGAATATGCTGATTTTGAAAGATGATGATTACAACTCATGTTGGAGAATTGAGACTATTATTATTAATGTTTTTTTCTGCGAATAAGTGCAATGAAATTTAATACTTTCAAGTATATGATTTGGCATTATGTATCTTGTTTTATGAGTATGTATAAAGATGTGACATCCTATTTTGTTGATGTTTATTTTAGAAATTAAGTTACTCTAATTTTTGTTTAAATTACTAACGGAGAAATAGGGTGTTATAATTGGTATCAGAGCAGGTCAGCCCGTCCAGCCAGGTTGTTGAGTCAGTAGTGTGGTATGACATTTGAATACTGTCGAGGTATTATTTCTTAGTATGCAACATGTGTATGAAACACTATTGGCACTTTCTTGATTTTTCTAATCACTTGTTTGTAGGAGAGGGATTGAAACAAGTGGGGGAAAAGTCGGTGCTTCTTTGAGATGTTTCAGGTGTGAACAGTTGGTTTAGTATATCGTGAATTGCATGGGTTCAAACATTAGTGCCGCTGTGTTGTTTTTCCTATTTTAGAGGAAGTACGGATTCAAAATTTATGCCTAGCGGTCTGGTCAAAGTGTCCTTGAGCGGGAATGATCAGGTACGTGTGTTGTTCGCATCTCTAGGAGTGGAAGGCGGTGTTATGGCTAATGATGTGCGAGTTGTGTGTTGGTCCTGATGTTTTTCTAGAAATAATTGAGACTAGTAGTTAGAGCGAGATGTTGGATTGACATGAGGTGACATTAAGTGTGGTGATTTGGAGTGGAACCGAGTGCTTTGGAATCATGTTATTGAGTATATGCAGACTCTTTTGTGTGTGGGATATTGTGAATTCAAGGTTCTAGTATGTTGGACGAGTGAGGCATCTCTAAGAGAAGACGGTCAAGTATTATTTGTGGTTGCTTCTTAGGGAATAGAGAGAAATGTGATGGCTAGTGACATATCAGTGGTATGTACCTTGCAGATGTTACTGAGATATCTGTTAAGCAAAGTAGGATGACTCTTAGGATGTGAAGTTCAGATTGTTATAATGCTTTCTGTGTTGCATGATGATCGTGAAGTTAACAGTGTTGAGTTACCATTGTGTATATTTTCATTTTTTGGAGTAATGATGGAGTGATGGATTGCTGTGAATTTTGTTGTTGGAGACTTGTAAGTGGTTGTTGAATGTCTTTAATATTGTTGGGTGTTGGTGAATCGCGGGTCAGAGACGGAACTCAAATATATTAGTAGTCTTGTGAAAAGAATCGGAATTTTGATGTTTTAAAACTGAGGTTTTGGCAAAGTAATATGTTTTTTGAGTTATAAGAAGAATGATGTTTTGGGTTAAGAGGAAAATTGATAAACGTGTCGAGAGGCAGCAAAAAGGTGCTTATGCGCTGCATGTAACTGGCTACCATCCCGGGGGGAATCGGTTACCGCTATGTTGGACTGAATTTTCTTAAAGCTTCGAAAATTCATAACTTGAGTTCTGGACGTCCGATTCAAATTCTGTTTGAAGTGTTAGAAAGTTAATAGAATATAATTTCTTGTAAAACGGTTTCAAGTTCTGGAACTAAATTTAATTGGTGTGTAAAGATGTTTTTGGTGTCAGTGCCTATTGTTGTAGGTTCTCGGTGTTGGTAAATCTTGTAAAACTTCAAAAATTCTCAACTTGAGTTTCAGGTATCCAATTGATGCGTAGCTCATATTGTTGGAACACTGATTTAACGTACTTTCTCTTAAAAATAATTTCAGTACCAGAATTCCAACTATTTGTGTGGACGGATGTTTCGTACTGTCAAGTTATGTCTTTTTGTGAAATCTATGCAAGATGTCAACTTCGGGGTTAGGTGAATTGAAGAAGTAATTAAAATATTTGTTGGAAAACAAAATTGGTAGACCAAGTGTATCACTTGGGAAGCTCCAGTGTTATTGGTTTAGAAGAAAGAAGGTGGTACAAGATTATGTGTGGATTACCTCAGGTGCTAAGGTAATGATTATAATTAAATATCACTTCAAATGATTGACGATTTGATGGATCAACTGGTAAGAAAATATTTCTTCAGTATAATTGAATTGAGGTTGAGTTACTTTCAGATTCAGATGAGGAATGAGGATAATTAGAGAATAGGTTTTAGATCTTGGTGAAGTTAATTTGAATAATTAGATCAGTTTGTTGTGATGGTTATTGAGGGCATTTTGATTTAGTCTGAGTCAGAAAAAGGAAACATTGAATGTCGTGATTCGAATTACGGTGTCGAAAGGGAAGTAAATGTATGTTAGGATGTCAGGATGTGAATCATGATTTGAAGAGGTGTATTTTCTTGAACATGCTATTTCAAACAAAGATATATGTGGAATCTATCCAAAGTAAATAGAGGTCTATATTGAGAGGCTCTGAAATTGGTTATGGAAATTATAAGCTTTTTGGATATAACTAGTTCTTGTCGCAGTTCATTGAGATGAGGTCAAGAATGATATGTTATTAGTGAATGAGATGTGAGTATTAGTAAGGATGTGAAGGTATTTGAGAAACATGTAGAAGTGAAGTTATGCCAATTGAGAATGGATAGAGTGGAGAGATCTTTGAGGAAAAGAGAAAGTTAGATGGTGGAGTGGATTGTGTGTTATTGTTAACATGATGTTGACAAGTGTCAGGAAACTTTTGGAAGTTTCTATCACCAACCGGATGATGAAATGGTGTTATTGATATTGCAATTACAATAAGATCCAAATGTGAAATTATACGGATCATCGAGGCTATGAGATTAAAAGGATGACTTAGGATTTATGAATGTTATTAAATTCCTATACTTGGACAAACATTTCTTTTCGGACGAAATGATTTGGATTACACTTGGTGTTGTAGTATTTCCTATATTGGGGGATACTTAAGAAGGGTGATGCACTGCATGATTGCTAAGGAGAATATGAAACGAATTTTTAGGTGCCTATGTCTCATTGATGAGATTGGAAAAGAAAGAAATGGAGGAAAATATTTGTAATGCCTGGAGAAATTTTTGGACATTATGCTCGGGTAACTTTAAGCACAAGGTGAAGTATGCTATTTTAGCTGGGTAACAATGGTTTATACTCCATTATGTTTGTAGGCTATCTATTGACAAATTGAGGAACTGATCACCCTCAATATCTTGTTGATAATAGACGGGGTCTTATTGGATGAGATAGACTGGTCTTGCCAACTTGATAGTGTGTACAATGATTGACGTTCTATTGAGGAAATAGTCATTCACTAGTTCGCGTGAATCTAATGCAAGAAGTGGTGTTGTACCCCAAAGTTTTCCCTCCCATTATCCAAGACATTCTCCTATGGTTTTCATTTACTCGAGGTTACTCAAGAATTGATCAGACAAATTCTCCTTCTAAGTAATGGACCTACTACTAGGGTTTTGTGTTTTTCAAGGAAGATTGAGTTTCTAAAGCCTCAAGTGGATTTCATGGTTTCTCATATATCCTTAAGAATTCTCATGCCAAATTTCAAGCCTTGCATCACAAGTTTGCTCAGTCAATTGCTCAAATTAATGAAAATCAACGGTATTGGACAAAAAGTCAATTATAGTCAACATACAATCAAACCTCAATATTTTTGGTCAACATCAAGGTTTTGAAGTCATATTCATCATTTTATCAAGGTTTGGTCATGATTCATCAAGAAAACTCCCAATTCATCAAAAGTATAAAGTTGCCAATTTAGGGTTCTCTTAAGGAAAAGTCAACTAAACTTTGACCAAGCATAACTTTCAAATGCTTCATCATATTTTTCTCAACCAAAGCTCACTTTGAAGGAAATTCAATTCTCTACAACTTTAACTCTCTAAGATCATGTCCAAAAAATGCTTCATTTGAGAGATATGGACCAATACATTATAAGTCATTTCAAAAGTCAACAAAAGACACTTTTGGTCAAAGCAATTTACATCAAGATAAAGTCTTAAAATGCAAAAATGATCAAAATAGAGATTGTATAAGACATCTTTAGATTTCCAAAAAGTCCAAGATCACCCTCAAATGATAAAAAATGAGAGAGTTATGATTAGTGCAAGTTGGGAAATTTTGAGCAAATGCATGAAACCAAAAGTGACCAAACTTGAATTTTTGGGCTAATGGGCTATTGTTTCAAGGTCCGTGCATGTTATATACTTCATAGTGAACCTCATAACTTATTCATACACTCATTGGGTTTTTACTTTATTTGTTTTGATTTTTCTTAATTCAAATTCAAAATTAAATAAGATAAAGTCAAGGCTTTTCTTACAAGGTCTAATCCCACAATCTCTTGACCTAATTCATCACTATATATCCTTACTATTTCAGACAAAGAAGGAGACAAAACCCTTGCACAAGAAGCCTCTCCAAAATCTCAAAATTTTCAAGAACTAGGGCAACTTGAAATCCTATCTTGCAGCCATCTTCAAAGTAAACCATCCTTTCCATCCACTTCCCGAAATACTGTAGGGTAAGAATGGATCATTTGTGATGACCCAAAGGGTATAAAACTCATATACGAGCATCACTGATTTCCATCATTGTATGAAATTAATATTTCTATTTTCTCTGTGTTTTGATCGAAGCTAATCTTACTAACATTCTTTTGAGATGTACATATGCTGGAAAAACCCATCGTGTGACCCCCGTGATGGCTGAATTGTGAACTACCATGTTCATATTGTTTCATGATATTTTTGCCATATCTCACAACCTAGCGCGGTTTGGCCAAAAACAACACTTCCATTGAATTTGCAAGGCCTGATTTAGGGGGAAGGGTCCTTTTTATGCATTAATGTGTGTTATTTTGCAGGGGCCATAAACAAGCTCGCCGGAGAAGACGACCGGAGTTAGGGCTCCGGCGCTTCTCCGGTCCAGGCAAGGAGTTGAATATATTTTTAATAGGTTTCACTTATATAAACGGGTATATAGCCACCCTAGTGGTAGAAGCGTGCGCGATAAGGCATTTGTGTACAAGGGCGTGGGTTCGATCCCTGCCTTTTACAATTTTTTCATATTTTGTGACTTTTGCATATCACATGCAGCGCCTCCCCATGCATCAATTATACGCCCTGCTGTTTCTCACCATCAGATCTCCACAGATCTGATCCAAGGCCCAGGAACACGCACACCCACAATACACCCTCCTAGCTACGCATATTGGATTCAGCGTTGGAAGTTGGGCCTAGACTCTTTCATATTCAACACCCCCTCTTTTGTTGATTCAGGCCCATTTGTTTTTTCTTTACATTTTCCTTTTTTCCTTTATATTTTTATTATTTATTTCATTTAATTAAAACTAGTTTTAGGTTTTCTAAATCAAAATAAATTAGGGTTTAGTTTTTAATTAATCTTTTAATAATTTAATTAAATAATTAATTATTATTTTTAATTAAAATTAATTAGATTTAATAGGGTTTAACTAATTATTATAAACCATAGTTTTCATAAAAAATCACTAAAAATATTTTCCTTTTCTATTCTTATCCTACTTTTATGTTTCTTAGATCGACTGTATAAGTTGCGCGAATGTAATAGTCTAGATTTTACTTTTTGCTCTTTTTTTCATTATCATGTAACTATTTATGGGATGTAATAGTCTAGGTTTAAATTTCGCACTTTACTTTCCCGCACCTTTTATGTAACTGCCTGAAGCATTGTAATAGCCTTAGGTCTTTACACTCTACACTTTACTTTTCCTGCTATATTTTATACTTCTTAGTAATTACGGATTGTATGGAAAGATAATAATTAAACGATAGTAAAACCCTAAATTCAAAGATAAAATAATTGAAAATAACACATTCGCACACTCGCACCTCTAGGGTAGCCTCTCTTGTTACCTTTCGATTAAACAGTCATGTCCCTCGAAAGTGGGGACGCTTTAGCAAAAGTCCCTTGAATTAAAGATCATAGTCCCTCGATGACCCTTGGCGTTGCCTTTCGATATATGATTTAGTCCCTTACTAAAATTGCTAAAGTATCCTTACTAGTTGCCTTCAATGATTGTACGATGACCCTCGCTTGTCCCTTCACATCCAACGATAGGGCTTCCTACTAACTAATGGTACATATAGCACTATCTAAAGGAGGAGGAAAAGTACAAGAACGACCTTGAGTGGGTAGATACTTTTAATCGCTTGCTCATAAAAACAAAACATTTTACACAAACACTTTCAAAGATAGTTTCAAAACATTTTGTACGCATTCTTGAGGGCCGGCACAAGAATCGTTACAAAGTTCAAATTTCAAAATATTTTTAAAACACTTACACAAAAAAGAAAATTTTCAAGGTGTGCTAAGCGATTAAGAGCCTGTAGATAACTACGGATGAAAAGGGTGCTAACACCTTCCCTTTACATAACTTACCCACCGAACTCAAAATCTTTAAAGTATTTCTTGTTCTTTTCACCCTTTCCTTATTGGATAAAAGAAAAGTCAGTAGTGAATCTTGTTATCTACACATTTGGATAAAACCAAAAAACTCATTTCTCCCACCGTATTACAGAACTGGCGACTCTGTCGGGGAGTACTTAAAAAAGAGGGGTGACCTTAGAGTTAGATCACTTTTACTTAAAATTGTTTTCCTTGTTTGATTTATATTTGAGGGTTGCTCGGGTTTATTTCTTGCAAAGATCCTACACCCGAATCTGTGGATACCTTAGGTAAGTAGCAATTTATCATAGAAATTGTACGGCGTAGACCGATATGGTTGAAGTGATAGCTACATTAGTGTGACACTTTGGTTTGTACTGGTGTCCCTTGATTCAGTCGAGGTGAACACTAGGTTGTCGCATGGTGTCATAAGAACTAACTGACTTTTAGAACCTTAATTGACCCAACTTGACCATTAGAAGGTAGTGAGATGGATAGCTTTGGTGCAGTCTAAAGTTGGTTGATACTCGATGCTACACTCATTGAGATTCGACTCGTGGGATGTTTTGGTGGCAAATCAGTTGTTGTACTAAAATAAAACCTTCAAGAAAGATTCGTGATATGAGATCCCTAGAACCCGATTACTATTCTTAGGACAGGTTGAGCCAACTGAACTTCAAGATGGTACTTACCTACGAACCTCATGCAAGCCTTTAAACCTAAGGCTATTGTGTGCTTTGTTTGTGTTTGCTATTTATTCAAACATGACATCATGACATCATTACATCATACCATAGCATTTTTAATGACCATTTCAAGGATCTCAGGGACCTGTGATGCAGGTTTATCATGAACCAGATGTCCAACAAGGGGCAAGAGGATTTATTTTCCTCTAATCAGATACTGTCAAAGACGAAAGTGCATTCTTTTGAGTCAAAGGCTAGGACCCACTCGACATGGTGAGATTTATTCTCATAGAAGGATGTTCACGGACGTTTTAGTCAAAGCTGCAACCAGACTCAACTTCTAACATTTCAATTTTGTTTATCCCGCGAGATCCTTGAAAACATTGCATATGCATTCACTTACCATACATATCATATCATAGCAGGTATCCCCAAGATAGGTTTTCTCATCTTCTTGGTGTTTATTTCAGTAAAAGATGGCTCTCGAACAAACCGTGAAAGAACTTCAAGCTCAAAACGCTCAATTCCAACAAATGTTCTTGGATTTAGCCAAGGGGCATGATGAGCTGAAGACCCTCATCACTAAAGAGAGAAAGAATAAGACTAAGAAGCCAACTGTCATTCTTAATATGGGTATAAGGTTCAAAGATCCGGTCAGGAGGGCTCTAGATTTTGAGGTCCCATCAAATGAAGAGGATAACCAAGAGGAAGATGATAAGAGTGTGAAGGCTGAGGAGAATAACAATTAGGGTTTTGATGAAGAGGAAGCAGACTATTCAGATGAACAATACCCTCTGGCTGATGAGAAATACAAACAACTAGAAGATTATCTCAATGCTATGGAGATTCAGAGAGTTCCTAGGTTGGATTTTAAAGATCTGGGTTTAATCTCAGGAGTTGTAATTCCTCACAAATTCAAGGTCCGTACATTTTATAAGTATGATGGTGTTTCTCGTCCAAAGTTTCATTTAAGGTCGTATGTTCGAAAGATTCAACCCCATACTACTGATAGGAAGTTATGGGTACACTTCTTTCAAGAAAGCTTGTCAGGAGCACAGTTGGAGTGGTTCTATCAACTGAAAGGAACCAACATGCGTACTTGGGAAGACTTGGTTGCTTCCTTTTACAAACAATACTAATACAATGCTGAGCTTGCACCAACCCGTGTGCAATTACAAAGTATGACTATGGGCTCGAACGAAGGCTTTAAGGAATATGCCCAGAAATGGAGGGATCTAGCTGGAAGATTTCAACCTCCTTTGTCTGATAGGGATCTGGTTGATATGTTTATGGGAACTTTGACATGACTTTTCTTTAATCATCTGATTGGAAGCTCTTCATCTGGATTCACTGAGATGATATTTACTAAGGAATAGGTTAAAGGTGGAATTAGAAGTAGAAAGATTCAGGTAGCTACATCTTCAAGTGTTGTGAAGAAGAAGTTCAACGGAAAGAAGTAAACTAATGTTGTGTATGGCTAGAAGGGTTATACTAGAAATGACCGAAACCAATCTGTGGGAGTTGTGCTAATTTCTAAACCTGCACTGGTACAACAACATCAACAAGGCAATCAGCGTAGGTCAGACGCACCCAGGAGATAATTTACTAAAATCGACATGTCGTTGTCTCAGGCATTACAACATCTATTGAAGGCATAGTTGATAATGTTAAGGGATCCTCCTCAGAATCCTAACACCTCCTCTCCTCGGTACAATCCAAATGTAAGATGTGCTCATCATTCCAATAGTCACGTACACGACACCAATAGTTGTTGGGATTTAAATTATAAAATTCAGGACATGATTGACAATAAATAAATCGAGTTTGATCCTCCCGAGACCCCCAACATGATTACTACACCTATTCCTAAGCACGAAAAAAGGCATAAGTTCTATTGATGATGTTATTTATGTTTCTGTTGTAAGTGACTTGATTACTCCACTGACAATTATTAAGAAGAATATGTTGCAAGCCGGTTTATTTTCGGGTTATATTGAGAGATGCTATTGATACGCAACCCAACCTAATGGTTGTCAACTGCTGAAAGAAGGTATTCAACGTCTGATGGATAACCACGTGATTCTAGTTGAGAAAACTCCCTCTGTGGAGAATTTGTTTCAAGACTTGGAGCTGGAAGAAGTATCTGTAATTTCTGGCACTCCTATCAGAATCACTTCCAAGGGTCCTGTAAAGATTACTGCCAAACCCAGAGTTTCTCCTTTGATAATCACTGCACTCGGACCTATTCCATATTCCTCGGACAAAGTTGTCCCTTGGAACTACGGAGCCGACGTCTACTACCATGGCGTCAAGCAAGAGCCATTGAGTGTTGAGAATGAAAGTACTGAAGTTTTTGATCCCAACATTGACAATATTTTTGGGACCAGTAAAGTTACTAGAAGTGGAAGGGTTTTCTCTCCAGACATCTCTCTGAAAATTGTCACCACACCATTTTGTGTTACCACCACTGAGTCAATTACTGAGGCTCGGGGAAAAGAACAAATAACGAAGCCCGCGCAGACGGAGGCACCTAAAGAAGTTACCGCTGAAGATACCTCCAATAAAGAGTTGGGGAGGTATTAAAAATCATTCGAAAAAGTGATTACAAGATTGTTGAACAGCTGGGGCAGACTCCCTCAAAGATCTCCATGGTATCCCTCTTATTATGCTCTGAAGCCCATGCCCAGGCTTTAGTGAAGTTCTTGAAATCTGCGCATGTGCCTCAAGAAATCTCTGCTGATCAATTTGAAAGTTATGTTGCTAGCCTGACGACTGATAATGGGCTAGGATTTTCTGATGCTGACCTGACTCCCAAAGGAAGAAGCATAACAAGGCCATGTATGTCTCCATTGAATGCAGGGGCACTACTTTAGCTCATGTGTTGGTTGATATAGGTTCCTCGTTGAATGTTCTACCGAAGGGTGCTCTAGACAGACTTGACTGTGAAGGGGTTGTGCTGAAACCCAATGACATTATGGTCAGGGCCTTTGATGGTTCAAAAAGGATGGTACACGGAGAGGTGGATCTTCCGATCAGAGTAGTGTCACAAGTATTTGATTCTACCTTCTATATGATGGACATTCATTCGGCCTATTCTTGTTTACTTGTACGCCTCTGGATTCATGGGCAGGCGATGTTACTTTAACCCTACACTAAAAGCTGAAATATCCTGTAAAAGGAAAGGTTGTTACGGTTTATGGGGAAGAAGAGTACATGGTGAGCCATTTGAACTCATTCAAGTATGTTAAGATGGACGGTGAATTCATAGAAACTCCCTGCTAGACTTTTGAAGTTATGCCTCAGACAACTACCACTACTGAAGACGTTTCTACTATTCCCAAAGTTACTAAGGTCCCGCCCAGAATGGCTTCTTTGAAGGACGATAGAGTCGTAGTAAAAGAAGGTGGTTCCACTACTTGGGGTTAGCTTCCTAACATTCCTTACAAGTTTGACAAATTTGGTTTGGGTTTCACTGCAGAGGCTCAGAGGGATGTTCGTCGTGCTCGTGCTGGAAGACCATTATTCCACGTCAGAAACAACGAAGTCTACGCAATTGAAGATGCCGATAGTGACTACGACCTAGACATCTAGATTTTTACCATCATTGGCAACAGGCTCAACAATTGGAAGATTGAAGACCTTATCTCAATCTCCTTTAGTCAGGAGTAAATGCTAATTTCTGTTTTATTGCTTTCAAGTTTTGGTTATGTAATTTTAAAACAATAACTTTAAGCCTTGTGTCTTACCCGGGGCACAACAGTTCATTTGTTAGGATGGTCATTTTATTAACATATTTTCATTCAATAAATCATGGGAAGTTTTGCATTCAAATTTTGCACTCTTTGTCTTTCTTTTATTTTATGACACTTTAAAAATAGCTATGTGTTCTTACACACACCCACACGATAAATTACATATCCACATTCACTCTGGATCCCGTTGATGACAATTTTGCTATTGCCACTTATGACTTCGAAAATCCGATCTACCAAGCCGAGGACGAAGGTGAAGAAGATTGTGAAGTACCGGGAGAATTTTCCATACTATTAATACAAGAGGGAAAGGATATACAACCACATGAAGATCCAATCAAGGTTGTAAAATTGGGTACTGCAGAAGACATGAAAGAAGTCAAGATAGGGGCCAACCTAGAGGACAGCGTCAAGAACAGGTTAATTTAGATGTTTCATCATTATGTTAAGATCTTTGCTTGGTCGTACAAAGACATGCCATGGCTCGATATTGATATTATGGTTCACCGTCTACCGATGAAAGAAGGTTGTTCTCCAATAAAACAGAAGGTCTGTCAGATGCATCCCGAGATGTCCAAAAAGATCAAGACTGAGGTTATGAAGCAATTCAACGCAGTTTTCTTAGCTGTTACATCATATCCTCAGTGGGTTGCAAATATGGTTCCAGTACCTAAGAAAAATGGTAAAGTGTGTATGTGTGTGGACTATAGGGATCTGAACAGGGAAAGTCCCAAAGATGACTTTCCGCTTCCACATATTGATCTTCTGGTTGACAACACCACTCAACACAAAGTATTCTCCTTCATAGATGGTTTCTTAGGTTATAATCATATCAAGATGGCACCCAAAGACACGGAGAAAGCTACCTTCATCACATAGTAGAGCCCTTTCTGTTACAAGGTTATGCCTTTCGGTTTGAAGAACGTTGGTGCAACATGTCAGCATGCTATGGTAGCTTTGTTCCATGACATGATCCATCATGAGATAGAGGTTTACTTTGATGACATGATAACCAGATCTCAGACTGAAGAAGAACATCTCGACCACCTATACAAGCTGTTTGAGAGACTGAAGAAATACAAGATGAAGTTGAATCCGAACAAGTGCACCTTTGGGGTAAGATCCCATAAACTCCCGGGTTTCATCGTCAGTGGTAAAGGTATTGAAGTTGATCCTGCCAAGGTCAAAGCCATTCAAGAAATTATAGATCCCCATACTGAGAAATAAGTTAAAGGTTTCTTAGGACGAATAAATTATATTGCCATACTTATTTCCCATCTGACCGTTACATGTGAGCCAATCTTCAAGTTGCTGAAGAAAGATCAAGTGTTAAAATGGAACTACGATTTCCAGGTAGCTTTTGACAAAATCAAGGAGTACCTCCAAGAACCTTCGATTCGAATGCCACCAGCCGAAGGAAGAACTCTGATCATGTACCTAACAATGTTAGAGAATTCAATGGGGTGTGTAATGGGCCAACATGATGAGTATGGTCGAAAAGAGCAAGCAATATACTACCTGAGAAAAAAGTTTACCGACCGTGAAACAAGATATTCATTGCTCGAGAGAACTTAATGCGCTCTGGAATGGGTTGCTCATCGATTGAGACAGTATATGTTGACTCATACTACTTTGTTGATCTCTAAAATGGATCCTATAAAGTACATATTCGAGAAGCCCGCTCTCTCCCGAAGAATAGCCTGATGGAAAATGGTCTTGACAGAATACAACATTTAGTACACTACTCAGAAAGCAGTCAAAGGAATTGTATTGGAAGATCATTTGGCTCACCAAGCCATAGACGACTACTAGTATATAAATTTCGAGTTCCTGGATGAGAATATCATGCTAGTTACAGATTGTGAAGAACCGGAACCATATGAAGGACCTGAGCTGGGATCTCGATGGACTTTGGTTTTTGATGGAGCTTCCAATGCACTTGGTAACATAATTTGTGCTATGATTATCTCTCCCAAGGGTTACCATATGCCCTTCACTGCCAGACTTTGCTTTGAATATACCAACAACATGGTTGAATATGAAACATGTATCATGGGCATAAGTGTTGTTATTGATATGAGAATCAAGTTCTTGAATGTGTATAGGGACTCATCCCTAGTGATCAGTCAGATTAATGGAGAATGTGATACAAAACACCCGAATCTCATTCCTTATTGAGAGAAAGTGTTGACCTTAATCCCATACTTCAAGGAAATCAGTTTTGAACATATTCCACGAGAAGAGAATCAGTTGGCAAACGCATTGGCTACCATGTCATCTATGTTCAAAGTCAGATGGGACAATGAAGCTTCTCAAATTACTATCAAAAGACTAACTGAACCAGCACACTGCTACAAAGTTAACACTGATGAAGTAGAGGAAAAGCCTTGGTTCCACGAAGTGAAAAGATACCTCGAGGCTCAAGACTATCCCGAGGGGGAATTTATTAACGACAAGAAATTTCTACGGAGGTTCTTTTCCAGGTTCTTTGCCAAGTTCTTTCTAAGCAATGGAATTGTGTACAAGCGCAATCACGACTCAACTCTGCTTCGTTGTGTAGACAAGAAGGAAGCTGAGAAGATTATGGAGGATATGTACGAAGGAATAGTTGGTACTCACTCCAGTGGGCATTGTACCGACTGGTTTTTTAAATCAGAGCTGCCACTATTAGTTTTTATCCTAAGGGAAGGGAATTTAATAGAAAACCCTAATTCGCAGATAGAGATTATAGGTTTCGGACTCAATTAGACGAAAGAAAGGTGTTAGGCACCTTTCATATACCTTGTTCACAAGGATACTAGGTTCTAGGTTTAGGTTTGGGGTAGACAGGATTTTAAGTTTTAATTAGATAGAAAGGGTTTAAATTTTTTATAGGGGAAAGAGTTTTAATTTTTAATAGGAGAACTCGCTACGATTTTTAATTGTATGCCTACATAACCTCTTAAGAGGAATCAGAGTCCCAATTCGTAGTTCGTATGAGTTGGTGTTTTTTAGGCGTTGCAAACATATTTTGAATCACCTCGCACTTTGGTCGGGAATAGTGATTGTGGAGATTTTGACTAAATGCGCGGTAAGTCAAAGTCAGTTTGAAACCCTTTGGCAAAAACAGTTGATTAGCTTAGTTGATTGCGAAAAAATAGTTTGATGATTTGTTAGTGTTTTTTATTGTGTTAATTGCGAAGATCTTGATTAATGCACGATTAAAAAAATATTTTAATGCAGATAATATAAAAAATAATATGCATGATTTTGAATAAAATGATTTATTTACATGCTAATAAATAATAATATATAAAAATTAATATTAATAATTATTATTATTTTTATAAAGAAAAATAAATAAATAATTATAATAATAAAAAATATAATATTTAAAAATAGATAAAGAAAATATAATATAAAAAATAATGAAAATTATTTAATTAAATCAGGGGTGTAATTCTAGTTATGCAGTAAAAGTTGGGGGGTGTCTAAAGTAATTGGGTTAATCCCATTAACGTTGGCTGGACAGGGGGAGTGAGTTGTTTTGGTGTTTAGCAACTACTGGCAAGAGGGTGTGTGAATAGCATTTGGGCTAGGCCCAAACACAGCTTGGAGGGGTCTGCGCGATCGGGTGTGTGAGGGAGTATAATGCTTTACAGTGGACTTGGCCTTACGACCGTCCACTGGTGATCTGATGGATAAAAGTGAGGTTGTACACTAGTTATCATGAGCATGCGTGCGTTGGATCATAATGGAATATACACACTTTCTTTATTTTTTGTTTTTACACATTAGTCTCAGTTGTATTTACAGCCATTTCATCTTTGTCTCTTGTTTACCCAACAACCCTCTTCTTCCTCTCAAAAAACCTAATGTAAACTCCCTGCGGCGGCACTCCCTAACGGAACCCCTTCACTACAAATCACTTAACAAAACCCCCCAAATACACGAATAATCAACAAAGATAGCTAAGATAATTTTTTTTACCCTTTTCGTTATTCCAAGATTCTTAACTTTCAAGCTTCTTCTGATTGGACTAATCTCCTCTTCTTCTTTGATTTCGCAGATTTTCGACGGTGCTGTGAAGCTTGAGGGGGCGCGGCGGTGATGTAAAGGTTGAAGAAGTCTATCAACGGCGGGGATGGCGATTAGGGTTTCAGACATCGAAACCCCAATCGTCGCTTGCTCTTCCTCGACAACAACTGGGCACTTTATTTTCCCTTGTGATTCTGCCTTTTTCTACTATATTTGAGTGTCCTCCACTGCCTTTTTCCAGTCCTCCAACCTCTGTATTATTTGTTTTCTCTGTATTCTCCTCTTTCCCCTCTCTGTAATCCCTAGCCCTTTTCTGTATATCCTTTTCTGTCCTCTGTACTTTCTGTAAAAAAAACCCTCTTTGTTGTATTTCTTATCAGTATATATAGGTTTTGAAATTAGGGTTTGTTAGAATTATAGACAAATTAGGGATTGAATTTATGTGTAATTGATATTTGTTCTTTGTAAAAAAATCTGTAGATTTAGTTTCTGGATTATAAAGAAGATTTTATTTGGTTTATACTGATATTCTCCAGATTTTTAGTATGGATCTCCTTTAGTTTAGTGATTTTCTGGATTTATATAATGTACAAATTTTTTGGGCTTTGGATTGATTTTGAAGATCTGATTTTTATTTGATTTACACAGTAAATGTTAATGATACAAAAGCGCATATTTGCCTCCTTGATTGCTACAGTTCCAGTTAGCAAATTAGAAACATGCACAAATCTTTGTTACACAATAATTGTTTATTAGATAACTTTGGGCCTTGCGTTAGTGCTTTATTATCAGCCCAATAAATCTCTTTTTTATTACAGCAAGAACATTTTAACCATTAGGCCTAATCGGCCTTTCCCAAAAATATAACATTTGAAACCAACTTAAACCCAATTTTATCAGTATAAAAAAATGCCTCAAGTTTTCTTTTGAGAAAAAAAATATTATTTACTTATTAAAATAAGAATAGTAAACAGTTTTATTTTAATAACAATATTTCTTTTCTTTTCCAAACAAAACAACAACAATATACCAAATGGGTTAAAAGAAACCTTAATGGGCCTAGTTTGTAACAAATTCCCAACAAACAAATAAATCTTGCAAACGTTATTTAACAAAACAACTTATCCCCTAACAAATAAATTCCTTTAGCCGGATTGGGCCCAGTATTG
This sequence comes from Vicia faba, assembly GCA_948472305.1. NCBI lineage: Eukaryota > Viridiplantae > Streptophyta > Magnoliopsida > Fabales > Fabaceae > Vicia > Vicia faba. The sequence goes on along the minus strand of OX451736.1, from coordinate 320,134,129 downwards.
GCCCGCTTTTGCTTAAAAAAGATTTTTAACAATGACGTTCTCTCTTAAAAATAGTAAAAATGACAAAACGTTAATTGGGCTTGATGAAATGGGTCTTGAATACAGTAATTTCTTTTTTCCTCTTACTGGAAACAATAAAATTAAAAACTAAATTTCTCTCTTGAAATAATCTTCATTTTTGAATCGCATGGGCCAATGGCCAACATGCCTCGCGAACGGATTCACGATTCTTTCTGATTTAGAAAGCCCTCATTCTCCTGGATTGATATACACCCTCTTAAAAAAATGGGCCAACAAATATTGTTGTACCATCCTTCATTAAATATTTCTTCTTGAAATATAAAATCGTCAAGGTAGGACAAATTTGGGGTACGACAGATTCCCCTATTCAATCATCTTTCAGTTGAATAGCGCGAGAAAACTCGAGTCTTGCACATTCTAATTGGAAGTTTATTGAATACTTGAAGTATCCCCAAAATTTGTCCGACAAACATAAGAGTACACTGATATAGCATACCCTTACGAGTCTTTGGGAAAGTAGGCAAAGTTGATGATATATCGCTTACCAGGGTTTGATAACGAGGTAGATAGTCTTTGATCTTAAAAGCACAATTTCGTATGTCTTGGCTTATTCACCCATTTGGAGGATGAATACAATAATGATTGATGATGCATGGCTGCTTGAAGACTGAGGCCATGGGTTAGGTTTGCGAATCGCTGCGTGAAGTCTGAGGCGATGGGCTAAATCTTGTATTTTTGGGAATCGCTGCATGAAGTCTGAGGCGATGGTTTGTGATACGGAGTAAAGAAACACATTGCTGCATGAAGTCTGAGGCAATGGCTTAAAGTTTTGTTTTCCTTCGAGCATCGCTGCATGAAGTCTGAGTCGATGAACTTTGTTATGGAATAAAGAAACACATTGCTGCATAAAGACTAATGCGATGGGTTAGGTTTTTGTTTTCTTTCGAGCATTGTTGCATGAAGTCTGATGTGATAAGCTAAATTTGGTTTCGAACATCGCTGCATGAAGTTTGAGGCGATGGTCTGGAGTTTGGTTTTCAGACATTGTTGCATGAGGTCTGAGGCGATGGTTTGTGTTATGGAGTAAAGAGATGTACATTGATGTATGAAGTCTGAGGCAATGAGTTTGGTTCGCAAATCGCTGTGTGAAGTCTGATGCAATAGGCTGGATTTTATGGAATAAAGAAACACATTGCTGCATGAAGACTAAGGCAATGGGTTAGGTTCGCAAATCACTGTGTGAAGTCTGATGTGAGAAGCTAAATTTGGTTTCGAACATCATTGCATAAAGTCTGAGGCGGTGGTCTAGAGTTTGGAACACATTGCTGCATGAAGTTTGAGGCAATGGCTTAGGTTCGTAAATCACTGCGTGAACTCTGATGTGATAAGCTAAATTTTTTGTTTCGAACATCACTGCATGAAGTCTGAGACGATGATCTAGAACTTGGCATAACGAAACACATTATTGCATGAAGTCTGAGGCAATGGATTAGGTTCACAAATCGCTGTGTGAAGTCTAAGGCGATAAGATAAACTTGGTTGTCGAACATCCCTGCATGAAGTCTGAGGCAATGGTTTGGAATTGCAAATCGCTGCGTGAAGTCTGAGGCAATAAGCTAGGTTTGGTTTCGAACATCCCTGCATGAAGTCTGAGGCGATGGTCTAGGTTTTGTGGATACATTGCGGCTTAGAGGAAATGTAATGAGTTCGGATAATACATTACGGCTTAGAGGGAATATAATGGGTTTTGAGAATACATTGCGGATTAGAGGCAACATACTGAGTTTTGAGAATACATTGCGGCTTAGAGGATACATAGTGAGTTTTGAGAATACATTGCGGCTTAGAGGAAATATGTTGGGCTTGTAAGGAACTCATCACTGCGGTAAGACTTAGGTGATGGGCTGAATGTATCACGACATGAAGGCTGAGGTGACGGGTTGAATCGTAGGAGAAGTATTTCGTTGGTTGACCCTTAGATAGTTGAATCGAGGGTGAGATTATTTGTCTGTTTGCTATATGATACATGCGTATGCATACGTATTGAATGTTGTATGTATGCGAAATGTATGATGTTTGACATTGATATGGAACCCCGAGTGTGTTCGTATTGAATGTTGAAATGTATAGGGTATGTATGCTTTATATATGCATAATGTATGTGTGAAATGTGTGTAAGACGCGTATATGCCTTGAAATGTTATGAAGACCATTTCTGGCATTCTCTCCTTTAAACCATTGGCTTAGAGTTACCAATTTCTGGCGTTGTATGTTGCGTCGTTGTAGCATTGTTGAACTTGAACGCAGTGGACAATGTTAGAAAAATTTGAACATTGATTTTGTATTGTGAGCGCGGGCATAGACGTAGACGTAGGTAATGGCCTATGCGTAGATTTGTATGTTGTAAGCACAAGCGTAGACGTATGTATCGGCATATGTGTGGCCTCTGTAAGCGCAGGCGTAAGCGTAGACGTATGTAGATTCGTATGTTGTAGGCGCAGGCGTAAGCATAGACGTATGTATAGAATTTGCAGGAGTACACATGTGTGTGGACGCATGTGCAGACATAGACTTTGTGTTGCAAGTGTAGGCATATGCGCTGACATGTATATGAACATAGACTTCGTGTACGGATGTGTAGACGTAGGAGTAGATATGCATAGATTTTGTATTATTGAGTTCAAGCATATGCGCAGATGTACGTGTGGGCGTAGACTTTTTGCGCCATGAGCGTAGATATAGGTGTAGACATGTGTATAGATTTTTGTATTATAGACGTAGGAGTAGACATGTGCGTGGACGTAGACGTGGATTTTCTTTCAATATTTTTCTAACCAAAATTTTTTTTGTTGTTTTGTCAAATGCTTTTATTTTGTTAATCCCCCGAAATGATTTCAAGACAATATTCACAATTAATGATTGTAGTATTTTGTAAACAAGTCTGAGAAAAGAAAAATGTAATTTGAAGGATGCAGAGAAAGCAAATGTTTTATTGATATGTGTGATACGGTGGCAGAACCGACTGTTATACCGGTTTGTGTTTTTTGTTTGCAAATGTCGCGGTAAGCAAGAGTCGCCATCGACTTTTCTTTTATCCAACAAAGGAAAGGGTGAAAAGAACAGAAAAAGACCTTTTTCGAGATTTTCTGAGTACAGGGGTAGATTATGGAAAGGGAAGGTGTTAGCACCCTTTCCATCCTTGGTTTTCCACGGGCTCTTAGGTACTTGCTCATTTTTTTAAACTGTTTTCGTGTTTGTGTGTTTTGAAAGATTTTGTTTGCTTTATGATAACTCTTGTATCAGTCCTCAAGAGTGTGATAAAGCATTTTTGAAAAGAAGTTTGAAAGTGTGTAAGTGTAAAAAGGAAATCAGGTTTGAGAAAGTACTTAAGAACTATCTACCTACTCGAAAAAGGATGTTCTTTTCCTCCTACCCTTTAGATAGTGCTATCCTACTATTAGTGAGTAGGTAGCCCTATCGTTGGATGTTGAGGGACTATCGAAAGGGACGCTTATGGTCATTGAAGGCAACATGTAAGGATAACTTAGCATTTCGAAGGGACTGTCATCATATAGGCAACATCGAGGGACAAGATCATTTCTCATAGGCAACTCGAGGGACATTAAGGGACCATGATCTTTATGATGACTTTTAAACTGAGGGTTTTTGCTAAGATATCCCTACGCTCGAGGGACATGACCATTTCAGAAGGCAACAAGTGAGGTATACCCTATGGGTGCAAGTGTGCAACAGTGTGCTTTCTTCAAATATTTTATCTTATGTTAGTGATCTAATGATTAATTTGATTAATTCTTGTCATGCACGCCTAATTTACTAACAGTATATATACAAGCACATAAGAAATGTAAAGCGAGAAATAAAGTTCCTACAGCTATTACAAGGCTTTGGTGTAGTTACATAAATAATGAACAAAAAGTAAAATGTGGAAATTGAAAACCCTAATTAAACTATTACAAACCGGGCACAGTTACATAATAAAAGTAATCGTATGAAAAATAATAACGCACAAAAATTGAGACTGGCCTACATTTGAAACCCTAAAGTCTAATTGCCTATTAAAAATATATTTTTGGTATTTTATGAAAAAAAGATTTGAAATTTAACCTAATCTTTAACTAATTTTAAATTAAATAAAATAAATTAAAGTTAATTAAATTAATTAATTTGCAAAAAATTAATTTTTCTAAGAAAAAACTCTAAGTCCTAATTTTTTGATGATTTTCTGATTTTATGATTTTAAAAAAATGAATAAACAAATTAATATAAACTAATTAAAATAAATAAATAAAATAAATAAAAGAAGATGGGCCTGGGGGTGAGAAACCCAATTGGAAGTTATGCTGCTGAATTCCACCAAAGCCCATATCTGTTGGCCCACAGCTTGCGTGAGATCCAATGGGAGGCATGCTGGGGAGGTCCACCATGGGGAAACATCATTGGGCGTTGGATCTGAAGGATGAATGATCCAATGGCTGGATCTTAGGATGCAAGGTATACATGTGGGATAGAAATGCATTAGATCTGAAAGAAACTAGTTAGAAAATATAAAATTCAAGACTTGGGAATCGAACTCATGTCTCTTCCATTTGCAAGTGTCCCTTCTACCACCAAGCCATCTTGTCATTCATGCATATAAATGAAATAATAATATAATATGTGAAAATAATGGTCAGAATTTCCTTTTTTTTTTAAAACACGCGCCATTTCAAATTAGCCAACCAGGTTGTGCCACGCAGTCGTCTTCCCCAACCCTCCGTCGTGTTAGCCTATGGACCTTTACCTACGGACAATATCCATCACCAAATCACCTGCAATTTCCAAAATCTATAACAAGCAATATAAATTCAGTTTAACACCATGGATCAATTGGGTTTGATCTCCTGAGCATGATGGTGCTCCTCTTTTAGCCTGATTTTACCTGTATCTGAAAACCCTAAATCAAAGGTCAAACCCATAACAATGGCATATTGTCATATATTCATCAAAACATGCAATTAACGATTCAAACATGTTCTAATCATTCATACAAACAAGAATGCATGATCCAAATCCATTTATAATGCACGTATGACCATAATTGTTTTCAAAAAAAGAAAGACAAACTATGATTGTGTTTGGCACGATTCTTGGAGCTTTGGCGCTTGGGAGTGATGCATCTAGTTTCAGAATGCCTCCAGGGATTGATTGCAAGCTTCAGAATACCTTGAATCCTTCTATAATTCAAAATCCGATTGACACTTTTTCTTGAAAATTCGGAATCTTGAACATGAGTTTTGTGTGGCCAATCCTTGTTCTTTTTGTCTGGGAATGTTATGTTTATATATTTGGATGTATTAGGGCAACAAAAGTGGTTAGAATCATGGAGATTTGTGTAGAAAAGATTTGATTTGCATTTGGAATTTTATGTTTCTAATTTTAGCCAAAACTTGTTCATCTCTCTCCAATTAGCCTTTACACGAGTTTTTGATTCAATCTTATGATTTTAGGTTCATGATTTGATCATAAAACAAACCTTTGGATTTAATTCATCATTTTACTATTTTATTTGATTTATTAATATTTAAATGAATAAAAATTCAAATAAATAAAAACAAGTCTCATAAAAATAAAATAATGGACTTAAATGTCTTGCATAAGTCCCTGGATATGTTTGAGATCCAAAACCCACGCCCATTAGTTCAAAATAATCCAAGTTGCTCACAGTGACTTTTGCGCATTTTCATAAAATTGGTCAACTTTAGCAATGCATATCTCTCTCATTTTTAATCCGAAGAATGTGTTCTTGGACTTTTTGGAGAGCTTAAGATGTCCTTTAAACAAACCTTTTGGTTTCATTTAAATTGGATCTTCCATGTTCATGTAAGGATCTTTGACCCAAAAGGTGTTTTTGTTGACTTTTTGAAAGGACCTATAATGTATGAGCTTGTATCTTTTGATTGGCACATTTCTTGAACTTGAGGGATGAAGAGAAGTTGTCGGGAATTGGATTATCTTAAAAATTAGCCTTGGTGGAAAAATTTCTGATAAAGTATGAGAAAGTTATGCTTGATCAAAGTTTGGTTGACTTTTCCTATAGAAACCCTAATTGGCCATTTTTGACTTTTGATGAGTTAGGAGCATTTCTTGAGGAATCATGATCAACCCTTGATAAAATGATGGATAATACTTCAAAATGTTTATGTTGACCAAAAATCTTGAAGTTTGATTGTATTTGGACCATAGATGACTTTTGACCTAGTATAGTTGATTTCTAGGCATTTGAGCAGTTGACTGAGCAAACTTGTTGTGCAAGGCATGAAATTTGGCATGGATGATATTGAGGACATATTAGGACAATGGAGAACATTTGGGATCCTTTGGAATCACACATCTTGCTTAAAATTGAAACCCTAGTTAGAGGTTTATTGCCTTAGGAGGAGAATTTATCTGGTCAATTCTTAGTCATCCTAGGGCAAGTTGAGGATCTCAAGGGACATGTCTTGAGTAGAAAGAGAGGGCAAATTTTAGGGTACAACAATACACCTCTGAATAGGTGAGAATACACAATGCAATTCCTAGAAAGAGGTAATTACAGAAGGTTTTACAACTGTAAATGGCAATGAAAATGATAATTATTGTTGTCGTTCCCCAATATCCTTTTAATGATCTTATCTCCCTTGCTTCTGAGTTATATGATTCAGATCTATCTCTCCCTTTGTGGTTCGTGGTCGCAGTTCTTAGATCGCAGTCTTTTTGTTCTTTATTTCTTTTGGAGTGATCCCTAATTTATGCCTGGATTGCCCTTTTGGATTTTCAATCCACCGGGATAATTTTTGTTATATGCCCCTAATTTTTGCCTGGATTTCCCTTTAGGGTTTTCGATCCACCGGGATGCTCCTTTTTGCCTAAGTCGCATGTTTAAGGTTTGAGCTTAGAGAGATTATTATATATAGTATTTTTTACTGTGTTTGAGTTTGCCAAATATGGTAGTTCTTCCCCCATCCATTGTTGTGAGGATAAGATTACCATCAGAGGGTGCTATTTTGACTATGTACAGACCTTCGTAATTGGGGGGTCTGTTTACCACGTGAGTCGAGGCGAGGTAGCATAATCTTCTGGAGCACTAGACCATGTTGTGGTCCACCTTGTGCAGTATACTGTTACTCGGAAAGAATTTCGAGGCTATTTTTTGTAGAGTTTGCTTGTCGATGCTAGAGGAATTTTATGTATGTTCTGTTTTTCCAGGTACTTCTTGATGTCGTAAACCCAAGGCTCATTATATTGTCATTTTTCAAGGCAATGTGTGGACTCTTCGAAGTGTTTGTTTGTGATATGCGATTCGTGGTTTGACCAAGTTACTTTGAATATAGACGATATAGTTGCCAGGGTATCTGTTGTTTGATTTCCTTTTCATGGGACGTGACTGAAAATGATTATTTTTTTTTGCGAATTCCACAATCAGTTTTTAAAACATGATCCCGATATGGAACCAGCTTTGGATGTTTAGTATCACGTTCACCATTGACTTGGTATATGGCTTGTGAGCATTCTTTGGAGTAGTCAATAATGCCCCTATATCGTGCCCCGGTGCATTTGAAGCCTCGTCAAACATGGATACCCAATGTGCCCCTGGCTCGGGTTCTTCGTCAGGTCTTGGTATTTCGTAGTTGCTTATTTTTACAGAACTGTCTATATTTGACCTTGGCCTGTTTCTGTAGATAATAACTTGATCAGCTTCTTTGTGGCTCTGCTCTAACATTGCCCATTAGCTTGGTTTCTTCCGGGTCTTCCCTTGTGCTTAGATTAATGGTCTTAATAGCCTCTTGATATGGTTGCGTATTGTTAGCTTTTATTTTTATTTCCCTCGCCATTTTCTCAGAGAGTTCAAGATCTTTATCATCTTTCTCTTTAGCTTGGTTGATAAGAGCATCAAAATTATATCGGATCGCAGCAATAGCATTATCGGTGGTTTTGGGCATGAATTTGCACCTTTATCATGTTTTGGTGCAGATTTAGTATATGAATATTTGAAAATGCCCGTGCAGAGAAAGTATTTCCATTTTTTAAATTTAAGATATAAATGCAAGAGAAAGACATGGATCTTGATTGAAAATAAAACATCACTTTTATTAATCGTAAATATTGTCTGAAACAACACAGGGAAACCCTTACAAGCAACCCATTATGCCTCGGGCTTGACATAGGTTCTTTCAAAAACAAGAAAAATTAATTAGGAAAGAAAAAGACTTCAGGAATCTCCATGTCCATCTTTTGAGTTTTTTCTCCTGGGGCACATTCTTGGATGAATTCAGTTGCCCCTTTTGTGTTGGCTTTGTTGGATATTTTTGCCCCATGTTTGCCATGCACTACTCCATTGTTGACAAAAGTCTCTTGGATCAGAGGAAAATATGATTTGCCCTTCAGAGTAGCTTTATATTTTCCTTCAGGGTATTGTTCGAATTAGACTATCCCCTGGTCCCTTAGCCTTTGTAGAGTTTTTTCGAAAGCTTTATTGTGTTCTAGCGGGAGTCCACATCCCAACAGATATTCTTTCAGCGAGTTCATCGGGGTTTTTGTTTGTCTGCTTGCCCCAGAGTCAGTGATTACTTCAATTGCATTTATTGTCAGCCTATCATGCAACGGCGTAGGGTCTGATGTGATGTTGGGCTTCTCGAAAGCGATGTCTTGAGAATCCAACAAATCTTGCACCTTGTGCTTGAAAGGCCAACACAGCTCTATGGTATGTCCAGGAGAATTAGCATGATACTCGCGTCTGGCATTGGCATCGTATTTTCGTGGGAGTGGCCCGACTGGAGGAGCTAAGGCTTGAGTTCCACTAAGGATGCCTTAACTAGCTGTTGTAATAGCTGACTAGGTGGCATCGGGAGTAGATCAAATTTCCTGGGTGGCCTTCTGCTTTGCTGCTTCCCTAGGGCGATCACTAATGGTTGTTGAACCCTGGGTTGTGGCGCTACAGCATTAATCTCTCCCTCATTTCCTTTGGTAAAGTTTGAAGCAGGTTGTTTTGAATTGTATGGAGCATTTTATGGTCCCCCTGATATCTTCCCACTTTTTATCCCAATCTCGATTCTTTCTCCGATGGTTACTAGGTCTGAGAACCCCAAAGATATACTTCCAAACATCATCTCATAATACAGCTCGTGCAAAGTTCCCATGAACGTGTCTACTAACTCCTTCTCTAACAGTGGTGGTTGCACACGGGATGCCAACTCCCTCCATCTCTGAGCATACTCCTTGAAGGACTCTTCTTTCTTCTGGGAAAAATTCTGGAGTTGCATGTGGGTAGGCGCCATGTTCAGGTTATATTTTTAATGCTTCAGGAAAGCATTAGCAAGATCTTCCCATGTTCGAATATGTGTTCTCTCCAATTACATATACTAGTCTAAAGATGCCCCACTCAGGCTATCTTGAAAATAGTGAATCATCAGCTTCTGATCGTGGGCATGGGCATGCATCTTCCTGCAATACATGCGAAGATGATTTCTTGGGAAAGTGAGCCCCTTGTATTTTTCAAATTCAGGTACTTTGAACTTTGGTGGAATCACCACATCAGGAACTAGGCCCATTTCGAGAGCGTCTACTTCAAAAGCGTCGAAACCCTCCACAGCTTTTAGTCTTTCCTCTAGAGCTTTGTACTAATTCATCACTAGTGGATTATCAACAACATGAGTACCAATCGTCTTTAATGGCGCTTGGTTTCCATCCTCTGGGTCGTGGTCTCCGTATTGCATGTCCCAGTAGTTATATGCATTATTGGTTGGAATCTGTAGGGTACAAGATGCCCCCGCTTTTGGTGGAGGTAGGATAAACCCTTCAGTTCCAGCTTCTTGTTGGGCCATGACGGACTTCTGGAGTCGTGCCTCTGACTATTTCCTTAGTTGGTGACCGCTTGATGCACCAATAGTCTGGGCTACTTCTTTGAAATCTGCCTTGGGAATCTGGTCTTGCTTGTCAATAATGTTTTTCAAATCTAGGAGAACTTGACTCAGATCCCCTTTCATTGAAGTGACATCACCCTTTACTTGGTTGAGATCCTCTTTGAATGCAGCCTGAGTTTCCTCGATTTTCTCCATTGCTTTCTGTTGGTAGGCCCTTGTTTGATATGGAGGCCAAGGAGGTGGAGACCTTCTTCTACCAATGGTTCAACTAGAGAGATGTTTTTTTGAAAAAAATGAGTTTTGACATGATATGCGGGTGTTTGTGAATGCATACATGTGAATGAATACGTATGAATATGAAATGGTTACTTGTTTTGAATGTCTTATTCACTTGGCTATGTATTTGTCTTCTGCTTATTATTTTACTTAGCGACTATCTTTAAAATAGATATGCAAACGGGATGTGGAAACAAGATGGCTTTACTGAAGGTAACATAATTCAGATATTGAAAAATATTACAATCTTAAACCAAAACTCTATTTGCGTGAAATCAAGCAAAGGGAAATAAGTCTTCTAGGTGCGCCTGTAGATATATGCTCTTGAAACCATCCACCTTTGCTTGACAAAGATTGAGAAAGTCTTCAACACATTATTTCCCTTTTATGGATTTGATTTCAGACATGTTTGGCGCACTGACGCGGACAAGTTGTTTCCTTCGGTATCCATTTTTAAAGACAGTCACCGAGATCTTGAGTTTATTATTATCTTTTATACCCTCTATGAATAAGACAAATAGAAAGAAACGGGTGACGAATATATGAAATGTATGACGAATATATGAAATGTATGAATGCATAGGTATAGGGTTGAGTGACAGGATTTTAGTAATAAGTACCCCTATAAGGCAGGGATGTATGGTTCAGTGATAGGTTTTTTGTGATAAGTACCCTTAGAAGGTAGGCTCCTTAATTTTGACCTACGGTTAGTCTACCCTCCCAAAAGGTGGTTTCCATAAAGGTATCATGAATAACACCAGAGGGAAAAGGCACAAGAGCCTCCCTTAGGTGGAGCCTCTTTACGGGCCAAAACTTTCGTCTCAAAGTCGTGAAAGGTCTCGTCATGAGATTTTAGGTTAAGGCCGTTACAAAGAGTCATGGGTGACCTTCCAAAGTCCTACTCGTCAAGAGGATATCTCTCGATAATTATTCCTTTTTTGGAAGTTCACCGACTCTAGGCGAAATCGTCACATAAACTCGCAGGGATGATGTACCCCTTAAGCCAATAGACGAACCTTCTTTCTAAGGGTTATCGAAAATATTTTTTTGAAATAAAAACCCGCCACATAGTAAATATATAAAAATAAATTAAAATAGACAAGAAATAAAAAAAATGCAATAAATAAATTAATGCAAATAAATAAATAAAAATAAAAACCCAAAAGAGACCTAAAACCTAGGGTTAAGGAGAGTCCCCAGCTGAGTCGCCAGCTGTAGCGACTGGTTTTTTAAATCAGAGCCGCCACTATTAGTTTTTATCCTAAGGGAAGGGAATCTAACAGAAAACCCTAATTCACAAACAGAGATTCTATATTTCGGACTCAATTAGACGAAAGAAGGGTGTTAGGCACCTTTCATCTACCTTGTTCACAAGGATACTAGGTTCTAGGCTTAGGTTTGGGGTAGACAAGAGTTTAACTTTTAATTAGATAGAAAGGGTTTAAATTTTTTATAGGGGAAAGGGTTTTAATTTTTAATAGGAGAACTCGCTACGATTTTTGATCGTACGACTACGTATCCTCTTAAGAGGAATCAGAGTCCTAATTCATAGTTCGTATGGGTTGGTGTTTTTTAGGGGTTGCAAACATATTTTTAATCACCTCGCACTTTGGTCGGGAATAGTGATTGCGGAGATTTTGACTAAATGCGCGGTAACTCAAAGTCAGTTTGAAACCCTTTGGCAAAAATAGTTGATTAGCTTAGTTGATTGTGAAAAAATAGTTTGATGATTTGCTAGTGTTTTTTATTGTGTTAATTACGAAGATCTTGATTAATGCACGATTAAAAAATATTTTAATGCAAATAATATAAAAAATAATATGCATGAGTTTTGAATAAAATGATTTATTTACATGCTAATAAATAATAATATATAAAAATTAATATTAATAATAATTATTATTATTGTAGAGAAAAAGAAATAAATAATTATAATAATAATAATATATAATATTTAAAAATAGATAACGAAAATATAATATAAAAAATAATGAAAATTATTTAATTAATCAGAGGAGGAGTAATTTTAGTTATGTAGTAAAAGTTTGGGGGTGTCTAAAGCAATTGGGTTAAGCCCATTAACGTTGGCTGGACAGGGGGTGTGAGTTGTTTTTGTGTTTAGCAACTACTGGCAAGAGGGTGTGTGAATAGCATATGGGCTAGGCCCAAACACAGCTTGGAGGGGTCTGCACGATCGGGTGTGTGAGGGAGTATAACGCTTTACAGTGGACTGGGCCTTACGACCGTCCACTGGTGATCTGATGGATAAAAGTGAGGATGTACACTAGTTATCAAGAGCATGCGTGCGTTAGATCATAATGGAATATACACACTTTCTTTATTTTTTGTTTTTACACATTAATCTCAATTGTATTTACAGCCCTTTCATCTTTCTCTCTTGTTTACCCAACAACCCTCTTCTTCCTCTCAAAAAACCTAATGTAAACTTCCCGCGGCGGCGCTCCCCAACTGAACCCCTTCACTACAAATCACTTAACAAAACCCCCCAAATACACGAATAATCAACAAAGATAGATAAGATAATTTTTTTTAGCCTTTTCGTTATTCCAAGATTAATAACTTTCAAGCTTCTTCCGATTGGACTAATCTCCTCTTCTTCTTTGATTTCACTTATTTTCGGCGGTGCTGTGAAGCTTGAGGGGGCGCGGCGGTGATGTAAAGGTTTAAGATGTCTATCAACGGCGGGGATGAAGATTAGGGTTTCGGACACCGAAACCCTAATCGCCGCTTGCTCTTCCTCGACAACAACTGGGCATTGTATTTTCCCTTGTGATTCTACCTTTTTCTACTATATTTGAGTGTCCTCCTCTGTCTTTTTCCAGTCCTCCAACCTATGTATTATCCGTTTTCTCTGTATTCTCCTCTTTCCCCTCTCTGTAATCCCCAGCCCTTTTCTGTATATCCTTTTCTGTCCTTTGTACTTTCTGTAAAAAAAAACCCTCTCCGTTGTATTTCTTATCCGTATATGTAGGTTTTTAAATTAGGGTTTGTTAGAATTAGAGACAAATTAGGGATTAAATTTATGTGTAATTGATATTTGTTCTTTGTAAAAAATCTATAGATTTAGTTTCTAGATTATAAAGAAGATTTTATTTGGTTTATATTGATATTCTCCATATTTTTAGTATAGATCTCCTTTAGTTTAGTGATTTTCTGGATTTATATAATGTACAAATTTTTTGGGCTTTGGATTGATTTTGAAGATCTGATTTTTATTTGATTTCCACAGTAAATTTTAATGATACAAAAGTGCATATTTACCTCCTTGATTGCTACAGTTCCAGTTTGCAAATAAGAAACGTGTGCAAATCTTTGTTACACAATAATTGTTTATTAGATAACTTTGGGCCTTGTGTTAGTGCTTTATTATCAGCCCAATAAATCTCTTTTTTACTACAGCAAGAACATTTTAACCACTAGGCCCAATCGGCCTTTCCCAAAATTATAACATTTGAAACCAACTTAAACCCAATTTTATCAGTATAAAAAATGCCTCAAGTTTTCTTTTGAGAAAAAAAAATATTATTTACTTATTAAAATAAGAATAGTAAACAGTTTTCTTTTAATAACAATATTACTTTTCTTTTCCAAACAAAACAACAACAATATACCAAATGGGTTAAAAGAAACCTTAATGGGCCTAGTTTGGACAAATTCCCAACAAACAAATAAATCTTGCAAACGTTATTTAACAAATCAACTTGTCCCCTAACAAATAAATTCCTTTAGCCAGATTGGGCCCAGTATTGGCCCGCTTTTGCTTAATAAAGATTTTGAACAATGACGTTCTCTCTCAAAAACAGTAAAAATGACAAAACCTTAATTGGGCTTGATGTAATGGATCTTAAATACTGTAATTTCATTTTTCCTCTTACTGGCAACAATAAAATTAAAAACTTAATTTCTCTCTTGAAATAATCTTCATTTCTAAATCACATGGGCCAATGGCCAACATGCCTCGCGAACGGATACACGAGTCTTTCTGATTTAGAAAGCCCTCATTCTCCTGGATTGATATACACCCTCTAAAAAATGGGCCAACAGATATTGTTGTACCATCCTTTATTAAATATTATTGAAAAATAAAATCGTCGAGGTAGGACAAATTTGGGGTACGACATGCATACGATGGCTAAGAATATTCTGAGAGCGGGTTATTATTGGTCAACCATGAAAACTGGTTGCCATCATCATTCTAGGACATGTCACAAATGCCAGATTTATGCTGACAAAGTACATGTGCCTTCGGTCCCTCTGAATGTTTTGACTACTCATTGGCCATTTGCAATGTGGGGCACTGATATGATTGGAGAGATTAAGCCTACCACTTATAATAGGAATCGTTTCATTCTGGTCGTTATTGATTACTTCACAAAGTGGGTTGAGGCAGCTTTATTTGCCTCCATTACCAAGAATGTTGTAGCCCGATTCATTAAGCATAACCTTATCTGTCGGTATGGCCTCCCAGAAAGGATTATCACAGACAATGGTACCAATCTTAACAACATTATAATCACGGAACTCTGCATGCAGTTCAAGATCAAGCACCACAATTCTTCTCTGTATCAATCGAAGATGAATGGCACAGTGGAAGCCGCAAATAAGAACATCAAGAAGATCATACAGAAGATGACGGTGACATATAAAGATCGGCATGATATGTTACCATTTGCTCTTCCTGGCTATCGCACTTCAGTAAGGACGTCAACTTGGGAAACCCCATTCACTCTAGTCTACAGTATGGAAGTTGTCCTACCCGTCGAGGTCCAGATTCCTTCTCTAAGGATTATGAAAGACGTGGATTTAGACGAAGACGAGTGGATTCATACTAGGATGGACCATATAAATCTGATTGATGAGAAAAGGCTTGCGGTTGTTTGTCATGATCAGATGTATCAGAAGCGCATGATTAAAGTCTTCAACAAGAAAGTCAAACATCAGGCATATTAGGCTGGTGACTTGGTAATAAAGCGCATCATTCTACCGCAAGGTGATCCCAGGGGAAAATGAACTCCCACATACAAAGGGCCGTATTTAATCAAGAAGATATTTTCTGGTGGTGCTATGATACTTACCACCATAGACGGTGAAGATTTTCCGCACCCTGTGAATGTGAACATAGTTAAAAAATACTACGCATGAAAATGACCCGCTAAGTTGACCGGCCTAGGCAAAAATAAGGGCATCCCGTCGAACCAAAAGGGTTCGGGTAAAAATTAGGAATATATACATAAAGACTTATTGTACCCCAAAATTTTCCCTCCTATTTTTATTCAAGGCATACTCATTAAGGTCCCCAATTTCTCAAGGTTGACCAAGAATTGATCAAATAAATTCTCCTTCTAAGCAATGGCCTTTCAACTAATTTCACTTTTCACCAAGATGTATGAGTTCCAGAGCTTCAAATGATTTCTAGGGAACCTTATATGCCTCAGCATAATGGCACAGCTGAAAGAAGAAAAATAAGTGTACATGACAAAGTGTAGGTCGAAGGCTGAAAATATGCCTAAGGGCTTTTGGATCGAAGAAGCTTTGACAGTAGTATGCAGGCTAATTTAATGCCCAATGAAACACTAGGATCAAATGAGGGCTAGTTCAAAAGAAAATGTGAGAAGGCTTTTATAAAGCCTTCAATTGGGAGAGCTGGTAATGAGTGACATCGAAAGGTTCATATTCGAACATGGAGATGTAAGCCATTTGAAGCGTTACAAGGAAGGCACCTTTCGATTGACATGTTGCCTTAATGGATGCTTCAAAAAGAAGAATATTTGAAAAGCTCTTGGTTCGAAGGACATGCCATCTTCAAGCATGGCGTGATCGAAGGACGGTTAGAGATGAATCAGCCAAATATGGCATGTGCCTAAACAGGCAAGGAAGGAGTTGGGGAATCAAAGTATAGGCTTGGTGCTGATAAGTCATTCTTCGATAGGTACATATAAGCTATATTCACCAATCTAAGGTGAACTAGTGATCAACAAGAAAAATATTTTTGTAGGCATAAGGGGTTGGAGTTAGAATCGAAGGACAACCTACACTACTATGTTCTAAGGAAAGGACAAAGTGAAGCTTCGACAGGCCAAGATGAAGAAGTATTCGAATTGAGAAAAACGAAGCTTCGACAGGCTAAGATGAAAGAGGTGATTCTTTGATTGGTATGATTGAAGGAAAAGAGATTCGAAAGGGACAATAGTTGAGTTTGATTGGGCTAATTGGATAGTTTTCAGATCAAGCAACTAAGGCAGATAGTCACCCAATCGAAGAGGCCATGATGATGAGGCCTTGGACCATTCGAATTGGGAACTCAGAGCCATCGAAGAACAAAGCTTGGGAGCATTCGAAAAGTCAAGCTGAGTGGGAGTTAAACCTGTCAGGTTCACTCAAAAACCCAAAATGGTAAAAAATCATCAATAATGGCAACCCTTTTAAGACTTTCGATTCTGCCTTCAAAGCCATGGTTAATGGCTGATTCTTGCCATTTTCTCCCACCATCACACCCCTATAAATACAAGACAGAATTGTCTATCAAAAAATGGTAGACACACACACATAAAAAAGAGACACGAAAATACACGGAAAGACAGGAAAAATACACACACCTTGCCTCAGTCAAGCATACCAAATTTTCTCCAAATTTCAACAAAGTGGTTCCATACCCAAAACTGCAGATCGAAGTATACCGGCCATAGGTATAAATTTCAAAATCCAATCTCTTAATTTAAGCATTTTTTAATCATTATAATGTGTTTGTGTGTGTTACAGTCATCACATGCAAATACTAACATCAGGATAAAAATCTGCCATTGTTTGGGCATTTGAAACTGTTTCATTCAGCCATGGCACATTATTGTTTTATTCAAACATATTTCTTACTGGGTTTCAAATATATTATTGTTTTGTTGTTTGTACTAACAATTTAAGCAAATGGTTGGGTGGTGAAGAAGCGCAGGATGGGCTAGAGGACCTGGGTTTGATCCCAGGCTTCATCCTTTCTATTTTTCTCATGTTATATTTACAGATCTGGCGCTTCAAGTCCAAACATGCATACCATGCACTCTACCATCAGCACCATCAGATCCATACAACATGGATCCAGTGCCTCCAGCATGCAGTCCCCACCGTGGACTCTCCAGATGCGTCCTCACCAGATCCTAACGCACTCTGGGCCAGCTTAATTGGGCCTGACAATTTCAAACATTGCACCCCCTTTGTTATTTTTTAGCAGACCCGTTTGCATTTTCCTATTTTACTATTTTAGTTTTGTTTATTTATTTGTTTCATATTTTATTTTCAAAATTTAATTTTCTTTTAATAAATAAATAAAATCACAAAATAGGTTTAGATTTTTTTTACTAAAACAATTATTTTGTTAATTAATTAATTAATTACTTTAATCCTTTTTTCAAATTTAAAATTAAATAGACTTAGGATTTTAATTTCTTTTCTTAACAAAAACACAAAAAAAGCTTTCTTTTCACTTAAGATTTTAGATGTTATTTTCAATTTGCGCGTGTTTATTGCTTTCATTATCATTTTCGTATTAATGTATCTGCTTACTGGGATGTAATAGATTTATAACTAGGATTTTATTTTACTGCTTTCCCCCAATTTTGGATATGTAATTAATCCCCCTTCCCAAAGCTATGTAATAGCGTAGGATTTAATTTCCGCACTTTATATTTCCTGTACATATATTAACTGTTTAGATGTATGGTAATAGGATTTCATGACAAGAGCTTAATAATCAAAACGCTAGCAAACCTAAAGGCCAAGATAAATAATTGAATACAACACAATTGCACATGTACACCTCTAGGGTATCCCACTTTGGTTGCCTTCGAAAAAATAGTTACAACACTCAAAATGTGAGAGATTTTAATGGCTACCCTCTGGTTAAAAAGATCATAAGTCCCTCGATGATCCTCTCAATGTTGCCTCAGTAAAAATGATCTTAAAACCCTAGGGTGGTTACTAAGGTTTCTTGCTCAGTTGCCTTTGTGACTGTATAAACATCCCTTCGAATGTCCCTCAAAACATCCAATGATAGAGTTACCTAATCACTAATAGTAGGATAGTACTGTCTAAAGGAAAAGAGGAAAAGAACGACCCTTTCGAGTAAAGTAGATAGTTCCTAGATGATATGCTCAAAACAAACTTTTACACTTACACAAAACCACTTTCAAAAATATTTATAAAAAAAATGCTTTATCAACACTCTTGAGGGCTGATAAAAGAGTTATCATAAAGCAAATCACCTTACTATTGGCATTTCAAAAAATACTTTTCAAAAACACACAAAGCACAAGGTATTTCAAAATGAGCTAAGCATCTAAGAGCCCGTAGAAAAATACGGATGGAAAGGGCGCTAACACCTTCCCTTTCCATAATCTACCCCCCTTACTCAGAAAACATCTCGGAAGGTATTTTTCTGTTCTTTTCACCCTTTCCTTTATTGGATAAAAGAAAAGTCGATGGCGACTCTTGCTTACCGCAACATTTGCGAATACAAACACAAAACCAGTATAACAGTCAGTTCTCCCACCGTATTACAGAACTGGCGACTCTGCTGGGGATATATAAAAAGTGGGGTTACCTTAGAGCTTAGTTTGTTTTAAATTGATTTCATTGTGTGTTTTGTATGCTTTATTTTAAAGGGTTGCTTGGGTTATTATTAAAGATCCTACACCCGGATCTGGGGCACCTTATTAGGTAAGTAACAATAAATCATGGAGGTTGTACGGTGTAGACCGATACGGACAAAGTGGTGGCTACATTAGCGCGATACTCTAGATTATACTAATGTTCCTTGAGTAAGTCAGGGATAACATTAGGCTTCCTCATAGTGTCATTAAGCGCTAACTGACCTTTAGAACCTTTAATTGACTCATTCTAGCCATTAAGAAGTAGTGAGATAGTCGGCTTTGGCTTTGACCAAAGACTGGTTGATACTCGATACTACACTCATTAAGACAGGACTTTTGGGATATTTTGGTCGCAATACTTTGGTGCTTGAGATGAAACAATGCCTGATGGAAAGGTCAATGATATTGAGACTCCTTAGAACCCGATTACTATTTGTTGTACCCCAATTTTTCCCCCTAAGATTCCCCTATCATATCATATCATATCAACTCAATCATGACAAGATCACATTAGGGTTGGTTCTTCCTCTTTTTTCTATCTCCTATCTTTAAGTTGGCTCTTGAGGAATCTCCAAGCACCTTGGTTGTGTATTTTGTATATGTGTTGATTGATTAACTTCTAACCAAAATACAAAAAATATATATTTGTCTTTGTCTTTGCAAAAATTATGTTTTGTAGGTACCAAGTCAAAGCATCCAACATATAAGGTTTTACAAGTTGATTGATCATATTGTGGCAAAATATTCAGCATGCATCGACCCATAGAGGTATTTATCGACTCATTTTGTTGTGCATAACTTGCATGTTTCGACACATGCATGTATGTATCGACTCATCCTGTTTGTTTAACTAGCATGTGTCGACACATACGTGTTATGTATCGACTCATGCAGTTTGTGTGATTCTGTAATGTGTTGGAATAACAGTATGTATCGACACATAGAGGCATGTATCGACACATGCTGTGTTATACAGCTAGGATGTATCGACACATACCCCCTATATATCGACTCATAATGGAAAAATGCACGTGTTTTTGGAAAAAAGCCAGCAATTTCAAATCTGTCTTATTTTTGGCTCCAATTTTTTCTGCATAATTTGAAATTATATCATTAATTCAAATTTGGTTCCAAGAATCAATTACCAAATTACCACTAATCCCAATCCTAAAAATCTATAAATAGAGACCTCATTTCATTCAAATCACAAGCTTTTTATAGCCAAAATCATCTTGCTAAAAAATCTCTCAATTCTCTCCATTTTACCAAATTCACTCAAAGCTCCATTTTCAAAAAGTTAGTAAGCTTTGCATTGAAGCTTACTAATCTTTGAGCTAAACCTTCATCCAAACACTTTTTCTCCATCAATTACCTACATCCAAGCTTTGGTGATTGATTCTTGTTGTTGAATTGAAGCAAATTCTGAAGTTGTTTGATAATTCTCCAATTCTACCTTTGGTAAGTTGGATCATCATCTTTCATAATGTGATCTCTTGTGGATTTCTGGTTTTGATTCATTGAGCACTGTTTTTATAACTTCATTAGTGCTATTTTCTCAAAATTTGCTGGAATTTTCATGCTAAATTGGATCCATGATCATAAGGTGTTTGATGAAAAGTTGGAACAAGAATTTGATCTTTAAAATGTTGTTTTCTACTGATTTTTTAACAGGTTGCAAACAATTGTTGTAACATTACAATTGATTGTCACAGAAAATTGATTTGATAAAAAAAAACTGCACTGATGCAATAGGTTGTTGTCTAAGCACAATTGATTGTAACAGTGCCAAAAATACTTTTGCTGCCTTATTTTGGGACTGTTTTGACTCAAATATTTTTCTGCTCACTCTCTTTGATGGATAATTTGGATTGCAATTTTAAATGTCCAATTTGTTTTTAAACTCAATGGACTTTGTGATGTAGATGAAGTTGGATAAATGTTCATCAATTCAAATCTACCTAAGAGTGAATTATTTAATTCATTTTTTGGTGCTTTGGATTAATGATACATTTAGTACTTTAATCCATCTATAGGAGTGGTTGAATTTAAAGATGAAAGAATTTTGAAATGGTGATCCAAATTAACTTATCATTCCCCTCCCTCTTCATCTTATCCCTTTATTTTTTAATTGTGCTACATGTTAAGGGATGGTGATCTCTATATCATTTATCCAAACATGAAGTACATAGATTGCTATTGACCGGCCTCAAAATAGGTGCGACTTCTATATAAGTCCACTTACGATTGCTTAACACAGCGCTAAATTTTGTCCCGATTCGAATAAATGATCATTCGTGGCCCAAAGTTATGATTGCAAGCCCAAGTATGTTAATTTGATCTCTTTGATCCAAAAACCTTGAGATTTATTGTGTGGAGGCTTTGGTTCTACCAATCCTCTAATGGATCTACAACACCTTTGGTCAACGCGGATCACTTAAACATCGTTGATCAATACATGTTACTTTTTGAGGATTCCAAAATGGATGATATACTTGACAAAAAGCAAATGCAACTTTTTGTGTGGAGGCTTTGGTTCTACCAATCCTCTAATGAGTTCCAAATGCAAGTTTCAAGATGGTCATCCAACTAACCACTAATTTCTAACAATTGACTTTACTTTATGCTTTTATTTTTATGCTTTATGTACCATTTACTTTTAGCATTTTACATTTCATGCTATTTTCATCTTTGCTCACTTGAGAATTTACTTTTATGTCATTTTTATTTTGCTCACTTGAGCGTTTCTTTTCCTTTTAAAGACACCTAACAATCAACATGAACCATAAAAAATCTTTAATGATACTTGGACTATTTGGTTACTATCCTTGGCATTAAGGAGAATTGGACTTCTTGGACTTAGGATTAGAGACCTTGGCCTATCTTGGAGACTTTGTGCTTTTATTTAATATTTTGTCTGGAGTTCTTGAGGTTTACCTCGAGATATTGGGTTGTTTGTTTGCTTGTGTGCAGGTTATTGTGATTGCACACTTTGTTTGTAATTTGGAATTCACCTGTATACAACCATTACTCTGCCCATTTTTTGTGAAGACTTAATATACTTGAAGTTTGGTTCTCTCAAAGAGGTCTAGTATCTTTGCTTGCTTGGTTTCGATCCAAAGAATGGGAATTCTATATTGACTCGTAATGTCAAGTATTGGCTTCTTGTTGGTTAGATGGTTCTTATCCCTAGCTTTTACCTTATGCTTTAGGATAACCTCTTCTTCTCCTTCTAACTTCTTTAATTTCAAAAATCTTCTCCCTCCTTTTGAAAACTTTTCTTGTTTTGAAACTTGAAACACTTTCATAATAAACTTGGACTTATGTCCATGCATTTTCAAAACATTTTCATAAATAAATTTCAATCAATTTAATAATACCTTGACATTTTTTTGTGAGAAGACTAAAAGTCAATCAATCTCATTTCAAATCATTTTTGCCACTTTGGCTTTTTATTTTAAAATCTTTCTCAAAAGATTAGGCTCTTGTCAATCCTTGTAGTGATGCAAACAACTATACTTCTACAATAAGTAGTAAAGAGAGATATTTTCCACTTGGGTGATGAGTGAGGCATTGTTGATTTTAAAATCCAAGCCATATCCTCCACTTTGAGATGATGCAAATTCTCCTTTCTCATGATTGTGGGTAGTAAGTATGTTTTCTACACGGACAATGACGATAATGTCTTATCTCATAAAATTAACCAACACACTTGTGTTTTAAATTTTTAAAAGAGGAACTACGTGTACCCTGATCCCCTATTGCACGAAAGGTGGTACGTAGGCACTAAAGGTTCGCAACCGCGGCGGGTGCAAAAATCATAAAAATATTTCTTTTCTCACCTCCACCATCCATTTTTCATACAACACATTTTTATAACCAAAATATACAGATTTTTCAAAGAGGTTCTTGTGGAGTACCGTAGATGTTTAGGGTGCTAATACCTTCCCTTTGCATAACCAACCCCCTTACCTTGAATCTTTCCCCCTTTTTGGGTTATTCGCTCTTTTCCTATTCCTTTGGAAACAATAAAGCGCGGTGGCGATTTTTTATTTTTGATTTGTATAAAGTCTAGTCAATCCAATGGCTTAGTCTTGAACAATTCTACCGCTATAGAAAAATGGCGACTTCACTGGGGAAAGATTGACCTCTTGTTGGTCCATCCCTAAGTGGGTTAAACCTATCTTTGTTTATATCTGTATATGTGTTATTGTGTTTATGTGTTATATTTTGTATATATGTTTTTCTGGATTTTCCTGGTTTACAGGGTGCTTGGTGCTTACTCATAAGTCCTATACCCGGACTTGGGCAAAATTTAAGATAGGGTGGGCGGTATAGTCATGTTAACTTTGAGGGAGTAATCCTAAAAAAGGAGGCATGAGATCCCCCACTCAGTGGAGGCCCCTTTGACTGTAGTGTCATTTACCGAGTAATCGGGAAGATGTACTGCTTTTGACCTGGGAGCCTGCCGAAACTGAGGACCGTAGATTACCTAACCCATCTTGGCCTTTTAGGTGTAGTGCGGAAGCTATGACGGAGTAATCCGGAAGTAGTTGTCACGCGATACTACGCTCAGACGAGTCTTTCTTGAGAATATTACTAATTACCGAGTTAATCGGGAAGTTGGTAATATCCGAAGGAAGGATGTAGACTCTGGGAACCTCTTAGAACATTGTTCGGCAGGTGATAACTTTTTAGACAAATACCTTATGGGTAGTAACTTCGGCCTCTTTCTCGTGACGTTGAACCTATGAACCCTATATGTGTGATCTTGTGTGTGATTGTTGCATCATGCATCCATGCACTCATAAGCATCTTTTGAAAAGAAAAAAAAAACAATATTTCAAGGGATTTAAAGGTTGACTATTTGTGAATATCTTAGGTACCTATTAACCATGGATTCTGGAAAGAGAAAGACCGGGAAATAAAGTTTCAAGGATCCCAAAATAGATGAGTTGATCAGTCTAATTCCCAAGATCGAGTGTTCTACAGACTTTCGGAAGAAGTATGGATCCATTATTCTTCTCATGAAGCTGAAGATGAAGGAGGGTATTCTCTCAACTTTGGTGCAGTTCTATGATCCGGTGTATCACTGCTTTACTTTTCCTGATTATCAGTTGATGCCAACACTGGAAGAGTATTCCTATCTATTGGATTTTCCTATTACCGATCGTGTTCCTTTTACTTGTTTGGAGGGTGAGCCAAAACCGCATGAGATTACGGCTTTGATTCATCTGGGGAAGTCTAAGGTGGAAGCCCATATGACTACCAAAGGAGGGATTAAAGGATTACCAGCTCAGTTCTTGTTGGAGAAAGCTCGTTACTTTGCTAGAATGAAGAGTACGGTTGCTTTTGAGGCCATCTTTGCTCTACTTGCTTATGGATTGTTCTTATTTTCTAATGTGGACAAGTTTATCGACATTAACGCTATCAAGATTTTCATGATTGGAAACCCAGTTCCTACACTGTTGGGTGATGCTTATTACTCTGTTCATCTTCGGAGTTCCCATCATGGGGGAATGATTATTTGTTGCACGCCTTTGTTGTACTGGTGGTTCATCTCTCATATGCCTCAGTCTGATGCTTTTTGGGATGTTAAGAAGGAACCTCGTTGGGCTCCTAAGATCATGGCACTTACTTACTCGGATATTGATTGGTATCATCGAGCTTACCGGGATGTGGAGATTATTGACAGTTGTGGTAGTTTCCCCAATGTGCCTCTTCTTGGTACAAAAGGAGGAATTAACTATAACCCTGTTCTTGCACGACGACAGCTTGGTTATCCGATGAGGGATAAACCAAATAATATTCATTTGAGTAGTTTCTTTCCGAAGGAAGGAGAAGACCACAAGGAAGCTAGGGAGCAGATTGCGAAGGCCTGGAGTCACATTCATAAGAAGACTAGGAAGGATTTGGGACCTAGAGGTGTTGTTTCTTTGGAGCCATATCTTCAGTGGGTCCGATCGAGAGCCATTCAGTTGAAGATGCCGTATACTCGGGAGACACCCATGCCTGATTTGTTTGTGAAGACCACTCCTCCTGTATTAGATGATCTAGAAGAGCTGCAGCTTGCTTTGGTTAGGATGCAACAGGAAAGGGATGCTTGGAAGAACAAGTTCCAGACTTCAGAGAGTTCCTACCGAGCAGACTTGAAGGAGAAAGATGATTTGATCGAGATCCTTGAGAGTCGAGCAGTGGAGTCTATGGAGAGGCAAGGGGATTTATTTTCTCCTAAGCCTCAAACAGGTGTTGACTACTCACTTCCTGCTTCAGATGATTGGAAGGAGGTTGCCATCAGACATGTGGAAGAAAACCAGAGGTTGAGAGCTCAGATCGCCAGGCTCATAGGGAAGCACCAGCGTACAGATTGATCTCCATTAGTTCTTCTTCTCTGGATTTTAGATTGTATTTTCATATTGTACTTGGGATCATTGAAATTTGTAATCCATTTTGAAGTTATTATAATGAAAATTTTCAGTATTTCAAAAGCTTTATTACTTTGATGTTTGCAATGTGTCTATAAATCTTAAATCCCTTGAAATATTAAATGATAAAATGAAAATAATCATATGCATTGCATATCATGCATCATATTGCGCATATTTCTTGCATTTGTTATGCATATCCAGGTGTCTTACCCAGCTTCTTTACTTCACTCAGCAAGCTGACTCATCACTACAACACTCGGGCTAATTGCAAGAAGAAGATGGACAACTTAGAACAGGAGAACCGCGAGCTGCGCGAAGAAGTTTCTGCTTTGAAGGTTGGCTTGGCCAACTTGACTGCTCTGATGGAAACTCTGGTGGTTGCTCAGAATCAGCCACCGAGTGTTCAACCTCAACCAACGAGGGCAAATGCTGAAGTACCTATTGCTCCTGTATCTGCTACTCCGGTTGTTGTTCAAAACCGTGTGCCTCAAGGTTATCCGTGGGGAATACCAGAGAATTTTGCCCCTGAAGGGTTCAATCTTAACCCTCAAGATGCTCCAGTGGTTCCAAATGTTGTTACTCCTGCACCTCCTGTGGTGCATACTGTTCCTGCTGAACCTCCTTCGGTGAATGTGGTTCCATTTGTTAATGAAGATGTGTGTCGTCCTTTCCCTCCACCGAGTGAAGACTTGGGTATTTATGACATAATGGATGTTTTCCAAGAGCAGTTTGATAGAATGCAAAAAGAGATGAAGTCTCTTAGGGGAAAAGAGTTATTCGGGCAGAATGTGAATGAGCTATGTTTGGTCCCAAATGTTAAAGTGCCAGCTAAGTTCAAAGTCCCGGAGTTTGAGAAGTGCAAAGGCAACACTTTCCCTCGTGCTCACTTGGTGATGTATGTAAGAATAATGTCTACCCACACCGATGATCATTGTCTGTTGATTCATTTTTTCCAGGATAGTCTGACCGACGCAGCGTTGAAATGGTATATGAGCTTAGACAGCGTCAACATCCATACTTTTAATGATTTGGGAGAAGCATTCATTAAGCAATACAAATACAATGTGGACATGGCGCCTGACCGTGACCAGCTTAGGGACATGGTTCAGAAAGATAGAGAATCGTTCAAAGAGTATGCGTAGAGATGGCGCGAAGTGGCTGCACAAGTAATTCCGCCCATGGAAGAGAAAGAAATGACCAAGATTTTTTTGAAGACGCTAGGCGCTTTCTACTACGAAAGAATGGTAGCAAGAGCCCCAAGTGATTTTACAGAGATGGTAGGAATGGGTGTCCGCCTAGAAGAGGCAGTAAGAGAAGGCCGTTTGACAAAGGGTGAAGGATCTGGAGGTGTGAAAAATTCAGCTTATGGGTTCACAAAGAAGAAAGAGGGAGATGCAAATGCTGTTATGCAAGAGAGAAGGGTAAAAGCTCCTAGAAAGAATTATCAGTGTCATCACCAAGTCGCCTCAGTTACTCCTGTTATGAATGCCGCTCCGACTGCCGCTGCTTATCAGAGACTGTCCCAACAGGGGAATCAAGGGTATAATCAGAGAAGGGAGAACTATGATCATATTCCAATGAGCTATGAAGAGCTACTACCAGCATTGATTCAGAAGAAGTTTGTCCAGACACGACCACCTCTAGTTGTCCCTACACCATTGTCGTGGTATTACAAAGTAGACCAGACGTGTGCCTTTCATCAGGGAGCACCAGGGCATAGTGTGATGCGGTGGGAGAACTGACTTGAGGTTTTGTGTTTGTGTTTGCAAATGTTGCGGTTAGCAAGAGTCACCACCGACTTTTCTTTTATCCAAAAGGAAAGGTAAAAATGCACAGGAAAGACCTATGAGATGTTTTCTTGAGTTCGGGGGGTAGATTATGAAAAGGGAAGGTGCTAGCACCCTTTTCATCCATGGTTTTCCATGGGCTCTTAGTTACTTGTTTAGATCACTTGCTTTGCTATGAAATTGTTTGAAATGGTGCTTTGTGTGGTTTTGAAAGTATTTTTAAAAGAGGCCATCGTTTAGGCAATCTTTGTAATGATTCTCGTTCGTGAGAATGTATACAAAGATGTTTGTCTTTTGAAAAATGATTCAATGTTTTGAAAGATGTTTGGAAATGTGTGTATGTTTGTTTTTGAAAATAGAAAGGATTATTTTGAATTTGATCAAGTAACTAGAAGCATTCTACCTACTCAAAAGTCTTTCTTGTGCATTTTTATTCCTTTGACATTGTTGATTTACCATTGATTTGGTAAACATCCTTATCTTTGGATGTTAAACGTGACGGGCGTGAGTCATCGTATGACCATGATAGCAATGTTGCCAAGTATCTTAGCATTTTTGAGGGACCAAGATCATTTGTTTAGGAAACCTTTTGATAGCGTCATCGAGGGACTATGATCTTATATTTGTTTTGTTTTGCCAAGATACTTCGCATGCGTAACATGGCCATTTTGTTTTAGGAAACCAAGTGGGTGAAACCCTAAGGGTGCTTGTGTGCAATGTGTGTCATTTTTCATGCTTTTGTCTTGCATTAGGTCATTTCTATTTGTTTGATTTTGGTGTTGTCATGCAAACCCTATTTTACTAAACATGGTATAAATGTGATAAATTGCGTAAATGTAAACTAAGCTATTACAACAATTATTATGGGAGGGGGGATACAAGTTTTTGAATGGGGATATTGCACAAAATAAACCCTAAAAATACTATTACAACCCAATTGAATATTGTGCGAAATAAATAAATATACAAATATTTAAATATGCAATGCAAATGTATTTATGCAAAAATATTTTGTATTTAATTTTTTGTATGAGAAAATAAAATTAATTAACCCTAGAAAATAAGAAAAAATAATATTATTATTTTTGAAAGGGGGAAACCCTAATTTTCAATTAAAATAAAATATGTGTTATATATTATTATTTTATCCATTTTTTGTACAAGAAAATAATAAATAATATTATGTACAAATATTAAAAATTAAAATATGTATGAAAATAAATATTTTATATGTATAAATAATATAATAAAAATGTATGGTATTTTTAAATATATTTACAAATTTTATTTAAGAAAATAAAGTTTATTATCCTAATAAACTATTTTTTATGCAAAAATAATAATAAAAAATAAAATAAAAATGCAAAAAATAAATAAAATATTTTTCATGATTTTTTTATGATTCAGAAAAATAAATAAAAGCAATAAATATAAAAAATATGAGAAAATATGAAAAATATAACAAATAAAGTCAGAGGGTGCAAATAGTGGTCAGGGGGTGTGAAAAACAAAAACAGAAGGCCAAGGCCCAGGCCAGTCATCCTTGTCCTCCAGCCATTCCTTCTGCGCGCGTATTCTTCTTCAAATCTGTAACTTGCTATTGCTTGCATAAAAACAAAAACTTATAACACAAAACATGTAGCATTTTATCTCACGATTCCAATGATATAAAATTTGTAACCTAATTCTCAAAGATTAGAGAGAATTTAATCAGCCCTAATTCGTGACCTAATTATTTCAGCATGTTCAACATTCAAATTCTCTTAGCTCAGATAATATAAATGGAAAGTATGCATATGTACAGCTTCACCATGTTAAGGACTACATTTTTGCTTCACAAATCGTGGCTTGAGGATGCCTAAATAGAGAGATAGAGTTTTGAAAAATACCTCCTTCAACTGGATTTGGATATGACAGTGTGGGGACTTTGAGTGAGGCTTGAAGATCGTGTGAGCTTCCTTGAAGTTCCTTCAAGCTATTCCAATGCCTGGCTTGCTTTGTGGATGGCCAGAAGTCTCTGTAGAAGTCAAGCTGCAACCTCCAAATTTGAAAATGGCAATGGCAGAAACATGGGTTACAGCAACAATGTAAAGGCTTGGATAACTTTAGTATGATGTGTGGGAGATATTTGAAGTGTTAAAGGGCAAAACGCACGAGCCAAAATGAAGTTGGCAATGATTTTGCAGAACTGCAATGTTTGGGCAGAAAAATGTGTTTTTTGAGCTTGAGAGTGTTTTGGATGTTATCAATTTGTGTCTTGATTTATGACAAGTTTATGGATATGTATTGAATGGATACAAAGTCCACTCTTCATCAGATGTGCAAGCCTTTGGACTTTTGCAACTTTTCTTACTTTTGAAGAAAAGTGAAGTGACCACACTAAACATGCTTATACTGGCTGGCTTGCTAGCTGCAGAGAGTTGGTATACATTGCTTGATATTTGTGGAAGTTGTTTGTACCAAAGGAACATGTCCATGGCTCAAGGTTGATAAAGTTACAAAAGCTTTCCTTTATGAAAATAATAATGTGCCCTTTATGCCATTAATGGAATTATCTCTTGTACAATGTTCCAAAAGCCAAAATAAAGCCTTTATCTTCTGAGTTAGCATTAAATTATGGTGTTTAGAATGAGTTTAGGACCTGTAATGCAAGGTACAAGCATCAAAAATCATATTTGCAACTTGATACTTTGTGAAAATGGCATGTACAAAAGTGATAAAATGCCAATTTCTCTTCTTCGATTCTCCCTAACCACAAATGATCTTGGAGAGTTCTTGGACATTTTGGAAATCTTGAAAAATTCTCTACAATCCATATTTGAAATGAATTTTGAGATACCTCTTGGAACTAGGTGAAAAATGTCCATGAAGTTGGGTTAAAAAACTGCCTAAATTAGGGCAAATTTTCACTAAGTTATTTAGTTCATGGACCCCTATTCAGAAATTCATAACTTGAGATCCAAGCATCTTTTGGGAAAGGTTTGTGAAGAAAAGTTGTATATTTCATGGAGGACTACAACTTTCATGTTGGAAGTTTTCTTTGAATAAAGTTGCATCATGGTGAAAAAGTGGTGGAAAGTTGGGAAAAAATAAGAGAATTTCCATACTTAGAAAAATTCTAAGTTATGAAATTTTTCAAATTCAAAACCCTAATTTGCAATTTCTAGTTTCTTGGTGAACAAGTTTCATATTTTGACATATCTTGATGAATTATGACCCTTGGAATTTGATTTTGACCAAAAAGTCAAAGTTTGACTTTTTAGTGTACAGTTGACTTTTGATCAGTTGACTGCAAAATTCATCTGTCAATCCAATGAACTTGAGATCTTTTGAACCATGTAATTAGGTCAAGATGATTCCATTGAGTCCTTGAAATCATGTTTGAACCCAATTGGTCATTGGCTAGGTTAAAAATCAGAAATTCCCCTTTTCTCAATCAAAACTCTAATTTTGACCATTTTGCCCTTTTGATGATTTGATCAAATTTCTTGAGGAGTTGCGATCCAAACTTGATCAAATGGTACATAGGAGCCTAGAATGTTGATGTGGATCAAAAATTATGAAGTTTCACTATAAATTGGCCATGGTTGACTTTTTCCCCAATACAGCTGATTTTTAGGTCAACTGTCCAGTTGACTGATCAAAAATGTGATTCAAGGCTTGAAACTTAACATGAGCAATCTTAGGGGTCCAAGATGATGTATGAAAGTCACATGAAGCATTGGTGGTCCAAAAATCCTTGTGCAAACTCAAACCCTAATTTTGGGTTATCAGTGCAAGATGAGATGTCCTGAGCTGAGCAAACCTTAATCCTGTCTTGAGTCCAAGAAGTCTTGTGAGAAAAATCTTGATAAATGAGAGGGCAAATTTTGGGGTACAACAGCTGCCCCTGTTCAATCTTCTTGAACCTGAAGAGTTATATTGGCGAGCTTTGTCGTTCGTGACTCGAAGGTAAAAGATGATTGGACACTAGAGTGCCCATAAATTTGCACTCGACAAAGTGTAGTTGAGGGAATGGGATTAAAGATTCCATTTGGAGAGGTGATAAAATCTTGTTGGAGATGGGCTTGTAGATGCCATCCAAGAATGTTTGTTGAGTTGTAAGTTGTAAGTCAGAAGAATAAGTATCAGAATGGTATCAGTGCCTGGAACGTATCTAAGCTGTATCTGGAGACTTGAAATCTGAATGAGAAACAGAATAACATCCGTGTCTGGAGCGTATCTGAACTGTATCAAGAGTGTGAAATCTGAATAAGGGCCAGAATGGCATCCGTTTCTGGAGCGTATCTGAACTTGAAATTTGAATGAGTGACATAATGGCATCCGCGTCTGGAGCATATCCGTACTGTATCTGAATCTGAATCTGAATAAGTGACAGAATGGCAACCGTGTCTGGAGCGTATCTGAACTGTATCTGGTAGTTGAAATCTGAATAAGTAGCAGAATGACTTCCGTGTCTGGAGTGTATCTGAACTAGAATCTGAAATCTGAATGAGTAGCAGAATGACTTCCGTGTCTGGAGTGTATCTGAACTGTATCTGATAGCATATTTGTTAAGCGGTAGCCGTTTATCTTATCCTGAAAAGGGTAAAATGTTAGCTGAAACACAAAGTTATGTTGCATGAAATGTATGATGCAATATATGTGCTTTGTCAATGTTTATGATATATGGATGTAATGCATGCGCATGTAAGCTGATGTGTTGTATTGTTGAGGAAAATAAATCCTTGACCGTTGTCGGGGAAAATAAATCCTTGACTGCTAAGGGTAAGAAATCTTTGGCGACTATTGGGGATTAAAAATCCTTGATAACTTCTCTGGGGATGTAAGGATCCTTCATGTCTTGAAGTTGGAGTACCTGACAAAAATTATGTTGTGAGCAATGTCGTATACTGGCTGAGTAATCTGCTTGGGGAGTCCAGAGAATTTTGATGACTTCTACTGGGGATTACACAATGAGAATCCTTGTTCTGCTGGGGAATAAAGAAAACTCTGATGACTTTTGTGGGGAATTAGTAAAGAGAATCTTCAATCTGTTGGTGAGCAATGAAAACTTTGTGGGGAAGAAGGCTTACTGCTGGGGAGTAGGTTCAGGAGTTTCGGACGTCTGCCACTCTACTGGGGAGTTATGCTAGGTTGGGGAGAGACAAAAGTTAAATGTTATCTAGTTGATTTTAAGGCTTCAAGATAACTTGCTGGGGAATTTAGAGAAACTGGATGGTTTCTGTTGTACCCCAAAATTTTCCCTCCCATTTTCTCAACTTTTCTCATCACAAAGCCCTTGGAACTCAAGATCCAGTTAGGGTTTCATCTGCTCAAGACTTCTCCTTGCACTGTTGACCCAAATTAGGGTTTGTGTTTGCACAAAGATGTTTTGACCAAAATTGCCTAAGATGACTTTCATGCTTCATATTGGACTCCCAAGTTTATCCACATCAAGTTTCAAGCCTTGATTCCAAGTTTTGCCCAGTCAATTGGACAGTTGACCTAGAAATCAGCTGTATTGGAGAAAAAGTCAATTGTGGCCAATTGACAGTCAAATCTCATGAAAATTGACCCACATCAACATTATGAACTCACATGGACCATTTGATCAAGTTTGGATCACAATTCCACAAGAAATTTGATCAGATCACCAAAAGGGCAAAATGGTCATTTTTAGGGTTTTGACTGCACAAAGGCAATTTTTGACTGTTTGACCTAGCCAATGGCAAACCAAGCTCACATATGGACTCAAGGACCCCATGGAATTGTCTTGACATGCTCAACAAGTTCAAAAGATCCCAAATGCACAAGATTGACAGTTGAATTTCCCAGTCAATTGATCAATTTTGACTGTATACTGAAAAGTCAAACTTTGACTTTTTGGTAAAAATCAAGTGTCAAGATTCATTTTTCATCAAAACATGCCAAATCATGAAATTTGTTCTTCAAGAAATCAAGAATTCAAAATTAGGGTTACAAACAAAAGTTTCTCACCAAGATTCATTTGGATTCAAACAAAAGTCAAAACATGAAAGTTGTAGCCTATTTCATAATCTACAACTTTGATTCACAAAGTTTTCCCAAAAGAAGCTTGTATCCCAAGTTACAAGTTTTGGAATAAGGGTACCAAACCGTTCTTAACTTAGAGAAAATTTGACCTATTTTAGGCAGGATTTTTGCCTAACTTCAAGACCATTTTTCACATACTTCCACTTGGCATTTCAATTATCACTTCAAATATGGATTGTAGTACACATTCCAAGCTTTCCAAAATGTCAAAGAACTCATCAAACAACCTCATGGTTTGAGAGAATCGAATTTTGCAATATGGGAAAAACTCACTTTTGTTATGGCCAATTTCCATGTTCATACACTTAGGCAATTTTCAAATCACCATGCACTTCTTGATTACAGGCCCTAAATCTCTTTTACACTCATAAATTTAATGCAAACTCTTTGTGCCAAGACCATGTCCTATGTGTTCAAGCATTGCATAATGGTTTAATCCCAAAGTAGATAAAGCACTTTAACCATTTTTGCAAAAGTGAACTTTATGTCAAAATGAAAATCCAAGAAGTACAGTTCAAATCCCCTTGGCACAAGTTTAGGAACTAATTACACTGATCAATGCCAAGGTTTGCAGCACATTAGGGGGGCCTTTACCTGTCTAAAAACCAACTTGGACATTTGTTGCTTAAAGGGTAAGAAAGCTTGCATTTTGTACAACAACTTTCATCTCAGCTAAGAAACCCTTAAGCAAACTTGTCAAACATATCCTAAACATCCTAACTGAGCTAGAACACGAGTCAACCACCTCCATTTCCTTCCCATTCACAGAATCACCATTGAACTTCTCAAAACAGGGCATCCCTGCAGTTTGAGTTCCATAGCTCAAACCTTCCATGCATTCTTGCTAAAAACTTATCAAACACATCCCATAACATCCCTTGAAGCTAATCCAAACCTCAAACACGACCTGTAACACTCCCAGACAACATCACCATTTTCATTTTCTTGTTTTGCAGTTGAAGTTCTATAGCACGATTCAAAAGGTTTCAAGACTAAGTAAAGCTTGGAATAGCATCCCTGGACATCAAGGAAGTTGTACCAATCATCACCTTGCATTGAGGACACCTCCATCACCAGATACAACTTCAACTGAACAGGTAAGTTCATGAACACGTATCTCTCTATCCAGGCATTGTTAGCTTTAGGTTTGTGAAGAAAACATGTCACATTCATAGCCCTGAACATGCCCATGTGATTAGATTTCATTTATATTATGTATGCTTAGAGAATTTGATGTCTGAACTTGGAATAAAAATTAGGTTAAGAATTGGGGGAGAAGAAATTCTCTCTCATTTTTTAGAGTTAAATCATGTTCTTTATATGTGTGTACTCGTGAGAGGATGCTTAACATTTTTGGTGTTGTAAGTTTTTGCTAAAACTCAAAGAATCAGGACCTTGTAATGGAAGAAAAGAGGCGCGTGTTTTTGTTCAAACAGAAATGCTGGAGGTTGAAGAAGCTCCACGTGGGTTGGGCTTTGTTTCTTATTTCTTTTTACACCCTTTTGTTACTTTGACACCCCCTAGGCCCATTTTGCTTATTTTCATGATTTTTTTACTTTTCTTTTTTATTCTGACTTATTTATTTTTTCTCATGATATTAAAAGTATAAAAATAATTTTTTAAACCTTTTTTGAATTTATTAGGCATTTATTTGTTTAGATGGTTATTTGTACATAAATAAACAAATAGATATACTTTTATTTAAAAAATGTTAAAATAGTGCAAACACATTTTATATTCCATTTTAATTTTATTTTATCTTCTGAAAATATTTTATATAAAATATACTTTTTTTTTATAAATATTAAATATTATTATTTTTGTATATATATATATATATTTAGGTTAAAATACAAATATTTATATACACACTTTTATTTTTTATTAATATTTAATATAAAAAATACCTTTTTGACAAATATACTTCATTTTCATTTTATTTTTGTATATAATGAATAAATGTGTACATATTAAATAATTAATACATTTTATTTAATAAAATTAGGGTTTTGCCCTAAACATAAAAACTCCAAAAATAATACTTTTTATTTTGTTTACTTGACATATAAAAATACTATTTTTCATACATATAAAAACATTTTTTGCATCTTGCATATTTATTTTATTTATCTTATTTAATTTGTGCAATTAATTATCTTGTAAATAATTCAATATTGATGTAATAGCCAGGTTTAAATTCCTTGTCAAAATACCCCCCATTTGAACATTTGTACCCCCCTTCCCATATTGTGTTGTAATAGCTTAGGAACTTTAATTTTCGCACTTTAATGCTTTCTAAATATACCATGATAGAACTAGGGTTTGTATGCAAATAAAAAGAACAAAAATAGTTTGACCTAATTTCAAGATAAACAAGCATGAAAATGGACAACTCATATCACACTTGCACCCCTAGGGTATTCCACTTGTTGCCTTCAATAAATGGGCCATATTGCATGTTAGGTCTCTTTGGGCAAAACAAACAATTCAAATGATCATAGTCCCTCGATGACGCTCTCGAAAAGTTGCCTAAAATGATCAAGTCCCTTTCAAGGAAAAATTGCCCAAAGATACTTGGCACCATTGCAATTATGGTCTAAACGATGACCCGCGCCCGTCCCTTTCACATCCTAACACAAGATTGTCCACCAAATGCAATGGTGGAACAAAATTGTTAAAAGGGTTAAAACATAACAATAATCTTTGAGAACTTTTAGGGTATATAGCTCTTAAGTACTTGTCAACTTGCAAAACCAAAACACTTGCCTATTTTTCAAATCACACTTCACAAACACTTTCAAAACAAACTTTCAAAAAACCTTGAAACATCTTTTCAAAAAGACAAACACCTTTTGTAAAACATTCGAGTAAAGAATTGTTACAAGGGTAGCCTAGACAAGGCATCTTTTTCAAAACCTTTTCAAAACCACACACAAAGCACCATTTCAAACAATTGAAAACCAAGGCAAGTTGATCTAAGCAAGTACCTAAGAGCCCATGGATAACCATGGATAGAAAGGGTGCTAATACCTTCCCTTTCTATAATCTACTCCCAGAACCCAAGAAAATATCTCAAAGGTTTTTGCTGTGCTTTTTAAACCTTTCCTTAGGATAAAATAAAAAGTCGGTGGCGACTCTTGCTCAACCGAAACATTTGCGAAAACAAACGCAAAACCATAGTCAGTTCTCCCACCGTATCACAGAACTGGCGACTCTGCTGGGGATAACTTAAAAGTGGAGTAACCTTAGGGCTTAGATCACCCTCTTACATGACTAATTGTTTGAATTGATTGCTTTATATCTTGGCTCTATTGTTTGGGTTTGCAATCCTACACCCGGATTTTGGGAAACATTCATAGATAGCAATACATTGTGGAAACTGTGCGGGGTATACCGACACGGTCGAAGCAATATCTATATTAGTGCGACATATTTGTGAGTACCGGTAACCCTTGAGTTCAATCAAGGAGAGTACGGGGCCGCTGAGTGATGTCACTAAGCACTAATGACCTAGAACCTTACTTGACCATCTTGGCCTTTTATTAGGGGTAGTGAGATGACCGGCTTTGGTGCAGTCCGAAGTTGGTAGATACTCGATACTACACTCATTGAGGGTTGTTTTCTTGGAATATTTTGGTCGCTAGTTAAGTGGCTAAACCAAAACAATGAACAATGAAAACAATCCAGTGATATTGAGCTCCTTAGAACCCGGTTACTATTTATAGGACAGGTTTTTAAGCCAACTACACTCAAGAGGGTACTTACCTATGAAACCTCATGCAAGCCTGAAACTAGGGTTTGGTGTGATTTGTTTGTACATATGTTTTGTGCATACATCATAAACATCATAAAGCATCATATGCATTCACTAACCATTCCAAGGGTTTGGATCTTCATCTTTGTTCTTGTTTTGTAGGTCATGGAAATTCCTCGCAGAAAAACCATCCAAGTCAACCTTGTGAGAATCTCTCCTCAACTCAAGGAGCTCACCTCAAGAATTCCGGAAAGCTCATCCTTCAGTGAAAGACATGGTAGACTGCTCAGCTTAGTCAACACCAACATTGAAGAAGACATGATGAAAGTGCTATTCCAGTTCTTTGACCCTCTTCACCACTGTTTCACTTTTCCTGACTATCAGTTGGTACCCACTTTGGAGGAGTTTTCTCAACTCCTAAGAATGCCTATCCTTAATCAACTACCCTTCAATGGTACGGAAAAGGAACCAAAGCCGGAAGATGTTGCTCGAGCATTACATCTACAGCCTTCTGACATCAAGGGGCATTGGGAAACTAGAAGTGGCGTCAAAGGTTTCTTAGCAAAATTCTTGTTTGAGAAGGCACAAGAATGTTGGAATTCATTGGACCTACAAGCCTTTGAAGAGATTGTGGCACTCCTTATCTATGGGTTAGTCTTATTCCCAAATTCTGACCAATTGGTAGATGTCAACGCCGTCAAAATCTTCTTGTCCAGAAATCTAATACCAACATTGCTTGGGGACATTCTTCACTCATTTTACACACGAACAATGAGAAAGAGGGGTGTTCTCATGTGCTGTACTCCTCTCCTTGCAAGGTGGTTTATTTCGCACCTTCCACAATATGTCTTGAAGAATGACCAAGGCTCAAGGTGGTCCCAACGGTTGATGACTCTTACTCACTTTGATGTACAATGGTGTTCTCGGTCCAGAGAAAATGTCATCATCGTCGATCGTTGCGGAGAGTTTCCTAATGTTCCTTTACTTGGAATCAGAGGAGGTATCACCTACAACCCTTGCCTAGCTTTGAGGCAATTTGGATATGCACTGAGGGATGGCCCTCACGACATGTTGATTCCTGACCTAGTTTTTGACTTCGACAAGGATGCGCAAGGACTTCGCCAAAGATTCATCAAAGCTTGGGGGAGGCCCAACAAGGTTGATAGCAAGACATTGGGACACAAGAACTCCATCCCTCTTGAGCCTTATCTCAAGTGGGTACGAGCCCGAGCCCAGAGTCTAATGATGCCTTATCCTCATGTTCTCCCTGTGATTAAAGAGCCCGTCAAGGAAGGAGAGGTTCCCTACACCATCCTACATCCTGACATGCCTACATCGTGGGAGGAGATGCAGAAAAGTTGGATTCAGCTCAAGGAGGAACGGAACACTTTTGAAGCCAGCTTCTACGCCAGCGAGAAGAAGGTTTTAGAGCTCACCCGCCGACTCCATGAGCAAGAGGCCCTCAACACCTACATCGCACCAAAGAGGATGTGCAATGACTTTTTACCTTGAGAAGTTGTTTTTGTAATATTTGGCCCATGGGGCATTTATGTACTAACAAATTTCTTCTTATTAATATGACGTGCGTTCCTTTTTGTCTACAACAAGTTTGAATATTCTAAATCCTTGAATGCATTGCATACATAACCATACCATTCATCATATGCATAAGTAGGTCTCACTCCAGGTTTCCTTATCTGTCTGCTGTTTATTTCAGTAGGATGGATCTCGAGCAAACAGTCAAAGACCTACAGGCTCAAAATGCACAGTTTCAGCAACTCCTGACGACCTTGGCTAAGGGTCAGGAGGATCTAAAGACCTTGCTGGGGAATAAAGACCCAGTGAAAAAGAAGAAAAAGAGACTCGGGGTGGCTACTTTAGGGAGAAGATTTGACAGAGAGGCCATGAGAGTGCTTGAATTTCCTCCTATTTCTGATGAAGGAACCAGTAAAGGAGGTGGGACTGCGGTACCTTCCGAGTCCGATGTGGAAGAAGAGGAGGTTGAAGAGGATGAAGACTATTCTGATCAACAATACCCTCCAACTGATGATAAATACAAAGGTTTAGAAGACAGGTTGGCCGCCATGGAGCTACAGAGAGTACCGGGTTTGGATTTTGAAGACTTGGGTTTAGTTGCCGGGATTGTGATTCCCCCAAAGTTCAAAGTGCCAGTTTTTGTGAGGTATGACGGGCTGTCCTGTCCAAAAATGCATCTCAGGTCCTACGTAAGAAAGATCCAACCCTATACGGCAGATAAGAACCTTTGGATCCATTTCTTTCAAGACAGCCTTTCTGGGGCTCAACTGGAGTGGTTTTATCAGCTAGAAGGAACCAGCGTCCGAAACTGGGAAGACTTGTCCACCTCTTTTTACAAACAATATCAGTACAATTCTGACCTTGCTCCTACTCGTACCCAACTTCAGGGTATGTCACTAGGAACAGGCGAAGGATTCAAAGAATATGCACAAAAATGGAGGGATTTGGCTGGCAGGGTGCAGCCTCCTTTAACCGACCGTGAACTTGTTGATATGTTTCTAGGGAACCTATCTGGGCCATTTTTCAATCATCTAATTGGTAACTCTTCCGCGGGGTTTATCGATTTGATCTTAACAGGCGAAAGAATAGAAGCTGGCATCAAGTCAGAAAAAATTCAGAAGGGTGTTGCTGCAAGTGTTGAGAAGAAACCTTTCAAGAAGGAAACGACTGTGGTATATTCTCAGAGAATAGCAGGGAAGACTGAGCGCCGACCAACTGTGGGGGCCGTAATGATCCAAAACCCTTCAAGTGAGCAGCCTCGCTATAACCAATCTAGACCAAATCAGCAACGGGTGGAACGGCCGCAACGGCAGTTCACCCGCATTAATATGACTCCAGCGCAAGTGCTTCCCCATCTGTTAAAGTTGAATCTCGCCACTATCAAAGAGGCACCAAAAAATGTGAATACGTCCTCTCCGCATTATCATTCTAATGCTAAATGCACCTACCATTCTGACAGTGTCGGGCACGACACCAATGATTGTTGGGCACTCAAGCATAAAATCCAAGACCTGATAGAGGCGAAGGAGGTGGAGTTCGACGCTCTGGAGAAGCCTAATGTGATATCTGCTCCCATGCCGAAGCACGACTGAAATGTCAATGCCATCGAAGAAGATTTGTATGTTGCTGATGTCAATGATCTGATAACTCCATTATTAACCATCAAGTTGAATCTGTTAAGGGCCGGGATTTTCCCGGGATGTAAAGAAGACTGCTATTGTTGTTACTCTCTGCCGTTTGATTGTCCGTTACTGAAGAAAGGCATCCAAGGCCTAATGGATAGTCGACAAATTTTGTTTGAAAAAGTTTCTGCTGTTCCAACCCATACTGAAGATGTCTCAATCATAACCATTCACGCCAATCTTTCCAAGGCCGTCAGAAAGCCTGTTAAGATTACACCAGCTACGAAATCTGTTCCTTTGAAGATAACAATGCCAGGGCTTGTCCCCTATATTTCTGAGAAGTCAATACCATGGAACTACGGCGGTGACGTCTACTACCATGGTATTAAACAAATCGAAATAACTGAAGAAAGTTTGGATGATGAAGAAGCCAGCATTGGAAACATTGCAGGCACGAGCAAAATCACCCGGAGCGGGAGAATGTTTTCTCCAGAGATTGCCCCTCCAAGAGAAATCTTTGGACCCTCATCTGCCGACAAGGTCATCCCTGCACCAATAAAACTCTCTGCTAGAACCCCATTGATTGAAGATGTTGTTGTTCCTAGTATTATCCCTCCTACCGCTGCTGATAATGGTAAGGGAAACCAAGATGAGCTCGTCAAGACGAGGGCTCAACCCTTGGTCATCCCGGAAACCTCCAAGAAGGAAATGGATGAGATCTTGAAGATAATCAAAAGGAGTGATTATGATGTGGTAGAACAACTAGGGAAAACCCCCTCAAAGATCTCCATGCTGGCACTACTACTTTGCTCGGAAGCGCACGCTAAGGCTCTGATAAAATTCCTGAAGGCAGCCCATGTGCCCCAGGAAACTTCTGCAGATCAATTTCAGAATTGCATGGCCAGCCTTACTGCGGACAATGGATTAGGTTTCTCTGATGCCGACCTAACTCCTAAAGGTAGAAACCACAATGATGCTTTGCACATTTCAGTCGAGTGCCGAGGAACTACTCTCGCACATGTCTTGGTCGACACCGGTTCGTCACTGGATGTACTGCCTAAGAAGGCCTTGGACCGACTAGATTGTGAAGGGTTGGAGTTGAAACCGAGTGATATTGTTGTCAGAGCTTTCGATGGTTCGAAGAGAATGGTCCATGGGGAGGTTGAAATTCCCATCAAGATAGGCACTGAGGTATTTAAATCTACTTTCTACGTGATGGACATCCGTCCGTCTTACTCTTGCTTGTTGGGTAGGCCTTGGATATACCATGCTGGGGCAGTCACCTCCTCCTTACATCAGATGTTGAAGTATCCTGTCAAGGGAAAGATTATTACCGTCCATGGCGAAGAGGAGTACATGATTATCCACTTGAACTCCTTCCGGTATGTGGAGGTAGAGGGGGAGTTCATTGATACGCCTTTCCAGCATTTCGAAGAAGTCCTTCCTGAAATAACAGTAGCAAAGTTGGCAGCTAAAGCACCGAGGCAGATGGCCAGGATGGCATCTCTGGAGGACGCAAGGGCCGCAATAAAGGAGGGGAAGAATTCAGCATGGGGGCAATTGCCTGATATTCCACATAAAACAGACAAATTTGGATTAGGGTTCACTACCGCGGTCCAGAAAGCTATGCGTCGTTCGAAGATTGAAAGAGCGCCAGTCAAAATTTCTCCCTACGGAATCAACGCTTTGGAGGATGAAGACAAAGAGAGCAACATCGAAGAGTGGATTTACCCAACTGTCAAAGGAGGATTGTGCAACTGGGAGGCAAAAGACTTTGTCCCCATCACTTTTATTCATCAGTAATTTACCTGTCAAACATTTCCTATTTGGTCTGTAATATTTATTTTCGAACAATCCGTACACTACCTTTTCACCTCATGCCTTGCCCGGGGCATGTAGGTCCATTTGTAAGGGTTTTGATTATTTTTCATATCCATATGCCATGTTTAATGATGCATTGGACGTTTTTCATTTGATAAACTGCTGTGTTCATTTTCTTTCCTTTTGCATTTTTTGTTTAAGGATGGCTATCCCTTACACACACCCACACTCACAAATGCAGGTACCCATCCACTCCGGATTCCATGGGTGACTATTCTGCTATATCCTTCAGTAACTCTGAAGATCTGGTCAATCAAGCCGAGTATGAAGATGACGAAGGTTGTGAAGTACCAGGGGAACTAGCCAGACTTCTACAACAAGAGGAAAGGGCCATCTTACCTCACGAAGAGTCATTGGAAACTGTCAACTTAGGAACCGAGGAAGACCGGAAGGAGGTGCAAGTGGGTGCCAATCTGGAACCAAGTGTCAAGGAGCGCCTGATACAGTTGTTGAATGAGTATGTTGAAATCTTCGCTTGGTCTTATGAAGACATGCCGGGTTTAGACACAGACATCGTGGTTCACCATCTCCCCACAAGAGAGGATTGTCCATCGATCAAGCAAAAAGTCCATCGAATGAGGCCTGACATGTCTGAAAAGATCAAAGCAGAAGTGATGAAGCAATTCGACGCTGGCTTTCTGGCTGTTACGTCCTATCCTCAATGGGTCGCTAACATCGTGCCAGTACCTAAGAAAGATGGCAAAGTCAGGATGTGTGTGGACTACCGGGATTTGAATAGGGCCAGCCCCAAAGATGATTTTCCACTTCCACACATTGACATTTTGATCAACAATACAGCTCAGCACAAAGTTTTTTCCTTCATGGATGGATTCTCGGGCTACAATCAAATCAAAATGGCCCCCGAGGATATGGAGAAAACAACTTTTGTCACACAATGGGGCACTTTCTGTTACAAGGTGATGTCGTTCGGGCTGAAGAACGCAGGGGCAACTTATCAACGCGCCATGGTAGCTTTGTTTCATGATATGATACATCATGAGATTGAAGTTTACGTAGACGATATGATAGCTCGGTCATAAACAGAGGAAGAGCACCTTGAACATCTAGAAAAACTGTTTGCCAGGTTGAAAGAATACAAACTCAGGCTGAATCCAAGTAAGTGCACTTTTGGAGTTAGGTCTGGTAAACTTCTAGGATTCATTGTAAGCAACAAAGGCATTGAAGTCGATCCAGCAAAAGTGAAAGCAATACAAGAGATGCCTGCTCCCCGTACTGAAAAAGAGGTTAGAGGGTTCTTGGGGCGCTTGACCTATATTGCCAGATTCATCTCTCATCTGACTTCTACCTGTGAGCCAATTTTCAAACTCTTGAAGAAATATCAGGTAGTCGAATGGAACGACGATTGCCAAGCTGCTTTTGATAAAATCAAGGAGTATTTGCTAGAACCTCCTATTCTGATGCCACCCGTCGAAGGAAGACTATTGATCATGTATCTAACCGTCTTGGATAATTCAATGGGGTGTGTTTTGGGCCAGCATGACGAGTCCGGTCGAAAAGAGCATGCTATTTATTACCTTAGAAAAAAGTTTACCGACTGTGAGACTCGCTACTCACTGCTCGAGAAAACTTGCTGCGCTTTGGTATGGGCTGCTCGCCGACTAAGACAGTATATGTTGACTCATACTACCTTGTTGATTTCCAAAATGGATCCTATCAAGTATATCTTCGAAAAGCCCGCTTTATCTGGAAGAATAGCCAGATGGCAGATGATCCTGACTGAGTATGACATCCAGTAAACCACTCAAAAAGCTATAAAAGGGAGTGTACTAGCTGACCATCTGGCTCATCAAGCTATCGAAGATTATCAACCCATGAGATTTGACTTCCCAGACGAGGACATCATGAATTTGGACAACATTGAAGGTAACGGACCGTATGACGGACCCAAAAAGGGATCCCGATGGACCCTGTACTTTGATGGTGCTTCAAATGCACTTGGAAATGGTATCGGCGCAGTACTCATTTCTCCGGAAGGGTGTCACACACCTTTCACGGCCCGACTTTGCTTCAGCTGCACAAACAACATGGCTGAGTATGAAGCTTGCATCTTTGGTCTCAAGGCTGCTATAGACTTGGGGATCAAATCTTTGATCGTATTTGGGGATTCGAACTTGGTTATCAGTCAAATCAAAGGAGAGTGGGATACCAAGCATCCTAATCTTATCCCATACAAAGAACGTGTCTTGACATTGTTGCCTCATTTCGAGCAAATTACCTTCGAGCATTTCCCGCGAGAAGAGAATCAACTAGCAGATGCTCTAGCTACAATGTCCTCCATGTTTAAACTCAACTGGGATAACGAGGCTCCCCAAATCACCATTGAGCGAATGGATGAACCTGCGCATTGTCACGAGATTAATACCGAAGAAGTAGTGGAACAACCCTGGTTCCATGAAATCAAAAGGTATCTCGAGACTAGAGATTATCCCGAAGGAGCTTCCGTAAATGACAAGAAGTTCTTAAGGAAATTCGCTGCTAAGTTCTTCCTGAG
Organism: Vicia faba; assembly: GCA_948472305.1. Taxonomy (NCBI): domain Eukaryota; kingdom Viridiplantae; phylum Streptophyta; class Magnoliopsida; order Fabales; family Fabaceae; genus Vicia; species Vicia faba. Next base: position 320,089,702 of record OX451736.1, on the reverse strand, counting down.
CAACGTCATCCTTTACAAACGAAGCCATGATTGTGTATTACTCCGATGTGTAGACAAAGCTGAAGCAGAGTTGATCATGACTGAGATACACAGCGGCACATTTGGCACTCACTTGAGCGGGCATACAATGGCTAAGAAGATCCTAAGGGCAGGCTATTACTGGTCTACCATGGAAGCTGACTGCCATCAACATTCTCGTACTTGCCACAAATGTCAAGTCTACGCTGACAAAGTTCATATCCCTCTGGTTCCTCTCAACGTTCTGACTGCTCCTTGGCCATTTGCAATGTGGGGCATTGACATGATTGGAGAGATCAAGCCCACGGCTTCCAACGGACATCGTTTCATCCTGGTTGCCATTGACTATTTCACCAAATGGGTCGAAGCAGCTTCCTTCGCCTCTGTTACTAAAAATGTGGTTGCCCGCTTCATCAAGAAAAATCTCATATGTCGGTATGGTGTTCCAGACAGGATCATCACAGACAACGGTACGAATCTGAATAACACGATGATCATCGCATTGTGCGAACAGTTCAAGATTTATCATTACAATTCATCTCCCTATCGGCCGAAGATGAATGGTGTTGTTGAAGCTGCAAACAAAAACATTAAGAAGATCATTCAGAAAATGACAGTCACTTACAAAGACTGGCATGAGATGTTACCGTTTGCTCTGCATGGATACCGTACGACGGCACGCACTTTAACCGGGGCAACCCCATTTTCTTTGGTATATGGCATGGAAGCTGTCCTGCCTATGGAGGTTCAGATTCCTTCTCTAAGGATTATGAAGGACACAGGTTTGAATGAAGATGATTGGATGCAGACCCGACTCGATCAACTCAATCTGATCGACGAGAAGCGACTCGCTGCTATATGCCATGGTCAGACGTATCAAAAACGGATGATCAAGGCCTTCAATAAGAAAGTCAGACGTCAAGTGTATCAAGTCGGAGATCTCGTAATCAAGCGGATTATCTTGCTGCAAAGTGATCCCAGGGGCAAATGGACTCCTACATATGAAGGACCATTTGTGATCAAGAGCATATTTTCTGGTGGTGCAATGATTCTGACCACCATGGACGGCAACGATTTGCCGCACCCTGCGAATGCAGACATAGTCAAAAGATACTACGCATAAGATAACCCGACAAGTCGAAAACCCGAAAGGGCGGCTTGGGTAAAAATGGGCATCCCGGTGAACCGAAAACCCGAAAGGGCGGTTCAGGCAAAAATTAGGGATAAAAACAAAAAATCTGTACACCCGGCAACTTGAAAACCCAAAAGGGCGGCTTGGGCAAAAAGGGGTTTCCCCGGTGGATCGAAAACCCGAAAGGGCGATTCAGGCAAAAGTTAGGGAATTAAAGCGTATGACTATGTCTCGTTGGATCACTTCAAAGACAATCTCTTCATCAACCAGTTCCAGGTTTCTGGTCAATCCAGTCATCGGCAAACGAAGCATTGGAAGGACAGATATTCAGAGTTGTGAAGGCTATAGCGGAATGGAATCCCATGGAATTATTTCACATAGCCATCTTTATTTTGTATAAATCTTTCAATATTTACGACAAAATCCTCTTACTAGGATGATTGTCTCCTTTGTACAAATATACTCAGAGAAAGTTAATACAAATACTCTTCCCAGAAATTTGTGTCATTTCCTTTTTCTTTTTCTCTTGCACTAATTGTTTTATTTTGAGAAACGTCCAATGTTTTGTTAAATAGGCATATGCATTTGAACATAATCATTTCCTTATGAATCAAGAAAGAGGATTACTGATAGGTCGAAGGTGCAGTTGGATATTCTGATACCCTTTCAAAGGAAACCCCCAGGAGATTTGGAATCCATATCCCCAGCAAGTCTTTAAGCTTATCCCCAGTAGATTCTGGAAGCTTATCCCCGCCAGAGTACGGACGTCTCTCCCGAGCTTTATTCAAAGTTACTCCTCAAAAGGGCTTATAACTGGGTTATCCTCAGCTTATTGCCACGGAAGATCGCACTCGACAAATTTCTTCCTATCCCCAGCGGAGTTCATCGGAGTTCCCCAACATAACTTATCAACACAATCCCCAGAGGAGTTTATCTTTATTATCCCCAGCCAGAGAATCCTCCAGAACTCAATTCCCCTCAAAGTTTAAGTTTCAGTATTCCCAGCCGAGCTAAAACTTCAAACTATCCATCCCCAGCGGAACCAGACTAGTGAACCTTCCCCTCACTAAGATACTTCCCACCAAGCTGAAGATTCTCGAATCATACTTCCCCAGCTTAAGTCTACCAGGTTCTAAAATCCCTAGTAGGCATCATCAGAATTTCTCTTACCCTGCAAGTCACCAAGGAAATTCCAACTCCCCGCAGTGGTCCTAAGGCCCCTCGACGGTTGAAGGTCTGGTATTCCCCAAGCAAATCTGCAGACTTTCAGTTTTCAGTTCCTCATTGTATATTCGAAGATTCTCCAGTGAAGATCTCTTCAAGACAGGAATTCCCCAGAAGATTGGTATACAACCCAAGCTCCTTATTCTCCGGCAACAACCAGGAATTATTCTTCCCGACAACAGTCAAGATACTTTTATCTTCAGCCATCTCGGATTCATCTATCCTTTGCAAGACAGCTCTCCAGCTTACATGCGCATCCATTTACATTCATATCACATACATTGTATCATGCATCATGACATTGCATATAACTAACTCTCTACCTTTTCAGGTAAGATCAGTCGACAGACAAAAATCATTATCTTCCGAGACACTTTTGAAAACAGTTTACGGACGCTTCCCAACAACGGATGCTGCTCTATTGCTTATTCAACTTCAAGATTTCTGAAAACAATTCACGGGTTCTCCAAGCAAAGGATGTTAACCTATCGCTTGTTCAGTTTCTTCTCAAGACTTCTGAAAACAGTTTATGGATTCTTCCCAACAACGGATGTTAATCTATCACTTGTTCAGATGCAACTTTTGAAAACAGTTTACGGACGCTTCCCAACAACGGATGCAGCTCTATTGCTTATTCAACTTCAAGATTTCTGAAAACAGTTTACGGGTTCTCCAAGTAACGGATGTTAACCTATCACTTGTTCAGATTCTTCTCAAGATTTCTGAAAACAGTTTATGGATTCTTCCTAACAACGGATGTTAATCTATCACTTGTTCAGATGCAACTTTTGAAAACAGTTTACAGACGCTTCCCAACAACGGATGATGCTCTATTGCTTATTCAACTTCAAGATTTCTGAAAACAGTTCACGGGTTCTCCAAGTAACGGATGTTAACCTATCACTTGTTCAGATTCTTCTCAAGATTTCTGAAAACAGTTTATGGATTCTTCCCAACAACGGATGTTAATCTATCAACTCGTTCAGATGCAACTTTTGAAAACAGTTTACGGACGCTTCCCAACAACGGATGCTGCTCTATTGCTTATTCAATTTCAAGATTTCTGAAAACAGTTCACGGGTTCTCCAAATAACGGATGTTAACCTATCGTTTGTTCAGACTCTTCTCAAACTTCTGAAAACAGTTTACGGATGCCTCCAGATACGGATGTCAATCTATTGCTTGTTCAGACCCCCAATTCAGATGTGGTCCAAAACATGGACACCTTGCTGATACTCATCTCAGATGGCATCTTTAAGCCCATCCCCGACAAGTTTCTGTCACTCCTCCTGATGGCATCTTTAAGCCCATCTCCAAATGGCATCTCTAAGCCCATTCCTGCGTCCATTGCTTTGACGAGTGCAAATTTAAGGGCACTCTAGTGTCCAATCTCCTTTTACCCTCGAGTCGCGAAAGGAAAACTTGCCAATCTAACTCTTCGGATTCAAGAAGATTGAACAGGGGCAACTGTTGTACCCCAAAATTTTCCCTCCCATTTTCTCAACTTTTCTCATCACAAAGCCCTTGGAACTCAAGATCCAGTTAGGGTTTCATCTGCTCAAGACTTCTCCTTGCACTGTTGACCCAAATTAGGGTTTGTGTTTGCACAAAGATGTTTTGACAAAAATTGCCTAAGATGACTTTCATGCTTCATATTGGACTCCCAAGTTTATCCACATCAAGTTTCAAGCCTTGATTCCAAGTTTTGCCCAGTCAATTGGACAGTTGACCTAGAAATCAGCTGTATTGGGGAAAAAGTCAACTGTGGCCAATTGACAGCCAAATCTCATGAAAATTGACCCACATCAAAATTATGAACTCACATGGACCATTTGATCAAGTTTGGATCACAATTCCACAAGAAATTTGATCAGATCACCAAAAGGGCAAAATGGTCATTTTTTAGGGTTTTGACTGCACAAAGGCAATTTTTGACTGTTTGACCTAGCCAATGGCAAACCAAGCTCACATATGGACTCAAGGACCCCATGGAATTGTCTTGACATGCTCAACAAGTTCAAAAGATCCCAAATGCACAAGATTGACAGTTGAATTTCCCAGTCAATTGATCAATTTTGACTGTATACTAAAAAGTCAAACTTTGACTTTTTGGTCAAAATCAAGTGTCAAGATTCATTTTTCATCAAAACATGCCAAATCATGAAATTTGTTCTTCAAGAAATCAAGAATTCCAAATTAGGGTTTGAAATGAAGATTTTTCATAACTTAGAATTTTTCTAAGTTATGAAAAACCCTAATTTTTTCCTAACTTTGCCCCACTTTCTCACCAAGATTCATTTGGATTCAAACAAAAGTCAAAACATGAAAGTTGTAGCCTATTGCATAATCTACAACTTTGATTCACAAAGTTTTCCCAAAAGAAGCTTGTATCCCAAGTTACAATTTTTGTAATAAGGGTACCAAACCATTCTTAACTTAGAGAAAATTTGACCTATTTTAGGCAGGATTTTTGCCTAACTTCAAGACCATTTTTCACATACTTACACTTGGCATTTCAATTTTCACTTCAAATATGGATTGTATTACACATTCCAAGCTTTCCAAAATGTCTAAGAACTCATCAAACAACCTCATGGTTTGAGAGAATCGAATTTTGCAATATGGGAAAAACTCACTTTTGTTATGGCCAATTTCCATGTTCATACACTTAGGCAATTTTCAAATCAGCATGCACTTCTTGATTACAGGCCCTAAATATCTTTTACACTCATAAATTTAATGCAAACTCTTTGTTCCAAGACCATGTTCTATGTGTTCAAGCATTGCATAATGGTTTAATCCCAAAGTAGATAAAGCACTTTAACCATTTTTGCAAAAGTGAACTTTATGTCAAAATGCAAATCCAAGAAGTACAGTTCAAATACCCTTGGCACAAGTTTAGGAACTAATTACACTGATCAATGCCAAGGTTTGCAGCACATTAGGGGGGCCTCTACCTGTCTAAAAACCAACTTGGACATTTGTTGCTTAAAGGGTAAGAAAACTTGCATTTTGTACAACAACTTTCATCTCAGCTAAGAAACCCTTAAGCAAACTTGTCAAACATATCCTAAACATCCTAACTGAGCTAGAACACGAGTCAACCACCTCCATTGCCTTCCCATTCACAGAATCACCATTGAACTGCTCAAAACAGGGCATCCCTGTAGTTTGAGTTCCATAGCTCAAACCTTCCATGCATTCTTGCTAAAAACTTGTCAAACACATCCCATAACATCCCTTGAAGCTAATCCAAACCTCAAACACGACCTGTAACACTCCCAGACAACATCACCATTTTCATTTTCTTGTTTTGCAGTTGAAGTTCTATAGCACGATTCAAAAGGTTTCAAGATAAAGTAAAGCTTGGAATAGCATCCCTGGACATCAAGGATGTTGTACCAATCATCACCTTGCATTGAGGACACCTCCATCACCAGATACAACTTCAACTGAACAGGTAAGTTCATGAACACGTATCTCTCTATCCAGGCATTGTTAGCTTTAGGTTTGTGAAGAAAACATGTCACATTCATAGCCCTGAACATGCCCATGTGATTAGATTTCATTTATATTATGTATGCTTAGAGAATTTGATGTCTGAACTTGGAATAAAAATTAGGTTAAGAATTGGGGGAGAAGAAATTCTCTCTCATTTCTGAGAGTTAAATCATGTTCTTTATATGTGTGAACTCGTGAGAGGATGCTTAACATTTTTGGTGTTGTAAGTTTTTGCTAAAACTCAAAGAATCAGGACCTTGCAATGGAAGAAAAGAGGCGCGTGTTTTTGTTCAAACAGAAATGCTGAAGGTTGAAGAAGCTCCACGTGGGCTGGGCTTTGTTTCTTATTTCTTTTTACACCATTTTGTTACTTTGACACCCCCTAGGCCCATTTTGCTTATTTTCATGATTTTTTTTACGTTTCTTTTTTATTCTGACTTATTTATTTTTTCTCATGATATTAAAAGTATAAAAATAATTTTTTAAACCATTTTTGAATTTATTAGGCATTTATTTGTTTAGATGGTTATTTGTACATAAATAAACAAATAGATATACTTTTATTTAAAAAATGTTAAAATAGTGCAAACACATTTTATTTTCCATTTTAATTTTATTTTATCTTCTGAAAATATTTTATATAAAATATACTTTTTTTTTATAAATATTAAATATTATTATTTTTGTATATATAATATATATTTAGTAAATAATACAAATATTTATATATATATTAGTATATTTAGGTTAAAATACAAAATATACACACTTTTATTTTTTATTAATATTTAATATAAAAAATACCTTTTTGACAAATATACTTCATTTTCATTTTATTTTTGTATATAATGAATAAATGTGTACATATTAAATAATTAATACATTTTATTTAATAAAATTAGGGTTTTGCCCTAAACATAAAAACTCCAAAAATAATACTTTTTATTTTGTTTACTTGACATATAAAAATACTCTTTTTCATACATATAAAAACATTTTTTGCATCTTGCATATTTATTTTATTTATCTTATTTAATTTGTGCAATTAATTATCTTGTAAATAATTCAATATTGATATAATAGCTAGGTTTAAATTCCTTGTCAAAATACCCCCCATTTGAACATTTGTACCCCCTTCCCATATTGTGTTGTAATAGCTTAGGAACTTTAATTTTCGCACTTTAATGCTTTCTAAATATACCATGATAGAACTAGGGTTTGTATGCAAATAAAAAGAACAAAAAGAGTTTGACCTAATTTCAAGATAAACAAGCATGAAAATGGACAACACATATCACACTTGCACCCCTAGGGTATTCCACTTGTTGCCTTCAATAAATGGGCCATATTGCATGTTAGGTCTCTTTGGGCAAAACAAACAATTCAAATGATCATAGTCCCTCGATGACGCTCTCGAAAAGTTGCCTAAAATGATCAAGTCCCTTTCAAGGAAAAATTGCCCAAAGATACTTGGCACCATTGCAATTATGGTCTAAACGATGACCCGCGCCCGTCCCTTTCACATCCTAACACAAGATTGTCCACCAAATGCAATGGTGGAACAAAATTGTTAAAAGGGTTAAAACATAGCAATAATCTTTGAGAACTTTTAGGGTAGATAGCTCTTAAGTACTTGTCAACTTGCAAAACCAAAACACTTCCCTATTTTTCAAACCACACTTCACAAACACTTTCAAAACAAACTTTCAAAAAACCTTGAAACATCTTTTCAAAAAGACAAACACCTTTTGTAAAACATTCGAGTAAAGAATTGTTACAAGGGTAGCCTAGACAAGGCATCTTTTTCAAAACCTTTTCAAAACCACACACAAAGCACCATTTCAAACAATTGAAAACCAAGGCAAGTTGATCTAAGAAAGTATCTAAGAGCCCATGGATAACCATGGATAGAAAGGGTGCTAATACCTTCCCTTTCTATAATATACTCCCCGAACCCAAGAAAATATCTCAAAGGTTTTTGCTTTGCCTTTTAAACCTTTCCTTAGGATAAAATAAAAAAGTCGGTGGCGACTCTTGCTCAACCGAAACATTTGCGAAAACAAACGCAAAACCATAGTCAGTTCTCCCACCGTATCACAGTTTCCGCTGGGGATTGATAGTTAGAAGTTTTGGCTCCGCTGGGGATTGGGAGTTTGAAGTTTTAACTCTGATGGGGATTAAGGGTTTGAAATTTTAGCTCCGCTGGGGATCTAGATGATGTACTACTGTAGGGATTGCTCATGGAATAGCCTAAATACGTTTTCCTATCCTTTCAACCTGTTAGTAATTGTTCTTTTCCATTCTGTTTATTTGTAAACAGTAATTATGTTCGAATGCATATGCTCATCAATGAATCATTGGACGTTTTTTGTAAATAAAAACACAAGTGTAAAGAAAAAGGCAAATAGTTTTCTATACTTTGAAAGAGATATCTTTGTATTTACTTTGAATAAGTATTTTTTACAAAGGAGACAGGCATCCTAGTAAGAGGATGGTGTCATAAAAGAGAAAAATTTATACAAAGAAAGATAGTTATGTGTAAAAATCCCATGGGGTTCCCATTCTGCTATAGCCTTCGTATCTCCGAATATCTTGTCTGTCTGTTGCTTCATCCGAGCATGATTGAGTTGATTAGTAGCTCAGAGTTTGTCATTGAAGAGATTGTCCTTAAAGTTATCCGATGAGACATAGTTATACACTTTGATTCCCTAACTTTTTCCTGGACCGCCCTTTCGGGTTTTCAGTCCACCGGGAAACCCTTTTTTGCCCAAGTCGCCCTTTCGGGTTTTCAACTTGCCGGTGTACATATTTTTTTGTTTTATCCCTAATTTTTTCCCGAACCTTTTTGGTTCGCCGGGATGCCCTTGTTTTTCCTAGGTGTGTCAACATAGCGGGTCTTTTATGTGTAGTATCTTTTGACTATGTCTGTGTTCGCATGGTGTGGCAGGTCTTCGCCGTCCACGGTGGTTAAGATCATTGCCCCACCAGAAAAGATGTTCTTGATTACAAATGGTCCTTCGTAGGTAGGAGTCTATTTGCCCCTGGGATCACTTTGCGGCAAGATGATGCGCTTGATCACTAGATCTCCAACTTGATATACTTGGCGTCTGACTTTCTTGTTGAAAGCCTTGATCATCCGTTTTTGATACGTATGACCATGGCAAACAGCAGTAAGTCTCTTCTCGTCAATTAAGTTCAACTGATCAAGTCGGGTCTGAATCCAATCGTCTTCACTCAAACCTGCAACTTTCATGATTCTCAAAGAGGGAATCTGAACCTCGATAGGTAAAACAGCTTCCATGCCATATACCAAGGAAAAGGGTGTTGCCCTAGTTGATGTAGGAGCCGTGGTACGGTACCCGTGAAGAGCAAGCGGTAGCATCTCATGCCAGTCCTTGTAGGTGACTGTTATCTTTTGTATGATCTTCTTGATATTTTTGTTAGCAGCTTCAACTGCACCATTCATCTTTGGCTGATAGGGGGATGAATTGTGATGTTGAATCTTGAACTGCTCGCACAAGGCAGTGATCATAGTATTGTTAAGGTTTGTACCGTTATCAGTAATGATCCTTTCGGGGATACCATACCGGCAAATAAGATTCTTCTTGATGAAGCGGGCAACTACATTCTTAGTAACGGATGCGAAGGAAGCTGCTTCGACCCACTTGGTGAAGTAGTCAATGGCCACCAGGATGAAGCGGTGTCCATTGGAAGTTGTAGGCTTGATCTCTCCAATCATGTTGATTCCCCACATAGCGAAGGGCCAAGGAGCTGTTAAGACATTTAGAGGAATTGGAGGCACGTGCACCTTGTCTGCATAGATTTGACATTCATGGCAAACCCGGGAGTGCTGATAGCAGTCAGCTTCCATGGTAGACCAGTAATAGCCTGCCCGTAGAATCTTCTTGGCCATTGTATACCCACTAGAGTGAGTGCCAAAGGTAACTTCATGCAATTCAACCATGATCTTTTCAACTTCAATCTTATCCACACAACGGAGCAGAATAGAATCATGATTGCGCTTGTACAGGATGCCATTACTTAGGAAGAACTTAGCTGAGAATCTCCTTAAGAACTCTTTGTCATTGACTGAAGCTCTTTTAGGATATTCTTGAGCCTCAAGATACCTTTTGACTTCATGAAACCACGGCTGGTCCACTACTTCTTCGGTATTAACCTCGTGACAGTGTGTCGGTTCGTCCATCCGTTCAATGGAGATCTGGGGTGCCTCATTGTCCCAATCAAGTTTAAACATAGATGACATTGTAGCTAGAGCATCTGCTAGCTAATTTTCTTCTCGTGGGAAGTGCTCGAAGTTAATCTGCTCGAAATATGGTAACAATGTCAAAACATGTTCTTTGTAAGGGATGAGGTTTGGATGCTTAGTGTCCCACTCTCCTTTGATCTGACTGATGACCAAAGCTTGAGTCCCCAAACACATCTAAGGATTTGATTCCCAAGTCTATGGCAGCCTTGAGACCAAAGATGCATGCTTCGTACTCTGCCATGTTGTTTGTACAGTTGAAGCAAAGTCTGGCAGTGAAAGGAGTATGGCATCCTTCTGGAGATATAAGCACAACATCGATACTGTTACCAAGTGCATTGGAGGCCCCATCAAAGTACAGGGTCCATTGGGATCCTTGTTCAGATTCGTCATATGGTCTGATCTCTTCAATGTTGTCCAATGTCATGATGTCTTCGTCAGGGAAGTCAAACTTCATGGACTAGTGATCTTCTACAGCTTGATGAGCCAAATGGTCAACTAGCACACTCCCCTTTATAGATTTTTGGGTCATGTATTGTATGTCGTACTCCGTTAGGATCATCTGCCATCTGACTATCCTCCCAGATAGAGCAGGCTTCTCAAAGATGTACTTTATCGGATCCATCTTAGATATCAGCAAAGTGGTATGAGTCAACATATACTGCCTTAGCCGGCGAGCAGCCCATACCAAAGCGCATCAAGTTTTCTCGAGCAGTGAATATCTAGTTTCACAGTCGGTAAACTTTTTGTTAAGGTAATAAATGGCATGCTCTTTTCGGCCAGACTAGTCATGCTGCCCTAGTATGCACCCCATTGAATTTTCTAAGATGGTCAGATACATGATTAGCGGTCTTCCCTCGACGGGTGGCATCAGGACAGGAGGTTCTAGTAAATACTCCTTGATTTTATCGAAAGTAATTTGGCATTCGTCGTTCCATCTGACTACCTGATCTTTCTTCAACAGCTTGAAGATTGGCTCACAAGTAGACGTTAGGTGAGAAATAAACCTGGCAATGTAGTTTAGGCGTCCCAAAAAACAACTAACTTCCTTCTCAGCGCAAGGAGCAGGCATTTCTTGTATAGCTTTGACTTTGGCAGGATCAACCTCGATACCTTTGTTGCTGACAATGAACCCTAAGAGTTTACCGGACCGGACTCCGAATATGCACTTGTTTGGATTCAGTCTTAGCTTGTACTCCTTCAATCTGACAAACAGCTTTTGCAAGTGATCAAGGTGTTATTCTTCAGTTTGTGATCGGGCTATCATGTCATCTACGTAGACCTCTATCTCATGATGTATCATATCATGAAATAAAGCTACCATGGCGCGTTGATAGGTTGCCCTGGCATTCTTCAGTCTGAATGGCATCACTTTGTAGCAGAACGTACCCCACTATGTAACAAAAGTAGTTTTCTCCATGTCTTAAGGTGCCATTTTGATCTGGTTATAGCCTGAGAATCCGTCCATGAAAGAAAATACTTTGTGATGAGCTGTATTGTCGACCAGGATGTCGATGTGTGGAAGTGGAAAGTCATCTTTAGGACTGGCCCTGTTTAAATCTATATAATCCACGCACATTCTCACTTTGTCGTCCTTCTTAGGCACAGGAACAATGTTGGCCACCCATTGAGGATAGGAAGTAACGGCCAGAAACCCAACATTGAACTGTTTCATAACTTCTGCTTTGATCTTCTCTGACATGTCAGATCTCATGCGGCGGACCTTCTGTTTCACTGGTGGACAGTCTTCTCTTGTGGGTAGATGATGTACCACAATGTCTGTATCAAGTCCCGGCATGTCTTCGTATGACCAGGCGAAAATCTCAACATAATCATGCAATAGCTGAATTAGGCGCTCCTTGACACTCGGCTCTAGGTTGGCACCTATCTTCATTTCCTTTTTATCTTCCTCGGTTCCCAAGTTGATTGTATCCAACAACTCCTCATGAGGCTGAATTGCTCTTTCCTCTTACTGTAGTAATCTGGCCAATTCCCCTAGCACCTCACAATCTTCCTCACCTTCGTATTCGGCTTGGTAGATCAGATCTTCAGAGTCACTGAAGGCTATAGCAGTATCGTTACCCATGGGATCCGGAATGGAAGGGTACCTGTATTTGTGAGTGTGGGTGTGTGTAAGGGTATAGCCATCTTAAAACAATAAAATGTAGAAGAAAGACAATGAGCATAAAGGTTTATATATGAAAAAGCGTCCATGATTCATTGAATGACATATGTAGATGAAATAAAAACCCTTATAAATGGACCATTGTGTCTTGGGCAAGACACAAGGTTTTTAAAGTACGAATTGTTTGTGAATTATTATAGTCCAACAGAAATGTAAAAGATAAATTAATGGGATATGAAAGTTATCGGAACGAAGTCTCTGGCTTCCCAGTTGCGCAGTCCTCCGTTGACAGTAGGAAATATCCAATCTTCTAGGCTTCCCTCCTCTTCACTGTCCTCTAGTGCATTAACCCCTTGATGGTTGATCTTTACAGGTGGCCCTCCGGCACGGGCGCGGCGCACAGCTTTCTGACCAGTCGAAGTAAATCCCAAGCCAAACTTGTCTGATTTGTAAGGTATGTCTGGAAGCTGACCCCAGATTGTGCATCCCCCTTCTTCCATTACTGCCCTTGCATCCTTGAGAGATGACATCTGAGGTGGAGGTCTTGTGATCTGAGGAATCGAGGATACCGCCTTGGTCACCGCTATTTCTTCAGAGACTTCTTCAAAATGTTGGAAAGGGGTCTCTATGAACTCGCCATCTAACTCCACATAACGGAAGGAATTCAGATGACTAAACATATACTCCTCCTCCCCATGGACAGTTATGATCTTCCCTTGGACGGGGTACTTGAGCATCTGATGCAAAGTGGAGGTGACAGCACCGGCATTGTGGATCCAGGGGCGTCCCAACAAACAGGAATAAGAAGGACGGATGTCCATCACATAGAATGTGGAGTTGAAAACCTGAGTTCCCACCATGATTGGGATGTCCACCTTTCCATGGACCATCCTCTTTGAACCATCAAAAGCTCGCACCACTATGTTACTAGGTTTTAAAATCAGCCCCTCACAATCCAACCTATCAAGGGCTTTCTTTGGCAAGAAGTTTAAAGACGATCCAGTATCAACCAAGACATGTGCTAGGGTTGTTCCTCTGTACTCCACTGAGACATGTAGTGCATCATTGTGTTTTCTCCCTCGGGGTGTCAAGTCAGCATCGAAGAAACCCAGGCCATTATCAGCTGTCAAACTGACCACACAGTCTTGGAACTGGTTAGCAGACGTCTCTTGCGGCACGTGAGCTGTCTTCAGAGATTTGACCAGAGCCTTAGCATGTGCTTCAGAGCACAGTAGCAGGGCTAGCATAGATATCTTGGAAGGGGTCTGCCCCAATTGTTCAACCACATCATAATCACTCTTCTTAATGATCCTCAGGATTTCTTCCATCTCCTTCTTGGATGTTTCAGGAATAGCTAGTGATTGAGCCTTCGTCAGGATAGGCTCCTCTTGGATGTTCTTTCCTTTATTCTCAGCAGTGGAAGTAGGGATAGGAATTGTATTGTCTTTGTCGGCAGGTACACTTGCAGGTACAATCATTGGTGTAGAAGTAATCTTCGGAATGGCCACGGGTCCAAAGATTGCTGTTAGAGGAGCAATCTCTGGAGAGAAGATCCTACCATTGCGGGTGATCTTGCTAGTTCCAACAATATTTCTAATGTCAGAACTGTCCTCTTTGGAGCTTTCTTCTTCTGCAATCAGTTCAATCTGTTTAATACCACGGTAGTAGATTTCTACACCATAGTTCCATGGTACTGTTTTATCTGAATTGTATGGGGTCGGCCCGGGCATTGTTATCTTAAGCGGGGCAGTCTTTGGAGCAGGTGTAATCCTAACGGGTCTTTTAGGGGCCCTGGAAGGATTGGCGTAGATGGTTATTATTGAAACTTCTTTCACTAGAACGGGTGAAACAGGAGCATTCTCAAACAAAATTTCTTGGTTATCCATCAGTCGTTGGATACCTTTCTTCAACAGAGGGCAGTCAAATGGGGAGGATAGGCAAGCATGGCAGTCTTTGTCACAACCTGTGAAGATGCCAACTTTCAACAAATTCAACTTAATAGTCGGGAGCGGAGTTAACAGTTTATCCACAGTAGCAACAAACAGATCTTCTTCAATAGCGTTGGCATTGTGACCATGCCTCGGTGTTGGGGCGGAAATAACATTCGGTTTCTCAGGCGCTTCAAACTTAACTTCCTTTGCGTCAATCAGATCTTGAATCTTGTTCTTCAGAGCCCAACAGTTGTTAGTGTCGTGCCCTGGACTTTCAGAATGGTACGCGCATCTGGCGTTGGGATGGTAATATGGAGAAGTAGTATTAGGAAATTTTGGGGCCTCTTTCAAAGTATCCAGATTCAACTTCAGAGATGTGGTAGAACTTGGGCTGGAGTCATGTTAATCTTGGTAAATTGCCGAGCTGGCCTTTCTACCCTTTGTTGATTATTTCTTGGTTGGTTATTTCTTGGCTGGTCTGATGCAGGCTTTTGAATCATAACGGCCCCCACTATTGATCGGCCCTTGGTTCTTCCTTGATTTCTTTGTGAATAGACAACAGACACTTCCTTTCTTCCAGTAAAGGGCTTTTTTACATCTGTTGAGGCAGACACGTCCTTTTGAATCTCCCCACTTCTTATACCAGCCTCCACTCTTTCGCCGGTTAAGATCAATTCTGTAAATCCTGCAGAAGAACTTCCAATCAGGTGATTGAAGAAAGGCCCTGAAAGGGTTCCCAAAAACATGTCCACTAGCTCCCTTTCAGATAAAGGTGGTTGCACCCTTCCGGCTAGATCCCTCCACTTTTGGGCGTAATCTTTAAAGCCCTCATTGGTAGCCATAGCCATACTCTGCAGCTGAGTACGGGTTGGTGCCAAGTCGGTGTTGTATAGATACTGTTTATAGAAGGCTGCTTCTAAGTCTTCCCAATTATGGACATTTGTCCTCTCCAACTAGTAGAACTAATAAAGTTGCATTCCTGATAAACTGTCCTAGAAAAAGTGGACCCACAGGTCTTTGTCGGCAGAATGTGGTTGCATCTTCCTGACATAGGATCTAAGGTGCATTTTAGGGCAAGACACCCCATCATACTTGGCAAACAGTGGCACTTTAAACTTTGGCGGGATTACAATTCCTGACACCAGCCCTAACTCCTCAAAATCTAGCCCCGGTACTCTCTGGATTTCCATAGCGCTGAGTCGCTCTTCAAGGTGTTTGTATTTGTCATCAGTCGGAGGGTATTGTTGTTCAGAGTAGTCCTCTTCTTCCTCTTCTTCTTCTTCAGAATCTGATGGTACTGCCATTTCTTTTCCTTTTCTTTCCCTCTCATCAGAAGTTGTTGGAAAATCTAAGGTCCGTCTGGCTTGTCCCTGAAATCTTCGACCCATGATAACCACACCATTTGGCTTCTTCTTCTTTTTCTCTTTTTCTTTTTCTAGCAAAGTCTTCAGCTCCTCCTGCCCCTTGGCTAAGGTCATGAAAAACTGTTGAAATTTTGAATTCTGAGCTTGTAAGTCTTTGACCGTTTGTTCAAGATCCATCTTGCTGAAATAAACAGCAGAGAGATGAGGAAACCTGGTGTGAAGACCTGTTTATGCTTATGATGAATGATATGTATTCATGCAATGCTTTCAAGGATTCAGAAGTTCAAATTTGTTTTAAACAAAAAAGAAACACACGTCATATTAATAAGATAGAATTGTTAGTACATCAATGCCCCTTGGGCAAAATAATACAAAACTCTAAGGTAAAAATACGTTGCGCGTCCTCTTTGGTGAAATGTAGGTGTTGAGAGTCTGCTCTTCGTGAAGTAGCCGAGTGAGTTCCAAAACCTTCTTCTCGCTTGCGTAGAATAGGGCTTCGAAAGTATCATGCTCTCCCTTGAGCTGTATCCAACTCCTTTGTAGGTCTTCGAGTGATGTCGGCATGTCAGGATGTAGGATGGTGTATGGAACCTCTCCTTCCTTAACAAGCTCTGTAATCACTGGGAGAATGGAGGGATAATGCATCATAAGACTTTGGGCGCGGGTTCGTACCCACTTGAGGTAAGGCTCAAGAGGGATGGAATTATTGTGTCCCAAGGTATTGCTATCTACCTTGTTTGGCATCCTCCAAGCTCGGATGAATCTCTGACGGAGTCCTTGGTCGTCGTTGTCGTAGTCGAAAACCAATCCTTGAATCAGCATATCATGTGGGTCATCCCTTCGGGCATGACCAAACTGTCTCAGAGATAAACAAGGGTTGTAGGTGATGCCTCCCCTAATGCCAAGTAGAGGGACATTAGGGAATTCCCCACAACGGTCAATGATGATAACATTCTCTTTGGATCGAGAACACCAATGAATATCTGAATGTTGAAGTGTCATCAGCCTTTGTGACCACCTCAAACCTTGCTCATTCTTCAAGACTAATTGGGGAAGATGAGAAATAAACCATCTTACCAAGAGAGGAATAAAACACATAAGAACACCTCTTTTCCTCATTGTACGAGTGTGAAAAGAGTGGAGGATATCCCTAAGAAATGTAGGCACCGGGTTGCGAGTCATGAAGATTTTCACAGCGCTCACATCTATGAGTTGGTCAGGATTAGGGAACAAGACCATCCTATAGATGAGAAGAGCTACAATCTCCTTGAAATCTTGTAAGTCTAGAGAATTCCAATAGCTTTGGGCCTTCTCAAACAGAAACTTTGACAAGAAGCCTTTGACACCACTTTTAGTTTCCTAATGTGTTGTGACATCAGATGAGTGCAAGTGTAAGGCTTGAGCAATCTCTTATGGCTTTGGATCTCTTTCCATACCGTTGAAAGGTAGTTGATTGATAATAGGAATCATCAAGAGTTGAGAAAATTCCTCCAAAGTGGGCACAATTTGGTAGTCAGGAAATGTGAAGCAATGATGCAAAGGATCAAAGAACTGGAAGAGAACTTTCATCATATCCTCCTCAGTGTTGGAAGTGACCAAGCTGAGTAGACGACCATGTCTCTCGGTGAATGGAGAATTATCAGGAATCCTTGAAGCTAGCTCCTTGAGTTGTGGATGAATTCTTACAAGGTTGATTTGGATTGTTTTCCTGCGAAGTGAATCCATAACCTACAAAACAAGAACAAAGATGAATCTCCAAAATCCTTGAAATGGTTAGTGAATGCATATGATGTTCATGATGTCCATGATGTTATGCACAAGTATATATGTACAAGCAAATAAAACAAGTTCCTAGTTTAGGCTTGCATGGGGTTTCATAGGTAAGTACCCTCTTGAAGTTTAGTTGGCTCAACCTGTCCTAGAAATAGTAACCGGGTTCTAAGGAGCTCAATATCACCGGACTGTTTCCTTGTTCATTGTTTCAATTCAGCCTCTTTACTGGCGACCGAAATATTCCAAGAAACCAACCCTCAATGAGTGTAGTATCGAGTATCTACCAACTTCGGACTGCACCAAAGCCGGTCATCTCACTACATCCTAAAAGGCCAAGTTGGTCAAGTAAAGGTTCTAGAAGTCCATTAGTGCTTCATGACATCACTCAGCGGACCCGTATTCTCTTTGATTGACTCAAAGGCTACCGGTACCCACAAATATGTCACACTAATATAGCTATTGCTTAGACCATGTAGGTATACCCCGCACAGTTTCCACAATGTATTGCTATTTACCTATAATGTTTCCTAAATCCGGGTAGAGGATTCAAACCCAAACAATAGAACCAAAATGTAAAGCAAACAAGTCAAACAAATGTAAGCAAATAAAGGTGATCTAAACCCTAAGGTAACCCCACTTTTAGATTTTTCCCCAGCAGAGTCGCCAGTTCTGTGATGCGGTGGGAGAACTGCCTTGAGGTTTTGCGTTTGTGTTCGCAAATGTTGCGGTTAGAAAGAGTCGCCACCGACTTTTATTTTATCCAAAAGGAAAGGTAAAAAAGCACAGGAAATACCTTTGAGATGTTTTCTTGAGTTCGGGGGGTAGATTATGAAAAAGGGAAGGTGTTAGCACCCTTTTCATCCATGGTTTTCCATGGTCTCTTAGTTACTTGTTTAGATCACTTTCTTTTCTTTGAAATTGTTTGAAATGGTGCTTTGTGTGGTTTTGAAAGTATTTTGAAAAGAGGCCATAGTTTAGGCAATATTTGTAATGATTCTCGTTCGTGAGAATGTATACAAAGATGTTTATCTTTTGAAAAATGTTTCAATGTTTTGAAAGATGTTTGGAAATGTGTGTATGTTTGTTTTTGAAAATAGAAAGGATTGTTTTGAATTTGATCAAGTAACTAGAAGCATTCTACCTACTCAAAAGTATTTCTTTTGCATTTTTATTCCTTTGACATTGTTGATTTACCATTGATTTGGTAAACAACCTTATCTTTGGATGTTAAACGGGACGGGCGTGAGTCATCGTATGACCATGATAGCAATGTTGCCAAGTATCTTAGCATTTTTGAGGGACCAAGATCATTTGTTTAGGCAACCTTTTGATAGCGTCATCGAGGGACTATGATCTTATATTTGTTTTGTTTTGCCAAGATACTTTGCATGCGTAACATGGCCATTTTGTTTTAGGCAACCAAGTGGGTGAAACCCTAAGGGTGCTTGTGTGCAATGTGTGTCATTTTTCATGCTTTTGTCTTGCATTAGGTCATTTCTATTTGTTTGATTATGGTCTTGTCATGCAAACCCTAGTTTACTAAACATGGTATAAATGCGATAAATAGCGTAAATGTAAACTAAGCTATTACAACAATTATTATGGGAGGGGGGATACAAGTTTTTGAATGGGGATATTGCACAAAATAAACCCTAAAAATACTATTACAACCCAATTGAATATTGTGCGAAATAAATAAATATACAAATATTTAAATATGCAATGCAAATGTATTTATGCAAAAATGTTTTGTATTTGATTTTTTGTATGAGAAAATAAAATTAATTAACCCTAGAAAATAAGGAAAAATAATATTATTATTTTTGAAAGGGGGAAACCCTAATTTTCAATTAAAATAAAATATGTGTTCTATATTATTATTTTATCCATTTTTGTATAAGAAAATAATTAATAATATTATGTACAAATATTAAAAATTAAAATATGTATGAAAATAAATATTTTATATGTATAAATAATATAATAAAAATGTATGGTATTTTTAAATATATTTACAAATTTTATTTAAGAAAATAAAGTATATTATCCTAATAAACTATTTTTTTATGCAAAAATAAAAAATAAAATAAAAATGCAAAAAATAAAGAAAATATTTTTCATGATTTTTTTATGATTCAGAAAAATAAATAAAAGCAATAAATATAAAAAATATGAGAAAATATGAAAAAATATAACAAATAAAGTCAGGGGATGCAAATAGTGGTTAGGGGGGTGTGAAAAATAAAAACAGAAGGCCCAAGGCCCAGGTCAGTCATCCCTCTCCTCCAGCCATTCCTTCTGCGCGCGTATTCTTCTTCAAATATGTAACTTGCTATTGCTTGCATAAAAACAAAAACTTATAACACAAAACATGTAGCATTTTATCTCACGATTCCAATGATATAAAATTTGTAACCTAACTCTCAAAGATTAGAGAGAATTTAATCAGCCCTAATTCGTGACCTAATTATTTCAGCATGTTCAACATTCAAATTCTCTTAGCTCAGTTAATATAAATGGAAAGTATGCATATGTACAGCTTCACCATGTTAAGGACTACATTTTTGCTTCACAAATCGTGGCTTGAGGATGCCTAAATAGAGAGATAGAGTTTTGAAAAATACCTCCTTCAGCTAGATTTGGATATGACAATGTGGGGACTTTGAGTGAGGCCTGAAGATCGTGTGAGCTTCCTTGAAGTTCCTTCAAGCTATTCCAATGCCTAGCTTGCTTTGTGGATGGCCAGAAGTCTCTGTAGAAGTCAAGCTGCAACCTCCAAATTTGAAAATGGCAATGGTAGAAACAGGGGTTACAGCAACAATGTAAAGGCTTGGATAGCTTTAGTATGATGTGTGGAAGATATTTGAAGTGTTAAAGGGCAAAACGCACGAGCCAAAATGAAGTTGGCAATGATTTTGCAGAACTGCAATGTTTGGGCAGAAAAATGTGTTTTTTGAGCTTGAGAGTGTTTTGGATGCTATCAATTTGTGTCCTGAGTTGTGACAAGTTTATGGATATGTATAGAATAGATACAAAGTCCACTCTTCATCAGATATGCAAGCCTTTGGACTTTTGCAACTTTTCTTGCTTTTGAAGAAAAGTGAAGTGACCACACTAAACATGCTTGTACTGGTTGGCTTACTAGCTGCAGAGAGTTGGTATACATTGCTTGATATCTGTGGATGTTTTTTGTACCAAAGGAACAGGTCCATGGCTCAAGGTTGATAAAGTTACAAAAGCTTGCCTTTATGAAAATAGCAATGTGCCATTTATGCCATTAATGGAATTATCTCTTGTACAATGTTCCAAAAGCCAAAATAAAGCCTTTATCTTCTGAGTTAGCATTAAATTATGGAGTGTAGAATTAGTTTAGGACCTGTAATGCAAGGTACAAGCATCCAAAATCAGATTTGCAACTTAATACTTTGTGAAAATGGCATGTACAAAAGTGATAAAATGCCAATTTCTCTTCTTCGATTCTCCCTAACCACAAATGATCTTGGAGAGTTCTTGGACATTTTGGAAAGCTTGAAACATGATATACAATCCATCTTTGAAATGCATTTTGAGATACCTCTTGTAACTAGGTGAAAAATGTCCATGAAGTTGGGTCAAAAAACTGCCTAAATTAGGGCAAATTTTCACTAAGTTATTTAGTTCATGGACCCCTATTCACAAATTCATAACTTGAGATCCAAGCATCTTTTGGGAAAAGTTTGTGAAGCAAAGTAGTATATTTCATGGAGTACTACAACGTTCATGTTGGAAGTTTTATTTGAATCAAATTTCATCATGGTGAAAAAGTGGTGGAAAGTTGGGAAAAAATAAGAAAAAATTTCCATACTTTGAAAAATTCTAAGTTATGAAATTTTTCAAATTCAAAACCCTAATTTGCAATTTTGAGTTTCTTGGTGAACAAGTTTCATATTTTGACATATATTAATGAATTATGACCCTTGGCATTTGATTTTGACCAAAAAGTCAAAGTTTGACTTTTTAGTGTACAGTTGACTTTTGATCAGTTGACTGCAAAATTCATTTGTCAATCCAATGAACTTGAGATCTTTTGAACCATTTAATTAGGTTAAGATTATTCCATTGAGTCCTTGAAATCATGTTTGAACCCAATTGGTCATTGGCTAGGTTAAAAATCAGAAATTGCCCTTTCTTAGTCAAAACCCTAATTTTGACCATTTTGCCCTTTTGATGATTTGATCAAATTTCTTGAGGAGTTGTGATCCAAACTTGATCAAATGGTACATATGATCCTAGAATGTTGATGTGGATCTAAAATTATGAAGTTTGACTGTAAATTGGCCATGGTTGACTTTTTCTCCAATACAGCTGATTTTTAGGTCAATTGTCCAATTGACTGATCAAAAATGTGATTAAAGGCTTGAAACTTAAATGAGCAATCTTAGGGGTCCAAGATGATGTATGAAAGTCACATGAAGCATTGGTGGTCCAAAAATCCTTGTGCAAACTCAAACCCTAATTTTGGGTTATCAGTGCAAGATAAGATGTCCTGAGCTGAGCAAACCCTAATCCAGTCTTGAGTCCAAGAAGTCTTGTGAGAAAAATCTTGATAAATGAGAGGGAAAATTTTGGGGTACAACACATAGTGTTGAGAATTGTTATCCTTTGAGGACTGAAGTGCAAAGGTTGGTGAAGTCTGGAATTCTATCTTTCAAACACGTGGGACCTAATGTGAAAGACAATCCTCTACCCAAGCACGGGGGAGTGAATGCTGTAAATATGGTGGCCGGTTGTCCAGGCAACTTTCAAATTTTTGACATTAATCTGGTAAGAGGAAATTTGGTGTAGATGCATGCAGACCTCTGTAAATTCAGTTATCATACGCATGACCACGCTGGTTGTTTTATTTGCAGTACAGATTTACAGGGTTGTGAGAAGATAAAGGTTAATTTACAAGAGATGATGGATGAAGGTTTAATCCATATAATCAGACCTAGGGCAGAATATGAAGAGGAAGTGAATATGGTTTATGGATGTCCGGGTGAATTCAGAATTTTTGATGTCGATCATTTGAATGAGGATCTTGTGCAGTTGCATGCTACCTTCTGTCGAACAGCTGGTCAGGTGGAACACCAATATGGACCGTGCATAGTTTGTTGTCGAAACCCCCGAGGATGTTCTATTGTGAGGGAAGGTGTTCAGTTGCTGTTAGACAATGGAACTATCAAGATCACAAGTTAGAGAAATGATTATCATGAGATTGATATGGTTGAAGTTAGATTGATGGAATAAGAGTCAGAGGAAGAGTATGCCTCCGCAGATGAGTATTTCTCTTCAGACAAAGATTTGTTTGCCGGAAATGACTGTTTGATGGATGATGGTGTTGAGGAAGGGGTGAATGTCATTGTACCTTGTTTTGGTGCACCCACTCATCTTGAGGTGGAGCACTATAGCAAACAAGTTGTTACCCTATTGGTAATTAGTCTTCCAGGTCCTGTTCCATATGAATCAGATAAAGTTGTGCCTTACAAATACAACGCTACAATCTTGGAAGACGGGGTGGAAATTCCTATCCAGCCAATGCCAGATGTTGGAAATATAGTTGTTGATAGCAGGGTGACCCGTAGCGGTCGTGTGTTTGTGCCGGTTATTCGAAGAGATGTTGTCGCTGGGAGGAAAACTGCTGAGAAGGATGCGCCTAAGAAGGCTGCAGGAGAGACTAGTGAAGCTACATTGGAGAAAGAAGTAGATGATATCTTGAATAATTAAGATGAGTGACTAAAAAATTGTAGATCAGCTATTGCATACTCCTTCAAAGATATCTATTCTAGCTTTGTTGATCAATTCCTATGCTCATAGAGAATCACTGATGAGAGTACTAGACCAAGCTTTTGTGTAGAATGACATGTTGTTAGATCAGTTCAGCAGCGTAATTGGAAACATTACGTCATGTAACAATTTGAGCTTCTGTGATGATGAGTTACCAAATGAAGGGAGGAATCACAACCTGGCCCTCCACATATCTATGAATTGCAAGAATAATTCGCTGTCCAATATGCTAATTGATAACGAATCCGTGCTGAATGTTATACCGAGAAGTACCCTCTTGAAGTTAAAGTATCAAGGAGCATCTATGCGCCTGAGTGGCATCATTGTGAAGGCTTTTGATGGGTCGAGGAAATCTGTCATCGGTGAAGTGGACTTGCCCATCCATATAGGATCGCACTTGTTCTTGATAACTTTCTAAGTAATGGACATTATTCCCACATATAGTTGTTTGCTTGGACGACCATGGATACACGAAGCAGGGGCTGTCACTTCAACTCTGTATCATAAGTTAAAATTTGTGCGTGAAGGGAAGGTAGTGATCATAAATGGGGAGCAGACATTGTTGATATCCCATCTATCCTCTTTCAGTATTGTAGAAGCGGATGAGGATGCTGTTGGAACCCAGTTCCAAGCCCTATCTATTGACAACATAAGGAGGAATGAGAATTTTGCGGTTTCGCTGAAGGACGCGCAACAGGTTGTGCGCAATGGTCATAATGCAGTTTGGGGACAACTTATGGATCCACCCGTGAACAAAAATCGAACTGGTTTGGGTTTCTCTTCGAAGATTGGCAAAGGCGAAATTTTGAAGTCAAAGTCTTCTATGAACAGTTATCATGATGTTTTCCGCAGCAGAGGCTACCTCCATCCAAACGGTCCTGGAATTAATGTTGTTGAAGAGGATGAATCAGAGTAGGAAGTAATGAATTATGTGACGCTTGGAGTCCGAGTTCAGAACTGGGTCACCATTGATGTTCCTTCTTGCATACATATTTCAAAGTAATTTGTTTTGTTAATCTGTTTCTTTATTTTGAAAAGCTTTCACTCTGCCCAAGGTGAAATTATTGTATGGGCTTATCTGTTTGCTTTGACTGTTAAGATCATTAATAAAAGTTATCTTTGCTTCCAAAATTATGTTTTTATTTTCTGCTTTTTCTCGGGAAACGGTAATCAAATAAAAAACCTTTTCAAAATAAATAATAACTGGAAATTAATCTGCATGATCACTTGTTATATGTGTCAGTTTCTAAAAGCAATCATAAATCACATGTGCAGATTAATTAAAAAACTCGTTAGATACAATGACCCTGCACCCTCTCCCAACTTTGATTGTCCTGTGTTTGGGGCCGAAGAAGAAGATTATGTTGAGATTCCAGAAGAGGTCTCACGGTTGCTTGAGCACGAGGAAAATACCATTCAGCCATATAAGGAGCCTTTGGAAGTGATTAATTTGGGTTCAGAAGAAGATCCGAAGGAAATTAAGATTGGAGCATCATTGCATCCTGATGTAAAAAGCGGGTTGATTGAGCTGTTGAAAGAGTATGTGGATATCTTTGCTTGGTCTTATCAAGATATGCCTGGTCTAGATACAGACATTGTTGAGCATCATTTGCCGTTGAAGCCAGAGTGTCCGCCAGTTAAACAAAAGTTGAGAAGAACCCACCCAAATATGGCAGTAAAGATCAAAGAGGAGGTCCTAAAGCAGATTAATGCTGGTTTTCTTGTGACGTCAGTGTATCCTCAATGGATTTCCAATATTGTCCCAGTACTGAAAAAAGACGGAAAAGTCTGCATGTGCGTAGATTACAGAGATCTAAATAAAGCTAGTCCAAAAGGTGATTTTCCATTGCCTCACATTGACATGTTAGTGGACAACACAGCAAAATTCAAGGTATTCTCGTTCATGGATGGACTTTCCGGGTATAATCAAATAAGAATGGCTCCAGAGGAAATGGAAAAAACAACGTTTATCATACCCTGGGGAACATTCTGTTACAGAGTGATGCCCTCCGGGTTGAAGAATGCTGGTGCAACGTACCAGAGGGCTATGACAACCCTATTCCATGATCTGATGCACAAGGAAATTGAAGTATATGTTGATGATATGATTTCCAAATCCCAAACTGAGGAAGTTGTTTTAGCGTTTGAGGAAGTATCGTCTCCGCTTGAATCCAAATAAATGCACCTTCGGAGTTAGATCAGGGAAACTGTTGGGTTTTATTGTTAGCCAGAATGGAATTGAAGTTGACCCTGATAAAGTCAAAGCAATTCAAGAAATGCCAGCACCAAGAACTGAAAAGCAAGTCAGGGGTTTCCTCGGGCGTTTGAATTGTATTTCCAGATTTATTTCTCACATGACTTCAAAGTGTGAACCGATCTTTAAGTTGTTAAAGAAAGATCAAGGTTATGTGTGGACGGATGACTGCCAAAGGGCATTTGAGCGTATCAAAGAGTATCTACTTGAACCTCCTATCTTGCTCCCTCCTGTAGAAGGAAGACCATTGATTATGTATCTAACCATGTTAGATAAATCCATGGGTTGTATTCTGGGACAATAGGATGAAACATGAAAGAAAGAGTTCGCCATTTATTATCTCAGCAAAAAGTTCACTGATTGTGAGTCGCGGTATTCCATGCTAGAAAAGATGTGTTGTGCTTTGGCCTGGGCGGCAAAGTGTTTGCGGCAGTATATGTTGAATCATACCACTTGGTTGATCTCCAAATTGATCCAATCAAGTATATTTTTGAGAAGCCTGCTCTTACTGGGAGAATTGCCCGCTGGCAGATGTTGTTATCTGAATATGATATTGAGTACCGCACTCAAAAAGCTATCAAAAGTAGTGTGTTGGCAGATTACCTTGCTCACCAGCCGGTGGAAGATCATAGTTTACAGAATATGAATTCCCCGATGAGGATGTGATGTTCCTGAAAGTGAAAGATTGTGATGAACCATTGCCTGAGGAAGGCCCCGACCCTGAATCTCATTGGAGTATGATTTTTGATGGAGCGGTGAATGCTTATGGTAAAGGAATTGGTGTTGTGATCGTCACTCCTCATGGATCGCACATTCATTTTACTGCAAGGTTAACATTTGATTGCACTAATAATATGGCGGAATATGAGGCTTGCATCATGGGTCTTGAGGAAGCTATAGATCTCAGAATCAAAATTCTAGATGTGTATGGTGATTCAGCTTTGGTAATAAATCAGATTAAGGAGAATGGGATACTCGTCACCCTGGCTTAATCCCTTTCAAAGATTATGCTAGAAGATTGTTACCCTTCCTCAATAAAGTTGTATTCCATCACATTCCTAGAGATGAAAATCAAATGGCGGATACTCTGGCAACTCTGGCTTCCATGTACCAAGTGAATACTTGGAATGATATACCCCGTATTACAGTTCGACGGCTGGATAGGCCCGCTCATGTGTTTACGACAGAGGAGGTGATAGATGAAAAACCTTGGTATTATGACATCAAGCATTTTCTTCAGACTCAGGAATACCCGATTGGTGCGTCGAGGAAAGATAGAAAGACACTGAGAAGATTGGCAGGCAGTTTCTTCCTCAGTGAAAATGTGTTATACAAGAGAAATTATGACATGGTCTTGCTCAGATGCGTGGATAGACACGAAGCAGACATGTTAATGCATGAGATTCATGAAGGTTCATTTGGCACTCATGCTAAGGGACATTCGATGGCTAAAAAGATGCTAAGGGCAGGTTACTATTGGTTGATAATGGAATCTAATTGTTACAAATTTGTGAAGAAGTGCCATAAATGCCAGATTTATGCAGATAATGTCTATGTGCCTCCGACACTTCTCAATGTGATTTCCTCCCCGTGGCCTTTCTCTATGTGGGGTATTGACATGATCGGGATGATAGAACCCAAAGCTTCGAATGGACACCATTTTATCTTGGTAGCAATTGACTACTTTACCAAATGGGTAGAGGCTGCTTCTTATGCCAATGTTACCAAACAGGTGGTTGTGCGTTTCATCAAAAAACAATCTTATATGCCGGTATGGTGTGCAGAGTAGAATCATCACTAACAATGGCTCGAATTTAAACAACAAGATGATGACAGAACTGTGTGAAAATTCAAGATTTTCCATCACAATTCGTCTCCATATAGGCCAAAGATGAATGGGGCTGTTGAAGCTGCTAATAAGAATATCAAGAGAATTATCCAGAAAATGGTTGTTACTTATAAGGATTGGCATGAAATGCTCCCTTTTTCTCTGCATGGATATCGAACATATGTCTGCACTTCAACAGGAGCGACCCCGTTCTCCCTGGTATATGGAATGGAAGTTGTACTCCCTGTTGAGGTAGAGATTCCCTCGTTGCGTGTGATAATGGAAGCCAAGTTGACAGAGGCTGAATGGGTCCAGAACAGGTTTGACCAATTGAATTTGATTGAAGAGAAGAGAATGACAGCTTTGTGTCATGGGCAGTTATATCAGAAAAGAATGAAGAAAGCATTTGATAAAAAGGTCAAACCTCGTGAATTCAGAGAAGGCGACCTCGTGCTCAGGAAGATCATGTCTTTTAACATTGATTCTAGGGGCAAGTGGACTCCCAATTTTGAAGGCCCGTATGTTGTCAAGAAATCCTTCTCTGGTGGTGCATTAATTCTTGAAACTATGGACAGCGAGGAGTTCCCACGTCCCATGAATGCTGACGCAGTCAAGAAATACTTCGCCTAAAGAAATAAAAGAACAGCTCGCTAAGTTTAAAACCCGAAAGGGAGGCTTAGGCAAAAAGGAGCGTATTGGTAGGCTTAAAACCCGAAAGGGCGGTCTAGGCAAAAATTAGAGACATAAACAGAATAAATTTCCTGCCAAGTTGAAAAACCGCAAGGGTAGCTTAGGCAAAAGTTAGGGATTTTTCTTGGCAAGTAACTACGTCAGACAAGACTTGATCGTTAAAGCAACAATCTTCTCGGATTCTCACCATACTTCAACAAAAGCTGCTGCTCAGGATTTCAAAAGTTGTTAGGGAGAATAGTGGTCATTGTATCTCAATGTATCTTTTGCATTATATATTACCATTTCCCAAACTTTGTAATCATCCATGGAGTCTCGCCATTCGCAGACTACCATTCTATTAATGAAATTCGAGCTTTTGACCAATTCTTTGTGTTCTTATTTTTATTTAGCTTGCAAAGACTCCATTTATTACTGGTAATAATTTTTAAAGCAAAAAGATTAAAAAGCAAAATTGACTTTTCAAAAAGAAAGACATCTTTACAATTCAATATACTTTAGGATTTGTGATGAAACAATGACAACAAAAAATGGTGATCCCAGGAATGAAAAAACTCTGGTTGTTTTAAGAAGATTTACTTCCTTCATGAAGGTTTCTCTCAAGTCATCTTGTTGGTATGTGCGCAATCTTTGTGTGTTTCTCAGATATTTTAAGACGATACCAGTGGGTGCAAGGTACATTATTAGGTTTGTGATCCTTATCCCCGGCCAAGTCTTGGTTCGCTTTTGATTTTGGGTTGGCATGGTCAGAAACCTCCGTCCCAGATTCCCCAGCGAAGTTTTCCCTCATATGATGAAAGGAAGACTATACCAGGGCATCTTATGTTGGAATAGATTTGTATGATATGAAGACTTAATCCAATATTCTCCAGTGAAGGCCTTGTTCATTTGATAGAAGTCCTTTCTCCCTAAAGAAGTTGGTGCAATAATTACTCTTGAAGAACGTATCTCCGGTTTCCCCAGTGAAGAGCGTATCTCTGGTTTCCTCAGCGAATAGCGTACCTCTGGTTTCCCCAGTGTAGCACGTATCTCCCGTCTCCCTATTGAAGAACTTATCTTGGTTTCCCCTTGATGATGTGGTTTTGACCTCCCCAATGAAGTCAGCATGAAGCCCCCAGTAGATGTCTCGATGATGAAGCATTGTCTCCCTTAGTGAAGTCTGTATGTTTTTCTTCCTTTAAAGTGGGCCTGAATTCCCCAGTGAATATTTTGACAATTTGGTTTCCATCTGCCTTATTCAAGATCAGTATTGAAATCCTCAGTAGGAGTACGGACCGTGAAACATTTGTTTTCCCCATTGAAGTCTGTGTGCTATTCCCTGGGAAGGTTATCCCAGGGCATCTCTTGTTGGAATGAGTATTCATGATGAAAGTTTTCAATCCGTAGTTTTTTTTCTCCAGGGAAGTGGGTTTGAATTCCCCAGTGAGGTTTGTTTGTCTCGGCGTCAGTCTGCTTTATTTGAGGCTAGTCTTACAATCTATAGTAGGTATGTTGCTTTTGAAAAAACGTATTTCTCCGTTGAAACCAGAAGAAGGATGTTCTATCCCGGTATATGTTTTATTTATCTACATCCGGATTATGTTTCTCCTCAGTGAAGTTTGGACAGGCAATAGGTTTGGTTTCTGCAGTTGCTTTTACCTTTCTTGGATTGATCTTTCTGGTTGAAGTTTAGCCCAATGTTGTTGGTACCTAAGGTGGTTTTGTTTGTATGATTATGTATCCTTTTACCAACATATGCACGATATCACTCATACATTCATACATGCACCATGCATTGCTATAAATCATTTTCTATTGACATTATGTTCTAACCTTCCTGCAGCGCTCCTTGCTTATTTGGATTTGGTTTTCAATCTTGAGTTTATTTCTCAAAGGATGTATCTTCGTTGGCCGTTTTGCTCTAGTTTGTTTCTAATTGGATTCGTGGTTGCATGACGATATTATTTGCTTTGGATTTCTGAGAACTTCGAGTTTTGGTTTGTGCATTTATTTTGCACGAGAAGACTATATCTCCTCAGCAGGAACAATGTGGCATTTCTCCAGGAAATCATATCTCTTTCCCAAGAAGTCATATCTCTTTCCCCAGGAAGCCATATTTCTATCCCCAGAAAGTCATCTTTCTTTGCAATTCCCCTTGACAATGAGTGGAAGTCTCTTTATTTGAGATCAGCTTACATATTACCCTTTCTGGACAAAGTGCCTTGGTTAAAGAAGAAGTTGAGACCCGTTCCAGGTAAAACGCCAGAATTTTGGGGAAAACTTATAATATTTCAAATATACCTTCGGTGAACGTTGGTAGTGCATCGGCAGTGAACGTTAGGGTTTCTTATCTTTTTGCTATCATCAGTGAACGGTGGTAGTTCCTCGTCAGTGAACGGCGAAATGATATTTTCAAACCTACCTTCAATGAACGTTGGTAGTACATCGGCAGTGAACGTCGGTGTTTCTTATCTTTTTTCTATCATCAGTGAACGTTGATAGTTCATTGTCAGTGAACGGCGATGGTATGATATTTTCAAATCTACCTTCAGTGAACGTTGGTAGTGCATCGGCAGTGAACGTCGGTGTTTCTTATCTTTTTGCTATCATCAGTGAACGGTGGTAGTTCCTCGTCAGTGAACGGTGATGGTGTGATATTTTCAAATCTACCTTCAGTGAACGTTGGTAGTGCATCGGTAGTGAACATCGGTGTTTCTTATCTTTTTGCTATCATCAGTGAACGGTGGTAGTTCCTCGTCATTGAACGGCGATGGTGTGATATTTTCAAATTTACCTTCAGTGAACGTTGGTAGTGCATCGATAGTGAACGTCGGTGTTTCTTATCTTTTTGCTATCATCAGTAAACGGTGGTAGTTCCTCGTCAGTGAACGGCGATGGTATGAATTTTCAAACCTACCTTCAGTGAACGTTGGTAGTACATCGGCAGTGAACGTTGGTGTTTCTTATCTTTTTCCTCGTCAGTGAACGACGATGACACAATATATTTTCTCTTCTACCTTCAACTATTGAGTTGATAGTTTACCTTCATCTGTGAGTCGGTATATCTTTTTCAAATCTACCTTCAGTGAACGTTGGTAGACATCAGCAATGAACGTCGATGCTTGTTATCCTCCTCTCTGATTCAATTCTTTTGGTCCACCAGTGATTTATTTTCCTGGTGGGGGTTGCTCCTTTGTTTCTTCATTTTTGTGGCATCCCCAGTGATACTTTGTGTCTCTTTTGTTCTGCTCATATGCATTCATAATCATAAGCATTGCATGGCATCTTAGAGACAAAAATAGGGCTTGTTTTATATTTAAGTATCTTTAATCGCGTCGATACGAAGATTTTTAACCTTCGTATCTCCGGATAGAAGACACTTAAATAAGGGTAGCTGTTGTACCCCAATTTTTTCCCCTAAGATTCCCCTATCATATCATATCAACTCAATCATGACAAGATCACATTAGGGTTGGTTCTTCCTCTTTTTTCTATCTCCTATCTTTAAGTTGGCTCTTGAGGAATCTCCAAGCACCTTGGTTGTGTATTTTGTATATGTGTTGATTGATTAACTTCTAACCAAAATACAAAAAAAAATATATTTGTCTTTGTCTTTGCAAAAATTGTGTTTTGTAGGTACCAAGTCAAAGCATCCAACAAATAAGGTTTTGCAAGTTGATTGATCCTATTATGGCAAAAAATTCAGCATGCATCGACCCAAAGAGGTATGTATCGACTCATTTTGTTGTGCATAACTTGCATGTGTCGACACATGCATGTATGTATCGACTCATCCTGTTTGTTTAACTAGCATGTGTCGACACATACGTGTTATGTATCGACTCATGCAGTTTGTGTGATTCTGTAATATGTTGGAATAACAGTATGTATCAACACATAGAGGCATGTATCGACACATGCTGTGTGATACAGCTAGGATGTATCGACACATACCCCCTATGTATCGACTCATAATGGCAAAATGCACGTGTTTTTTGGAAAAAAGCCAGCAATTTCAAATCTGTCTTATTTTTGGCTCCAATTTTTTCTGCATAATTTGAAATTATATCATTAATTCAAATTTGGTTCCAAGAATCAATTACCAAATTACCACTAATCCCAATCCTAAAAATCTATAAATATAGACCTCATTTCATTCAAATCACAAGCTTTTTATAGCCAAAATCATCTTGCTAAAAAATCTCTCAATTCTCTCCATTTTACCAAATTCACTCAAAGCTCCATTTTCAAAACGTTAGTAAGCTTTGCATTGAAGCTTACTAATCTTTGAGATAAACCTTCATCCAAACACTTTTTCTCCATCAATTCCCTACATCCAAGCTTTGGTGATTGATTCTTGTTGTTGAATTGAAGCAAATTCTGAAGTTGTTTGATAATTCTCCAATTCTACCTTTGGTAAGTTGGATCATCATCTTTCACAATGTGATCTCTTGTGGATTTCTGGTTTTGATTCATTGAGCACTGTTTTTATAACTCCATTAGTGCTATTTTCTCAAAATTTGCTGGAATTTTCATGCTCAATTGGATCCATGATCCTAAGGTGTTTGATGAAAAGTTGGAACAAGAATTTGATCTTTAAAATGTTGTTTTCTACTGATTTTTTAACAGGTTGCAATCAATTGTTGTAACATTGCAATTGATTGTCACAGAAAATTGATTTGATAAAAAAAACTGCACTGATGCAATAGGTTGTTGTCTAAGCACAATTGATTGTAACAGTGCCAAAAATACTTTTGCTTCCTTATTTTGGGACTGTTTTGACTCAAATATTTTTCTGCTCACTTTCTTTGATGGATAATTTGGATTGCAATTTTAAATGTCCAATTTGTTTTTAAACTCAATGGACTTTGTGATGTAGATGAAGTTGGATAAATGTTCATCAATTCAAATCTACCTAAGAGTGAATTATTTAATTCATTTTTTGGTGCTTTGGATTAATGATACATTTAGTACTTTAATCCATCTAGAGGAGTGGTTGAATTTAAAGATGAAAGAATTTTGAAATGGTGATCCAAATTAACTTATCATTCCCCTCCCTCTTCATCTTATCCCTTTCTTTTTTAATTGTGCTACATGTTAAGGGATGGTGATCTCTATATCATTTATCCAAACATGAAGTACATAGATTTCTATTGACCGGCCTCAAAATAGGTGCGACTTCTACATAAGTCCACTTACGATTGCTTAACATAACGCTAAATTTTGTCCCGATTCGAATAAATGATCATTCATGGCCCAAACTTATGATTGCAAGCCCAATTATGTTAATTTGATCTCTTTGATCCAATAACATTGAGATTTATTGTGTGGAGGCTTTGGTTCTACCAATCCTCTAATGGATCTACAACACCTTTGGTCAATGCGGATCACTTAAACATCGTTGATCATTACATGTTACTTTTTGAGGATTCCAAAATGGATGATATACTTGACAAAAAGCAAATGCAACTTGTTGTGTGGAGGCTTTGGTTCCACCAATCCTCTAATGAGTTCCAAATGCAAGTTTCAAGATGGTCATCCAACTAACCACTAATTTCTAACAATTTACTTTACTTTATGCTTTTATTTTTATGCTTTATGTACCATTTACTTTTAGCATTTTACATTTCATGTTATTTTCATCTTTGCTCACTTGAGCATTTACTTTTATGTCATTTTTTATTTTGCTCACTTGAGCTTTTCTTTTCCTTTTAAAGACACCTAATAATCAACATGAACCATAAAAAATCTTTAATGATACTTGGACTATTTGGTTACTATCCTTGGCATTATGGAGCATTGGACTTCTTGGACTTAGGATTAGAGACCTTGGCCTATCTTGGAGGCTTTGTGCTTTTATTTGGTATTTTTTCTGGAGTTCTTGAGGTTTACCTCGAGACATTGGGTTGTTTGTTTGCTTGTGTGCAGGTTATTGTGATTGCACACTTTGTTTGTAATTTGGAATTCACCCGTATACAGCCGTTACTATGCCCATTTTTTGCAAAG
This sequence comes from Vicia faba, assembly GCA_948472305.1. Taxonomy (NCBI): domain Eukaryota; kingdom Viridiplantae; phylum Streptophyta; class Magnoliopsida; order Fabales; family Fabaceae; genus Vicia; species Vicia faba. The sequence goes on along the minus strand of OX451736.1, from coordinate 320,055,808 downwards.
ACTGAATATACTTGAAGTTTGGTTCTCTCAAAGAGGTCTAGTATCTTTGCTTGCTTGGTTTCGATCCAAAGAATGGGAATTATATATTGACTCATAATGTCAAGTATTGGCTTCTTGTTGGTTAGATGGTTCTTATCCCTAGCTTTTACCTTATGCTTTAGTATAACCTCTTCTTCTCCTTCTACCTTCTTTAATTTCAAAAAATTTCTCCCTCTTTTTGAAAACTTTTCTTGTTTTGAAACTTGAAACACTTTCATAATAAACTTGGACTTATGTCCATGCATTTTCAAAACATTTTCATAAATAAATTTCAATCAATTTAATAATACCTTGACATTTTTTTGTGAGAAGACTAAAAGTCAATCAATCTCATTTCAAACCATTTTTTCCATTTTGGCTTTTTATTTTAAAATCTTTCTCAAAAGATTAGGCTCTTGTCAATCCTTGTAGTGATGCAAACAACTATAATTCTATAATATGTAGTAAAGAGAGATATTTTCCACTTGGGTGATGAGTGAGGCATTGTTGATTTTAAAATCCAAGCCATATCCTCCACTTTGAGATGATGCAAATTCTCCTTTTTCATGATTGTGGGTAGTAAGTATGTTTTCCACACGGACAATGACGATGATGTCTTATCTCATAAAATTAACCAACACACTTGTGTTTCAAATTTTTAAAAGAGGAACTACGTGTACCCTGATCCCCTATTGCACGAAAGGTGGTACGTAGGAACTAAAGGTTCACAACTGCGGCGGGTGCAAAAATTATAATAATATTTCTTTTCTCACCTCCACCATCCATTTTTCATATAACATATTTTTATAACCAAAATATACAGATTTTTCAAAGAGGTTCTTGTGGAGTACCGTAGATGTTTAGGGTGCTAATACCTTCCCTCTGCATAACCAACCCCCTTACCTTGAATCTTTCCCCCTTTTTAGATTATTCGCTCTTTTCCCATTCCTTTGGAAACAATAAAGCACGGTGGCGATTTTTTATTTTTGATTTGTATAAAGTCTAGTCAATCCAATGGCTTAGTCTTGAACATTTCTACCGCTACAGAAAAATGGAGACTTCACTGTGGAAAGATTGACCTCTTGCTGGTCCATCCCTAAGTGGGTTAAACCTATCTTTGTTTATATCTGTATATATGTTATTGTGTTTATGTGTTATATTTTGTATATATGTTTGTCTGGATTTTCCTGGTTTACAGGGTGCTTGGTGATTACTCATAAGTCATATACCCGGACTTGGGCAAACTTTAAGATATGACGAGCGGTATAGTCATGTTAACTTTGAGGGAGTAATCCCAAAAAAGGAGGCATGAGATCCCCCACTCAGTGGAGGCCCCTTTGACTATAGTGTCGTTTACCGAGTAATCGGCAAGACGTACTGCTTTCGACCTGCGAGCCTGCCGAAACTGAGGACCGTAGATTACCTAACCCATCTTGGCCTTTTAGGTGTAGTGCGGAGGCTATGACGGAGTAATCCAGAAGTAGTTGTCACGTGATACTACTCTCGGACGAGTCTTTCTTGAGAATATTACTAATTACCGAGTTAATCGGGAAGTTGGTATTATCCGAAGGAAAGATGTAGACTCTGGGAACCTCTTAGAACCTTGTTCGGCAGGTGATAACTTTTTAGACCAATACCTTATGAGTAGTACCTTCGGCCTCATGCTCGTGACGTTAAACCTATGAACCCTATATGTGTGATCTTGTGTGTGATTGTTGCATCATGAATCCATGCACTCATAAGCATCTTTTGAAAAAAAACAGTATTTCAAGGGATTTAAAGGTTGACTATTTGTGAATATCTCAGGTACCTATTAACCATGGATTCTGGAAAGAGAAAGACCGGGAAATACAGTTTCAAGGATCCCAAAATAGATGAGTTGATCAGTCTAATTCCCGAGATCGAGTGTTCTGCAGACTTTCGGAAGAAGTATGGATCCATTATTCCTCTCATGAAGCTGAAGATGAAGGAGGGTATTCTCTCAACTTTGGTCCAGTTCTATGATCCGGTGTATCACTGCTTTACTTTTCCCGATTATCATTTGATGCCAACACTAGAAGAGTATTCCTATCTATTGGATTTTCCTATTACTGATCGTGTTCCGTTTACTAGTTTGGAGGATGAGCCAAAACCACATGAGATTGCTGCTTTGATTCATCTGGGAAAGTCTGAGGTGGAAGCCCATATGACTACCAAAGGAGGGATTAAAGGATTACCAGCTCAGTTCTTGTTGGAGAAAGCTCGTTACTTTTCTAGAATGAAGAGTATGGTTGCTTTTGAGGCCATCTTTGCTCTACTTGCTTACGGATTGTTCTTATTTCCTAATGTGGACAAGTTTGTCGACATTAACGCTATCAGGATTTTCATGATTGAAAAACCAGTTCCTACATTGTTGGGTGATGCTTATTACTATGTTCATCTTCAGAGTTCCCATCATGGGGGAATGATTATTTGTTGCACGCCTTTGTTGTACCGGTGGTTCATCTCTCATATGCCTCAGTTTGATGCTTTTTGGGATGTTAAGAAGGAACCTCGTTGGGATCCTAAGATCATGGCACTTACTCACTCGGATATTGATTGGTATCATCGAGCTTACCAGGATGTGGAGATTATTGACAGTTGTGGTAGTTTCCCCAATGTGCCTCTTCTTGGTACAAAAGGAGGAATTAACTATAACCCTGTTCTTGCACGGCGACAGCTTGGTTATCCGATGAGGGATAAACCAAATAATATTCATTTGAGTAGTTTCTTTCTGAAGGAAGGAGAAGACCACAGGGAAGCTAGGGAGCAGACTGCGAAGGCCTGGCGTCACATTCATAAGAAGACTAGGAAGGATTTGGGACCTAGAGGTGTTGTTTCTTTGGAGCCATATCTTCAGTGGGTCCGATCGAGAGCCATTCAGTGGAAGATGTCGTATACTCGGGAGACACCCATTCCTGATTTGTTTGTGAAGACCACTCCTCCTGTATTAGATGATCTAGAAGAGTTGCAGCTTGCTTTGGTTGGAATGCAACAGGAAAGGGATGCTTGGAAGATCAAGTTCCATACTTTAGAGAGTTCCTACCGAGCAGACTTGAAGGAGAAAGATGATTTGATCGAGATCCTTGAGAGTCGAGTAGTGGAGTTTATGGAGAGGCAAGGGGATTTATTTTCTCCTAAGCCTCAAACAGGTGCTGACTAATCACTTCCTGCTTTAGATGATTGGAAGGAGGTTGCCATCAGACATGTGGAAGAAAACCAGAGGTTGAGAGCTCAGATCGCCAGGCTCACAGGGAAGCGCCAGCATACAGATTGATCTCCATTAGTTCTTTTTCTCAGGATTTTAGATTGTATTTTCATCTTGTACTTGGGATCATTGAAATTTGTAATCCATTTTGAAGTTATTATAATGAAAATTTTCAGTATTTCAAAAGCTTTATTACTTTGATGTTTGCAATGTGTCTATAAATCTTAAATCCCTTGAAATATTAAATGATAAAATGAAAATAATCATATGCATTGCATATCATGCATCATATTGCGCATATTTCTTGCATTTGTTATGCATATCCAGGTGTCTTATGCATCTTCTTTACTTCACTCAGCAAGCTGACTCATCACTATAACACTCGGGCTAATTGCAAGAAGAAGATGGACAACTTAGAATAGGAGAATCGCGAGTTGCGCGAAGAAGTTTCTGCTTTGAAAGATGGCTTGGCCAACTTGACTGCTCTGATGGAAACTCTGGTGGTTGCTCAGAATTAGCCACCGAGTGTTCAACCTCAATCAACGAGGGAAAATGCTAAAGTTCCTACTGCTCCTGTATCCGCTACTCTGGCTGTTGTTCAAAACCGTGTGCCTCAAGGTTATCCGTGGGGAATACCAGAGAATTTTGCACCTGAAGGCTTCAATCTTACCCTCAAGATGCTCCAGTGGTTCCAAATGTTGTTACTCCTGCACCTCTTGTGGTGCATACTGTTCCTGCTGCACCTCCTTCGGTGAATATGGTTCCATTTGTTAATGAAGATGTGTGTCGTCCTTTCCCTCCGCCGAGTGAAGACTTGGGTCTTTATGACAGAATGGATGTTTTCCAAGAGAAATTTGATAGTGTGATACGGTGGGAAGAACTGACTGTTTTTGGAATGTTGGTTTGCGTTTTGCATTTTGTATTCGCAAAATGTCGCGGTAAGCAAGAGTCGCCATCGACTTTTATTTTATCCAACAAGGAGAGGAAAAAAGCACAAAAAAATTCCTTTTTCGAGATATTTCTCGGGTTCGAAGGGTAGATTATAGAAAGGGAAGGTATTAGCACCCTTTCTATCCATAGTTATCTACGGGCTCTTAGGTACTTGCTCATCATTTTCAAAATTGTTTTCTTTGTGTTTGTGGGTTTGAAAAAGTTTTTGTTTTGAAACTTCGGTTTAACTCTTGCTTCTGTCCTCAAGAGTGTAATGAAGTGTTTTGAAAACTTTGTTCGAAAAGTGTAAGTGTGAAAAGTTTTTGCTTTTTGAAATAGCAAGTATCTAGGAACCATCTACCTACTCGAAAAAGAATCGTTCTATGCTATCTTCCTTTAGACAATGTTATCCTACTATTGATGAGTAGGTAGCACCGTCGTTGGAGTTTGAGGGTCAATTCGAATTTAGGGACTTACGGTCACCAAAGCAATGTTAGGACGCCTTAGCGGTAACCCTAATGTCTTAGATCATTTGTTTGAGGCAATCATATCTGAGGCAACCGTTTTGAGGCGACTATGATCTTTTAGACAAGAGGGCGACCTCTAAAGTGACCTATACTCAACGACCGCGTACGAAGGCAACCAAGTGGGGTGTACCCTAAGAGTGTGCATGTGCGAGTGTGTCGTTTTCAGTTTATTTTTATCTTTGTACATGTTAATGGTGATCTAAGTTGATTTTAGGTTAAAACATTCATTCTTTTCATGCATCTCTATTATCAAACATCTAACAGTTATATTGTTTTCGGAATTTAAAATGCGGAATTTAAACTAACTATTACAAGGCGTCCGGTATTTACATCGCAAAACACAACCCTTTTAAATTTAAATGCGGAAAAATAAATAAAATTCCTATTAACTATTACAAATCGGAATCAGATACATAATAGGATGAAAGAAAATGGAGCGCGTGCGGGAAATTAAATCGAGTGCGAGTTTTAGGGGTTTGACCCTTTTTGTTAAAGAAAAGAATTTTTGTTGTTTTTTTTATTTTATGAAAGAAATTAATCTAAATTAATTACTAAATTAAATTAAATAATAAAAATAAATTATTTTTGGTCTTTTTGTTATTTTAAGAAAGAAATAAAAAATTAATTGAATTAGTAAAAACCTAATTAAATCTAATTTAATTTTAATTGTTAAAAAAGGAATTAAAGTTATTCTAATTAAAACCTAAGTTAATTTATTAGTATTTATTAATAAAAATTAAAATTAAAAGTTGATTTGATAAAAAATGTTTTTTGTGATTTTATTTTAAAGAAAAGAATTTTTTTAATTGGTTAGTTAATTAAATAAAATATAATAAAACAATTAAATAAAACAAGAAAAGTAAATATAAGAGAAAAGAGGTATTTGAATAGCAATCCTGAGGCCCATTTGAATCTGGCCTTGTTTGACTTTCCTTGATCCAGTGTGCATGTGTTGACTTGGTCTTTGGTGGTCCATCAATTCTTGGTCATCAGATTTGGCCTTGGGCCATCTGGCAACTGGATGCTTGAGGATGTATGATGAGCTTCGCGCTTGGATCTGCACACAATCACCTGAAGAAGAAAAATAAATGGAAATTGGGGGGACCTGGGATTCGAACCCAGGTCCTGATGGTATTTGGAGCGCTTTTCGCCACTAGGCCACTTGGTTTTGTTTGTTAATATACTACAAAGAAAATATAATAAAATAAAACAAAGATTTATTGGTCAAAACAAAATATGCGCGCGTGATTTTGAATTGGCCATTGATAGTGTGACACGTCTTCGTCTTCTACCTTACGTCTGTGGCTAAAATCCTGTAAAACCTATAGCCACGGACACAGCCTGTCACTAAAAGTCATGCATACTTCAAAATCTATTGTGAGCCATGAAAATGAAATCTAAGGGCATGGTTGTGCTCGTTTCATCATCCCGGTCACAACCATACCCTTCTTGATGGCCAATTTTTCCTGAAAGAGAAACACCCAAAAAAAACCACGAAACCCTAACTATGGTATTTGGCTTTACAAGTCAGATAAACAAAATTAACTAATGCCAAAAGCTTGGAAATATTATGAAGATCACAAATATAACAATGATTTGTTCAAATGATGCAAGAATAGTGAGTTATGATTTCAAATACAGAGCGAGATGACGTGATACTTACAGTGTGCTAGGTGGTTTGAGAATGCTTGTTCTTGATCCAGGTAGATTGTGTGATCACCCAGGAATCGATTGGGACCGGTCTAAGCTTCTGAAATTGCTTCTAAGTATGAATTCGAATTCAAGCTTTTTGTCACTTTTTTTTAAAGTTTTTTTCTGTCTATGCTTGCAGCCTCCAACCCTTATTTCTGTGCCTTTGCCTTCCTTATGTAATGTATATTGCATTAGGGTAAGAAACTTGGTACAAATCTCTCCATATCAATGCTCATGAATTGGATTTGATTCCACCATTACAACCTTCCAAATTTAGCCTAAATCATATCTTCTTGTAACCAATGCACTCGATGCGAATTTGATTCACATAATAGCTGCATTCAAAGCCTAAAGCCACCAAAAAATCATGAGTTATAAATACTTTTGATTTTATATAATTTTATTTAATTTTATTTGATTTAAAATGAATAAATTCAATTAAAAATCAAATTAAATAATAAAAATAATATTTGGGCTCATGGCTGAAGCTATGACACGTGGACAATGATGCAAGCTCAAATCAAGTGGAAAAGAATGGGCCCATTTGACAAAATTTGAAGTTTTGGGGATAATTGACTTTTGGCAATTTTGCAAAAATGTCCAACTTAAACAATGCATAACTTCTTCAATTTTGAACTTTTGGAGGTGTTCTTGGACTCTTTATAAATCTTGAGAGGTCCTATAACCAACCCTTTTGGTCTCATCTTATTTTGATATTCCATGATCAAGTTATAAGTTTTGGCAAAAAAGGTGTTTTTGTTGACTTTCAAAAATGACCTATAATGTCCAAATTTGTAACTTCTTGTGAGTGCATTTTTTGAACTTGGGGTATGAAGATGGGTTGTAGGAAATTGCATCCTCTTCAAAATGAGCTTTGGATGGGTCATTTCTCATAAAGTATAAGAACGTTATGCTTGGTCAAAGTTGAGTTGACTTTTCCTACAAAACCCTAATTTAGCAACTTTTGAGTCTTGATGAATTTTGGGCAATCCTTGATGAATCATGATCAACCCTTGATCAAATGATGAAATAAACTTCAAAATGAGAATGTTGACAAAAAATCTTGAAGTTTGAGTGTTTATAGGTCACAGTTGACTTTTGCCCTAACACAGTCGATTTTTGGGCCCTTTGAGCAATTGACTGAGCAAACTTCCTTTGCAGGGCTTGAAACTTGACATGAATGACCCTGAGAAAATATTAGGACATTGGGGAGCACTTAAGTTCTTTTGGATTCAAGGATCTTGATGCAACACAAAACCCTAATTTGGGATTGACTGCCTTAGGAGATAGCTTGTCTGACCAACTCTTGAGTAAGCTTGAGCCACTTGGAGATTTTTCTTGAAATGTTTTGAGAAATATGAGAGGGAAAATTTTGGGGTACAACAGCTGCCCCTATTCAATCTTCTTAAACCTGGGGATGTAGATTGGCTTTCGTGCCTTTCGTGATCTGGAGGTGGAAGATGATTGAACACTAGAGTGCCCAGAAATTTGCACTCGCATGAAGTGGTATCAGCCTTGTGATGTCGGGAATGGGCTTATAGATGCCATTTGGAGATTGCTAATGGGAGGATGGGCTTAAAGATGCCATCTTCATGAGTTTCGATCGCATAAGAGATTCCTTAGTGAGAACTTGCATACCTGTTGTTGTGGAAGATTTCGCTGGGGGAAGTCTGATCTTGTTGATATTTAGGAACTTGTCTGTACTCCAACTGAGAGAACATCTCTGCTGGGTTTTAAGGAATTGTCCGTAATTCAACTGGGGGAAATTTGTCGATATTGAGAACCTTATCTGTAATTCAACCGAGGATAATTCAGTTGAGATTTAAGAGTCGGTCAGGTCTTCGACTGAGGGGGATTGCCGAGATTGAGAACTTTATCTATAATTCAACTAAGGATAATTCAGTTGAGATTTAAGAATCGGTCCGGTCTTCGACTAAGGGAAACATCTTCATCAAGATCTAGGACTGTCTGGTCTTCAACGGAGGATAATTTTGTTGAGATTTTAGAACTCGTCCACACTACGACAGAGGAAAGTGTCTAGATTGAGAACCTTATCTGTAATTCAACCGAGAATAATTCAGTTGAGATTTAAGAGCCGGTCAGGTCTTTGACTAAAGGAAACATCTTCATCAAGATCTAGGACTGTCTGGTCTTCAACGGAGGATAATTCTATTGATATTTTAGAACTTGTCCACACTACGACGGAGGAAATTGTCGAGATTGAGAACCTTATCTATAATTCAACCGAGAATAATTAAGTTGAGATTTTAGAGCCGTTCAGGTCTTCTACTAAGGGAAACATCTTCATCAAGATCTAGGATTGTCTGGTCTTCAACGGAGGATAATTCTGTTGAGATTTCAGAACTCGTCCACACTACGACGGAGGAAATTGTCGAGATTGAGAACCTTATCTGTAATTCAACCGAGAATAATTCAGTTGGGATTTAAGAGCCGATCAGGTCTTTGACTAAGGGAAACATCTTCATCAAGATCTAGGACTGTCTGGTCTTCAACGGAGGATAATTCTGTTGAGATTTTAGAACTTGTCCACACTACGACAGAGGAAATGTCGAGATTGAGAACCTTATCTGTAATTCAACCGAGAATAATTCAGTGGAGATTTAAGAGTCGGTCAGGTCTTCGACTAAGGGAAACATCTTCATCAAGATCTAGGACTGTCTGGTCTTCAACAGAGGATAATTTTGTTGAGATTTTAGAACTTGTCCACATAACAACGTAGGAAATGTCGAGATTGAGAACCTTATCTGTAATTCAACCGAGAATAATTCAATTGAGATTTAAGAGTCGGTCAGGTCTTCGACTAAGGGAAACATCTTCATCAAGATCTAGGACTGTCTGGTCTTCAACGGAGGATAATTCTATTGAGATTTTAGAACTTGTCCACACTATGATGGAGGAAATTGTCGAGATTGAGAACCTTATCTATAATTCAACCGAGAATAATTCAATTGAGATTTTAGAGCCGTTCAGGTCTTCGACTAAGGGAAACATCTTCATCAAGATCTAGGACTGTCTGGTCTTCAACAGAGGATAATTTTGTTGAGATTTTAGAACTCGTCCACACTACGACGGAGGAAATTGTCGAGATTGAGAACCTTATCTGTAATTCAACCGAGAATAATTCAGTTGAGATTTAAGAACCGGTCCGGTCTCCGACTAAGGGAAACATCTTCATCAAGATCTAGGACTGTCTGGTCTTCAACGGAGGATAATTTTGTTGAGATTTTAGAACTCGTCCACACTACGACAGAGGAAAGTGTCGAGATTGAGAACCTTATATGTAATTCAACCGAGAATAATTCAGTTGAGATTTAAGAGCTGGTCAGGTCTTCGACTAAAGGAAACATCTTCATCAAGATCTAGGACTGTTTGGTCTTCAACGGAGGATAATTCTATTGAGATTTTATAACTTGTCCACACTACGACGGAGGAAATTATCGAGATTGAGAACCTTATCTATAATTCAACCGAGAATAATTCAGTTGAGATTTTAGAGCCGTTCAGGTCTTCGACTAAGGGAAACATCTTCATCAAGATCTAGGACTGTCTGGTCTTCAACGGAGGATAATTCTGTTGAGATTTTAGAACTCGTCCACACTACGACGGAGGAAATTGTCGAGATTGAGAACCTTATCTGTAATTCAACCGAGAATAATTCAGTTGAGATTTAAGAGCCAGTCAGGTCTTTGACTAAGGGAAACATCTTCATCAAGATCTAGGACTGTCTGGTCTTCAACAGAGAATAATTCTGTTGAGATTTTAGAACTTGTCCACACTACGACGGTGGAAATGTCGAGATTGAGAACCTTATATGTAATTCAACCGAGAATAATTCAGTGGAGATTTAAGAGTCGGTCAGGTCTTCGACTAAGGGAAACATCTTCATCAAGATCTAGGACTGTCTGGTCTTCAACAGAGGATAATTTTGTTGAGATTTTAGAACTTGTCCACACAACAATGTAGGAAATATCGAGATTGAGAACCTTATCTGTAATTCAACCGAGAATAATTCAATTGAGATTTAAGAGTCGGTCAGGTCTTCGACTAAGGGAAACATATTCATCAAGATCTAGGATTGTCTGGTCTTCAATGGAGGATAATTCTGTTGAGATTTTAGAACTTGTCCACACTACGACGGAGGAAATTATCGAGATTGAGAACCTTCTCTGTAATTCAACCGAGAATAATTCAGTTGAGATTTTTGAGTTGGTCAGGTCTTCGACTAAGGGAAACATCTTCATCAAGATCTAGGACTGTCTCGTCTTCAACGGAGGATAATTCTGTTGAGATTTTAGAACTTGTCCACACTACGACGGAGGAAATTATCGAGATTGAGAACCTTATCTGTAATTCAACTGAGAATACTTCAGTTGAGATTTTAGAGTTGGTCAGGTCTTCGACTAAGGGAAACATCTTCATCAAGATCTAGGACTGTCTCGTCTTCAACGGAGGATAATTCTGTTGAGATTTTAGAACTTGTCCACACTATGACGGAGGAAATTTCGAGATTGAGAACCTTATCTGTAATTCAACCGAGAATAGTTCAGCGGAGATTTAAGAGTCGGTCAGGTCTTCGACTAAGGGAAACATCTTCATCAAGATCTAGGACTGTCTGGTCTTCAACGGAGGATAATTCTGTTGAGATTTTAGAACTCGTCCACACTACGATTGAGGAAATTGTCGAGATTGAGAACCTTATCTGTAATTCAACCGAGAATAATTCAGTTTAGATTTTAGAGACAGTCAAGTCTTCGAATAAGGGAAACATCTTCATCAAGATCTAGGACTGTCTGGTCTTCAACGGAGGATAATTATGTTGAGATTTTAGAACTTGTCCACACTACGACGGAGGAAATGTCGAGATTGAGAACCTTATCTGTAATTCAACCAAGAATAATTCAGTTGAGATTTAAGAACCGGTCAGGTCTTCGACTCAGGGAAACATCTTCATCAAGATCTAGGATTGTCTGGTCTTCAACGGAGTATAATCCTGTTGAGATTTTAGAACTTGTCCACACTACGACGGAGGAAATATCGAGATTGAGAACCTTATCTGTAATTCAACCGAGAATAATTCAGTTGAGATTTAAGAGCCGGTCAGGTCTTCGACTAAGGGAAACATCTTCATCAAGATCTATGACTGTCTGGTCTTCAACGGAGGATAATTCTGTTGAGATTTTAGAACTCGTCCATACTACGACGGAGGAACTTGTCGAGATTGAGAACCTTATCTGTAATTCAACCGAGAATAATTCAGTTTAGATTTTAGAGCCGGTCAGGTCTTCCACTAAGGGAAACATCTTCATCAAGATCTAGGACTGTCTGGTCTTCAACGGAGGATAATTCTATTGAGATTTTAGAACTTGTCCACACTACGACGGAGGAAATTGTCGAGATTGAGAACCTTATCTATAATTCAACCGAGAATAATTCAGTTGAGATTTTAGAGCCGGTCAGGTCTTTGACTAAGGGAAACATCTTCATCAAGATCTAGGACTGTCTGGTCTTCAACGGAGGATAATTCTGTTGAGATTTTAGAACTCGTCCACACTACGACGGAGGAAATTGTCGAGATTGAGAACCTTATCTGTAATTCAACCGAGAATAATTCAGTTGAGATTTAAGAACCGATCAGTTCTTCGACATAGCTGAGAACTTAATTGCATCCTTCTTGAAAGGTAAAGGTCAGTCGTATGCAATGCATGATATATATCAAGCAATGATGTTCTCAAAATAAATGAGATTGTGTTGTATGATGCGTATATGTATGTGTTATGATGTATGGAAATGTAATGGTTTTAGCTGGGGAAAATAAATCCCGGATAGCTGTTGGAGAAAAAGAATTGAATTCTTCGTTTCCGCTGGGGATGGCGAACAAAGAGGATTGTGAGAATAGACCTGCAGGAGAGGATAACTCTACTGGGGAATAAACTGATGAGGAGATTACTCTGTGGGGAAGAGATGTTCTGCTGAGGATTCCACCGATAAATTCCGCTGGGGATGAATTACCGTTGCTGGTGATACTGAATCCTGTTGGGGATTGACTTCTTGTTTGTGAAGGGAAAGAACTCCGTTGGGGGATGATCTTTCAATTGCGACTTTACCGGGGATAACCTTTTATACTCTTATGGGGATGATCCTTTGAGCTCTGTTAGGGACAATCTTCCAAAGTCTACTGGGGATGATTCTTCAAACTCCACTGGGGAAGCTTTTTCAGACTGCGCTGGGAAAAATTTCAAACTCCACTGGGGATATTCTCCAAACTCCACTGGGGATATTTTATACTCCGTCGGGGATGATAAGACTTTTCAGTGCTGACGATAGATAAACTCTGCTTGGGGAGAATATTACCGATTCATTCATAGTTGTGAGACTCAGCTGGGGAGAGTTAATATTACTGTCTTTTTCTTTTACTCTGCGGGGAGTAAATGTTACTGGGACGCGTGCTAAGGATATGACGATGGCTTTACATCGAGACTTTTTTCCCCTGTTATCTGTGGGAGAAGGTGCCTGCGGAGGCCTTGTGGATCGAGCATTATCCCAACCTATGAGGTGCTTAGTATCTTTCGATCGAAACGACAAGTCTTCTTCTGGTAGGCAAGTGACGAGATAACGGGACATAGTCGTACGCTTTAATACCTAACTTTTGCCTGGACTGTCCTTTCAGATTTTCAGTCCACCGGGATACCCTTTCTTGCCCAAGCCGCCTTTTCAGGTTTTCGACTTACCGGGTGTACAAATCTTTTTTTGTTTTTATCCCTAATTTTTTCCCGAACCCTTTTGGTTCGTCGGGATGCCCTTATTTTTGCCTAGGTTTGTCAACCTAGCGGGTCTTTGTTCATGCGCAGTATTCTCTGACTATGTCCATGCTTTCAGGGTGTAGGGAGTTGTCATTGTCGGTAGTGTTGTGTTGCCACGATACCAGAAGATGTTTGTCTGATCGTGCAAGATTCGTTGCTGGAATTTATGTCCAATGCCCCAAGTGATTCAGATGGAGATTTTCCCCTGGCTATTTTGGCATCTTTGCGAGATTCCTCGAATCTTGACTTGACTGCCCCAGATGATGGACAATGATCATGCCGTGCCCCTTGGTTGGAAGTGTTTTTCTACTTGAAGTGATCCCTTTTTATTGAGAAGATTTTTGTTCGCTAGATATTCGTCGTGTGAATTTCTCTACTGTTGAACAAATAGTCATATGCAAACAATGTTAGTTTAAGAATGCAAAGCTTATGTTTGTCTTGAAATTTTTGAAAATGCATTTTTCAGTAAGACAGGAAAATTTTGTAAAATGTGATGTCAACTCAGGATTTACAGCAAGTCCTACAGCAGTCAGGATACCTTTTGTAACAGTATGCTTTCGGACTAACCCATGCTTCAGCTAGGACTTTTAAGGGTTATAACGTGGCCTTGTTCACGGTTCAAGAAACAAAGGATAAAGGCTCAAATTTTATTTGTACCCACTTGCTCTTCGTGATGTTCTTCGATCCTAAACTCAGCTAATCATGCATTAGATCCCGTTTGAGTCTTTGCTCTGATATTCCAGTGATGGTTCGGATACTGACAATTTATTTTGAACAGGCAGTCATTTTTGTTGAGAGTTTGCAGGACATCTTTCTTTTTGATTTTATTATCCCTGTCTTTTGCATGAACTGTTTGTTTTATGATTACAGTCAGCGGGATGCCCCCGTTTTGTAAGTCTCCTTCATAGGTTTTGACTTAATGGGATTTTATTTCTGAGAGATAATGATTGTCTGTCCTTACGATTATACGAAACCATCATCGTCTTTTGTTTCGGAAGGACTTCTTTGATGTCATTCATTGTGCACCTGGATTAACTGAGAAAACTACCCTGCCCCAGGTTGTGATTAAGGGTTTTAATTTGTGTGAAAAGAAAAACTCTAACTTCTTTGGCTCAAAGGGGTTGACTAGGGATTATCTTCCTTATAACTTCATTGTTTAGGATTTGAAACAATGCCCGTACCTCGTCAGCGGGGTCTATTCAAAAGCATATTATAGAGATTTTGATATCGTTTTCGTCATCCTCCCTCTAAAGGCTTAGAATTTTTTAATCGATAGTTGATCATCAGAAAAAATGAAAGCAATTTGAATATAGTGAATACGAATGGATTGATTCAAAACAGACATATGCAATGCATTGAAAAAGTAACAAAGTTTGACATGAATATATGTTTGAACAATCAAAAGAAAATTACAAATTGAAAATTCTAATGAACAAAAGTCTTCTCGTCTCAGTACTTGTCACTTCAAATGGTGAACCTTGGGGAGATGGCAAAAGAATTCAATCTGACTGTCTTATGTGAGTTCCAATGCTCCTTCATCAATCAGGTCTTGAATTTTGTTGCTCAACGCCCAACAGATGTTAATATCATGCCCCGGGCTGTTGGAGTGATATGCACACCTTGCATCAGGATTGTACCTTGTGGAGGCTATGTTGGGATTCTTAAGAGGGTCCCTTAACGTCACCAGATTCAATCTCAACAGGTGTTGTAAAGCCTGAGACAGCGACATGTTGAGCTTGGTAAATTGCCTCTTGGGCATATTTGGCTTACTCTGATCAACCCGTTGTTTATGGCAAGGTTGTTGTTGGACCCGTGAGGTAGTAGCAACTTGGAGAGGTCTATTCTTCATCAAACCAAACCTTTGACTTCTCAGAAGTTGATTAATGACTTGGTCCCAGGCCTTTACTGTTTGCTTCATGTTGTTGTATCTATTTTGATGAAGCTGGTTGATAATGGTTCTTAGCTCTTCTTGTTCCCGAGCTAAGCCTTGGATAAGAGCCATCTTCCCCAGCATCTGGGTTCTCATTGCATCTACCTCAGCTTGCAATTTCTCCAGCCGTTCGTCCTTATTGTCTTCAGGACTTTTCTTGACCAAGTTCCCAACGAGGAGTGTTTTCAACTCTTCCTGCCCCTTGGATAGGTTTAGGAATACGTCCCTGAACTGAGCTTCTTGAGTGTGAAGACCTTGGTTGTATTTTTGGAAAGCCATTGCTGAAATAAACAGCGAGAACATGAGAGACATGTACTGGGAGACCTGTTATGCAATGATATGTACGATATATGTATGCAATGTTTTCAAGGATCTCGCGGGGTAAACAAGAAACTTGCTAGAATTTGAATTTTGCAGCTTTGATTGAAGAAACTTCGTGTCATTGAGAGTCCTTCTTCAAGAGTCAATCTCACCATATCTAGTGGGTCATAGCCACTGACTCAAGTCATCGTGTTTTGACCTCTAGACGACATTGGCTAGAGGAAAATAAATCCCCTTTGCCCCTTTCCAGATGTTGATTTATCATAACCTGCATCACAATCCCTTGAGATCCTTGAAATGGTTAAGGAAATGTTAAGGCATGATGTTATGATGTGTATGCTATGCGTTTAAGCAAAAGTGTGAGGTGTTGTAAGTAAACCCTGCAATAAATCCAAATTATTGGATAAGGACTGTAAACAAAACCTACAAGGAACTCATGTTGTCAGATAACAAGAATGTGCAAGTACTTCAAGTTTTGAAGGCACACAAGTCACACAATAGCCCTTAAATTTCAGGCTGGCATGGAGTTTAGGTATTACCCTCTTTCAGTTTAGTTGGTTCAACCTGTCCTAGTAATAGTAATCGGGTTCTAGAGGATATCAATATCACTGACTACCCTCGATCGGTCATAATTCCAGTTTAGCAACCTTTTCTTATTGCCGGAATCATCGCGAGAGTTTAGTCTCAATGAGTGTAGCATACTGCTACTGTCCTATGGCCGAGTTGGTCAATTATAGGTTCTAAGGTCAGTTTGTGCTTAATAACTCCTTAGCAGACCCATATTCTCCTCGTTGCACCACAAGGGATATCAGTACATACTAAAGTGCTACACCAACGTAGCTACTGCTTCAACCGTATCGGTCTACGCCGTGCAATTCCCTCACAGTTTATTGCTACTTACCTAAAGGGTATCCCCCAGATCCGGGTTAGGATCTATAGTAACTCCGATACAAGCCCACAAATATAAAGTATACAAATCAAGCAATTGAAAACATTATGAACTATTCCTAAGGTACACCCCACTGAAAGATTGTCCCCAGCAGAGTCGCCAGTTCTGTGATACGGTGGGAAGAACTGACTGTTTTTGGAATGCTGGTTTGTGTTTTGCGTTTTGTATTCGCAAAATGTCGCGGTAAGCAAGAGTCGCCACCGACTTTTATTTTATCCAACAAGGAGAGGAAAAAAGCACAAAAAAATTCCTTTTTCGAGATATTTCTCGGGTTCGGGGGGTAGATTATAGAAAGGGAAGGTATTAGCACTCTTTCTATCCTTAGTTATCTACGGGCTCTTACGTACTTGCTCATCATTTTCAAAATTGTTTTCTTTGTGTTTGTGGGTTTGAAAAAGTTTTTGTTTTGAAACTTCGATTTAACTCTTGCTTATGTCCTCAAGAGTGTAATGAAGTGTCTTGAAAACTTTGTTCGAAAAGTGTAAGTGTGAAAAGTTTTTGTTTTTTGAAAGAGAAAGTATCTAGGAACCATCTACCTACTCGAAAAAGGAATCATTCTATGCTATCTTCCTTTAGACAATACTATCCTACTATTGATGAGTAGGTAGCACCGTCGTTGTAGTTTGAGGGTCAATTCGAATTTAGGGACTTACGGTCACCAAAGCAATGTTAGGACGCCTTAGTGGTAACCCTAATGTCTTAGATCATTTGTTTGAGGCAATCATATCCAAGGAAACCGTTTCGAGGTGACTATGATCTTTTAGACAAGAGGGCGGCCTCTAAAGTGACCTATACTCAATGACCGCGTACGAAGGCAACCAAGTGGGGTGTACCCTAAGAGTGTGCATGTGCGAGTGTGTCATTTTCAGTTTATTTTTATCTTTGTACATGTTAATGGTGATCTAAGTTGATTTTAGGTTAAAACATTCATTCTTGTCATGCATCCCTATTATCAAACATCTAACAGTTATATTGTTTGCGGAATTTAAAATGCAGAATTTAAACTAACTATTACAAGGCGTCGGGTATTTACATCGCCAAAAACAACCCTTTGAAATTTAAATGCGGAAAAATAAATAAAAGTCCTATTAACTGTTACAAACCGGAATCAGATACATAATAGGATAAAAGAAAATGGATCGCATGCGGGAAATTAAATCGAGTGCGAGTTTTAGGGGTTTGACCCTTTTTGTTAAAGAAAATAATTTTTGTTGTTTTTTTTTATTTTATGAAAGAAATTAATCTAAATTAATTACTAAATTAAATTAATTAATAAAAAAAATTGTTTTTGGTGTTTTTGTTATTTTAAGAAAGAAATAAAAAATTAATTGAATTAGTAAAAACCTAATTAAATCTAATTTAATTTTAATTGTTAAAAAAGGAATTAAAGTTATTCTAATTAAAACCTAAGTTAATTTATTAGTATTTATTAATAAAAATAAAAATTAAAAGTTGATTAGATAAAAAATGTTTTTTGTGATTTTATTTTAAAGAAAAGAATTTTTTTTAATTGGTTAGTTAATTAAATAAAATATAATAAAACAATTAAATAAAACAATTAAATAAAACAAGAAAAGTAAATATAAGAGAAAAGAAGTATGGGCCTGTTTTTGGAGGTCAGAATAGCAATCCTGAGGCCCATGTGAATCTTGCCTTGTTTGACTTTCCTTGATCCAGCGTGCATGTGCTGACTTGGTCTTTGGTGGTCCATCAATTCTTGGCCATCAGATTTGGCCTTGGGCCATCTGGCAACTGGATGCTTGAGGATGTATGATGGGCTTCGCGCTTGGATTTGCACACAATCACTTGAAGAAGAAAAATAAATGGAAATTGGGGGGACCTGGGATTCGAACCCAGGTCCTGATGGTATTTGGAGCGCTTGCTTCGCCACTAGGCCACTTTATTTTGTTTGTTAATATACTACAAAGAAAATATAATACAATAAAACAAAGATTTATTGGTCAGAACAAAATATGCGCGCGTGATTTTGAATTGGCCATTGATAGTGTGACACGTCTTCGTCTTCTACCTCACGTCCTTGGCTAAAACCCTGTAAAACCTATAGCCACGGACACAGCCTGTCACTAAAAGTCATGCATACATCAAAATCTGTTGTGAGCCATGAAAATGAAATCTAAGGGCATGGTTGTGCTCGTCTCATCATCCCGATCACAACCATACCCTTCTTGATGGCCAATTTTTCCTGAAAGAGAAACACCCAAAAAAAACCACGAAACCCTAGCTATGGTATTTGCCTTTACAGGTCAGATAAACAAAATTAACTAATGCCGAAAGCTTGGAAATATTATGAAGATCACAAATATATCAATAATTTGTTCAAATGATGCAAGAATAATGAGTTATGATTTCAAATACAGAGCAATATAACGTGATACTTACAGCGTGCTAGGTGGTCTGAGAATGCTTATTCTTGATCCATGTAGATTGTGTGATCACCCAGGAATCGATTGGGACCGGTCTAAGCTTCTGAAATTGCTTCTAAGTATGAATTCGAATTCAAGCTTTTTGTCACTTTTTTTTTAAGTTTTGTTCTGTCTATGCTTGCAGCCTCCAACCCTTATTTTCGTGCCTTTGCCTTCCTTATGTAATGTATATTGCATTAGGGTAAGAAACTTGGTACAAATCTCTCCATATCAATGCTCATGAATTGGATTTAATTCCACCATTACAACCTTCCAAATTTGGCCTAAATCATATCTTCTTGTAACCAATGCACTTGATGCGAATTTGATTCACATAATAGTTGTATTCAAAGCCTAAAGCAACCAAAAAATCATGAGTTATAAATACTTTTGATTTTATATGATTTTATTTGTTCTAAAATGAATAAATTCAATTAAAAATCAAATTAAATAATAAAAATAATATTTGGGCTCATGGCTGAAGCTAGGACACGTGGACAATGATGCAAGCTCAAATCAAGTGGAAAAGAATGGGCCCATTTGACAAAATTTGAAGTTTTGGGGATAATTGACTTTTGGCAATTTTGCAAAAATGTCCAACTTCAACAATGCATAACTTCTTCAATTTTGAACTTTTGGAGGTGTTCTTGGACTCTTTATAAAGCTTGAGAGGTCCTATAACCAACCCTTTTGGTCTCATCTCATTTTGATATTCCATGCTCAAGTTATAAGTTTTGGCAAAAAAAAGTGTTTTTGTTGACTTTCAAAAATGACCTATAATGTCCAAATTTGTAACTTCTTGAGAGTGCATTTTTTGAACTTGGGGTATGAAGATGGGTTGTAGGAAATTGCATCCTCTTCAAAATGAGCTTTGTATGGGTCATTTCTCATAAAGTATGAGAACGTTATGCTTGGTCAAAGTTGAGTTGACTTTTCCTACAAAACCCTAATTTAGAAACTTTTGAGTCTTGATGAATTTTTGGCAATCCTTGATGAATCATGATCAACCCTTGATCAAATGATGAAATAACCTTCAAAATGAGAATGTTGACAAAAAATCTTGAAGTTTGACTGTTTATAGGTCATAGTTGACTTTTGCCCTAGCATAGTCGATTTTTGGGCCCTTTGAGCAATTGAGTGAGCAAACTTCCTTTGCAAGGCTTGAAACTTGACATGAATGACCCTGAGAACATATTAGGACATTGGCTGCACAAGTAATTCCACCCATGGAAGAGAAAGAAATGACTAATATTTTTCTGAAGATGCTAGGCGCTTTCTACTACGAAAGAATGGTAGCAATTGCCCCAAGTGATTTTACATAGATGGTAGGAATGGGTGTCCGCATAGAAGAGGCAGTAAGAGAAGGCCGTTTGACAAAGGGTGAAGGATCTGGAGGTGTCAAAAAGTCAGCTTATGGGTTCACAAAGAAGAAAGAGGGAGATGCAAATGTTGTTATGCAAGAGAGGAGGGTAAAAGCTCCTAGAAATAATTATCAGCGTCATCAACAAGTCGCCTCAGTTACTCTTGTTATGAATGCCGCTCCGACTGCCGCTGCTTATCAGAGACCGTCCCAGCAGGGGAATCAAGGGTATAATCAGAGAAGGGAGAACTATGATCTTATTCCCATGAGCTATGCAGATCTACTACCAGCATTGATTCAGAAGAAGTTGGTCCAGACACGACCACCTCCAGCTGTACCATCACCATTGTCGTGGTATTACAAAGTAGACCAGACGTGTGCCTTTCATCAGGGAGCACCAGGGCATCGTGTTGAGAATTGTTATCCTTTGAGGACTGAAGTGAAAAGGTTTGTGAAGTCTGGAATTCTATCTTTCAAAGACGTGGGACCTAATGTGAAAGACAATCCTCTACCCAAGCACGGGGGAGTGAATGCTGTAAATATTGTGGTCGGTTGTCCAGGCGACTTTCGAATTTTTGACATTAATCTTGTCAGAGGAAATTTGGTGAAGATGCACGCAGACCTTTGTGAATTCAGTTATTATACGCATGACCACGCCGGTTGTGCTATTTGCAGTACAAATATACAGGGTTGCGAGAAGATAAAGGCTGATTTACAAGAGATAATGGATGAAGGTTTAATCCATATAATCAGGCCTAGGGCAGAATATGAAGAGGAAGTGAATATGGTTTCTGGATGTCTGGGTGAATTCATAATTTTTAATGTGGATCATTTGAATGAGGATCAAGTGCAGTTGCATGCTACCTTCTGCCAAACAGCTGGTCAGGTGGAACACCAATATGGATCGTGCATAGTTTGTTGTCGAAACCCCCGAGGATGTTCTATTATGAGGGAAGGTGTTCAGTTGCTGTTAGACAATGGAACTATCAAGATCACAGGTCAGAGAAATTATTATCATGAGATTGATATGGTTGAAGTTAGTTTGATGGAAGAAGAGTCAGAGGAAGAGTATGCCTCCGCGGATGAGTATTTCTCTTCAGACGAATATTTGTTTGCCGGAAATGACTTTTTGATGGCTGATGGTGTTAAGGAAGTGGTGAATGTCATTGTACCTTGTTTTGGTGCACCCACTCATCTTGAGTTGGAGCACTATAGCAAACAAGCAGTTACCATATTGGTAATTAGTCTGCCAGGTCTTGTTCCCTATGAATCAGATAAAGTTGTGCCTTACAAATACAACGCTACAATCTTGGAAGACGGGGTGGAAATTCCCATCCAGCCAATGCCAGATGTTGGAAATATAGTTGATGATAGCAGGGTGATCCGTAGCGGTCGTGTGTTTGCGCCAGTTATTCGAAGAGATGTTGTTGCTGGGAATAAAACTGCTGAGAAGGATGCGCCTAAGAAGGCTGCAGGAGAGACTAGTGGAGCTACATTGGAGAAAGAACTGGATGATATCTTGAAGATAATTAAGATGAGCGACTACAAAATTGTAGATCATCTATTGCAGACTCCTTCAAAGATATCTATTCTAGCTTTGTTGATGAATTCCTCTACTCATAGAGAATCACTGATGAGAGTACTAGACCAAGCTTTTGTGGAGAATGACATGCCGTTAGATCAGCTCAGCAGCGTAATTGGAAACATTACGTCATGTAACAATTTGAGCTTTTGTGATGATGAGTTACCAGATGAAGGGAGGAATCACAACCTGGCCCTCCACATATCTATGAACTGCAAGAATGATTCGTTGTCCAATATGCTAATTGATAACGGATTTGCGCTGAATGTTATACCGAGAAGTACCCTCTTAAACTTAAAGTATCAAGGAGCATCTATGCGACTGAGTGGCATCATTATGAAGGCTTTTGATGGGTTGAGGAAATCTGTCATCGGTGAAGTGGACTTGCCCATCCAAATAGGACCTCACTTGTTCTTGATAACTTCCCAGGTAATGGACATTATTCCCGCATATAGTTGTTTGCTTGGACAACCATGGATACACGAAGTAGGGGCTGTCACTTCAACTCTGCATCAGAAGTTAAAATTTATGCGTGAAGACAAGGTAGTGATCATAAATGGGGAGCAGGCATTGTTGATATCCCATCTATCCTCATTCAGTATTGTAGAAGAGGATGAGGTTGCTGTTGGAACCCAGTTCCAAGCCCTATC
The DNA here is from genome assembly GCA_948472305.1 of Vicia faba. Classification (NCBI taxonomy): domain Eukaryota; kingdom Viridiplantae; phylum Streptophyta; class Magnoliopsida; order Fabales; family Fabaceae; genus Vicia; species Vicia faba. The sequence continues at coordinate 320,033,379 of OX451736.1, read as the reverse complement.
TATTGACAACATAAGGAGGAATGAGAATTTTGTGGTTTCGCTGAAGGATACGCAGCAGGTTGTGCGCAATGGTCATAATGCAGTTTGGGGACAACTTGTGGATCCACCCGTGAACAAAAACAGAACTGGTTTGGGTTTCTCTTCGAAGATTGGCAAAGGCGAAATTTTGAAGTCAAAGTCTTATGTGAACAGTTATCATGATGTTTTCTGCAGCAGAGGCTACCTCCATCCAACCGGTCCTGGAATTAATGTTGTTGAAGACGATGAAGCAGAGCAGGAAGTACCGAATTATGTGACGCATGGAGTCCGAGTTCAGAACTGGGTCACCATTGATGTTCCTTCTTGCATACATATTTCAAAGTAATTTGTTTTGTTAATCTGTTTCTTTATTTTGAAAAGTTTTCACTCTGCCCAAGGTGAAAGTATTGTATGGGCTTATTTGTTTGCTTTGACTGTTAAGATCATTAATAAAAGTTATCTTTGCTTCCAAAATTATGTCTTTATTTTCTGCTTTTTCTCGGGAAATGGTAATCAAATAAAAAACCTTTTCAAAATAAATAATAACTGGAAATTAATCTGCATGATCACTTGTTATATGTGTCAGTTTCTAAAAGCAATCATAAATCACATGTGCAGATTAATTAAAAAACCCGTTGAATACAATGACCCTGCATCCTCTCCCAACTTTGATTGTCCTGTGTTTGGGGCTGAAGAAGAAGATTATGTTGAGATTCCATAAGAGGTCTCACGATTGCTTAAGCACGAGGAAAATACCATTCAGCCATATAAGGAGCCTTTGGAAGTGATTAATTTGGGTTCAGAAGAAGATCCGAAGGAAATTAAGATTGGAGCATCATTACATCCTGATGTAAAAAGCGGGTTGATTGAGCTGTTGAAAGAGTATGTGGATATCTTTGCTTGGTCTTATCAAGATATGCCTGGTCTAGATATAGACATTGTTGAGCATCATTTGTCGTTGAAGCCAGAGTGTCCGCCAGTTAAACAAAAGTTGAGAAGAACCCACCCAGATATGGCAGTAAAGATCAAAGAGGAGGTCTTAAAGCAGATTAATGCTGGTTTTCTTTTGACGTCAGTGTATCCTCAATGGATTGCCAATATTGTCCCAGTACCGAAAAAAGACGGAAAAGTCCACATGTGCGTAGATTACAGAGATCTAAATAAAGCTAGTCCAAAAGATGATTTTCCATTGCCTCACATTGACATGTTACTGGACAGCACAGCAAAATTCAAGGTATTCTTATTCATGGACGGATTTTCTGGGTATAATCAAATAAGAATGGATCCAGAGGACATGTAAAAAACAACGTTTATCATACCCTAGGGAACATTCTGTTATAGAGTGATGCCCTTCGGGTTGAAGAACGTTGGTGCAACGTACCAGAGGGCTATGACAACCCTATTCCATGATCTGATGCACAAGGAAATTGAAGTATATGTTAATGATATGATTGTCAAATCCCAAACTGAAGGAGAGCATATAAAAGATTTGTTGATGTTGTTTCAGCTATTGAGGAAGTATCGTCTCCGCTTGAATCCAAATAAATGAACCTTCGGAGTTAGATCAGGGAAATTATTGGGTTTTATTATTAGCCAGAATGGAATTGAAGTTGACCCTGATAAAGTCAAAGCAACTCAAGAAATGCCAGCACCAAGAACTGAAAAGCAAGTCAGGGGTTTCCTCGGGCGTTTGAATTATATTTCCAGATTTATTTCTCACATGACTGCAAAGTGTGAACCGATCTTTAAGTTGTTAAAGAAAGATCAAGGTTATGTATGGACGGATGACTGCCAAAGGGCAATTATGAGTATCAAATAGTATCTACTTGAACCTCCTATCTTGCTCCCTCCTGTAGAAGGAAGACCATTGATTATGTATCTAACCGTGTTAGATAAATCCATGGGTTGTATTCTGGGACAATAGGATGAAACATGAAAGAAAGAGTTCGCCATTTATTATCTCAGCAAAAAGTTCACTGATTGTGAGTCGCGGTATTCCATGCTAGAAAAGACGTGTTGTGCTTTGGCCTGGGAGACAAAGCGTTTGTGGCAGTATATGTTGAATCATACCACTTAGTTGATCTCCAAAATGGATCCAATCAAGTATATTTTTGAGAAGTCTGCTCTTACTGGGAGAATTGTCCGCTGGCAGATGTTGTTATCTGAATATGATATTGAGTACCGCACTCAAAAAGCTATCAAAAGTAGTTTGTTGGCAGATTACCTTGCTCGCCATCCTGTGGAAGATCATCAATTTGCAGAATATGAATTCCCCGATGAGGATGTGATGTTCCTTAAAGTGAAAGATTGTGATGAACCATTGCCTGAGGAAGGCCCCGACCCTGAATCTCATTGGAGTATGATTTTTGATGGAGCGGTGAATGCTTATGGTAAAGGAATTGGTGTTGTGATCGTCACTCCTCATGGATCGCACATTCATTTTACTGCAAGGTTAACATTTGATTGCACTAATAATATGGCGGAATATGAGGCTTGCATCATGGGTCTTGAGGAAGCTATAGATCTCAGAATCAAAATTCTAGATGTGTATGGTGATTCAGCTTTGGTAATAAATCAGATTAAGGAGAATGGGATACTCGTCACCCTGGCTTAATCCCTTTCAAAGATTATGCTAGAAGATTGTTACCCTTCCTCAATAAAGTTGAATTCCATCACATTCCTAGAGATGAAAATCAAATGGTGGATGCTCTGGCAACTCTGGCTTCCATGTACCAAGTGAATACTTGGAATGATATACCCCGTATTACAGTTCGACGGCTGGATAGGCCCGCTCATGTGTTTACGACAGAGGAGGTGATAGATGAAAAACCTTGGTATTATGACATCAAGCATTTTCTTCAGACTCAGGAATACCCGATTGGTGCGTTGAGGAAAGATAGAAAGACACTGAGAAGATTGGCAGGCAGTTTCTTACTCAGTGAAAATGTGTTATACAAGAGAAATTATGACATGGTCTTGCTCAGATGCGTGGATAGACACGAAGCAGGCATGTTAATGCATGAGATTCATGAAGGTTCATTTGGCACTCATGCTAATGGACATTCGATGGCTAAAAAAATGCTAAGGACATGTTACTATTGGTTAACAATGGAATCTGATTGTTACAAATTTGCGAAGAAGTGCCATAAATGCCAGATTTATGTAGACAAGGTCCATGTGCGTCCGACACTTCTCAATGTGATTTCCTCCCTGTGGTCTTTCTCTATGTGGTGTATTGACATGATCGGGATGATAGAACCCAAAGCTTCGAATGGACACCGTTTCATCTTGGTAAAAATTGTCTACTTTACCAAATGGGTAGAGGTTGCTTCTTATACCAATGTTACCAAACAGGTGGCTGTGTGTTTCATCAAAAACAATCTTATATGCCGGTATGGTGTGCCGAGTAGAATCATCACTGACAATGGCTCGAATTTGAACAACAAGATGATGACAGAACTGTGTGAAGAATTCAAGATTGTCCATCACAATTCGTCTCCATATAGGCCAAAGATGAATGGGGTTGTTGAAGCTGCTAATAAGAATATCAAGAGAATTATCTAGAAAATGGTTGTTACTTATAAGGATTGGCATGAAATGCTCCCTTTTTCTCTGCATGGATATCGAACATTTGTCCGCACTTCAACAGGAGCAACCCCGTTCTCCCTGGTATATGGAATGGAAGTTGTACTCCCTGTTGAGGTAGAGATTCCCTCGTTGTGTGTGATAATGGAAGCCAAGTTGACAGAGGTTGAATGGGTCCAGAACAGGTTTGACCAATTGAATTTGATTGAAGAGAAGAGAATGACAGCTTTGTGTCATGGGCAGTTATATCAGAAAAGAATGAAGAAAGCATTTGATAAAAAGGTCAAACCTCGTGAATTCAGAGAAGGCGACCTCGTGCTGAGGAAGATCATGTCTTTTAACACTGATTCTAGGGGTAAGTGGACTCCCAATTTTGAAGGCCTGTATGTTGTCAAGAAAGCCTTCTCTGGTGGTGCATTAATTCTTGAAACTATGGACGGAGAGGAGTTCCCACGTCCCATGAATGCTGACGCAGTCAAGAAATACTTCGCCTAAAGAAATAAAAGAACGGCTCGCTAAGTTGAAAACCTGAAAGGGCGGCTTAGGCAAAAAGGAGCATCTCGGTAGGCTGAAAACCCGAAAGGGCGGTCTAGGCAAAAATTAGAGACATAAACAGAATAAATTTCCCGCTAAGTTGAAAAATCGCAAGGGCAGCTTAGGCAAAAGTTAGGGATTTTTCTTGGCAAGTAACTACGTCAGACAAGACTTGATCGTTGAAGCAACAATCTTCTCGGATTCTCACCATACTTCAACAAAAGCTGCTGCTCAGGATTTCAAAAGTTGTTAGGGAGAATAGTGGTCATTGTATCTCAATGTATCTTTTGCATTATATATTACCATTTCCTAAACTTTGTAATCATCCATGGAGTCTCGCCATTCGCAGACTACCATTCTATTAATGAAATTCGAGCTTTTGACCAATTCTTTGTGTTCTTATTTTTATTTAGCTTGCAAAGACTCCATTTATTACTGATAATAATTTTTAAACTAAAAAGATTAAAAAGCAAAATTGACAAAAAGAAAGACATCTTTACAATTCAATTTACTTTGGGATTTGTGATGAAACAATGACAACAAAAAATGGCGATCCCAGGAATGAACAAACTCTGATTGTTTTAAGAAGATTTACTTCCTTCATGAAGGTTTCTCTCAGGTCATCTTGTTGGTATGTGCGTAATCTTTGTGTGTTTCTCAGATAGTTTAATACGATACCAGTGGGTGCAAGGTACATTATTAGGTTTGTGATCCTTATCCCCGGCCAAGTCTTGGTTCGCTTTTGATTTTGGGTTGGCATGGTCAGAAACCTCCGTCCCAGATTCCCCAACGAAGTTTTCCCTCATATGATGAAAGGAATACTATACCAGGGCATCTTTTGTGTGAATAGGTTTGTATGATATGAAGACTTAATCTAATATTCTCCAGTCAAGGCCTCGTTCATTTGATAGAAGTCCTTACTCCCCAAAGAAGTTGGTGCAATAATTACTCTTGAAGAACGTATCTCTGGTTTCCCCGGTGAATAGCGTATCTCTGGTTTCCCCAACGAAGAGCGTATCTTTGGTTTCCCCAACGAAGAGCGTATCTCTGGTTTCCCCAGTGGAGCACGTATCTCCCATCTCCCTATTGAAGAACTTATCTTGGTTTCCCCTCGATGATTTGGTTTTTACCTCCCCAATGAAGTCAGCATGAAGCCCCCAGTAGATGTCTCGATGATGAAGCATTGTCTCCCTTAGTGAGGTTTGTATGTTTTTCTTCCTTCAAAGTGGGCCTGAATTCCCCAGTGAATGTTTTGACAATTTGGTTTCCATCTTCCTTATTCAAGATCAATATTGAAATCCCCAGTAGGAGTACGGACCATGAAACATTTGTTTTCCCCATTGAAGTATGTGTGTTATTCTCTGGGAAGGTTATCCCAGGGCATCTCTTGTTGGAATGAGTATTCATGATGAAAGTTTTCAATCCGCAGTTTTTTTTTTCTCCAGGGAAGTGGGTTTGAATTCCCCAGTGAGGTTTGTTTGTCTTGGCGTCAGTCTGCTTTATTTGAGGCTAGTTTTGCAATCTCCAGTAGGTATGTTGCTTTTGAAAAATTGATTTCTCCGTTGAAACCAGAAGAAGGATGTTCTATCCCGGTATATGTTTTATTTATCTACATCCGGATTATGTTTCTCCTCAGTGAAGTTTGGACAGGCAATAGGTTTGGTTTCCGCAGTTGCTTTTACCTTTCTTGGATTGATCTTTCTGGTTGAAGTTTAGCCCAATGTTGTTGGTACCTAAGGTGGTTTTGTTTGTATGATTATGTATCCTTTTACCAACATATGCACGATATCACTCATACATTCATACATGCACCATGCATTGCTATAAATCATTTTCTATTGACATTATGTTCTAACCTTCCTGCAGCGCTCCTTGCTTATTTGGATTTGGTTTTCAATCTTGAGTTTATTTCTCAAAGGATGTATCTTCATTGGCCGTTTTGCTCTAGTTTGTTTCTAATTGGATTCGTGGTTGCATGACGATATTATTTGCTTTGGATTTCTGAGAACTTTGAGTTTTGGTTTGTGCATTTATTTTGCACGAGAAGACTGTATCTCCTCAGCAGGAACAATGTGGAATTTCTCCAGGAAATCATATCTCTTTCCCCAAGAAGTCATATCTCTTTCCCCAGGAAGCCATATTTCTATCCCCAGAAAGTCATCTTTCTTTGCAATTCCCCTTGACAATGAGTGGAAGTCTCTTTATTTGAGATCAGCTTACATATTACCCTTTCTGGACAAAGTGCCTTGGTTAAAGAAGAAGTTGAGACCCGTTCCAGGTGAAACGCCAGAATTTTGGGGAAAACTTATGATATTTCAAATATACCTTCAGTGAACGTTGGTAGTGCATCGGCAGTGAACGTCAGTGTTTCTTATCTTTTTGCTATCATCAGTGAACGGTGGTAGTTCCTCGTCAGTGAACGGCGATGGTGTGATATTTTCAAATCTACCTTCAGTGAATGTTGGTAGTGCATCGGTAGTAAACGCCGGTGTTTCTTATCTTTTTGCTATCATCAGTGAACTGTGGTAGTTCCTCGTTAGTGAACGGCGATGGGATGATATTTTCAAACCTACCTTCAGTGAATGTTGGTAGTACATCGGCAGTGAACGTCGGTGTTTCTTATCTTTTTGCTATCATCAGTGAACATCGATAGTTCATCGTCAGTGAACGGCGGTGGTATGATATTTTCAAATCTACCTTCAGTGAACGTTGGTAGTGCATCGGCAGTGAACGTCGGTGTTTCTTATCTTTTTGCTATCATCAGTGAACGGTGGTAGTTCCTTGTCAGTGAACGGCGATGGTGTGATATTTTCAAATCTACCTTCAGTGAACGTTGGTAGTGCATCGGCAGTGAACGTTAGTGGTTCTTATCTTTTTTCTATCATCAATGAACGGTGGTAGTTCCTCGTCAGTGAACGACGATGGTGTGATATTTTCCAATCTACCTTCAGTGAATGTCGGTAGTGCATCGACAGTGAACGTCGGTGTTTCTTATCTTTTTGCTATCATCAGTGAACGGTGGTAGTTCCTCGTCAGTGAACGGCGATGGTATGATATTTTCAAACCTACCTTAAGTGAACGTTGGTAGTACATCGGTAGTGAACGCCGGTGTTTCTTATCTTTTTCCTCATCAGTGAACGGTGATGACACAATATATTTTCTCTTCTACCTTCAACTATTGAGTTGGTAGTTTACCGTCATATGTGAGTCGGTATATCTTTTTCAAATCTACCTTCAGTGGACGTTGCTAGACATCGGCAGTGAACGTCGATGCTTGTTATCCTCCTCTCTGATTCAATTCTTTTGGTCCACCAGTGATTTATTTTCCTGGTGGGGGTTGCTCCTTTGTTTCTTCATTTTTGTGGCATCCCCAGTGATACTTTGTGTCTCTTTTGTTCTGCTCATATGCATTCATAATCATAAGCATGGCATGGCATCTTAGAGACAAAAATAGGGCTTATTTTATATTTAAGTATCTTCAATCGCGTCGACACAAAGATTTTTAACCTTCGTATCTCCGGATATAAGACACTTAAATAAGGGTAGCTGTTGTACCCCAATTTTTGCCCCTAAGATTCCCCTATCATTTCATATCAACTCAATCATTACAAGATCACATTAGGGTTGGTTCTTCCTCTTTTTTCTATCTCCTATCTTTAAGTTGGCTCTTGAGGAATCTCCAAGCACCTTGGTTGTGTATTTTGTATATGTGTTGATTGATTAACTTCTAACCAAAATACAAAAAAATATATATTTGTCTTTATCTTTTCAAAAATTGTGTTTTGTAGGTACCAAGTCAAAGCATCCAACAAATAAGGTTTTGCAAGTTGATTGATCCTATTGTGGCAAAAAATTCAACATGCATCGACCCATAGAGGTATGTATCGACTCATTTTGTTGTGCATAACTTGCATGTGTCGACACATGCATGTATGTATCGACTCATCCTGTTTGTTTAACTAGCATGTGTCGACACATACGTGTTATGTAACTCATGCAGTTTGTGTGATTCTGTAATGTGTTGGAATAACAGTATGTATCGACACATAGAGGCATGTATCGACACATGCTGTGTTATATAGCTAGGATGTATCTACACATACCCCCTATCTATCGACTCATAATGGCAAAATGCACGTGTTTTTTGAAAAAAGCCAACAATTTCAAATTTGTCTTATTTTTTGCTCCAATTTTTTCTGCATAATTTGAAATTATATCATTAATTCAAATTTGGTTCCAAGAATCAATTACCAAATTACCACTAATCCCAATCCTAAAATTCTATAAATAGAGACCTCATTTCATTCAAATCACAAGCATTTGATAGCCAAAATCATCTTGCTAAAAAATCTCTCAATTCTCTCCATTTTACCAAATTCACTCAAAGCTCCATTTTCAAAAAGTTAGTAAGCTTTTCATTGAAGCTTACTAATATTTGAGCTAAACTTTCATCCAAACTCTTTTTCTCCATCAATTCCCTACATCCAAGCTTTATTGATTGATTCTTGTTGTTGAATTGAAGCAAATTCTGAAGTTGTTTGATAATTCTCCAATTCTAGCTTTGGTAAGTTGGATCATCATCTTTCACAATGTGATCTCTTGTGGATTTCTGGTTTTGATTAATTGAGCACTGCTTTTATAACTCCATTAGTGCTATTTTCTCAAAATTTGCTGGAATTTTCATGCTCAATTGGATCCATGATCATAAGGTGTTTGATGAAAAGTTGGAACAAGAATTTGATCTTTAAAATGTTGTTTTCTACTGATTTTTTAACAGGTTGCAATCAATTGTTGTAACATTGCAATTGATTGTCACAGAAAATTTATTTGATAAAAAAAAAACTGCACTGATGCAATAGGTTGTTGTCTAAGCACAATTGATTGTAACAGTGCCAAAAATACTTTTGCTGCCTTATTTTGGGACTGTTTTGACTCAAATATTTTTCTGCTCACTCTCTTTGATGGATAATTTGGATTGCAATTTTAAATGTCCAATTTGTTTTTAAACTCAATGGACTTTGTGATGTAGATGAAGTTGGATAAATATTCATCAATTCAAATCTACCTAAGAGTGAATTATTTAATTTATTTTTTGGTGCTTTGGATTAATGATACATTTAGTACTTTAATCCATCTAGAGGGGTGGTTGAATTTAAAGATGAAAGAATTTTGAAATGGTGATCTAAATTAACTTTTCATTCCCCTCCCTCCTCATCTTATCCCTTTCTTTTTTAATTGTTCTACATGTTAAGGGATGGTGATCTCTATATCATTTATCCAAACATGAAGTACATAGATTACTATTGACCAGCCTCAAAATAGGTGCGACTTCTACATAAGTTCACTTACGATTGCTTAACATAGCGCTAAATTTTGTCCCGATTCGAATAAATGATCATTCGTGGCCCAAACTTATGATTGCAAGCCCAAGTATGTTAATTTGATCTCTTTGATCCAATAACCTTGAGATTCATTGTGTGGAGGCTTTGGTTCTACCAATCCTCTAATGGATCTACAACACCTTTGGTCAACGCGGATCACTTAAACATCGTTGATCATTACATGTTACTTTTTGAGGATTCCAAAATGGATGATATACTTGACAAAAAGCAAATGCAACTTGTTGTGTGGAGGCTTTGGTTATACCAATCCTCTAATGAGTTCCAAATGCAAGTTTCAAGATGGTCATCCAACTAACCACTAATTTCTAACAATTGACTTTACTTTATGCTTTTATTTTTATGCTTTATGTACCATTTACTTTTAGCATTTTACATTTCATGCTATTTTCATCTTTGATCACTTGAGCATTTACTTTTATGTCATTTTTATTTTGCTCACTTGAGCTTTTCTTTTCCTTTTAAAGACACCTAACAATCAACATGAACCATAAAAAATCTATAATGATACTTGGACTATTTGGTTACTATCCTTGGCATTATGGAGCATTGGACTTCTTGGACTTAGGATTAGAGACCTTGGCCTATCTTGTAGACTTTGTGCTTTTATTTGATATTTTGTCTAGAGTTCTTGAGGTTTACCTCGAGACATTGGGTTGTTTGTTTGCCTGTGTGCAGGTTATTGTGATTGCACACTTTGTTTGTAATTTGGAATTCACCCGTATACAGCCGTTACTCTGCCCATTTTTTGTGAAGACTTAATATACTTGAAGTTTGGTTCTCTCAAAGAGGTCTAGTATCTTTACTTGCTTGGTTTCGATCCAAAGAATGGGAATTCTATATTGACTCATAATGTCAAGTATTGGCTTCTTGTTGGTTAGATGGTTCCTATCCCTAGCTTTTACCTTATGCTTTAGGATAACCTCTTCTTCTCCTTCTACCTTCTTTAATTTCAAAAATCTTCTCCCTCCTTTTGAAAACTTTTCTTGTTTTGAAACTTGAAACACTTTCATAATAAACTTGGACTTATGTCCATGCATTTTCAAAACATTTTCATAAATAAATTTCAATCAATTTAATAATACCTTGACATTTTTTTGTGAGAAGACTAAAAGTCAATCAATCTCATTTCAAACCATTTTTGCCACTTTGGCTTTTTATTTTAAAATCTTTCTCAAAAGATTAGGCTCTTGCCAATCCTTGTAGTGATGCAAACAACTATACTTCTACAATATATAGTAAAGAGAGATATTTTCCACCTGGGTGATGAGTGAGGCATTGTTGATTTTAAAATGCAAGTCATATCCTCCACTTTGAGATGATGCAAATTCTCCTTTCTCATGATTGTGGGTAGTAAGTATGTTTTCCACACGGACAATGACGATGATGTCTTATCTCATAAAATTAACCAACACACTTGTGTTTCAAATTTTTAAAAGAGGAACTACGTGTACCCTGATCCCCTATTGCATGAAAGGTGGTACGTAGGCACTAAAGGTTCGCAACCGCGGCGGGTGCAAAAATCATAAAAATATTTCGTTTCTCACCTCCACCATCCATTTTTCATATAACACATTTTTATAACCAAAATATATAGATTTTTCAAAGAGGTTCCTGCTGAGTACTGTAGATGTTTAGGGTGATAATACCTTCCCTTTGCATAACCAACCCCATTACCTTGAATATTTCCCCCTTTTTGGGTTATTCGCTCTTTTCCCATTCCTTTGGAAACAATAAAGCGCGGTGGCGATTTTTTATTTTTGATTTGTATAAAGTCTAGTCAATCCAATGGCTTAGTCTTGAACATTTCTACCGATACACTATTAATAGGACCGGTTGAGCCAACTGAACATTCAAGAGGGTGCTTACCTTAAAACCTCATGCAAGCCTTTAAACCTAAGGTCTATTGAGTGACTTGCTTGTGTTTATTTGTGATTTAAACATAATCATGATATCATAAACATCATTATATTCATATATACTAACCATTTCAAGGACCTGTGGATTTACCTCTTTGCTGTTTTGTAGGGTATGAATTCAGGTCGCAAAAAAACCATGCAGATTAACTCTGCAGAAATTCCTCCCAAGCTAAAGGAATTGGTATTATAGGTTCCCGAGGACTCATCATTCAACAAAATACATGGTCATTTGCTCAGTTTGGTTACCGTCTGGTTTGACGAAGTTTTGATGAGTGTTCTATTCCAGTTCTTTGATCCCGAGCACCACTGCTTCACATTTCCGGATTATCAACTGGTGCCTACACTGGAAGAATTCTCTAAGTTGTTTGGTCTACCTATACTGGAGCAGGTACCTTTTACTGGTTTAGAACAAGACCCAGCTTCTGAAAAGGTTGCAACAGCTTTGCACTTATAGCCATCTGATATTGAATCCAATTGGGAAAGAAGAAGAGGAGTTAAAGACCTTCTTGCAAAATTTCTAATGGAGAAAGCTCGGATATTCTTGGAAGCTATGAGTTACCATACCTTTGAAGATTTCTTAGCCCTCTTGATCTATGGGTTTGTTATGTTCCCTAATTTAGATCAATTTATAGATGTGAGTGCCATCAATATCTTTCTTGCTCACAATTTGATTCCTACATTGCTCGGGGATATCCTACATTCTCTCCATACTCGTACTCTGAAGAAGCGAGGAACTCTTATGTGTTGCATCCCTTTGATCTATAGGTGGTTTATTTTGCACCTTCCTCGGTCAGTAATGCATAATTATTTAGGCTTAAGGTGGAGTCAAAGATTAATGTATCTCTCTCACTCTGATATCCATTGGTGTCATCGCTCTCAAGAGACGTCTCTTTATTGATTGCTACGGAGAATTCCTAATGTACCACTCTTGGGCATTAGAGGAGGCATCGCCTACAACCCTTCTTTAGCACTACGTCAGTTTGGTTATGCACGGATAGATGGTCCACCTGATATGCTCATCCAAGGTATTGTGTTCAAGTACTCAAATGATCTGCAAAATTATCGTCAGAGAATCATCCGCGCTTGGGGCATGGTTAAGAAGACTGATAGTAAGACTTTGGGGCGCAAGAATACCATCCCTTTGGAATATTACCTCAAATGGGTGCGAGCTCGAGCCCAAAGTCTTATGATGCCATACGATTCCATATTACCGGTGATCTTGGAACCTATTATTTAAGGGGACGAGTCTCGCATTATTTTCCATCCTAATATGCCAATAAACTTCGAAGAGTTGCAAAAGTCTTGGATCCAGCTCAAGGAAGAACGAGATACCTTTGAGACTCAATGTTATGTCTGTGAGAAGAAAGTGCTAGAATTGACAAAGCAGCTTCACGAAGAGAAGAATCTCAACACCTACCTCAACACCAAAAGGAAGCCTCCATGGGAGACTTAGGAGTTTTAGAAATTTCTTTTGATGTTTATTTCTGTGTAATATTTTGTTTCCTTTAAAACTTACTAATGAAGAGTTTTGTTTTCTATTTTGGCTTAAAAAAGAAGCGTAAATCCTATAAGGTCCTTGAAAACATTGCATAAGCATATCATACATATCATCACATAAACAGGTTTCAAGGAAGGTTTCTTATCTTTTCGCTGTTTATTTTAGCAAAAAGAAATGGCTCTCAAACAAACAATTAAGGATCTTCAAGCACAAAATGCTCAATTCCAACAAATGTTCCTGGCTCTGGCTAAGGGGCAAGGAAATATGAAAGATCTCATCACCAAAGAGAAGAAGAAGAAGGCAAAGAAACCAGTCGACGTCTTGAATATAGGAAGAAGGTTTAGAGGACCAGCCAAGCGGGCTCTAGATTTCGCGACCCCGTCAAATGAAGGGGACAATCAAGAAGAGAAGCCAACAGAAGAAAACAATAACCCCAGAACTGATGAAGAAGAGGATGATTACTCTGAGGAACAATATCCTCCTGATAATGATAAATACAAGCAACCGGAGGATCGTCTCAATGCTATGGAGATTCATAGGGTACCCGATCTGGATTTTGAAGAGTCAGGACTAGTCTCAAGGTGGTCATCCCGCAAAAGTTCAACGTTTCCGTATTTGCTAAATATGATGGGGTTTCGTGTCCTAAGTTGCATCTAAGATCCTATGTCAGGAAGATTCAGCCTCACACCACTGACAGGAATTTATGGGTTCATTTCTTCCAGGAAAGTTTATCAGGGACGCAGTTGGAATGGTTATATCAGCTGGAGGGAACCAACATCCGCAACTGGGAGGATTTGGCTACTGCTTTCTACAGGAAGTACCAATATAATGATGACCTTTCTCCAACACGTACACAACTTCAAAGTATGTCTATGGGTTCCAACGAGGGTTTCAAAGATTATTCCCAGAAGTGGAGAGATCTTACGGGAAAAGTCCAGCCTCCTCTGTCTGATAGATAGCTGGTAGACATGTTCCTGGGTACTTTGCCTGGCCCATTTTTCAACCATTTGATTGGAAGCTCTTCAGCCGGGTTTACTAAGCTGATATTGACTGGGGAACAAATAGAAGCGGGTATCAAGAGTGGTAAGATTCAGAGGGATGCATCTTCAAGTACAATGAAGAAAACCTTCACTGGAAAGAAGGAGGTCAATGTTGCTTATGGCCAGAGAAATCAAAGCAAAATTGAACGTCTTCCGATGGTAGGGGTTGTGATGATCTCCAACCCTGCATCAAATCAACAACAAAACAATCAGCACAAACAGGATGCACCCAGAAGATAGTTCACCCAGATCAACATGTCCTTATCTCATGTTTTTCCACACCTGTTAAAGTCTAATATGGTTACTCTAAAGGAGGCTCCTAAGAATCCAAATATTGCATCTCCTCACTACAACCCAAATGCTCGATGTGCCTACCACTCTGACAGTCCAGGGCATGATACAAACAATTGTTAGGCTCTGAAGAACAAAGTGCAAGATTTCATTGAGGCAAAGGAGATTGAATTTGACCCTTCTGAGACCCCTAATATGATAACTTCCCTAATTCCCAAGCATGGTCGGGGTGTTAATGTTGTTGATGATGACCTATTTGTTTCTTTTGTTGATGAACTATCTACTCCTCTCCTGATTGTTAAAAAGAATTTATTTCGAGCCTGTTTATTTTCGGTCTGTGGTGAAGGTTGTCACTGAAGATGTGAAAAACCAAAGAAGGGGGGTTGAATTGAAAACTTAAATCTAAAACAGCTTAATGACACAGTATTTTTATCCTGGTTCGTTTGATCTCAAACTACTCCAGTCCACCCGTCAAGGTGATTTCGCCTCTCTCCAACGAGGTCTTAATCCACTAATCTCAACAAGATTACAAAAGCTACTTTAACAACTGTTAAAGTCTTCTACAGTACAACCACAATCCGGTTAATCTCAAGGATCTCTTTTTCAATATGATTATACAATATGTGTTGTTGTTTTTCTAACAAAAACTATTTATCACAACTGTGATAAGTTACACAGGTTTATAGCTTAGAAAGACAGAATGAAATTGCTTGCAGCTTGAATATGCGTGAGTGGTGATATAGCAAAATCGTTGTATGTACGTTCGCACATCATTTTGAAATCTGACTCGTTTATATAGGCAGTGTAATGATGTTGATCATAAAGCATGTTTAATGTCATTAACATACTTTCCTTTTGGAGAAGATCCTGTCTGAAGGAAGCCATTGGAATTGATGTTGTCTTGAATGTTCAGTAACGCTTCAGAATCTTTTCTCCTTCTGCTGATGACGCTTTAGAATATTGATGACTTGGTTTTATATGTTCTTGTTCAGAGTTAGAGTTTACTTTGATTAGGCGCAGGTTCTGGTCATCAATCTTCAGCGTATATTCTGATTGCTTCAGCGTGAAGCACTTATGGCTTATCTTCTGATGCCGATTTGGTCAGAACTTCTGCATACATAAAACATATTCTTTGTATTTTTTATCATCAAAACTCTAACTAAGGGTTGTAGAATCAAACTGTGTTCTAACAATCTCCCCCTTTTTGATGATGACAAAAACCAGATTTTTCAATTAAAAAATAAAGAATAAAAAGTTTAGAATAAAGAAGAAAAACTCCCCCTGAGTTGATTACTTCCCTTATGTTCCTTGAGCATCAGAGTTTAACTGCGTCTTTCATCAGAGTTTGTACCGGTTCAAGCTTTTCAAAAGATAGAGGTTAAGTAGTCCAAAATGTTTGAGACTTCTGTCTCAGTAAACCGTTATTGAAAATATCTTACTTTCTCCCCCTTTTTGTCAGTTATCAAAAAGGCAATATAATCATCTCCAAAATAGTTGATTTATATTTAATAAAAAAACAAGAAGCAATGATAAGTAGTCCAGAACAGAAGTGGTAAAACAAACGTTACAGGTAAACAGATTTAAAATAGAAAAGAATCTAAGAGGGGGGAGGAAGGCGTATGAACAAAGCTTCCAGCAAGCCCTTGATTTGGGTGTTAGATTCTTCTTGTTTGCCCAAGATGCTCTTGATTTCTTTGTGTGTGTCCTCCTGCTTATCCAACCTTTCCTGGATAACAGCATTTGCTCTCTTCAATTCTTCTAGAGTTTGCATGACATAGGAAGGAGCTGGAGATTCTTCAGTATCTGGACGCTTCTCAGAGCATTCTGCATCTTGATCACATTGAACCATTTCCTCTGCTGAGATCATCTCTCTTGGAGCAGCAGTCAGGGAGAGACCTTCTGATTCTAGTTGAACTTCATCTGAGGGACGATGTTCTGACCAGGGAGCATTATCCAGAGGGAGAATCTCCTTCTTGAGCAGATGGCTCAGAACTTGGTCTTCAAAAACCTTTAGCATATCACTGAAATTTTGTTGAACCTGTTCATAGCTCTGTTCTTTTAGCTTTAGTGATTCAGAACTTAGCCAGTTTCTGAATCTTGTCCAT
This sequence comes from Vicia faba, assembly GCA_948472305.1. Classification (NCBI taxonomy): domain Eukaryota; kingdom Viridiplantae; phylum Streptophyta; class Magnoliopsida; order Fabales; family Fabaceae; genus Vicia; species Vicia faba. The sequence goes on along the minus strand of OX451736.1, from coordinate 320,016,990 downwards.
AGATAATCAGAAGTAGCAGGATTAGTCATCTCTAGACTAGCATGCTTCAAGGAGGTAATCCATTTCTGTATTCCTGTTTCAAACATCAACAAACTTGTACCAACATCTGGTGTGGTTCCAGAGTTTGGATTATCAGGGATTTGAGTATTTGGATTTTATGGTGTAGGAGCTGAAATGTCTTGGTCAAAAGAGTCAATATCAGACAGAACATTGGCAAGTTCTGGTTGAGTTTGTTCAGGATTTGGATTATTAGGAAGGGAGTGAGTTTCACTTAGACTTAGAGTTTCTGATGGATCAAACCTTATGTCAAAGTCATTAAAAGTTTGTGGAGTTGGATGTTCTGATTGGGTAGTTATGGTTTCAGATGTTGATATAGTTAATGATTCTAAAACAGTAACAGAGGAAGGATTACCTTTCTTTTTAGCAGCTTTTGGAGTCCTCTGGGATGATCCTTCTGTTGCAGCTTTCCTTTTCTTGGTCTTCTTCAAAACAACTTCTGGAGCAGCCTGATGCAAGTCCTGGATATTTATTTCTGGTGCAGTGCCATCTGCCTTACACGCATCCATATATCTGACAATGATCTCTAGCTTGGAGTCAATCTCAGAGAAAAGAGGAAAATCATCCAGAGGAATTCTTCTTGAAGTGATGGTTGCAAAAGAAGTAATGTTGGGTTCCTTCTTGATGTTCTCAATGATTTTCATTTTCTTCAGATTTTTTGCATTCAGAGGCTTCCCAGCAGTTGCTTCTAGTGAGCTAATTTCCTGTGCTTCAGTCAAATGCTCTATCAGCCTATTCTCCGTCAGAATATCTGATATGAGTCTTCCTAAGGGTATCCAGTCCCTTTTGGTATGCTCATCTTCTCTTGTTTCCTTTACACTAGTTCTCAGATGATTAAATAGCAAGTGAGGGAGGTTTACCTTAGTCTTCTTGGAGATAAAGTAGATCAGAAACTGCTGATCAATGTTTATGTAGTCAGGAGAGCTAGTTGGCTTCCTGTGGTTGATGCATCCCAGAATTATTTTAGCCCAAATTCTGTGATGATCCTTCAGATCCCTAATCTTGCTGGAGGGTAGGCCCAGAGTAAATATTTCCATTGCAATAGAAGCTACATCAGAACATCTTTCAGCCATGTCAATACATCTGACACCTCCACCATTGTAACCAATAAGCCTTGAAATTAGGTCTTCTGTAATGACAATCTTCTTCCCCATGACATACGAGGTAACTTGATGATTTGAGGAGGAAGCATGTATCCAGAATTCTTTGACAAGAATTGGAAATGTTGGCCCTAGAAGACAGTCAAAATATTTGTTCCAACCTTGAGCATTGACGTCTTCATACAGATTGAAGCCGTTTTCTTGAAGGCTTTCAAAGTCAACAATCAATTCTGAAAGAACTTACAGATTGTCAATGGGAGTGAGTAGCATTTTGTATGGTTCTTCGTACTGTTCCATAGAAGCAGTTTCCTGAGTACTGATGTTTTGGACGCTTGAAGAAGCCATGTTCACACAAGAATTTTGAGAAAGATGAAAGGGTTTTTTGAAAGTATGAACTGAAAACAATAGAAGGTATTGAGAGAGTAAAAGTGAAAGAATGTAAAGAGTGAAACTTGAGTTTAAATAGATTTTCTTGAAAGCATAAACAGTAAGAGAGAGAAACAATTAGTTATGATTATAAGCATTAATGACAGCTGATTTTAGGGGATTCAAAAAGATATTGGAACGGTTACCCATGACGTGTGTCTCAATGCACCCAATCAGCGCTTTTGACCTTTCAGAAAAGTGAACGCGTGTTCAGCCTCAGAAGGTAGATGATGAATGGATGACAATTGTTTGCTTACGTGAACAACACACTTCTATCCTTGAAATGAAACATTCAGATCTTCATGGATAGATTCTGATGCAATCTGTACTTCTAAAACTCTGAAGGCAGGTTGATCAGTAGTTCACAGAAAATAACTAAGTTCTGAAGGTTAATATATGTAAATAAAACACTTTATTCTGGGAAAAGCTTCATGCTGAGATGTTTCAGAAAAAAGTTAAACCTATCTTCAGAAAGAGGTTTTGTAAAGACATCAGCCCATTGATGGTCTGTGTCAATGAATTTTAAGTTAAGAATCCCTTTCTGAATATAGTCCCTAATAAAATGATGTTTCATTTCTATATGCTTAGCCCTAGAATGTAAAATAGGATTTTTACTGAGACAAATAACAGAAGTATTGTCACAGAGGATAGGAATGTTACTCTCAAATATATTGAAGTCTTCAAGTTCACTTTTCATCCAGAGCATTTGCGTACTACATCCAGCAGCTGCTATGTATTTAGCTTTTGTTGTTGATAGTGCTATTATGGATTGTCTTTTACTGGACCAGGAGATTAGATTTTCTCCCAGAAACTGGCAGCTTCCTGAAGTGCTTTTATGTTCTACTCTATCTCCAGCAAAGTCAGCATCACAGTAACCTAATAAGCTGTAATCACTTGATTTTCTATAAAACAAACCCAGATTAGCAGTATCTTTCAGATACTTGAAAATTTGCTTAACTGTTGTTAAGTGAGATTCTCTAGGATCTGATTAGAATCTAGCACAAATACAAACACTGAATAGAATGTCAGGCCTTGAAGCCTTCAGATAGAGAAGAGAACCAATCATACCTCTGTAGACCTTCTGTTCTACCTTTTTACTTACCTCTTCCTTTTCCAGAATGCACGTGGGATGCATTGGAATCTTTGAGGGCTTACATTCGGAGAGATCAAATTTCTTTAGAAGTGCTCTAACATATTTGCTCTGATGAATGTAAGTTCCTTCTCGAGTTTGATTTATCTGAATGCCCAGAAAGAATTTGAGTTCCCCCGTTAGGCTCATCTCAAACTCTGCCTGCATACATTTAGCAAACTCTCTTCCCAGAGAGGGTTTAGTAGATCCAAATATGATGTCATCAACATAAATCTGACAAACTAACATGTCATTATTAACTGTCTTACAGAACAAGGTTGTGTCCACTTTCCCTCTGGTGAATTCCTTTTCTAACAGGGAGTTACTTAGTCTTTCATACCAAGCTCTGGGAGCTTGTTTCAGACCATACAGTGACTTCTTTAGTTTGAAAACATATTCTGGACTTTTGGAATTCTCAAAACCAGGAGGTTGGTGCACATATACCTCTTCATCTATATAGCCATTTAAGAATGCACTTTTGACATTCATCTGATGCAGAGTGATGCCTTTATTAGCAGCAAATGATATTAAAAGTCTGATAGATTCTAACCTGGAGATTGGAGAAAAGGTTTCTGTATAGTCTATCCCCTCTTGCTGACTATAACCTTGTGCTACCAGTCGTGCTTTGTTTTGATGACTTCACCTTGCTCATTCAGTTTGTTTCTGAACACACATTTTGTACCAATGACGTTGAACCCTTTTGGTTTGGGGACCAGATCCCATACGTCATTTCTGGTGAATTGAATTAGTTCCTCTTGCATTGCCAGAATCCAGTCATTGTCCAGAACTGCTTCATCAATTGTTGTTGGTTCAATCAGAGAAACCAGTCCCATGAGGGATTCTTCAGAGTTTCTGAATGTTGATCTTGTTCTGATTGGATCTTCCTTCTTTCCTAATATTGTATCTTCTGGGTGATCAATGCTACTTCTAGATAGTCTTTTCTGGAGTTGATCAACAGAAGGTGTTGGATTGCTTGTAGTGACTCTTTCTGCTGTTGAGGGAGTGTCTCTGTTGAGAACCTTTGATGAGCTGTCTTCAGTACCTGTGAGTTCAACTTCCATACCTGTAAGGAGTTCATTCTGCTTTGACTTTTGAGAGTCAAGCTTATCATCAAACCTAACATTGATTGACTCTTCAACAATCTGTGTTTCTGTATTGTATACTCTGTACCCTCTCGAGCGTTCAGAGTATCCTAACATAATACACTTTTGTGCTTTACAGTCAAACTTGTTCAAATAATTTTTTGTATTCAGAATAAAACATGTGCATCCAAATGGGTGAAAATAAGAAATGTTGGGCTTTCTGTTCTTCCATAATTCATATGTTGTCTTTTCCAAAATAGGTCTTATAGAGATTCTATTATGAATGTAACACGCTGTGTTAATTGCCTCTGCCCAGAATATCTTAGCAACATTAGTCTCGTTGATCATGGTTCTGGCCATTTTTTGCAATGTTCTGTTCTTTCGTTATACAACTCCATTTTGCTGGGGAGTTCTAGGACAAGAGAAATCATGCAGAATGCCTTTTTCATTAAAGAATAATTCAAAATCTTTATTTTCAAATTCTCCACCATGATCACTTCTGACTTTGACAATTCTAAGATCCTTTTCATTCTGAACTTGGTTGCAGAAGGTAATAAACACAGAGTGTGACTCGTCCTTGTGTCTTAAGAACTTTACCCATGTCCATCTGCTATAGTCATCTACGATTACTAACCCATACTTCTTGCCACTGACTGAAGCAGTTTTTACTGGTCCAAATAAGTCAATGTGCAGAAGTTTTAATGGCTTAGAGGTGGAGACATCATTTTTGGATTTGAAAGCAGGTTTTGCAAATTTTCCTTTCTGACACGCTTCACACAGAGCATCTGAATTGAACTTCAAGTTAGGAAGTCCTCTGACCAGATTGAGTTTGTTAATCTGAGATATTCTTCTCATACTAACATGTCCCAATCTTCTGTGTCAAATCCATTGCTCGTTGTTAATAGACAGTAGACATTTTACATTCTGGCTCTTTAGTTCAGAAAGTTTTATTTTGTAAATTTTGTTTTTCCTCTTTCCATTAAATAGGATAGTCCCATCTTTCTGACTAACAGCTTTGCATGAATTTTGATTGAAGATTATATCATAACCATTATCACTTAATTGACTTATGGATAATAGACTATGCATTAATCCATCAACTAATAAAACATTACTTATAGAGGGAAGATTTCCATTACCTACTGTTCCAGAGCCAATGATCTTTCCTCTTTGATTGCCTCCAAAGCCCACGTGGCCTCCAGGCTTAAGTTCCAGACTTTGGAACATATGCCTTCTTCCCGTCATGTGTCGTGAGAAGCCAGAGTCTAGGTACCATGATTGGTGTCTTAGCCTTGCTGTTAAGGATATCTGCCACATGTATGATTTTATCCTTAGGTACCCACATTTTCTTGGGTCCTGATTTGTTAGTTTTACCAAAATTCTGATTGAATTTTGGTTTGACAGAATAATCACTACTTGTGTATTTTATGTCATGTGTGTGCCCATATATAAAATGTGAATTGAGTGGTGTGCATTTTATAACTAATTCCATGGTATTTTTTGGTGTAGGTACCTTACCTTGATATCCTATCCCTTTTCTGCCATTTCTGCTAACTCCATAGATCATTGAAGCCATCTTGCTTCTGTCTATGTTTTTAGCTAGAAACTTCTGAAAGTTGTGATCATACTCTTTGATGATCTCATCAGCATTACTGGGAGTTTCAGAGATTGTTTCCTTCTGAGAGTTTTGCAAATGATTTTCTAATTTTGAAATTTTTTCTCTTAACTCAGAATTCTCCAATCTGAGACTCTCTGTCTTTTCAGAATCAGAGGCAAGATTCCTTTTCAGGTATCTGAATTTGACTCTAATCTGCTGATACCTTTCCAGAATTTCATTTAAACTTTCAGCAAGTTCAGCCATAGTAAAGTTTATGGTAAAGTCAGGGAATACCTCTTCAGTGTCTGATTCTGAGTCTGAACCAGAAGCTTCACTATCTTCTGATACGTTTGCCATGAGAGCTATGTTTGCTCTTTCATCATCTGATTCTGAGTCAACTTCAGATGTGTCAGAATCATCCCATGTAGCCGTGAGGATTTTCTTCTTTTCCTTGAGAAACTTCTTTTTGGGCTTTTCTTTCTGAAGCTTTGGGCAGTCACTTTTGTAGTGTCCTTGCTCATTACATTCATAGCAGATGATGTCCTTGTTGTTTGGCTTTCTGTATCCTGAAGAACCTTCAGATCTTCGGTGTCCAGAGGAGGACTCGGACTTTCTGTATCTGGAGGAGGATTCATTCTGATTCTCTAATCTTCTGGGATTTCTGAACTTCCTTTGTCTCTGCTTCCACAGTTAGTTCACCCTTCTAGAGAGGAGAGACAGTTCATCTTCTTCTGATGAGGATCCATCAGAAGTTTCTTCCACAGCCTGCAAAACTTTGGAGTCAGATTTTCTGTTAGATTTTAAAGCTAATGACTTACCTTGCTTTTGAGGTTCATCTTCTTCTAGCTCTATCTCGTGACTTCTGAGGGAGCTAACAAGTTCCTCCAGAGATATTTTGTTGAGATCTTTGGCTAGCTTAAGTGTTGTGACCATTGGCCTCCATTGTTTGGGCAAGCTTCTGATGATCTTCTTAACGTGATCAGCAGTAGAATACCATTTGTCAAGAACTTTTAGTCCAGCAACAAGAATTTGAAATCTTGAAAACATAGTTTCTATTGATTCATTATCTTCCATCTTGAATGCCTCATACTTCTGAATGAGTGCAAGGGCCTTGGTATCTTTGACTTGAATGTTGCCTTCATGCGTGATCGGGACTTTATGAGTCTGTCGGGATACTAACTGCAAGTATACAGTTCAGTCGTTCTAGTTTTAAAACATTATCGAACCCACAGAGATTGAGGATCAATCGCATACGATCTAATGCTACAGTTTGTCTAACTAAGCGATGAATATTCGATTTTTGGGGGAAACAGTTTAATTAAAAATAATAGTACTAATTATACCGGTGTGTGATAATCGGACTTAGGGAATTCGGTGAATCGCTTGGCCTATAAAGTATTTCGGTAAAAGCTAATTGTTTAAAAACCTGAGACATACACTCTCGTGTTTATGAAATAAGTCATGCTACTAAACCTAGTGGATGCACTTTAAATTTAATAACACTTTTTGAAAACAATTTGAATTTAATTAATTTATTAAAACACTCTCGTGTATTTAAAAATTAATGTTTCGTTACCACTATCTGGGTTGAACCCCAGCTCTCGCATGCAGGTTCTTGCCTTAATTAATTTCCCACTCTCGTGGCAAAATCGTGTTAATTAACCTCTCACTCTCGTTACAAGGTTAGTTAAATTAATCTTGGAAATTGGAAACCAGAAATTGTTTTATAAATATTTTTGGCCAAGGTATCACTGAATTCTTTTAGTTCTTACGGGTCACATACCGGTATTAATAATTTAGACGGATATAATTAACTTGAAAGCAATACAATTCAAAATATAATTCATAACAACAATTGGCATAATATAATAACTTAATAAATATTAATTGCAATAAAAACCTGGAATCAAAGTTGTTATGGTAATCTTGAAGTATTACAATAATCCAATCTTCGAGCTTGATTGCAGTAAATAAATCGTGTTAATTCTTGAATGAAGAATTAACACCTAAAACTAAAAACTAAGACTTTGAATGAAAATTACAGGAACGTGAAAACAATATTCCAAAACAAGCAAATGGAAAATAATTGCAAAAGAAAATAATATTTGGTCTGTAGAAAATTCTTCGACCCCTGCAGCTCTGCACTACCACACATATATATAGCAGAGGAAATGGCAGTTGAAAGTGTCTTGAGAAGAGGCTTGAGTGGCGTAAAAATAGGATGCATGGTCACTGAGTGGAGGAAATATTGGAGAAGGATTCTTCCTCACGTTGCCCATGTCTCCACTAAAGCATAACGTTCCTCTTTACGCGCGTGACGGTCGTCACAGGTGGGTGACGGTCGTAATGCACTTAAATAGCGCATTACGCTCGTCAACAATGTGTTACGAGCGTTATTTCTAGTTGGGGAGGCGTGACGGTCGTCACAGGGTGTGACGGTCGTCACCGGTGCAAAAATCCAAACTTTGTATTTTTAGTTCTTTTTCTCTTTGTCTATTGTCTAGCCTTCTTCATGTTGTCCTTTTCCATTGGTTTGAGTTGACAAATGTTATACTTGTAAAAAGACAAATAAACTCGGAATAATCGGGGGTTAGACGACTTAATGTAATATAAAATCGGTAAAAAGCGTAGTAATTATATGATACGTTTTCTCGTTATCAAATTCCCCCATACTTAAACCTTTGCTTGTCCTCAAGCAAATAGTCATTCAAAAGGTCAGACAAGTTTTGTCAAGCGCATATGCATGACATACCTTGGATTTTTAAAGCAATTTTGGGAAATCCTCATCGGTTCGGCCAATACTTGACTGAAACACTAAAGATACGCTAATGACACAAGCAATAAGCTTAGTCGTAGGCTTCCATTTAAAACGAGCTATCTAACAGTTCCGTTATAATTCTTCCCAGAGTTCCTCATATCTATTTCACCCTGTTTCGTTCTGGCGCAATCACATTAAGCCCTTAATCTTAGCACGCACGTAGTGGAGTAACCGGTTAGTGACTTTGATCCTTTTAGCACGGGGTCTGGTACATGAATGTGGCAACCCTACATATGTTATCCAAGTTGGAGGTTGTGGGGGATCGGGCCGTAGCACGCCCTACCGAGTTCAGAACCAGATACCTCTGAACCAACCAACACTGGATTCCTTCATTATTTGCTCAGCTCTTATATGTGACCGTATATTTTGGTGCACAAAATTTCTTTTCTTTTAGCAGCGAGATAAGAAGGATATTTTTAGAATCAGGCGTCAAACACTTATATTCATCGATTCTCCACGTGGTTTGTGTCAAGACGGTGCTGATTGCTAGTATAAACTACTAGGGGTTACTCTAGAACTTAAAACTCCATATATCGGTATAATGGTTATTGAAACGGATCGCGTAAATAGGAAGTCTACAATGTCATAACCGTATCAACCTTGTTATGGCGTTTTCGGCTTCCTCAACTGGGATTTCGTTAAAATAGGTATGTCGGGCTAATGCGAAGATAAAAAATTTTGGTATGGCTAAATAAAGCGAAGAATTTGAATTGAGACATATCGTAAAAATTTACTAGTTTATAAAAGATGGAAAGGTACCTCTCCCACACTAAATTCGACATTGTCCTCAATGTTGCGGTATATAGGCGGGGAAGTACAACTACAAAAAGAAACAGAAAGGAAATGAAACAGAAAAAAGTAAACTACATAGAAAATAAAGAAAAACTACTGGTGACCACGTCCTCTACTCCTGGTGCAAGAGCGTCTGGTAGGAGTGGCTTCTGTGTCAGTATCTTGGAAACCAAGGGTGCTGACGTCCATCCTTAAGGAATTAAGCTCGGACAGGGCCTCATCCAACCTCTCATTCATGTTCCGCTGCCCAGTCAAGATTTGAGTGTTTTGAGCGCATAGATAATCATATTGCTCCTGCTGTCTTCTTTCAAGCGCTGCGCTCATTTAAAAACTGTAAAAAGTAGACTTGTTTAAAATGAAATCATAAACTGCCTAGAAACATAAAACACAAGGTAAAAATAAGTGTTGATTCTGCTGCTTCATCCCAGTCGCATCTTCAAGTCTTCGAAAGTTATATGTATGTGAGAAAACGGTTACACAGTTATATCAGTTAAGCTTATCACGTCCATACGCATACCCTTCAACTCGTTCTTGATTCCATTGATGTCCGTCTGATAAACATCCAGCGTAGAAAATATTTTATTCAAATTTTCAGCATATTCCCCTTTTGTTATTGCAAGGGCATCAACTTCCTCTACGATGTTGTTACCATCATGGTAACCAGGAGGGGTCTCGGGGTCACTCTCATCAGACATTATGGTATCATAAACTTGGTAGGATTGGGGTGTCTCAGGTGTCGAAGGGTGGTCGGGAGGGTTAAGCTCCTACAACCAATTGTCGCGATGTTGGGCACTTGTTTTGGCATGGTTAGGAAGTGTAAATACCGTGACTACTTCGTCCCTTATCAAGTAATCGAAGGGTGCAGGATCTAGGTTACCTATTATTCGTAGGTGGAAACAAAAATCAATGTTTATAGGGCGGATTGAAACAAATTGTGTGCACCTATGTAGCTGGTATCTAAGTCTGAGGGCGTTAGCAATCATGGTAACAAGGCCTCCTATGATGATTGGCTCGCTAGGGTTCTCGGCAATGCGGGTAAATGTCTGCATTAAGAATGGCACTGCATTTACAGGTCGGCCTTGGGTCATACACTGCAGCAAAAAATATCTCATCTTTAGATACGGCAGTGCGGTTCTGTTCTTTGCTGAAAATGGTATGTGCTATAATCTTGTGGAAATAGCGGATAGCGGGGTTGTGTATTTCATTATTATCCATGCTATCTGGCTCAGGGTGGTAGTTCCCGGTTTAAGTCCCCCGAAAGTAGTCTAGCTCAAAATCCATTAACTCTGCCTGGGTGGTAGAAAAAGCAAAAGGTCCGCAAGGGAATCCTAGAAGGTTAGATAATTCTTTATGGGTATAAGCAAATTCAATACCAAACAACCCGAAGGCTATAAATCCCTTTCTAGTTCTGAAACCGCGCTCGGGTATATGAACTAAAGAGCTCAGAAACTCAAGGGTGAGCTCGCAGTATATAACAAACCTAGATTTAATGTGGGCTTTTTCCACCCCAACTGGCTAAACAGACAATGGACACTATCCTTAATGCCTAAAGTGTCCATTGGTGGTTCATCATAATATAAGGTCATACCAATATTTCTGTGTGATAATTCCTCAAACCTCCTCATTTGGTTCCTGCCTCTAAAAGTGGTTTCCATAGTAAATAGCAAAGGGGGAAAGCAAATCAGGGTAGAAGGTAGGATAGAAAAAGACTTTTTCAGAAAACCTGTAAAGTTGATTGAAAATCAGCAGCAGTTGTAAAAAAAAAAAATTTAGAAAAGATGAAAAAGAAAATAATGCTTTAAAAGAAAACGAATATAGAAACAGAATAGAAAGTTGAAGACAAAAACAAACAGAAACAAACAGATGGGTCGCCTCCCACGCAGCACTTTGTTTAACGTCATAATCCTGACGAACAGGAGTGCAAGCACTCATGGTGGCTCTCTCGAGGATGACTCCTCGGTTGAACTTTTAGTAGTTGTCATTTTCCATGGCCACTTATCAAGCCATCTCACATATCCCTCACCTTTTCTTTTCTTTCTTCTGTGGGGTGGTTCATTCTTCTGAACTTGTGGTGGTGGTTCTGGATCTATCCTAAGTATCAACTTTTCAAGTTTGGGCTTATTGATTTCATCCACCACCTCAAAGGTTAACCTTACCTTCTTAACAGTAATTATATCCCTAGTTTCACGGTCCTCTAATTTTCTCTTTTTATGCAAGACTTCAAACAAGGGTGCATTAGTGTGGATATTTTCCAATACCTCCACATACGTTTTAGATTTGGAGTCTATCTGAGCTTCCATAAAAATTTTCGAGAAAGGAAACGGTGGGGTATAGGGGTGAGGCATAAAAATAGGTGCTTCATTTTCTACCTCTTCTACAACCTCCCTTTTAGATGGTGTTGGAGGATTTTTCTTAATCTTTACTCTTTCCTCGTCTGAACTCTCCTCATCCACATCATCACTCTCCTCAACCTCATTATCACTCTCCTCAACCTCATTATCGCTCTCCTTAGGATTTTCAACTTGTTTTTCACTACTGGTTGTTACAACATCCAATTTCTCCTCAGGGAAGGGTCCTAGAGGGTTTTGTTCAAGCTGGGAGATTTGGGTCTCTAAGGCTATGTTGTGGGTCGCGAGCGACTCAACTACATTGGTCAGTTGCCTAAGGTTTTCACTATTTTGAAGACTTTGTTTTCTAAACTCTTCGTTCTGGACAATTTGTGTCTCTACAAAGTGCTCCATCAGAGATTCTAACCTAGAGTGAATTAGCGTCGCGTCGGAATCCTCCATTGATGTTTCGAAGTTGAAATCATGCGATTCTTCTGATTCTTCAAATTGAGTTAGAGTCGCATTTTGTGTTTCCGTAAAGCGCTTTGTCATCATTGATATTTCATTAAAATTTCCCATTAATATTTCGAGGTCGGATTTATAGGATACTTGCGTCTCCTCGAAATATTGGGTGTAGTGATTGTAGGAGAAATTTGGTTGAGGATAAGTTTGGTTGGATCTATAATATTCTTGCGATTCCTCAAAACATTGGGATTGGTGGTTGGAAAGGTAATTCGGATGAGAATGAGTTCGTGATGCATTGAGATTCTCCAATAGTATTTTGAGGTCGGATTTATGGGATTCTTGTGATTCCTCGAAATACTCAGAGTGGGGGTTGTAGAAAAAATTCGGGTGATACATAGTAACTGGGACAAGATTTGTAGATGCAAAGGCTCGCTTAGGGAGTGAGTATTTGGCATACAAATCGAAAGAGGGTTGTTGTTGCCTAGTATAAACGCGCAACAGAAGAATCGTACTTAATTGATTAATCAGTCCCCGGCAACAGCGCCAAAAACTTGATCGGGACTTTATGAGTCTGTCGGGATACTAACTGCAAGTATACAATTCAGTCGTTCTAGTTTTAAAAGATTATCGAACCCACAGAGACTGAGGATAAATCGCATACGATCTAATGCTACAGTTTGTCTAACTAAGCGATGAATATTCGATTTTTGGGGGAAACAGTTTAATTAAAAATAATAGTACTAATTATACTGGTGTGTGATAATCGGACTTAGGGAATTCGGTGAATCGCTTGGCCTATAAAGTATTTCGGTAAAAGCTAATTGTTTAAAAACCTGAGACATACACTCTCGTGTTTATGAAATAAGTCATGCTACTAAACCTAGTGGATGCACTTTAAATTTAATAACACTTTTTGAAAACAATTTGAATTTAATTAATTTATTAAAACACTCTCGTGTATTTAAAAATTAATGTTTCGTTACCATTATCTGGGTTGAACCCCAGCTCTCGCATGCAGGTTCTTGCCTTAATTAATTTCCCACTCTCGTGGCAAAATCGTGTTAATTAACCTCTCACTCTCGTGACAAGGTTAGTTAAATTAATCTTGGAAATTGGAAACCAGAAATTGTTTTATAAATATTTTTGGCCAAGGTATCACTGAATTCTTTTAGTTCTTACGGGTCACATACCGGTATTAATAATTTAGCCGGATATAATTAACTTGAAAGCAATACAATTCAAAATATAATTCATAACAACAATTGGCATAATATAAAAACTGAATAAATATTAATTGCAATAAAAACCTGGAATCAAAGTTGCTATGGTAATCTTGAAGTATTACAATAATCCAATCTTCGAGCTTGATTGCAGTAAATAAATCGTGTTAATTCTTGAATGAAGAATTAACACCTAAAACTAAAAACTAAGACTTTGAATGAAAATTACAGGAACGTGAAAACAATATTCCAAAACAAGCAAATGGAAAATAATTGCAAAAGAAAATAATATTTGGTCTGTAGAAAATTCTTCGACCCCTGCAGCTTTGCACTACCACACATATATATAGCAGAGGAAATGGCAGTTGAAAGTGTCTTGAGAAGAGGCTTGAGTGGCGTAAAAATAGGATGCATGGTCACTGAGTGGAGGAAATATTGGAGAATGATTCTTCCTCACGTTGCCCACGTCTCCACCAAAGTATAATGTTCCTCTTTACGCGCGTGACGATCGTCACAGGTGGGTGACGGTCGTAATGCGCTTAAATAGCGCATTACGCTCATCAACAATGTGTTACGAGCGTTATTTCTAGTTGGGGAGGCGTGACGGTCGTCATAGGGTGTGACGGTCGTCACAGGGTGTGACGGTCGTCACAGGTGCAAAAATCCAAACTTTGTATTTTTAGTTCTTTTTCTCTTTGTCTATTGTCTAGCCTTCTTCATGTTGTCCTTTTCCATTGGTTTGAGTTGACAAATGTTATACGTGTAAAAATACAAATAAACTCGGAATAATCGGGGGTTAGACGACTTAATGTAATATAAAATCGGTAAAAAGCATAGTAATTATATGATACGTTTTCTCGTTATCAATGCGTCATTCTCAGAGAGTCAAACATATTCTTGGCAGTTTCTTTGTTTGATATTTTATCATATTCTGAATATGAGATGGCGCTGAGGAGAATTGTTCTGGCCTTGTGGTGGTTTCTGAATTCATGCTTTTGCTGATCAGACATCATTTTCCTGTCTATCTTCTGACCACGTCCATCCACAGGATACGTGTATCCATCAGTCACCATGTCCCACAGATCAGCATCATGGGCCAGAAAGAAACTCTCAATTCTGTCTTTCAAGTAGTCAAAGTTTTCTCCATCAAAGACTGGAGGTTTACCACTGAATTTGTCCTTGTCTTTGTTGTTGTCATTGTTGATGTTTTGGCTTGGTCCCACCATAGTGTTTTTGATACTTGGATCTTGTACTGACACGGTTAAGTGTTTAAGCTCAGAACCAGACGCTTTGATGCCAATTGAAGATGTGAAAAACACAAGGGGGTTGAATTGAAAACCTAAATCTAAAACAGCTTAATGACACAGTATTTTTATCCTGGTTCGTTTGATCTCAAACTACTCCAGTTCACCCGTCAAGGTGATTTCGCCTCTCTCCAATGATGTCTTAATCCACTAATCTCAACAAGATTACAAAAGCTACTTTAACAACTATTAAAGTCTTCTTGAGTACAACCACAATCCGGTTAATCTCAAGGATCTCTTTTTCAATATGATTATACAATATGTGTTGTTGATTTTCTAACAAAAACTGTTTATCACAACTGTGATAAGTTATACAGGTTTATAGCTTAGAAAGATAGAATGAAATTGCTTGCAGCTTGAATATGCGTGAGTGGTGATCTAGAAAAATCATTGTATGTACGTTCGCACATCATTTTGAAAGCTGACTCGTTTATATAGGCAGTGTAATGACGTTGATCATAAAGCATGTTTAATGTCATTAACATACTTTCCTTTTGGAGAAGATCATGTCTGAAGGAAGCCATTGGAATTGATGTTGTCTTGAATGTTCAGTAACGCTTCAGAATCTTTTCTCCTTACTGCTGGTGACGCTTCAGAATATTGATGACTTGGTTTGATATGTTCTTGTTCAGAGTCAGAGTTTACTTTGATTAGGCGCAGGTTCTGGTCGTCAATCTTCAGCGTATGTTCTGATTGCTTCAGCGTGAAGCACTTATGGCTTATCTTCTGATGCCGATTTGATCAGAACTTTTGCATACATAAAACATATTTTTAAGGAGCATATTTGTTCTTTGTATTTATTTATTCTTTGTATTTGTTATCATCAAAACTCTAACCAAGGGTTGTAGAATCAAACTGTGTTCTAACAGTCACCTGTGATGTCTCTACCCAATGGTTGCTTGTTATTAAAGATAGGTGTCCAGCGCCTGATGAACAACAAAGAAATTATGTTTGAGAAAGTACCCTCTACAAAATTTTCGTGTGAAAACATTTCAATAATTACCATTTCCGACAATCCTCCCAGGGTCTCCTCCAAAAGACCCGCCAAGATTACATCTGGTCCTAAGGTTTCTCCTTTGATTATCACTTTTATTGGGCCAATACCATATTACTCCAATAAAGTTGTTCCTTGGAATTATGGGGCTGATGTTTACTACCATGGTGTCAAGCAAAACCTATTGGCTATTAAAAATGAAGTTGCTGAAGATATTGATCCTGACATCGACAACATTGTTGGGACCAGGAAAATTACCAGAAGCGGAAGGATTTTCTCTCATGAAATCTCTCTGAAGATTGTTGTTACTCCTTTGGTTATTCCTATTGCCACTCTTGTTGCTACTCCTGTTGCTACTCCTACTATCATCCCCATTGTTATTCCTGCTACTGAGTCAGCTGAGACTCGGGGCAAAGAGGTACTGGTTGAGTCTACCCGAACGGAGGCACATAAAGAAGCCGATTCTAAAGCTTCTAAAAAAGAAATGGAAGGGATTCTGAAGATTATACAAAAACGCGATTACAATGTTGTGGAGAAATTGGGGCAAACCCCTTCAAATATTTCAATGTTGGCCTTACTATTATGCTCTGAAGCCCATGCTAAGGCTTTTGTGAAGTTCCTGAAGTCTTCTCATATGCCTCAAGATATTTCCGCCGACCAATTTGAGAACTGCGTTGCTAGTTTAACAGCTGACAATGGACTTGGTTTCTTTGATGCTGATTTAAAATCCAAAGGGAGAAAGCATAATGATGCACTGCATGTCTCTATTCAGTGCAGGGGAACTACCCTAGCTTATGTTCTGTTGGATACAGGTTCATCATTGAATGTCTTACCTAAGAATACTTTGGACATATTAGATTGTGAAGGACTCACACTGAAGCCCAGTAATATTGTGGTGAGGGCCTTCGATGGTTCCAAAAGAATGGTGCACGGGGAGGTGGACATCCCTATTAAAGTTGGTACTCATACTTTTGACTCCACTTTCTACGTGATGGACATTCACCCGTCTTACTCTTGTTTATTAAGTCACCCTTGGATCCATGGGGCCGGTGCTGTTATTTCTACTCTACATCAAATGCTGAAATACCTAGTTAGCGGAAAGATTGTTACAGTCCATGGCGAGGAATAATATATGGTGAGCCACCTGAACTATTTCAGGTATGTTGAGATGGACAGCGAGTTCATTGAGACCCCCTTCCAGAACTTTGAGGAGGTTCCTCAGACAATTGCTGCAACCAAGACTGATATCAATGTTCCAAAGATTACCAGACCTCCGTTGAAGATGGCTTCACTGAAGGATACCGAATCAGTAGTCGAAGAAGGTGGGTGTACCATTTGGGGAAAACTCCTTGATATTCCCTACAAATCTGACAAATTTGGTTTGGGTTTTACTTCAGGATCCCAAAGATCTATTCGTTGTGCTCATGCCGGAGGACCACCACTACGCATCATCAACCATGGAATCAGTGCTCTGGAAGACAGTGATAGCGACTGCAACATGGACAAGTGGATCTTCCCAACTATCATCGGTGGACTCAACAATTGGGAGGCCAAGGATTTTGTTCCCATTACTTTTATTCAGGAGTAACTGTCTTTTTGTTTTTGGGATTTGTAATATTTGAACAATTTGAACTCTAAAGCCTTGTGTCTTACCCGAGGCACAATGGTCTATTTTGTGAGGGTTATTACTTCATATTCATATGTCATTAATAAATCATTAGACATTTTGCATGCAAATTTTACGCTCTTTGTCTTTCTTTTGTGCTTTTATTTTGTCAAAATAGTTATGCTCTCTTACACACACCCACATGTTAAAATGCAGATCTACATCCACTATGGATCCCATTGATAACGATTCTGCTATTGCCAATTATAACTTTGAAAATCCAATATACCAATCCAAGGACGAAGGTGAGGAAGATTGTGAAGTACCAGGAGAGCTTGCCAGACTGTTAAAACAGGAGAAAAGGGAAACACAGCCTCATGAAGAGCCGGTTGAGACAGTAAACTTGGGTACTGAGGAGGATAAGAAGGAAGTCAAGATAGGTTCTGATATGGAGCATAGTGTCAAAAAGCGGTTAATACGGATGTTACATGAGTTTGTTGAGGTCTTTGCCTGGTCATACGAAGAAATATCGGGGCTAGACACTGATATTATGGTTCATCGACTGCCGACAAAAGAAGATTGTCCTCCCGTGAAGCAAAAGGTTCCTCGTGTGCGGCCAAAGATGTCAGAAAAGATCAAAGATGAAGTCATGAAACAGTTTAACACCGGTTTCTTAACTGTTACCTCTTATCCATAATGGGTTCCTAATGTTTTTCCGGTACCTAAGAAGGACGGTAAAGTATGTATGTGTATGGATTACAGAGACCTGAATAGGGAAATCCCCAAGGATGACTTTCCACTTCCCCATATTGATGTTCCAGTTGACAACACCATACAACATAAGGTATTTTCCTTCATGGATGGTTTCTCCAGGTACAATCAGATCAAAATGGCACCTGAAGATATGGAGAAAACAACCTTTGTCACGCAGTGGGGCACTTTCTGCTACAAATTTATGCCATTTGGGTTAAAGAACGTCGGGGCAACCTATCAGCGTGCCATGGTAGCCTTGTTTCACGATATGATCAATTATGAGATAGAGGTCTATGTCGACGATATGATATCCAGGTTTCAGACTGAAGAGGAACACCTTGATCACCTGCAAAAGTTGTTTGAAAGACTGAAAAAGTACAAACTTAGACTGAACCCGAATAAGTGCACTTTTGGGGTAAGATCGGGTAAGCTCTTAGGCTTCGTTGTCAACAGAAAAGGTATTGAAGTAGACCCTGCAAAGGTTAAATCCATACAAGAAATGCCAACTCCCCGCACTGACAAGGAGGTTAGGGGATTCTTGGGGCGTCTAAACTACATTTCCAGATTCATTTCCCATCTAACCGTTACTTGTGAGCCAATCTTCAAATGACTGAAGAAAGATCAAGCAGTAAAGTGGAATGACGATTGCCAGACCGCCTTTGAAAAAATCAAGGAATATCTTCAAGAGCCTCCAATTTTGATGCCGCCGGTTGAGGGGAGACCTCTGATCATGTACTTAACAGTGTTAGAGAACTCAATGGGGTGTGTGTTAGGGCAGCATGACGAGTCTGGTCAAAAAGAGCATGCAATATACTACCTTAGCAAAAAGTTTACCGACTGTGAGACAAGATACTCACTTCTCGAGAAAACTTGCTACACTTTGGCATGGGCGGCTCGCTGACTGAGACAGTATATGTTGACTCACACTACCTTGTTGATATCTAAAATGGATCTTATCAAATACATCTTTGAGAATCCTGCACTATCTGGAAGAATAACAAGATGGAAAATGATCCTGGCCGAATATGATATTCAGTATACGACCCAGAAAGCAATCGAGGGAAGTGTATTAGCTGATCATTTGGATCAACAGGCTATGGACGACTACTTATCCATGAATTTTGAGTTCCCGGATGAGAACATCATGTTAGTGACCGATTGGGAAGAACCTGGACCAGATGAAAACCTGAGAAAGGATCCCGATGGACTATGGTTTTTGACGAAGCTTCTAACACGCTCGGTAATGGCATCGGTGATGTGATTATATCTCATGAAGGTTGTCATACTCCTTTCACTTCCAGGCTATGTTTCAACTGTACCAACAACATGGCTGAATATGAAGCATGCATTATGGGTCTCAAAGCTGCTATCGACTTGAGAATTAAATTTTTGAGTGTATTTGGAGACTCGGCCTTAGTAATCAGTCAAATCAAATGAGAATGGGATATGAAGCATCCTAATCTCATCCCTTACCGGGAGCATGTGCTGACACTGATTCCATATTTTGAAGAAGTTACCTTTGAACATATTCCCCGAGAAGAAAATCAGTTAGCGGACGCGCTAGCTACTATGTCATCCATGTTCAAGGTTAGGTGGGATAATGAAGCTCCTCAGTTCACTATTGAGAGAACGGATGATCCAGCATATTGTTACAAGGTTGATACTAAAGAAGTAGTGGACAAACCTTAGTTCCATGAAGTCAAAAGATACCTCAAAGCCCAAGAGTATCCTGAGGGAGCTTACATCAATGATAAGAAGTTCCTAAGAAGGTTCTCTGCCAAGTTTTCCTCAGTAATGGAATCCTCTACAAGCACAACCACGATTCTACTTTGCTTCGGTGTATGGATAAGAGTGAAGTAGAGAAGATTATGGCAGATTTGCACGAAGGCACTTTTGGCACCCATGATAGTGGGCACACAATGGCTAAAAAGATCTTATGGGCAGGATACTACTGGTCCACTATGGAAGCAGACTGTTATCAGCATTCACAAACTTGTCACAAACGCCAGATTTATGCTGATAAAGTACATGTGCCTCTGGTTGCTCTAAACGTCTTGACTGCTCCTTGGTCATTCCAATGTGGGGTATCGATATGATTTGAGAGATTAGACCTACAGCTTCTAATGGGCATCGCTTCATCCTTATCGCTATTGATTACTTCACAAAATGGGTTGAGGCAGCCTCATTTGCTTCTGTTACCAAGAATGGTGTGGCCTGATTCATCAGACACAACCTTATATGTCAGTACGGTATTCCAAAAAGAATCATTACGGATAATGGCACCAATCTTAATAATACTATGATTACCGAGCTCTGTATACAGTTCAAGATTCAGCATCATAACTCTTCTCCTTACCGAACAAAGACGAATGGAACTGTAGAGGCTGCTAATAAAAACATCAAGAAGATCATACAGAAGATGACGGTGACATACAAAGACTGGCATGATATGTTACCATTTTCTCTTCATGGTTACAGTACCTCAGTACGCACGTCAACAGGGGAAACTCCTTTCTCTTTGGTATACGATATGGAAGTTGTCTTGCCCATTGAAGTCCAGATCCCTTCTGTGATACGGTGGCAGAACCGACTGTTATACTGGTTTGCATTTTTTGTTTGCAAATGTTGCGGTAAGCAAGAGTCGCCACCGACTTTTATTTCATCCAACAAAGGAAAAGGAAAAAGAACAGAAAAAACCTTTTTCGAGATGTTTCTGAGTACGGGGGGTAGATTATAGAAAGGGAAGGTGTTATCACCCTTTCTATCAGTGGTTTTCCACAGCCTCTTAGGTACTTGCTCATTTTGAAATTTCTTGTGTGTGTTTTGAAAAGTTTTAGTTTAACTTCGTGATAACCCTTGTATCTGTCCTCAAGAGTGTGGTGAAGTTGTTTTGAAAAATGTTTTGAAAAGTGTTTGTGTGAACGAGTTTTTTTTGTTTTGAGCAAGTACTTAAGAGTTTTCTACCTACTCGAAAAAAATATTGTTCATTCCCGTTTCCTTTAGGCAGTGCTATCCTACTATTTAAGGAGTAGGTAGCCCTATCGTTGGAGTTTTAAGGGACATTCGAAAGGGACGAAATGGTCACTGAAGGCAACAAGTAAGGATACCTTAGAATTTCAAAGGGACTATCATCATAAGATCATTTCTCGTAGGCAACTCAAGGGACAAGGAGGGACTATGATCTTTATGACGACTTTGAATTACGGGTCATTGCTAAGATATCCCTACGTTCGAGGGACACGACCATTGTTTCTGAGGCAACCAAGTGAGGCAAAACCCTAGGAGTGAGGATGTGCAAGTGTTTGATTTCAGTTTCATTTATCTTGCGCATTTAGGGTTTTCTACTGTTTTAAATTGATTTATCTTGCCATTCAATCTTATTATCCATACATCTATGCAGTTTATAATTGCGGAAAGTAAAGTGCGGGAATTTAAAACCCTGGCTATTACAAGGCTTTGGGAGGGGGATTACATAATCAAAAACCGGGGAAAATAATAAATTCAAAATAGTAAACCTAATTAACTATTACGAACTCAGAGCAGTTACAACAATTAATAAAATAGGGGAAAAAGAATGGGCGCGACAAAATTAAATACGGGGAATTAATGTCAAGTTTAGAAACAATTAATTGATGAATGAAGAAAAGATTTTTTTTTATAAAAGTAACTAATCTTGCAAATTAACCTAATTTATATTTAATTTTAATTATGGAAAAAAATAATTTAATTTAACCTAATTAAACTAATTAATTAATGCAATTAAATATTTTATGAAAAAAACTAAACCTAACTTTTTAGTGATTTGTGATTTTATGATTTAATTAAAAAATATATTTTTTTTTGTAAAAAATAATTTAAGCAAGAAATTAAAACAAAATAAAATAAAGAAATTAAAAAGGAATGGGCCTGATGTAGCTAAGCAGATTTGGGGGTGTGTTGCCAATTTTGGTGTTAGGCCCAAAGCTGGTGGCCCAAAGGATCATGCCTGATTCAGTAAGACCATCTTCTGAGGGTCTATCATGAGCTTGCGTATGTTGGGTGTTGGATATGGCTGGAGATGGATCCAACGGATGGATGATGGGGAGCGCTAGGTGGACCCTCAATGGAGTGACATGCTGGATCTGCAAGGAATATTCAAGAAAAATGCAAAAGCAACACGCCTGGGATCGAACCCAGGACGTTTGCTTCAAACCCTCCGTCCTTAACCATTTGCGTTGGCTGTTCATTTGTTAATATAATAACAAAATAACATTATATACAAAGTAACTTTAATATCATAAAAACATGCACATAATTCAAATCTCCCAATGGGAGTTTGCCACCTAGCCTTCTTCTTCCTTAGCATTGTCGTATTAGGCTTAGACTTTTACCTATGGACAAAGTCTGTAAGTACAACCCTGTATCATTCAAAAATCCAGCACAAGCAATATAAATTATCATGGAGACCGTGAATCAACTGGGCTTGAAGCCCTGAACACCATGGTATCCACGCCTAGCCCTAATTTTTCCTGTAGAAGGAACCCCTAAAACGAGCTTGGAAGCCCTAAGAATGGCAAACCACGATTCCTGCACTTAAAACTCAATCAAATGATTCAGAAAGCATCGAAACCTTATGATAAACAAGAATACATGATTAAATTTCATTGAAAACGCATGTATACATGTAATCGAAAACCAAAAAAAGTTAGATAACAGAGTTGCGGATTTTACGATTCTGAGTGTTTTGGTGCGTGCAAAGGGTGCAATTAGCTTCAGGAGATTGCCAGGAACATGTTGCAATCCTTAAATATCCTTGAGGATGGATGTAGTATGGAATCCTATTGTACCCCAAAATTTTCCCTCTCATTTTACTCAACAAATGTCAAGTGAGGTCCCCAAGGTGCTCAAGGAAGCCCAAGAGTTGACCAGACAAACTCTCTCCTAAGGTAGTGTACCTCAAACTAGGGTTTCCATTTTCATCAAGATGGGTAAACCACAAAGGCCTCATATGCTCTCCATGGTCTTAATATGTTCTCAATATCATCCATGTCAAGTTCATGCCTTGCACAAAGAAGTTTGCTCAGTCAACTGCTCAGATGCTTGAGAAATCGATTGTATTAGGTCAAAAGTCAATTGTGGACCACACACAGTCAAACCTCAAGATTTTGGGTCAACATCAATATTTTGAAGTGAATTCCATCATTTTATTAAGGGTTGATCATGATTCCTCAAGAAATGCTCCAAATTCATCAAAACCCAAAAGTTGCTAAATTAGGGTTTCTTAGTAAAAGTCAACCCAACTTTGACCAAGCATAACTTCTTCATACTTTATCAGAAATTTTCCATCCAATGCTCATTTTGAAGAGGATACAATCCCCTACAACTCATATTCATCTCCCAAGTTCAAAATATGCACCCACAAAAAGATATGAATTTCTACATTATGGGTCATTTTGAAAAGTCAACAAAAACACCTTTTGGGTCAAAGATTCATATATGAACATGGAATATCCAATTGAAATAATACCAAAAGGGTTGCTTAGGGTACATCCTAAGCTTTCTAAAAAGTCCAAGAACACCTCTCTAGGGTCAAAATTGAGAGAGTTGTGCATTGTCAAAGTTGGCAATTTTTGGAAAAGTGTCAAAAGTCAACATTGATCAAATTTGCATTTTTTTCCAAAGGGGCCCATCTTTTCTTGCTTGAAACATGTTTATAATAGGACCCACGACCCCTGAGCCTTTCCACCTATTATTTTATTACTTTTATCATTTATTTTGATTTTTTATTCATTTAAATAAAATTAAATCAAATTAAATGGTAAGATAATGAAAACAAATCAAATCTTAGGATTTTTGTGCACATTTGGAGTCCACATACAGCTAGCATGATGATCAATTTGTGCAAGGCTCATTAGGGTTGGAAAAGATTGGATTGAAGCTTTTTTTAGAAAGATATCATACATGAAGAAATCAAATCCAATTTTTATAATTCTCAAAGATATGATATAATTTTGTTGACCTAATTCAGTCTACTATAAGTGCATAACAATTGCAGATCAAAAACACAAGGATTGGAGGCATGAAGCAGCAAGGAAGAAACCAAAATTTTGCAAGAAAATTGTGAGACCTATCTTTGTCTACTGGCCAATTCAAGCCAGTCCAACATTTCCAATCGATTCCTGGACATCCCAGGAAGCTAACAGCATCATTTGTAAGCCTCAAAGCCTCCAGAAATCATCCCCAAAAGCATCACATTTTGCCCTAAAACTCAAACTCAATTTTAATGTTTTACGCATCCTAAACGCATGCTAGTCATATATTTTTGTTTATCATCTTGTTTGCAAGTTGTCTATACCCTTTAATTGCATTTACCGTGCAAGAATCCATAGTTGCCATTGTTAGGGTTTCTGAGATGTTTTTAGGGCTTTGTTATACAGGAAAAATTGGGCCATGAATGAGGTACCATGATACTCGTGAGACCAAGACGAGTTGATTGGTACCATCATAATTGATTTATCATGCTTGTATGGAATTTTTTAATAACACAAGGTTTTAGCAACAAACACTGTCTGTGGGTATAGGTGAATACCTAATACGACTGAATCCATGAAGAAGACGATGACTTGGCTTCATGTGACTGGCTCGTTTGAACTTTCGCGCTTTCTGTTTTTGTTCAATTGTTTTGCAATATTATATTTCTTATTCAACATAATAATCAACAAGCCAGTTGGCCCAGTGGTGAGGCGCGCTAGTGGTAAGTAGAAGGACCTGGGTTCGATCCCAGGTCCCAACAAAATGTATTTTCTTATTTTACCTTTACAGATCCAGTACAATGCTCCCTCACACACCTATCATGTACCATCAACATCCATCCATTGGATGCCCAGCTACCCAGATTTAACGTCTCTCATTTGAATGTCCATGGTACACATTCAAGTCAATGTTACACCAGATCCAAAGGTTGACTGGGCTTGGAGCTTAATGGGCCTTGGAATTTCAGATTCATACCCCCCTCTCAGCCAACACAAGCCCATTTGCTTATCTTTCATTATTTTCTTTAATTTCTATTTCTTTATTTCTTTTCCTTTTTTTAATTAATACAAAAATTATTTTATTAAATTAACAAATCAAAAATCACAAAAAAAGATCTCTTTTTTTTCTTAATAAATATTTTTTGAATTAATTAGTTTAATTAATTAAGGGCAATCTAATTTTCTTTTTATAATGAAAAGCAATTAGAATTAGGGTTTTAGATTGTACGTAATTTAATTAATTTTCTTTAAAAAATACATCAAAAATCATTTTTTCTCATAAATATGTATTCCTTTAATTAATTAATTTAGTTAGAAAAATTAGGTTAATTTAATTTCTTTCATAATTTAAAAACAATTAGAAAGGTTTAATTAATTTGCAATTAAATGTTTTCTCAAATAAAATCTAAAAAAAAATCTTTTCTCTCAATTAGGGTTTTAGATTATTTCGAATCGTCCTCGTATTTAATTCGCCGCGCGCTTGTTAATTATTTTTCCATTATTTTGTAACTGTTAAGGGTATGTAATAGCTTTAAATTAGGGTTTTTATTTACTGCTTAAATCCCTGACTTTTGGTTATGTAATTAATCCCCCTCCCTAAAGCCTTGTAATAGCTAGGGTTTATTTCCTCGCACTTTTAATTTCCGCAATCTTTAACTGTCTAGATGTATGGATAATAGGATTGTATGGCAAGAATGTCTGGAAAATTAAAACGGTAGATCACCTAATGTGCAAAGATCAAATAACTGAAACAAATCATATGCACATATTCACTCCTAGGGCTTACCTCACTTCGGTTGCCTTCGGTAAACAATCATTAAGCATAGGAGATTTTAGTGGTTGCCCTCCGGTCTAAAAAGATCAGATTGTCCCATTCGAATGTTGCCTCGGAAATGTTGCCTCGGAAAGATCTTAAGACTCTAGGGTTATTACTAAAGTTTTCTAACTATTGCTTTGGTGATTGTACTTGTCCCTTTTGAATGTCCCTTACAACTCCAACGACGGTGCTACCTACTCCTTAATAGTAGGATAGCGCTGTCTAAAGGAAATAGAACGAACAATCTTTTTTTCGAGTAGGTAGAATCTTAAGTACTTGCTCAATGGAAACTTTTCACACAAACACCTTTCAAATCAAATTTTCAAAAACAACTTCGTCACATCCTTGAGGACTGATATAAGGGTTATCACGAAGTAAAACATTTTTAAGACAAAATACACACACACAATTTGAAAAAATGAGCAAGTACCTAAGAGCCCATAGATAACTACGGATAGAAAGGGTGCTAACACCTTCCCTTTCTATAATCTACCCCCCCATACTCAGAACATCTCGAAAAAAGGTTTTTTCTGTTCTTTTTCCTTTTCCATGATTGGATGAAATAAAAGTCGGTGGCGACTCTTGCTTACCGCGACATTTTGCAAATAAAAAATGCAAAACGCAAACCAGTATTAAACAATCGGTTCTGCCACCGTATCATAAATCTGATTTAAGATTTTTTGACAAAAAGTTGCAACTTATCCTTGGTGTTTCACACAATCAACCCCCCTCATTGTGCATTGGAATTGTTCTATATATGTAATAGACTGAATTAGGTCAACAAAAAGCATTCATATCTTTGCCAATTATCAAGATTTGATTTAATTTCCTCTTTGCATTATTTCTTTCTAAATCAAGACAAATCATACCATTCTTATCCCAATCACCCTTGGCACGATTTGATTTTTTTTGACAGCATAATTGAATTGTGATTCTATTCAAAATCAGATCAAAAACAAATCTTCATTATTTTATATCATTTATTTGATTTAATTTTATTTTTAAATGATTAAAATCAAAATAAATTAAATAAATAAAGCCAATAATATGTGGGATAGTGTTTGGGTCGTGGACCATGCTAGAAGTAAGATGCAAGCATAAAAAGTTAGGCCCATTTGACAAAAAATGCAATTTTGGGTATTGTTCACTTTTGACAACTTTCCAAAAATGGCCAACTTTGACAATGCATATCTCCTTCAATTTTAACCCTAAGAGGGTGTTCTTGGACTTTTTAGAAAGCTTAGGATGTCTCCTAAACAACCCTTTCGGTTTCATCTCAATTGGATCTTCCATGCTCATGTAAGAAGCTTTGACCCAAAAGGTATTTTTGTTGACTTTTTGAAATGACCTGTAATGTCTGAATTCATATCTTTTCATGAGGGCACTTTTTGAACTTGAGGGATGAAGATGAGTTGTAGGGAATTGTATTCTCTTAAAAATGAGCCTTAGATGAGAAATGTTTGATAAAGTATGAGAAAGTTATGCTTGGTCAAAGTTTGGTTGACTTTTCTTGAGAAACCTTAATTTAGCAACTTTTGAGTTTTGATGAATTAGGAGCATTCCTTGGGGAATCATGATCAACCCTTGATCAAATGATGGATATCACTTGAAATTTTTGATGTTGACCAAAAATCTTGAAGTTTGACTGTATGTGGGCCACAGTTGACTTTTGACCTAACATAGTCGATTTTCAGGCATTTGAGCAGTTGATTGAGCAAACTTCTTGTGCAAGGCATGAAACTTGACATGGATGGTATTGAGAACATATTAGGACTATGGATAGAATATGAGGCCTTTGGAGCTCACCCATCTTGATGAAAATGGAAACCCTAGTTGGAGGTTCATTGCTTTAGGAGAGAGTTTGTCTGGTCAACTCTTGGGCATCCTTGAGCAAGTTGAGGATCTCAATGATCATGTGTTGAGTAAAATGGGAGGGAAAATTTTGGGGTAAAACAACTGCCCCTGTTCAATCTTCTTAAACCTGAGGATGTAGATTGGTTGGTCTGCCTTTCGAGATCTGAAGGTAGAAGATGATTGAACACTAAAGTGCCCATAAATTTGCACTCGCATGAAGTAGCACTGATTGGTGATATTGGTAATGGTCTTACAGATGCCATTTTGAAGTTGACTGGGAACCGTCGAAGATGGGCTTAAAGATGCCATCCCGAAAAGGTATTGGTTGCATAAGAGATTCCTTTGCGAGAATTCTTGTACCTGCCGTTGAGAGGGGCTTTACTGGGGAATATCAGTTTACGTCTTGGGAGATAGAGTATAGGAGCTTCAGTTGTCCACTACTTTATTGGGGAATTAACTCATGATTGATGAGGTGGGGAGTAAGCTGCATATCTGGTTAGGATCCAGGTTGTACCGCGACTTATTGGTGAAATATGAGATTGACCGTATCTGGTCGGGTCCAGGTCTTACAGTGTTGTAAGTTGTTGTCTGGAGATAAGGGAGAAGGAACCTGGATAGTAGGGTTGCTTTGAAATGAAAGCCTGGATAGTAGAGCTTATGAGAAGGAACCTGGGTCGTAGGGTTACTTCGAGATGAAAGCCTGGATAGTAGGGCTATGAGAAGGAACCTGGGTCGTAGGATTACTTCAAAATGAAAGCATGGATAGCAGGGTTATGATAAGGAACCTGGGTCATAGGGTTACTTCGAAATGAAAGCCTGGATATTAGGGCTATGATAAGGAACCTGGGTCATAGGGTTACTTCGAAATGAAAGCCTGGATAGTAGGGTTATAAGAAGGAACCTGGGTCGTAGGGTTACTTCGAAATGAAAGCCTGGATAGTAGGGCTATGAGAAGGAACCTGGATAGTAGGGTTACTTAGAAATGAAAGCCTGGATAGTAGGGCTTATGGAAAGGAACTTGGGTTGTAGGGTTACTTCGAAATGAAAGCTTAGATAGTAGGTCAATGAGAAGGAACCTGGATAGTAGGGTTACCTCGGGATGAAAGGATGGATAGTAGGGCTTATGGGAAGGAACCTGGATAGTAGGGCTTATGGGAAGGAACCTGGATAGTAGGGTTACCTCGGGATGAAAGCCTGGATAGTATGGCTTATAGGAAGGAACCTGGATAGTAGGGTTACCTCAGGATGAAAGCCTGGATAATAGGGCTTATGGGAAGGAACCTAGGTAGTAGGGTTACTTCGAGATGAAAGCCTGGATAGTAGGGCTTATAGGAAGGAACCTGGATAGTAGGGTTACTTCGAGATGAAATCCTGGATAGTAGGGATTATAGGAAGGAACCTGGGTCGTAGGGTTACTTCACTTGGTCGCGTAGCTTAGTTGACCCGTTTGGTTTTGGGAACTGATTTTTTTCATTGACTGTCTGCAGATATGACATGTATAACTGCTGGAATAGTTGGTGATAATTGTTTTTCCTGAAAAGGTAACAGGGTTAATTATATGTGATGCATGAAATACGTTTTGAGATGACGTTCTCAAAATAAATGAGATTATGTTGTATGTGATATGTATGCACATGTCATGATGTATGAGCATGAGATGCTATTGTGACATATCCGAGTCTGGGAAAATAAATCCCTGACTGCTGCTGGAGAGCATAGCATTCCTGACTGTTGTAGAGAACTGTGGTTCTTCTACTTCCGCTGGGGACGGTGAACGGAAACGACTATGCTGGAGATTTACTCCTTGTTGTTTGTGAATATTTTGCCAGGGAGAGACTCTGTTTGAGAATAACTCTGCGGAGGAATAATTCGGTTGGAAAGTGAACTTCCGTAGCTGGAGGGATGAACTCTGTCGGAGATTGAGTTTCCGCATTCAGGGAAATAAACTCTGCTTGGGTTATAAATTTTATGACCTGCTTGCGATAATGAAATTCGGCTTGGGGGTATAAATGTCATATTTATGAAAGAACCTGGCCCCGGAAATTACTTCTTGTTTTGGGAAAGCTGATATCAATGCTTTGATTACTTTTACTCTGTGCGGAGTACGGATGTCGTGAGGTCGTATGTACTGATGACTTTGTTTCAAAACTGTCTCTGCCCCGGTACCTGCTGGACAGAGTAACTGTCGGGTTTGGCATTTTTTAGTTTTTTTTGTTTTTGCCCCTGTTTCTTAAGTCACGAGCAATTGTCTTTCTGTTTCTTATGCAAACATTCTTGAGCAGCAATCATATTCAAATTCATATGTCAAGAATAAACCATTGGACGTTCTTGCAAAACAAAACAGAAAAAGAAAAAACACATAGTTTTTTTTGTAAAAATGATTTGTATTGATTTTCGAAGTTGGCCTATAATAGGCATTTTTATACAAGGAAGCTGATGCTCTAGTAAGAGAACGTCGCCGCAAAAATGGAAGCTATACAATATTGTGTACAACAAAAGAAAACAGCTATGTGTAACAATCCCATTGGGTTCCAATTCTGCTATTGTCGCTATGAGCGTCTCATCACTTTACTGCTTGTCCGAAGCTGATTAGATTGATTGGTTCCGTTCGAGCTTGATGGTTGATATTGAGGTCTGATCGTAAGGTGATCCAATGGGACATAGTGATATGCTTTACATCCCTAACTTTTTCCTGGACTACCCTCTCGGGTTTTCAGTCCACTTGGATACCCTTTCTGCCCAAGCCGCCTTTTCAGGTTTTCGACTTGCCGGGTGTACAGATTTTTTCCATATGTATATCCCTAATTTTTACCCGAACACTTTTGGTTCGCTGGGGAGCCCTTATTTTGCCTAGGCCAGTCAACCTAGCGGGTCTTTTATCATGTGTAGTATCTTTTCACTATGTCCGCATTGACAGGGTGAGGAAGGTCGTCACCATCCATGGTGGTTAGAATCATGGCTCCACCCGAGAAAATGTTTTTAATCACAAATGGCCCTTCGTATGTGGGAGTCCATTTGCCCCTGGGATCACCTTGCGGAAGTATGATGCGCTTGATCACTAGATCCTTGACTTGATATTCTTGATGTTTTACTTTTTTGTTGAAAGCCTTGATCATCCATTTTTGATACATTTGACCATGACAGACAGCAGTAAGTCTCATCTCATCGATCAGATTTAGTTGGTCAAGTCGAGTTTGGATCCAGTCGTCTTTGTTCAAACCCGCATCTTTCATAATCCTTAAAGAAGGAATCTGGACCTCAATGGGTAGGACTGCCTCCATGCCATATACCAGAGAATAGGGTGTTTCCCCTGTCGATGTCCGTGCTGAGGTACGATACCCATGAATAGAAAATGGTAACATCTCATGCCAGTCTTTGTATGTCACTGTCATCTTCTGTATAATCTTCTTGATGTTCTTGTTAGCTGCTTCAACAGCGCCATTCATCTTCGGGCAGTAGGGAGAAGAGTTATGATGATGTATCTTGAATTGTTTACAGAGCTTGGTGATTATCTTGTTTTTGAGATTTGTACCATTTTCAGTGATAATTCTCTCTAGCACACAATACCTACAAATCAGGTTATGCCTGATGAACCATGCCACGATGTTCTTGGTCACAGTAGCAAAAGAGGCCGCCTCAACCCATTTTGTGAAGTAATCAATGGCCACCAGGATGAAGCGATGACCATTGGAAGCGATAGGCCTGATTTCTCCGATCATGTCAGTGCTCCACATCGCAAAAGGCCAGGGAGCCGTCAAGACATTTAAAGGAACCGGAGGCACATGCACCTTATCAGCATAGATTTAGAACTTATGACAGGTTCGGGAGTGCTGATAACAATCTGCTTCCATAGTGGACCAATAGTATCCTGCCCGTAGGATCTTCTTATCCATGGTATGTCCACTTGAATGGGTTCTGAAGGTACCTTCATGTAGGTCTGTCATAATCCTCTCTGCTTTTCCCTTGTCTACACATCGCAGTAAGGTAGAGTCATGATTGCGCTTGTAGAGGATTCCATTACTGAGGAAGAATTCGCAGCGAACCTTCTCATAAATTTCTTATCATTGACAGATGCCCCTTCGGGATATTCCTGAGCCTTGAGATACCTCTTTACTTCGTGAAACCAAGGTTTATTTTCTACCTCTTCAGTATCAATCTCGCAGCAGTGCGCTGGTTCATCCAACCTTTCGATGGTGATTCGGGGAGCTTTGTTGTCCCACCTGACTTTGAACATAGAAGACATGGTGGCTAGTGCGTCTGCTAACTGATTCTCCTCTCGTGGGAAATGCTCAAAGGTTACCTCCTCAAAGTGTGGGAGCAACATCAGTACATGCTCTTTGTACGGGATGAGATTCGGATGCTTCGTATCCCATTCGCCTTTGATCTGACTTATCACTAAGGCTAAATCCCTGAAGACATTTAAGAACTTGATCCTGAGGTCGATAGCAGCTTTGAGACCCATGATGCAGGCTTCATACTCCGCCATATTGTTAGTGCAGTTGAAATATAGTCGGGCAGTGAAAGGAGTATGACAGCCCTCAGGAGATATGATTACGGCGCCAATGCAATTACTAAGTGCGTTCGAAGCTCCGTCAAAAACCATGGTCCATCGAGATCCCTCCTCGGGTCCTTCATCTGGTCCAGGTTCTTCATAATCAGTCACCAGCATAATATTCTCGTTCGGGAATTCAAAATTCATGGACTGGTAGTCATCCACGGCCTGATGAGCCAAATGATCAGCCAATACACTTACCTTAATTGATTTATGGGTTGTATTCGATAGGTCCATCTTAGATATCAACAAAGTAGTGTGGGTCAACATATATTGTCTTAGTCGGCGAGCAGCCCATGCCAAAGCGCAGTAAGTTTTCTCGACCAGTGAGTATCTTGTCTCACAGTTGGTAAACTTTTTGCTAAGGTAGTATATTGCATGCTCTTTTCGACAAGACTCGTCATGCTGCCCCAGCACACACCCCATTGAATTGTCTAGCACTGTTAAGTACAATATCAAAGGTCTTCCTTCAATCGAGGGCATCAGAATTGGTGGTTCTTGAAGATATTCTTTGACCCTTTCGAAAGCAGTCTGGCATTCTTCATTCCACTTTACCACTTCATCTTTCTTCAGAAGCTTGAAGATGGGCTCACAAGTAGCAATCAGATGTGAAATGAACCTGGCGATATAATTCAAGCGTCCCAAGAAACCTCTAACTTCCTTCTCAGTACGGGGAGCCGGCATCTCTTGAATGGCCTTTACCTTTGTGGGGTCTACTTGAATACCTTTGTCACTGACGATGAAACCCAGAAGCTTACAGACCTTACCCCGAAGGTGCACTTGTTCGGATTCAACCTCAGCTTGTATGTCTTCAACCTGTCGAACAACTTTTGTAGATGATCAAGGTGTTCCTCTTTGGTTTGAGACCTGGCTATCATGTCGTCAACATAAACCTAGATCTCATGGTGAATCATATCGTGAAACAAGGCGACCGTGGCTCGCTGATAAGTTGCCCCAGCATTCTTCAAACCAAAAGGAATCACCTTGTAACAGAAGGTGCCCCACTGTGTGACGAAGGTTGTCTTCTCTATGTCTTCAGGAGCCATCTTGATCTAGTTGTATCTAGAGAAACCATCCATGAAGAAGAAGATTTTGTGTTGTGCGGTGTTGTCAACCAGAGCATCAATATGGGGAAGGGGGAAGTCATCCTTGGGGCTTTCCCTGTTTAAGTCTCTGTAGTCCACACACATTTGTACCTTACTGTCCTTCTTTGGCACCGGAATGACATTAGCAACCCACTGCGGATAGGAAGTGACAGCTAGGAACCCTGCGTCGAACTACTTCATGACCTTTGCCTTGATCTTCTTTGACATTTCAGTGAGCATACAGAAGACCTTCTATTTAACCAGAGGACAATCTTCTTTAGTCGGTAGACGATGTACCACGATATCAGTGTCTAAACCAGGCATGTCTTCATATGACCAGGCAAAGATCTCAACGTAGTCGTGCAACATCTGTATTAACCATTGTTTGATCTTAGTCTCCAGATCTGTGCCGATCTTGACTTCTTTTTTGTTTACCTCTGTGCCCAAGTTTATCATCTCAACTGGCTCTTCATGAGGCTGTATAGTCCTCTCTTCTTGCTGTAACAGTCTAGAAAGTTCTCTAGGTACCTCACAATCGTCCTCACCTTCGTCCCTGGCTTGGTTGATCGGATTTTCAAAGTCATGACTGGAAATAGCAGAACTGTTATCAATGGGATCCATAGTGGATATGGATCTGCAGTTTGATACGTGAGTGTGTGTAAGAGCATAGTTGTATTGATAAAGTAAAAGCAGAAAAGAAAAACAGAGAGTGCAAAATTTATATGCAAGGAACGTCCAATGTTTTATTGATGATATATGAAATGACATATAATAACCCTCACAGATAGAACCATTATGCCTAGGGTAAGACAAAAGGCCATAAAGTTTAAATTGTTTATTACAAACTCATAAAACAAGTAAGACAATTACTGCGGAATAAAAGAAACTGGTATAAAATCTCTGGCCGTCCAATTACTCGGTCCATCGTTGGTAGTCGGGTAGATCCAGCTGTCAATATTAGAGTCTTACTCACTATCTTCAATAGCGTTGACCCCATGATTGCTGATGCGTAGGGGAGGTCCTCCAGCCCGAGCACGTCGAACAGCCCTTTGAGCCCCTAAAGTAAAGCCCAAACCAAATTTGTCAGTTTTGTGAGTAAAATCATGGATCTGTCCCCAATTTGTACACCCACCTTCTTCAACTACCGCTCTGGCATCCTTGAGAGAAGACATCTTCATAGGAGGTTTGGTGCTGGTGGTAGTCTCGGTTGACGCCAAAATCTGGGGAACCTCTTCAAAGTTTTGACAAGGAGTCTCTATGAATTCCCCATCCATCTACACATACCTGAAGGAGATCAGGTGGCTCACCATATACTCATCTTCATCATGCACAGTGACAATCTTCCCCTTCACCGAATATTTCAGCATTTGGTGCAGTGTAGAAGTAACGGCCCTAGCTTCATGGATCAAAGGACGACCAAACAAACAAGAGTATGATGGCCTGATGTCCATCACGTAGAAAGTGGACCCAAAGGTCTGAGAGCCTACTTTAACAGGGATGTCCACCTCCCCATGCACCATTCTCTTTGACCCGTCAAAATCCCTTACCACAATGTTACTAGGCTTTAAAGTCAAGCCTTCACAATCCAGCCAATCAAGAGCCTTCTTAGGCAGAACATTTAGTGAAGACCCAGTATCCACCAGCACGTGAGCCATAGTGGTGCCCCTGTATTCAATCAAGACATGTAGAGCATCATTATGCTTCCTCCCTTTCGGAGTTAAGTCGGCATCTAAAAAACCCATCCCATTATCAACAGTCAAGCTGGCCACACAGTCTTTGAATTAATCGGCTGAGGTTTCTTGCGGCACATGCGCGTTCTTGAGGAATGCAATCAAAGCCTTTGCATGGGCCTCAGAACATGACAACAAAGACAACATTGATATCTTCGAGGGGGTCTGCCCCAGCTGCTCGACCATATTGTAGTCGACCTTTTTGATTATTTTTAATATTTCCTCTATCTCTTGCTTAGAGGATTCCACAACAACTTTTCTAGGTGCCTTCGTCCGGGCAGGCTCACCTACAGCTTCTTTGCCCTGAGTCCCAGATGACTCAACGGCGGGAGTAACAATTGGAGTAAGAATGGGAGTAGTGGCGGAAGTACCGGTAGGAACAGCAGATGAGATAACAACAGGCTTAGTGACAGTCTTCGGGGAGATCTCGGGAGATAAAACCCTCCCACTTCTGGTAATCTTGTTGGTCCCGACAATGTTACTAACATCGGTATCAACCTCTTCAGTCTTAAAATCTTGTTTAACGCCATGATAGTAAACATCGGCACCATAATTCCACGGGACAGCCTTATCCTAGGAATACGGTACGGGACCAGGAAAAGTGATTATCAGCGGGGTGATTCTTGGAGCAAGTGTAATCCTAATAGGTCTTTTAGAGGAGACCTTGGAAGTATTGGCAAAATGGTTATAATAGCAACATCTTCAAGCGGAACAGTCAGAATCAAAGTCTTCTCGAACAAAATTTATCTCCTGTCCATCAGGTGTTGAACACATGCTTTTAGCAAATAGCAATCAGTGGGAAGAGATGAACACATGTGGAAACCTTCACCACAACCCTGAAATAAACCGGCCAACAACAAATTCTCCTTAACAGTCATAAGAGGAGTAGAAACTTCATCAATAGAGGTAACGAACAGGTCAGTATCAATGGCATTAACTCCATGGTTGTGCTTAGGCACGGGAGCAGTTATGACATTGGGCTTCTTCGGAGCATCAAACTCAATCTCCTTGGCTTTAATCAGATCTTGTACTTTATTTCTCAGAGCCCAGCAGTCATTTGTATCATGACCGGGACTCTCAGAATGGTAGACACACCGAGCATTTGGATTGTACCGAGGAGATATGATGTTAGGATTCTTGGGAGCCTCTTTCAAGGTTGCCAAGTTGGATCTTAGCAGATGGGGTAGAACCTCAGTCAATGTCATGTTAATCTGGGTAAACTGCCTTTGCGGTCTTTCTACCCTTTGCTGATTATTGCATTGTAGGGTAGCCACATGCCTAGGTATCATCACAGCACTTACCGTTGGACGGTGTTCAGCTCTGCTCTGACCTCTTGGGCTATATATAGCACTGACTTCCTTCTTGCTTGCGAAAGGCTTCTTTACTGAGCTCGAAGAGGTGTCTTTCTGTATTTTTCCACTCCAGATCCCAGCTTCTAGCCTCTCTCCTGTTAATATCAGCTTGGTGAAACCAGTTGATGAGCTACCAATCAAATGATTGAAGAATAGACCAGATAGCATCCCAAGAAACATGTCAACCAACTCCCTATCAGATAAAGGGGGTTGGACTCTCCCAGCCAAATCTCTCCACTTCTGTGCATAGTCCTTAAAGCCTTCACCTGCACCCATGGACATACTCTGGAGTTGAGTACAAGTAGGGGCAAGGTCAGCATTGTATTGATACTGCTTGTAAAAAGAAGCGTCCAAATCCTCCCAGTTTCGGACATTGGTTCCCTCCAGTTGATAGAACCATTCAAGTTGAGTCCCTGACAGACTGTCTTGAAAGAAGAGAACCCACAAGTTCCTATCAGCAGTCTGAGGCTGAATCTTCCTCACATAGGAACGGAGATGAAGCTTGGGACAAGATACCCCATCATACTTTGTGAAAAACGGAGCTTTAAACTTTTGTGGGATGACTACCCCCGACACCAATCCCATCTCTTCAAAATCCAGCCCTGGTATTCTCTGGATCTCCATAGCGCTCAATTGATCCTCTAATTTCTTGTGTTTATCCTCATTGATAGGATACTGCTCATCATTGTAGTCTGTGTAATTATCAGAGACTTCAGGGCTAGGGTCCTTCTCCCTTGTCTCTCTCTTGATTCTCCCCTTCTTTGGACGAGGAGGTCAGATCAACTGGTTGCTTTAATGGTCTCCTGAACCTTTTGCCCAGATTCAGAACACCAGAGGTCTTCTTCTTCTTCTTTTCCTTCAGGATGAGGGCCTTCAGATCTTCCTGCCCTTTTGCCAGAGTTATGAACATTTGTTGAAATTGGGCATTTTGTGCCTGAAGATCTTTGATGCTTTGCTCAGAAGACATTTTTGCTGAAATAAACAGCGAAGAAGATGAGAAACCTGTAATGGCACATGTTTATGCAATGTCATGGATGGTATGTGTATGCAATGATTTCAAGGACTTGTAAAGGCTCAAATTTGTTTAACCAAAAAGAAACATACGCTAATTGTATTAATAATTTCGGACTATTACAAAGAATGCCCTTTAGGCTTACAATCAAACAAACAAAACTTAAAACAAAAATAAAACTAGGTCTCCCAAGAGCGCATCCTCTTTGGTGCAATTTAGGTGTTTATATTCCTTTCTTCATGAAGTAGCCTAGTGAGCTCCAGGACCTTCTTCTCGCTGGCATAGAATTGAGCTTCGAACGTATCCCGCTCCTCTTTAAGTTGAACCTAGAATTTCTGTAACTCCTCATAATCAGTTGGCATGTCAGGATGATGAACAAGATAAGAAGTGTCTCCTTTAGCAACTGGTTCCACAATTATTGGTAGGAAAGCAGGGTAAGGTGTTGTACCCCAATTTTTTCCCCTAAGATCCCTTCATCATACCATTTTGATTCACTCACAACAAGATCACACTAGGATTCTTGGTTCCCCTCCCTACTTTGAATTTTGCTCCTTTTGAGGGATTACCAAGAACCTTGACTTATGTTCCTTTTGTGATCGTGAATATTGTTTTGATTTCTTCATTTAACTAATAAAATACAATGTTGGCTTGTCTTGTTTGTTATCCATGTAGGTAAGGGCAATGAGATTCAACAAGTTACTCCATGGGTTCATGAGTTTATTTCCATGCTCTAGTCAATATAGCTTAAGAAGTTCAAACCTCACCATTGTATTGGTTTTGGGAGAATTGGCATGGCAAGGTTTCTTTGGTTCATCACATTTCAAGGTTATTAGATTTGACTCAAAAGTACAAGGGGTTGATTGGAGAAGTTATCATGTTTGGAAAAGGCCTTGTTCCTATTGGTCACAATAGCGTATTTCTCTCAAAATTCAAGATATGGAAGTGGTTTTGGTGGATAATAGTTCTCATTATCATCCTCAACAACTTCTATTCACAAAGCAAGAATATTGGTACAAGAAGTTTGTTCAAACTTGTCAAAGTTCCTCAAGGCATTCTCTTGATCTAGAAGCTAGGGTTTTGAACTTCAAAGGAGTATATCTTGCTGACCTTTTGGTATTTTTAAGTGATTTCAAAGACATCCTTCTCTTCAAAGGGTTATCAATAAATCACTTCAAAAGTTCCAAAGATTTTTCATGTAGAAGAAACTTGGTGAAGAAGAAAGATTACAAGTCCTCTAGATGAATCCCCAATTTTCCATGTATTACTTCAAAGGATCATAACTTGGTCAATTTTTATCACCTTGAGCTCATTCTTTTTCCAAAATGATCTTTAGGATGTGAACTTTATGCCTTCTTTTATGTGTAAAGTGGGAAAATGGATGGAAGTTGCCTTAAATATGCAAAAGATTATAGGTCATTTCATGATTTTTGGCCAACTTCAACAAGTCATAACTTGCTCAATTTTTGGATATTTTGAGTGTTTCAGGTTTCAAAATTTCATTCAAGAGATCTACTTCATTCCATATTTTTTGGTCAAGAGCAAATTCCAAGTGGAAGGCGATGTTTGGATGCAAAAGATTATAGGTCATTTTTGAAGAAGAATTTGAAATATTTCTAAGTATGGAAACTCAACCCTTTTTATTCAACTTTGGCTCAATGAAACTTTCATCTCAAGTATCCATTTAACTCTTTTTCCATTTCAAATCTTGTAACCTCATCTTTCTAAAGCATCAAGAATCATGCCCTAAGACCCCTTGAGTTGGAAATGCCATGGATTTGAATTTGGTAACTTGAAACTGAATTTTCCACAAAGTTAGAATTTTGAAATCCATAATGTGACTTCTAAACACAAGATTTATGCGCATGTTTGATTTAAACTTGATTAGCAAACTTGCCATAAGTGATTAGCACCCCAAAACGCAAGATTTGGTTGAGTTTTGATGGAAATGAAGTCACACTTCACTCGTGCTCGACCTTCACTCAATTTCCCTCCAAACTTCCTTGTTTCTTCCAATTTTCATTCCCATTCACTCCCTATAAATATAGGGTCATCCCCCATTCATTTCTTCAAGCTTTGAGAGCCAAAAACACCTTGCCAAAACTTCACACGAACCCATCTTTTTTGAATTCATTTTCTGAGATTTAAGCTCCCTTTTCCAAAACTATTTGCGCATTCATCATCCTTAAGCATCATATAAACTCTCCAGCACTTAAACCAATCAAAACGAGCCATAATTCAAGCTACAGAAGTCCAGTTTCAGAGCTTCTTCCTTGAACTTATA
Organism: Vicia faba; assembly: GCA_948472305.1. NCBI lineage: Eukaryota > Viridiplantae > Streptophyta > Magnoliopsida > Fabales > Fabaceae > Vicia > Vicia faba. The sequence goes on along the minus strand of OX451736.1, from coordinate 319,977,627 downwards.
AAAGGTAGAATTCTCCACCATTTGGATCCAAATCAAGCACTAATCTATTCTACTCCTTCTCCTGATTCCAATGCTGCTTACAATTTTTAAATCCATTGAGAATTGAGAGAGAAATCTCAAATTGAAGGTGCTCGCTATTTTCTGGGTTTTTGATTCATATCTCTCTCCATACCTTATATAAATTTGGTGTGATAGTGGTGTTAGAATCGTCTTGAAGAGACGAGTTCAATGATACTAGCCTGGGATCCTAATTTTTCCATTTGAAGGATCTCACAAAATCCCCATTGCAGGGTGTCTGGAGGTTGAAGACGATGACATGTCTCGTCTCAACCAATGATAGCGTGCCAAACGTTTTAATTTCATTGGTTCCCTTTTTCCGATCCTATGCGTATCTCACTAAGGTCCATATCAAGCACAACGCGTCTGGTCCACTGGATCAGCTTACTAATGCGTTTTGACTATGATCTGATGGTCCACATCTTTTTGATTTTATTTTATTTTCTGATTTTATATTTTTATTGATTAAATTTTCAAAAATTCATAACTCTTTTATTTTTTATCCAAAAATTATAAAAAAATTCACAAAAATACTTTGAATTATTTCTGATCTCATGACTATTTTTTCAATTTTTTTTTTTTGACATTTGATATTTTTTATATTTTTTTGAATTATTTTCTTTCTTTTAATTACTTAAAAAATACTTTCTGACATTTTTTAATTCTGAAAAAATTCATAAATATTATTTTGCATATTTTTGACTTTCTGAAAATTTTATGGAATTTTATTTTGAGGTTTACTATTTTTGACCTATTTTCTGTTTATTTAAGCAATTTTAAATAGTTTAAAAAATAGTTTCTGAGTTTTAAAAATTACCTAAAATTTTATAAAAATATTTGGATCCATTTCTGATTTTTCTATGGCCTTACTTTTTCTTTCTTGATTAATTTGAACATAGTTGATATTTTTCTCCTCTATTTTAATTTTTAAATTTTTTTTAAACCCTTTTAATGTATATATTAAATATAATATTATTTTGTGATTATTTTCTGGTTGTCTTGAGTTGATTTTTTTATCATGACTTTATTAACATCATTGGATATTGGGTGTTGAGTTCAACTCCACCAAAATGGATGAATGATTTTAATAATAGTTTGGTTAGATTTTTGATTCAAAAGTAGTTTATTTATTTTTCCCACCCCTCTTCATCTCATCCCCTCCTTATTGCACTAGATGTTGTTGGAGCATGATCTCTATATCATGTCTCAAAACAAATGGTGCATAAATTGCTATTGACCGGCCTCAAAATAGGTGTGACTTCTATATAAGTCCACTTACAATTGCTTAACATAGTGCTAAATTTTGTCCCGATTCGAATAAATGATCATTCATGGCCCAAACTTATGATTGCAAGCCCAAGTATGTTAATTTGATCTCTTTGATCCAATAACCTTGATATTTATTGTGTAGAGGCTTTGGTTCTACTAATCCTCTAATGGATCTACAACATCTTTGGTCAACACGGATCACTTAAACATCGTTGATCATTAAATGGTACTTATGAGAATTCCAAATTGATGATATACTTGACAAAAAGCAAATGCAACTTATTGTGTGGAGGCTTTGGTTCTACCAATCCTCTAATGAGTTCCAAATGCAAGTTTCAAGATGGTCATCTAACTAACAACTAATTATTGACTTGTTTTACCTTATGCTTTTATTCTTTTTTATGCTTTATGTACCATTTACTTTTAGCATTTACATTTCATGTCATTTTCATCTTTGCTCATTTGAGCATTTATTTTCTTGCCATTTTTACTTTGCTCACTTGAGCTTTTCTTTTCTTTTCTTAAGATACTTAATAATCAACATAAACCATAAAAATCTTTAATGGTAATTGGACTATTTGGTTACTATCCTTGGCATTATGGAGCATGGGACTTTTTCTTGGACTTAGGATTAGAAACCTTGGCCTATCTTGGAGATCTTATCTGATTATTTTGTCTGGAGTTCTTGAGGTTTACCTCAAGAGATTGGGTTGCTTGTTTGTTTTTGTGTGCAGGTTTTTGTGATTACATCCTTTGTTTGTAATCTGGAATTCACCCGTATACAGCTGTTACTCTGTCCAATTTTTGTGAAGACTTAATACACTTGAAGTTTGGTTCTCTCAAGAGGTCTTGTATTTTTGCTTGCTTGGTTTCAATCCAAGGAATGGGAATTCTATCTTGGCTCATAATGTCAAGTTTTGGCTTCTTGTTGGTTAGATGATTCTTATCCCTAGCTTTTACCCTATGCTTTAGGATAGTCTCTTCTTCTCCTCCCATCTTCTTTAATTTCAAAATCTGCTTCCTCCTTTTGAAAACTCCTTTTGTTTTGAAACTTGAACTATTTTCATAATAAACTTGGACTTATGTCCATGCATTTTCAAAACATTTTCATAAATAAACCTCCAATCAACTTAATAATACCTTGACATTTTTTATGAGAAGACTAAAATTCAATCAATCTCATTTCAAACCATTTTGCCACTTTGGCTTTTTACCTTTGAAACTTTTCTTAAAAGATTAAACTCTTGTCAATCTTTGTAGTGATGCAAACGACTATACTTCTACAATATGTAGTGAAGAGAGATATTTTCCACTTGCGTGTTGATTGAGGTATTGTTGATTTTGAAATCCAAGCCATATCCTCCACTTTGAGATGATGTAAATTCTCATTTCTCATGATTGTGGGTAGTAGGTGTGTTTTCTACACGGACAATGACGATGATGTTTTATCTTATAAAATTAACCAACACATTTGTGTTTCAAATTTTTAGAAGAGGAACTACGTGTACCCTGATCCCCTATTGCACGAAAGGTAGTACGTGTAGCGGTAGAAATGTGCAAGACTAAGCCATTGGATTGACTATACTTTATACAAATCAAAATAAAAATCGCCACCGCGCTTTATTGTTTCCAAAGGAATGGGAAAAGAGCGAATAACCCAAAAAGAGGGGGAAAGATTCAAGGTAAGGGGGTTGGTTATGCAAAGGGAAGGTATTAGCACCCTAAACATCTAAGGTACTCCGCAGGAACCTCTTTGAAAAATCTGTATATTTTGGCTATAAAAATGTGTTGTATATAAAATGGATGGTGGAGGTGAGAAAAGAAATATTTTTATGATTTTTTCACCCGTCGCGGTTGCGAACCTTTAGTGCCTACGTACCACCTTTTGTGTAATAGGGGATCAGGATACACGTAGTTCCTCTTTTAAAAATTTAAAACACAAGTGTGTTGGTTAATTTTATGAGATAAGACATCATCATCATTGTCCGTGTGGAAAACATACTTACTATTCACAATCATGAGAAAGGAGAATTTGCATCATCTCAAAGTGGAGGATATGGCTTGGATTTTAAAATCAACAATGCCTCACTCAACACCCAAGTGGAAAATATCTCACTTCACTACATATTGTAGAAGTATAGTTGTTTGCATCACTACAAGGATTGACAAGAGTCTAATCTTTTGAGAAAATTTTAAAGATAAAAGCCAAAGTGGAAAAATGGTTTGAAATGAGATTGATTGACTTTTAGTCTTCTCACAAAAAAAAGGTCAAGTATATCATCTATTTTGGAATTCTCACAAGGCAACATGTAATGATCAGCGATGTTTAAGTGATCCGCGTTGACCAAAGGTGTTGTAGATCCATTAGAGGATTGGTAGAACCAAAGTCTCCACACAATGAATCTCAAGGTTATTGGATCAAAGAGATCAAATTAACATACTTTGGCTTGCAATCATAAGTTTGGGCCACGAATGATCATTTATTCGAATCAGGACAAAATTTAGCGCTATGTTAAGCAATCGTAAGTGGACTTATGTAGAAGTCACACCTATTTTGAGGCCGGTCAATAGCAATCTATGTACTTCATGTTTGGATAAATTATATAGAGATCACCATCCCTTAACATGTAGCACAATTAAAAAAAGAAAGGGATAAGATGAAGAGGGAGGGAAATGATAAGCTAATTTGGATCACCATTTCAAAATTCTTTCATCTTTAAATTCAACCACTCCTCTAGATGGATTAAAGCACTAAACATATCATTAATCCAAAGAACCAAAAATGAATTAAATAATTCACTCTTAGGTAGATTTGAATTGATGAACATTTATCCAACTTCATCTACATCACAAAGTCCATTGAGTTTAAAGACAAATTGAACATTTAAAATTGCAATCCAAACCAACAATCAAAAGGAGTGAGTAGAAAAAGCATTTTGGATCAAAGTTTCCCCAAAACAAGGCAAAAAAGTGCATTATGTCCTTGTGTAAATCGATTGCACTATTATGTAAATCGATTTACACAGTACAGTTTTCTAAAAATTATGCAAAATTGCTTCTGTGCAATCGATTGCACTACAGTGCAAATCGATTGCACACAGTAACAGTAGCAAAAACAGCATTTTAAAAGGGCAATTTCTTGTTCAAACTTTCCATCAAACATCTTATGATCATGGATCCAATTGAGCACGAAAATTCCATCAAGTTATGAGAAAACAACACCATTGGAATCACAAAAGAATGCTCAATGAATCAATCCCAAAGATCACCAAGAGATCACATTGTGAAAGATGAATTATCCAACTTACCAAAGGTAGATCTAGAGAATTATCAAAACAACTTCAAGAATTTGCTTCAATTCAACCACAAGAATCAATTGACCAAGCTTGGATGTAGAGAATTGATGGAGAAAAAGTGTTTGGATGAAGGTTTAGCTCAAAGATTAGTAAGCTTCAATGCAAAGCTTACTAACTTTTTGAAAATGGAGCTTTGAGTGAATTTGGTAAATGGAGAGAATTGAGAGATTTTTTAGCAAGGTGGATTTGGCTATCAAAAGCTTGAAATTTGAATGAAATGAGAGCTCTATTTATAGAGTTTTAGGATTGGGATTAGTGGTAATTTGGTAATTGATTCTTGGAGCCAAAATTTGAATTAATGATAACTCTTTCAAAAATTAGAGCCAAAATTTGAATTAATGATAATTCTTTCAAATATTAGAGCTAAAATTTGAATTAATGATAATTATTTTTAAAAAAGAAAGATTGGCACTAAAATTTGAATTAATGATAAATCTTTCAAAAGTGAAGGAAAATTGGAGCCAAAATTTGACAAGTTTAAAATGCTGATTTTTTTTAATTTTCACGTTGTGCAATCGATTGCACTACAGTGCAAATCGATTGCACAGTGTATTTTTTTCAAAAATGGCGCAAAATACACTATGTGCAATCGATTGCGCTTTAAGAGAAATCAATTGCATCAGTGAAAAAAATGAAAAAATTTAATTCTTTTTCTTTGCAAATAGAGATTTTAGGAAAATAATACCAGAAATCCTTATTTGTCAGATGCTTCGACTTGGTACCTACAAAACAAAAATATACAAAGACAAAGACAAATATTTTTTGTATTTTGATTAGAAGTTAGTCAACAACACATATACAAAATACACAACCAAGGTGCTTGGAGATTCCTCAAGATCAAACTTAAAGATAGGAGATAGAAAAAGAAGAAGAACCAACCCTAATGTGATCTTGTTATGATCGAGTTGATATGATATGATAGAGGAATCTTAGGGGCAAAAATTGGGGTACAACAGCTGCCCTTATTTAAGTGTCTTCTATCCGGAGATACGAAGGTTAAAAATCTTCGTGTCGACGCGATTGAAGATACTTAAATATAAAACAAGCCCTATTTTTGTCCCTAAGATGCCATGCAATGCTTATGATTATGAATGCAGATGGACAAAACAAAAGAGACATAAAGGTATCACTGGGGATGCCACAAAAATGAAGAAATAAAGGAGAAACCCCACCAGGAAAATAAATCACTGGTGAACAAAAGACATGACTCTATTGGTGTAAAACCCAAAGAAGAGATAAGGTAGCATCAGCTCAAATATTGAGGAAAAAGTAAAGAATGATAACGATCGACAGATAACTGTGAACTACCAACTCAATGGATGAAGGTAAAAAAGTAATAAGATACTGGCTCACAGATGACGGTAAACTACCAACTCAATAGTTGAAGGTAGAAGATAAAGATATACCGACTCACAGATGACGGTAAAATACCAACTCAATAGTTGAAGGTGGAGAGAAAAAGATACCGACTCACAGATGACGGTGAAATACCAACTCAATAGTTGAAGGTAAAGAGAAAAAGATATACCGACTCACAGATGACGGTAAACTACCAACTTAATAGTTGAAGGTAGAAGATAAAGATATACCGACTCACAGATGACGGTGAAATACCAACTCAATAGTTAAAGGTAGAGAGAAAATATATTGACTCACAGATGACGGTGAAATACCAACTCAATAGTTGAAGGTAAAGAGAAAAAGATATACCGACTCACAGATGACGGTAAACTACCAACTCAATAGTTGAAGGTAAAGAGGAAAAGATATACCGACTCACAGATGACGGTAAAATACCAACTCAATAGTTGAAGGTAGAGAGAAAAATATATACCGAATCACAGATGACGGTGAAATACCAACTCAATAGTTGAAGGTAGATTTGAATATCATAAGTTTTCCCCAAAATTCTGGTATTTCACCTGGAACGGGTCTCAACTTCTTCTTTAACCAAGGCACTCTGCCTGGAAAGGGTAATATGCAAACGTATCTCAAATAAAGAGACTTCCACTCATTGTCAAGGGGAATTGCAAAGAGAAATGACTTTCTGGGGATAGAAATATGACTTCCTGGGGAGAGAGATATGACTTCCTGGGAAAGAGATATGACTTCCTGGGAAATGCCACGGTATTCCTTCTGAGGAGATAAAGATATTCTCGTGCCAAAATAAATGCACATTCTCAAACCAGGGCTCAAAGCTTGCAAAAATCCAAAGTAATAATATTGTTGGGGATCACAGATTCAAACTCGAAATGAACTGGAATGAAACAGGAAATTGTAATACATCCTTTGAGAAACAAACTCAAGAGGGAACATCAAAACCATCCAGACAAAGAGTTGTACAGGAAGGTTGAAGCAAAAATCTTCCACGAGGGATAACTCAGTGGGTAAGTTGAAAGAATGTATACTTTCTGCTTAAGGCCGACACTCTATTGGAGAGAGGACAACATAACTCTGTAAAACAGGGTAATATGTCAACAAAATAAAATTGATGAATGCAAATGAGCAATGATTTTCTAAATTCAACTATGTATGATGTATGTATGAATGTATGAGTGATATCGTGCATATGCTGGTAAAAGGATACATAATCAGTACAAACAAACAAAACCGCCTCAGGTACCAACAACATTGGGCTAAACATCAAACAGAGAGATCACTCCAAGAAAGGTAAAAGCAACTGTGGAAACCAAACTCATTGTTTGTCCTAACTTCACTGAGGAGAAAAATAATCCGGATGTAGCTAAATCAAACAGATACCGGGATAGAATATCTTTCTTCTGGTTTTATTGGAGAAACCAGTTTTTCAAAAGCAGCATACCTACTGAAGATTGCAATATCAGCCTCAAATAAAGCAGACTGACATCGATACAACCAAACCTTACTGGGGAATTCAAACCTTGTTCCTGGAGAAAAAAATTGAGGATTGAAAACTTTTCATCATAAATACTCATTCCAACAAGAGATGCCATGGGATAACCTTCCTGGGGAATAGCATACAGACTTTAATGGGGAAACAAAAGTTTTCACGGTTCGTACTTCTACTGGGTATTGCAAAACTGATCTTGAATAAGGCAGATGGAAACCAAATTGTCAAAACATTCACTGGGGGAAATCAGGCCCACTTTGAAGGAAGAAAAACATACGGACTTCACTAAGGGAGATAGTGCTTCATCATCGAGACATCTACTGGGGACTTCATGCTGACTTCAATGGGGAGGCCAAAACCACATCATCAAGGGGAAACCAAGATACATTCTCCACTGGGGAAACCGGAGATACGTGCTCCATTGGGGAAACCGGAGATACGTGCTCCACTGGGGAAACCGGAGATACGTTCTTCACTGGGGAAACCGGAGATACGTTCTTCACTGGAGAAACCGGAGACACGTTCTTCACTGGAGATAAGTTCTTCACTGGGGAAACCAGAGATACGTGCTCCACTGGGGAAACCGGAGATATGTTCTCCACTGGGGAAACCGGAGATATGTTTTTCAAGAGTAATTATTGCACCAACTTCTTTGGGAAGAAAATACTTCTATCAAATAAACGAGGCCTTCACTGGAGAATACTGGATTGAGTCTTCATATCATACAAACCTGTTCCAACAAAAGATGCCCTGGTATAGTCTTCCTAGGAAATCAAGAAGTCAACACTAATGTCAATACTGCAAAAAGAGAGATATCTTAGCACACCGAGGGAATAAAATCTTTCATCATATGAGGGAAAACTTCGTTGGGGAATCTGGGACAGAGGCTTCTGACCATGCAAACCCAAAATCAAAAGCGAACCGAGACTTGGCCGGGGATAATAGGATCACAAACCAAATACTGTACCTTGCACCCACTGGTATCATCTTCAACTATTCGAGAAACACACAAAGATTGTGCACATACCAACAAGATGACTTGAGAGAACCTTCCTGGGGAACCAAGTTAACACTATAGTAAGAAGTCAAAATTATGGGGATTTTAAATCAAACTCAAAACTTGGTGAGAGAAAACCCAAAAACTTGACAGTTGTCTCAACACCTCTTAGAAAATATACTACCCTTGTCTAGCTACTTGGGAAGCACATAACAACAATAATGTCGTAACAAGAGAAAGCACTGCTCTACAAGAGATTATATATCAATAAAAAGGGAGAAAGAACTCCATTAAATGAGCAAAGGCTTCATAGCTCTTTTTAATCTCTGTTTGATCACCACCTGGATGGGTAAAGAATCACACTCAGCTGGAGAAGTCTGCAGCAAGACTGGAAAAAATGGGATTATGAACCCAACATCATAACACAACTTGAGGAAGGTTCTCAGCTTGGGGTAGACATAGTAACTATCTTGACGAAATCTGGATATGCCCTTGGAAACCAATCTGGTGTCTCAAGCTTACCATGCTGATCAAGGTAACTTTCGTAACTTGCCCTTGGCTGCATGCTTTTAAGATAACCTTTCTGATCAAATGGCTTTCATAGATTTGTCGAATCTTGGCGTAACTGCCCTAGATTGGCTGAATGTTGCATCCTCTTTGCTCCACAACTCTTCCCGGCAACATGCCTTTTGCTGATCCTCAAATGTAAACTTTCATGATATCAAGCTGTTGTTTTACAAGCAGAAAATGTTTATTCTAAGAATGAAAATTCTAATACAACAATTATGTAAGTCTTGAAGATTTTATTTGAAAATATGTTACAAAACCTTGTGAACAAATCACTAGTCAGGATGCGACATGGATTTTTTGTGTGAAAGATAACAAAAGCATATGATACCAATCACAATAATTTAGCAAAATTAATGGGAGTCAGGAAACACTATTTCATTGGAGTATGCTTTCGAAATAAACCATGTTTCAATTAGGACTTTTGAGGGTTGTAACGTGGCCTGGTTCACGATTTTAGAAAAAAAAGATTTAAGGCTCAAAAATATTTGGTGCCCACCCCCTTCATGATGTTCTTCGATCCTAAGTTCAGTTAACTTGACACGAACATTCATCTCTCAAAAGAAGTTTCGAGATGGTTGAGGAATCAAACAAGGTTTTCTTTGGACATACAAGTCACTCATTCCTGCTTCTTTTGGGTTTCTTGTCACGCGACTCTGTTCTTTGCTAATGATTTCACATTGTAATCCTTTATCGCATTTTAGGCTTTCCATTTCTTTCTTTCCTTCGGGACAAATTCCTTTTGACTTTGACTCTGAAGTGCAATGGGATGCCCTGACTTTTGCCTAAGCGACTTGTTTTTTCAAGTTCCGACTTAGCGGGGCTTTTTGTCTCTTTCTTTTTCATCATAATTTTTTTATTCATGTTATCTTTTTCTTTTCTTTTTTTTAACATGTCGCATGACTTTGAGTCATTTGTGACTAGTTGGAAGAATTGTGACTGCCTTATTTCTGGGTAGATGAAAGATAACCATTATTGTATCATCATCTGTTGATCCCATGATATGTGAGAGATACCCATTGGGATAACATCTTCTTTTGATGCACACTACTGATATGCGGAGGTTAAACATTGCGGTTTTGAATTCCCTCAACCTCTTGAAGGATAACCATTATTGTATCCTTAGATGCACACTCTTGATGAGATTTGAATACTCAATCAGCTTAACTGAACACTACCCTGCCCCGGGTTAAAAATTAGGGTTTTTTCTGAATAGAAAAAGAAACTCCTACTTCAAGGCTCAAAGGGGTTAACAAAGGTTTCACTCCCTTATATCTCCGGTGTTTGAGGATTTGAAACAATGCATGTACATCATCAACAGGGTTTTATCCAAAATCATACAACCAGAAAATTTGTGTTTTAATATCATCATCCTCCTCCCAATCTCTGCCTAGGCAAGAGAATGGGTAACAAGTTGGTATCATAAGTCAATTTAAAATTGAAAACAAATACGAGTGAAACGAACGAATTTCTTCAAGACAAACATACTCGTTGTATTAAGATTAAACATTCAAATGTAAACAAGTTCTTACATGCAAACAGTGCAATGATAAATAAGAAAAATTACAAATGAGAAAGCAGTAAAAATGATAATAAACTAAGATGAATCTCTTATCTGGACTTGCGCTGAAGGTAACATTTCCAAAGCTTTGGAACTATCAACAACAGAGATTCATTCATGCTCTGCTAACAAATTGTTTTGAACATTAGGGCCAATGTCCTTAAACAACAAGATACCGCTTCGGACCAACCTCTGAACTTCGACCTTCAAAGAAAAGCAATCTTCTAAATCGTGCCCATAAGCATCCTGATGAAAGGCACAAGAAGCGTCAGCCTTATATCCTCTTGGAAGTTTTTCAGGAACAACTGGTCGAGCTCGAGTTTGAACCAGATTCTTCTTCAACAAAGAAGGATACAGCTCTGTGTATGTCATTGGAATTGGATCAAAGCTTATTTTCCTATGATGAAATTGCCCTTGATTTCCTTGTTGAGGTGCCCTCTGATATGCAACAGCAGTCAGAGTCTTGTTGACAAATGGAGTCACAGAAGCAACTTGTTGATTCGTATTATGAGATCTCCCTTGCCTACCATGAAGTATAGCGTATGAGTCTTGCTCTTTATTTTTGGAAGAACTATCACCATTCTTCTTAGCACCATTTGACGAGTCCCCGTCTTTAGATAAACGACCTTCACGGACAGCTTCCTCTAAACGGACACCCATGTCCACCATCTCTGTGAAATCACTTGGGGCACTTGCTACCATTCTTTCGTAGTAGAAAGCGCCTAGCGTCTTCAGAAAAATTTTAGTCATTTCCTTCTCTTCCATGGGAGGAATCACTTGTGCAGCCACTTCGCGCCATCTTTGCGCATATTCTTTGAACGATTCTATGTCCTTCTGAACCATGGCCCTAAGCTGGTCACGGTCAGGCGCCATGTCCACATTGTACTTGTATTGTTTAATGAATGCTTCTCCCAAATCATTAAAAGTATGGATGTTGATGCTGTCTAAACTCATGTACCATTTCAACGCAGCACCGGTCAGACTATCCTGGAAAAAATGAATCAGCAGACGCTGATCATCAGTATGGGTAGACATCCTTCTCACATACATCACCAAATGAGCACGACGGCAAGTGTTGCCCTTGTACTTCTCAAATTCCGGGACCTTGAACTTAGCAGGCACTTTAACATTCGGCACCAAACACAACTCATTCACATTCTGCCCGAACAACTCTTTTCCCCTAAGAGCCTTCATCTCTCTTTGCATTCTATCAAACTGCTCTTGGAAATCATCCATTATGTCCGTCTTTTTGCTAAGCAGGATGTATTGAACTCATAATTCATCAGATCCTTTTTATGAATGTCAATTAAATATCGTAAGTAAATTGTTCCTGGTTGCTCAATCATTTGATAACCAGAGTTATTCTTTGATAACCCCCCTAAGGCATGCTCTTTGTACAACCAAGCGAAGAGCTAGTGAGGGCCGGAATGGAATATTGTATATAGTGTAGAATCGGATCTTAAGCTCTTTACTAGGATAGGAACAAGCGAGGAACGAGTGACCACAAGCTCCGTGGATCCCCGTTGAGTTCTTATGCTTTCATTTCGAAAACTAAATTCATCTGATTATTATAGGGATGATCCCAATCCGGAATATGAACCATAAAAGAAAATACCAATTAAACCAATCACAACAATACCAGCTACAGTACCTATTATCCAAAGAGGAATTCTTCCAGTAGTATCGGCCATTTATCCCACTTTCCTCCACATTTGATCAAGTAGTCAGTCATACTAGAGACCTAAATAGTCATAGATAATTATGAAATGATATCCTTCCGAATGGGATAAGAGAATTCCTAATATATAAATATTATTCTCTTTTCTTCAATTAATTGAATTCAATTAATTGAAAAAATAATTTGAAAATAAAACAGCAAGTACAAAAATGAGTAATAAGTCTTCACTCGGCAGAGGGAAAGGACGACACACATCTTCATTAACAAACAGAACCAAATTCACCGAAGGAGGTGCAGCAGGAACAGTATGCACCACAGGAGGTGCAGGAGTAACAAAATTTGGAACCACTGGAGCATCTTGAGGACCTAGATTGAAACCTTCAGGTGCAAAATTCTCTGGCATTCCCCACGGATAACCCTGAGGCATACGGTTTTGAACAACAACCGGAGTAGCGGATACAGGAACAGTCAGAACTTCAGTACTTGCCCTTGTTGGTTGAGGTTGAACACTCGGTGGCTGATTCTGAGCAACCACCAGAGCTTCCATCAGAGTAGTCAAGTTGGCCAAGCCAGCCTTCAAAGCGGAAACTTCTTCGCGCAGCTCGCGATTCTCCTGTCCTAAGTTATCCATCTTCTTTTTGAAATTAGCCCGAGTGTTGTAGTGATGAGTCAGCTTGCTGAATGAAGCAAAGAAGCTGGGTAAGATACCTGGATATGCGTGCAAGAAATATGTGCAATATGATGTATGATATGCAATGCACATGATTATTTTTACTTCATTATTTAATATTTCAAGGGATTTAAGATTTATAGACACATTGCAAACATCCAAGTAATAAAGCTTTTGTTTCTCTTTCCAGAATCCATGGTTTAAAAGTACCTGAGATATTCACAAATAGTCAACCTTTAAATCCCTTGAAATATTGTTTTTTCAAAAGATGCTTATGAATGCATGGATGCATGATGCAACAATCACACACAAGATCACACATATAGGGTTCATAGGTTCAACGTCACGAGCATGAGGTCGAAGGTACTACCCATAAGGTATTGGTCTAAAAATTTATCACCTACCGAACAAGGTTCTAGAGGTTCCCAGAGTCTACATCCTTCCTTCAGATATTACCAACTTCTCGATTAACTCGGTAATTAGTAATATTCTCAAGAAAAACTCGTCCGAGCGTAGTATCGCGTGACAACTACTTCCGGATTACTCCGTTATAGCTTCCGCACTACACCTAAAAGGCCAAGATGGGTTAGGTAATCTACGGTCCTCAGCTTCAGCAGGCTCCCAGGTCAAAAGCAGTACGTCTTCCCGATTACTCGGTAAACGACACTACAGTCAAAGGGGCCTCCACTGAGTGGGGGATCTCATGCCTCCTTTTTTGGGATTACTCCCTCAAAGTTAACATGACTATACCGCCCGTCCTATCTTAAAGTTTTCCCAAGTCCGGGTATAGGACTTATGAGTAATCACCAAGCACCCTGTAAACTAGGAAAATCCAGACAAACATATATACAAAATATAACACATAAACAACAATAGCACATATACAGATATAAACAAAGATAGGCTCAACCCACTTAGGGATGGACCAGCAGGAGGTCAATCTGTCCCCAGTGAAGTCGCCATTTTTTCTGTAGCGGTAGAAATGTGCAAGACTAAGCCATTGGATTGACTAGACTTTATACAAATCAAAATCAAAATCGCCACCGCGCTTTATTGTTTCCAAAGGAATGGGAAAAGAGCGAATAACCCAAAAAGAGGGGGAAAGATTCAAGGTAAGGGGGTTGGTTATGCAAAGGGAAGGTATTAGCACCCTAAACATCTACGGTACTCCACAGGAACCTCTTTTAAAAATCTGTATATTTTGGCTATAAAAATGTGTTGTATATAAAATGGATGGTGGAGGTGAGAAAAGAAATATTTTTATGATTTTTGCACCCGTCGCGGTTGCGAACCTTTAGTGCCTACGTACCACCTTTCGTGCAATAGGGGATCAAGGTACACGTAGTTCCTCTTTTAAAAATTTAAAACACAAGTGTGTTGGTTAATTTTATGAGATAAGACATCATCATCATTGTCCGTGTGGAAAACATACTTACTATTCACAATCATGAGAAAGGAGAATTTGCATCATCTCAAAGTGGAGGATATGGCTTGGATTTTAAAATCAACAATACCTCACTCAACACCCAAGTGGAAAATATCTCACTTCACTACATATTGTAGAAGTATAGTTGTTTGCATCACTACAAGGATTGACAAGAGTCTAATCTTTTGAGAAAAGTTTAAAGATAAAAGCCAAAGTGGCAAAATGGTTTGAAATTAGATTGATTGACTTTTAGTCTTCTCACAAAAAAAAGGTCAAGGTATTATTAAATTGATTGAAATTTATTTATGAAAATGTTTCGAAGATGCATGGACCTAAGTCCAAGTTTATTATGAAAATGTTTCAAGTTTCAAAACAAGAAGAGTTTTTTTTAAAGGAGGGAGAAGATTTTTGAAATTAAAGAAGATAGGAGGAGAAGAAGAGGCTATCCTAAAGCATAAGGTAAAAGCTAGGGATAAGAACCAACTAACCAACAAGAAGCCAATACTTGACATTATGAGTCAATATAGAATTCCCATTCTTTGTATTGAAACCAAGCAAGCAAAGATACTAGACCTCTTGAGAGAACCAAACTTCAAGTGTTTTAAGTCTTCGCAAAAAATTGGGCAGAGTAACGGCTGTATACGGGTGAATTCCATATTACAAACAAAGATCGTAATCTCAATAACCTGCACACAAAACAAACAAACAACCAATTGTCTTGAGGTAAACCTCAAGAACTCCAGACAAAATATCAAATAAAGTCACAAAGTCTCCAAGATAGGCCAATGTCTCTAATCCTAAGTCCAAGAAGTCCATCACTCCATAATGCAAAGGATAGTAACCATGTAGTCCAAGTATCATTAATGATTTTTATGGTTTATGTTGATTATTAGGTGTCTTTAAAAAGAAAGAAAAGCTCAAGTGAGCAAAATAAAAATGACATAAAAGTAAATGCTCAAGTGAGCAAAGATGAAAATAGCATGAAATGTAAAATGCTAAAAGCAAATGGTACATAAAGCATGAAAATAAAAGCGTAAAGTAAAGTTAATTGTTAGTAATTAGTGGTTAGTTGGATGACCATCTTGAAACTTGTATTTGGAACTCATTAGAGGATTGGTAGAACCAAAGCCTCCACACAACAAGTTGCATTTGCTTTTTGTCAAGTATATCATCCATTTTGGAATTCTCACAAGGCAACATGTAATGATCAATGATGTTTAAGTGATCTGCGTTGACCAAAGGTGTTGTAGATCCATTAGAGGATTGGTAGAACCAAAGCCTACACACAAAGAATCTCAAGGTTATTGGATCAAAAAGATCAAATTAACATACTTGGGCTTGCAATCATAGGTTTGGGCCACGAATGATCATTTATTCGAATCGGGACAAAATTTAGCGCTATGTTAAGCAATCGTAAGTGGACTTATGTAGAAGTCGCACCTATTTTGAGGCCGGTCAATAGCAATATATGTACTTCATGTTTGGATAAATGATATAGAGATCACCATCCCTTAACATGTAGCACAATTAAAAAAAGAAAGGGATAAGATGAAAAGGGAGGGAAATGATAAGCTAATTTGGATCACCATTTCAAAATTCTTTCATCTTTAAATTCAACCACTCCTCTAGATGGATTAAAGCACTAAACATATCATTAATCCAAAGCAAAAAAAATGAATTAAATAATTCACTCTTAGGTAGATTTTAATTGATGAACATTTATCCAACTCCATCTACATCACAAAGTCCATTGAGTTTAAAGACAAATTGGACATTTAAAATTGAAATCCAAACCAACAATCAAAAGGAGTGAGTAGAAAAAGCATTTTGGATCAAAGTTGTCCCAAAACAAGGCAAAAAAGTGCATTATGTCCTTGTGTAAATCGATTGCACTATTGTGTAAATCGATTTACACAGTACAGTTTTCTAAAAATTGTGCAAAATTGCTTATGTGCAATCGATTGCACTACAGTGCAAATCGATTGCACACAGTAACAGTAGCAAAAACAGCATTTTAAAAGGGCAATTTCTTGTTCAAACTTTCCATCAAACATCTTATGATCATGGATCCAATTGAGCACGAAAATTCCATCAAATTATGAGAAAATAACACCATTAGAATCACAAAAGAATGCTCAATGAATCAATCCCAAAGATCACCAAGAGATCACATTGTGAAAGATGAATTATCCAACTTACCAAAGGTACATCTAGAGAATTATTAAAACAACTTCAAGAATTTGCTCCAATTCAACCACAAGAATCAATTGACCAAGCTTGGATGTAGAGAATTGATGGAGAAAAAGTGTTTGGATGAAGGTTTAGCTCAAAGATTAGTAAGCTTCAATGCAAAGCTTACTAACTTTTTGAAAATGGAGCTTTGAGTGAATTTGGTAGATGGAGAGAATTGAGAGATTTTTTAGCAAGGTGGATTTGGCTATCAAAAGCTTGAAATTTGAATGAAATGAGAGCTCTATTTATAGAGTTTTAGGATTGGGATTAGTGGTAATTTGGTAATTGATTCTTGGAGCCAAAATTTGAATTAATGATAACTCTTTTAAAAATTAGAGCCAAAATTCGAATTAATGATAATTCTTTCAAATATTAGAGCCAAAATTTGAATTAATGATAATTCTTTTTAAAAATGAAAGATTGGCACTAAAATTTAAATTAATGATACATCTTTCAAAAGTGAAGGAAAATTGGAGCCAAAATTTGACAAGTTTAAAATGCTGATTTTTTTTAATTTTCACGTTGTGCAATCGATTGCACTACAGTGCAAATCGATTGCACAATGTATTTTTTTCAAAAATGGCGCAAAATACACTATGTGCAATCGATTGCGCTTTAAGAGCAATCGATTGCATCAGTGAAAAAAATGAAAATTTTTAATTCTTTTTCTTTGCAAATAGAGATTTTAGGAAAATAATACCAGAAATGCTTATTTGTCAGATGCTTCGACTTGGTACCTACAAAACAAAAATATACAAAGACAAAGATAAATATTTTTTGTATTTTGATTAGAAGTTAGTCAACAACACATATACAAAATACACAACCAAGGTGCTTGGAGATTCCTCAAGAGCAAACTTAAAGATAGGAGATAGAAAAAGAGGAAGAACCAACCCTAATGTGATCTTGTTATGATCGAGTTGATATGATATGATAGAGGAATCTTAGGGGGAAAAATTGGGGTACAACAGTACATAGGCACTAAAGGTTCGCAACCGCGGCGGGTGCAAAATTTATAAAATAAATACGCTTCTTTCCTCGCCTCCACCATCCACTTTTTATATACAACAGTTTTTATAGCCAAAATATACAGATTTTACAAAGAGGCTCCTGCGGAGTACCGTAGATTTTTAAGGTGCTAATACCTTCCCTTTGCATAACCAACCCCCTTACCTTGAATATTACCCCCTTTTTTGGGTTATTCGCTCTTTTCCCATTCCTTTGAAAACAATAAAGTGTGGTGGCAATTTTTATTTTGATCTGTAAAAGTCTAGTCAATCCAATGGCTTAGTCTTAAACATTTATACTGCTACATAAGGCATCATAAGGCTTTGGGCGCGGGCTCGTACCTATCGGAGATAAGGCTCAAGAGGGATGGAATTCTTGTGCCCCAGTGTCTTGCTATCAATTTTATGTACCGTGCCCCAAGCTCTCACGAACCTTTTGCGGTAACCCTGAGCATCATTCTCATAGTTAAAGGCGATTCCTTGGGTAAGTGTATCATGAGGACCGTCCCTTCTCGCATAACTAAAATGCTGCAGTGCCAAACAAGGGTTATAAGTGATTCCTCCCCTAATTCCTAAGAGAGGTACATTAGGGAATTCACCACAGCGATCGATGATGATAACATCTTCCGAGGACCGTGAACACCAATGAATGTCTAAATGTGTAAGGGACATCAGCCTATGAGACCATTTCATACCCTGCTCATTCTTCAAAACAGACCTGGGTAGGTGAGAAATAAACCACCTAGCCAATAGAGTAGTGCAACACATGAGGGTCCCCCTTCTCTTTAGAGTGCGAGCATACAAAGAGTTTAGGATAACCCAAAGTAATGTAGGCACTGGATTATGAGACAGAAACACCTTAATTTCACATCTACGAGTTGGTCCGCATTAGGGAAAATTACCATCCCGTAGATGAGGAGTGCCAATACCTCTTCGAAAGCTTGTAAATCCAGGGTATCCCAAAAATAATAAGCCTTCTCAAATAGAATTTAATCGTGATTCCTTGGACATTTCCTCTAGTTTCCCAATTTGTCACTACGTCGGACCATTGTAAGGACAGAGCTCGAGCAATCTCTTCAGGCTTTGGATGTTCTTCCGTACCATTGAAAGGTAACTGATCAAGAATAGGTACCCCCAACAACTGAGAAAATTCCTCCATAGTAGGCACTAGTTGGTAATCCGGGAAGGTGAAGCAGTGGTGCACAGGATCAAAGAATTGAAATAGCACTTTTAACAATTCTTCATCAGGTTTTGAAGTGACCAAGTTAAGCAAACGACCATGCTTTTCAGTGAAGGGAGAGCTTTCAGGAATCCTTAATGCCAAGTCCTTTAGTTGGAGAGGAACTTTCACAAGGTTAATCTGGATAGTGTTCCTACGGACGGATGCCATGTCCTACAAAACAAAGCAAAGATGAGCCCTAGAAAAATCCTTGAAATGGTTAGTATGATATGTCGTGTTTATGATGTCATGATTATGCTAAAAAAAATCACATGTATAGAAAGCAACAAACAAGTCACACCAAGTCCTTAGGTTTAACTCCTGCATGAGTTTTAAGGTCATACCCTCTTGAAGCTGGATTGGTTCAACCTGTCCTATAAATAGTAATTGGGTTCTAAGGGGTCTCAATATCACTGATCTTTCCCCTAAGCTTGGTTCAATAGGCGATTGACTCGCAACCAAACAAAACTCAAGAGTCAAACCTCAATGAGTGTAGCATCGAGTATCTGTTGACCTTGGGAATACGCCAAAGTCGGCCATCTTGCTACGTCCTACTGGCCAAATTGTGCAATTAAAGGTTCTAAGTTTAGTTGATGCTTTATGACACCACGCGGTGGCCCGGTACTCTCCCTGATTGACTCAAGGGTTACCGGTACCAACCAAAGTGCCACATCAATGTAGCTACTGCTTCAACTGTGTCGGTATACCCCGCACAGTTCCCTCACAGTTTATTGCTACTTACCTAAAAGGTGTCCCCAGATTCGGGTGTAGGATCTACATAACCCCAATAAAACCCTTGAATATAAAACAGGCAAAGCAAAAGAAAAGCAAGCAATTTTAGAAGTGAGCTAAATCCTAAGGTATACCCCACTTATTAGATCAACAGCAGAGTCGCCAATTCTGTGATACGGTGGCAGAACTGACTGTTATACTGGTTTGCATTTTTTGTTTGAAAATGTTGCGGTAAGCAAGAGTCTCCATCGAATTTTATTTCATCCAACAAAGGAAAAGGAAAAAGAACAGAAAAAACCTTTTCGAGATGTTTCTGAGTATGGGAGGTAGATTATAGAAAGGGAAGGTGTTAGCACCCTTTCTATCCGTGGTTTTCCACGGGCTCTTAGGTACTTGCTCATTTTGAAATTGATTATGTTTGTTTTGAAAAGTTTTTATTTAACTTCTTGATAACCCTTGTATCTGTCCTCAAGAGTGTGACGAATTTGTTTTAAAAACTATTTTGAAAAGTGTTTGTGTTAAAGAGTTTTTTGGTTTTGAGCAAGTACTTAAGAGTTTTCTACCTACTCGGAAAAAAAGATCGTTCGTTCTTGTTTCCTTTGGACAGTGCTATCCTACTATTTAAGGAGTAGGTAGCCCTATCGTTGGAGTTTTAAGGGACATTCGAAAGGGACGAAATGGTCACTGAAGGCAACAAGTAAGGATACCTTAGCATTTCGAAGGGACTATCGTCATAAGATCATTTCTCGTAGGCAACTCGAGGGACAAGGAGGGACTATGATCTTTATGACAAATTTGAATTACGGGTCATTGCTAAGATATCCCTACGTTCGAGGGACACGACCATTATTTCCGAGGCAACCAAGTGAGGCAAAACCCTAGGAGTGAGCATGTGCAAGTGTTTGATTTCAGTTTCATTTATCTTGCGCATTTATGGTTTTCTACTTTTTTAAATTGATTTATCTTGCCATTCAATCCTATTATCCATACATTTAGGCAGTTTATAATTGCGGAAAGTAAAGTGTGAGAAATTAAAACCCTAGCTATTACAAGGCTTTGGGGAGGGGGATTACATAATCAAAAACCGGGGAAAATAATAAATGCAAAATAGTAAACCTAATTAACTATTACAAACTCGGAGCAGTTACAATAATTAATAAAATAGGGGGAAAAGAATGCGAGCGACAAAATTAAATACGGGGAATTAATGTCAAGTTTAGAAACAATTAATTGAAGAATGAAGAAAAGATATTTTTGGATTTTTTTTAGAAAAGTAATTAATCTTGCAAATTAACCTAATTTCTATTTAATTTTAATTATGGAAAAAAGAATTTAAGTTAACCTAATTAAACTAATTAATTAATTCAATTAAATATTTTACGAAAAAAACTAAACCTAATTTTTTAGTGATTTTCTGATTTTATGATTTAATTAAAAAAAAGTTTTTTTTTTGTAAAAAATAATTTAAACAAGAAATTAAAACAAAATAAAATAAAGAAATTAAAAAGGAATGGGCCTGATGTAGCTAAGCAGATTGGGGGTGTGTTTCCAATTTTGATGTTAGGCCCAAAGATGGTGGCCTAGAGGATCGTGCCTGATTCAGTAAGACCATCTTCTGAGGGTCTATCATGAGCTTGCGTATGATGGGCGTTGGATCTGGCTGGAGATGGATCCAAAGGATGGATGATGGGGAGCGCTAGGTGGACCCTCAATGGAGTGACATACTGGATCTGCAAGGAATATTCAAGAAAAATGCAAAAGCAACACGCCTGGGATCGAACCCAGGATGTTTGCTTCAAACCCTTCGTCCTTAACCATATGCGTTGGCTGTCCATTTGTTAATATAATAACAAAATAACATTATATACAAAGTAACGTTAATATCATAAAAACGCGCGCGTAATTCAAATCTCCCAATGGGAATTTGCTACCTAGCCTTCTTCTTCCTCAACACTGTCGTTTTAGGCTTAGACTTTTACCTACGGACAAAGTCTGTAAGTACAACCCTGCATCATTCAAAAATCCAGCACAAGCAATATAAATTATCATGGAGACCATGAATCAACTGGCTTGAAGCCCTAAACACCATGGTATCCACGCCTAGCCCTAATTTTCCCTGTAGAAGGAAACCCTAAAACGAGCTTGGAAACCCTAAGAATGGAAAACCACGATTCCTGCACTTAAAACTCAATCAAATGATTCAGAAAGCATCGAAACCTTATGATAAACAAGAATACATGATTAAATTTCATTGAAAACACATGTATGCATGTAATCGAAACCAAAAAAAGTTGGATAACAGAGTTGTGGATTTTATGATTCTGAGTGTTTTGGTGCGTGCAAAGGGTGCAATTAGCTTCAGGAGATTGCCAGGAACGTGTTGCAATCCTTAAATCTCCTTGAGGATGGCTGTAGTATGGAATCCGATTTGAGATTTTTTGACAAAAAGTTGCAACTTATCCTTGCTGTTTCACACGATCAACCCCCCTCCTTGTGCATTGGAATTGTTCTATATATGTAATAGACTGAATTAGGTCAACAAAAAGCATTCATATATTTGCCAATTATCAAGATTTGATTTGATTTCCTCTTTGCATTATTTCTTTCTAAATCAAGCCAAATCATACCATTCTTATCGCAATCACCCTTGGCACGATTTGATTTTGTTTGACAGCATAATTGGATTGTCATTCTATTCAAAATCAGATCAAAAACAAATCTTCATTATTTTATATCATTTATTTGATTTAATTTGATTTTTAAATGATTAAAATCAAAATAAATCAAATAAATAAATCCAATAATATGTGGGAGATTGTTTGGGTCGTGGACCATGCTAGAAGTAAGATGCAAGCATAAAAAGTTAGGCCCATTTGACAAAAAAATACAATTTTGGGTATTGTTGACTTTTGACAACTTTCCAAAAATGGCCAACTTTGACAATGCATATCTCCTTCAATTTTGAACCTAAGAGGGTGTTCTTGGACGTTTTATAAATCTTAGGATGTCCCCTAAACAACCCTTTTGGTTTCATCTCATTTGGATCTTCCATGCTCATGTAAGAAGCTTTGACCCAAAAGGTGTTTTTGTTGACTTTTTGAAATGACCTGTAATGTCTGAATTCATATATTTTCATGAGGGAACTTTTTGAACTTGAGGGATGAAGATGAGTTGTAGGGAATTGGATTCTCTTCAAAATGAGCCTTGGTGAGAAATTTTTGATAAAGTATGAGAAAGTTATGCTTGGTCAAAGTTTGGTTGACTTTTCCTGAGAAACCCTAATTTAGCAACTTTTGAGTTTTGATGAATTTGGAGCATTCCTTGGGGAATCATGATCAACCCTTGATCAAATTATGGATATCACTTCAAAGTGTTAATGTTGACCAAAAATCTTGAAGTCTGACTGTATATGGGCCACAGTTGACTTTTGACCTAACACAGTCGATTTTTAGGCATTTGAGCAGTTGATTGAGCATACTTCTTGTGAAAGGAATGAAACTTGACATGGATGGTCTTGAGAATATATTAGGACTATTGAGAGCATATTAGGCCTTTGGAGCTCACCCATCTTGATGAAAATGGAAACCGTAGTTGGAGGTTCATTGCTTTAGGAGAGAGTTTGTCTGGTTAACTCTTGGGTATCCTTGAGCAAGTTGAGGATCTCAATGATCATGTGTTGAGTAAAATGGGAGGGAAAATTTTGGGGTACAATACCTTCCTTGAGAATCATGAAGGATGCAGGTTTGAATGAAGATGAATGGGTTCAGACTCGACTTGACCAATTAAACCTGATTGATGAAAAAAGGCTTGCGGCTGTCTACCATGGTCAGATGTACAAAAAACGAATGATTAAAGCTTTTAATAAAAAGGCCAGACGTCAGGTATATCAGGCCGGTGACCTAGTAATCAAGTGCATTATCCTGTCGCAAGGTGATCCCAGGGGAAAAAGGAACCCCACATACGAAGGGCCATTTGTGATCAAGAATATATTTTCTGGTGGAGCCATGATCTTAACCATTATGGACGGTGACGACCTTCCGCACCATGTAAACGCGGACATAGTTAAAAGATGCTACGCATGAACAAAGACCCGTTATGTTGACTGGCCTAGGCAAAAATAAGGGCATCCCGACGAACCAAAAGTGTTTGGGTAAAAATTAGGGATATACATATGGAAAAAATTTGTACACCCGGCAAGTCGAAAACCTGAAAAGGTGGCTTGGGAAAAAAAGGGTATCCCGGTGGACTGAAAACTCGGAAGGGCAGTCCAGGCAAAAGTTAAGGATTTAAAGTGTATAACTATGTCCCATTGGATCACCTTACAGCCAATCTTTGGTAACAACTATCAAGCTCAAATGGTACTAATCAATCCAGTCAGCTTCGGACAAGCAGCAAAAGAGATGAGATGCTCAAAGACATAAAGGAAATAGCAGAATGGGAAACCCATGGGATTATTGCACATAGTTGTTTTTCTTTGTATACTATTTTGTATAGTTTTCATTCTTAAGACGACATTCTCTTACTAGGATGTGCGTCTCCTTGTAGAAAAACGCTTATTCAAATTAATACAAAAACTATCTCTTTGAAAGTGCAAAACTATTTGTTTTTTTATCTTTCTGTTTTTTTGCAAAAATGTTCAATGATTACTTTTGAACATATGCATCTGAATATGATTACCATTTACAAATACATGCATAAAAAACAGAAAGATAGTTGCTAATGGCTTTAAGAAACAAGACAATGTCTAAAGGCCCTCTGCAAATCCCCATAGATACTTTCTCTAGCATGTACAGAGGCAGGGGCATCCTACTATAAATTCACTGCCATATCCTCATCATACAGCCTAATGATGTCAGGTGTTCTTATATCCCCGGCAGAAA
Source organism: Vicia faba (assembly GCA_948472305.1). Classification (NCBI taxonomy): domain Eukaryota; kingdom Viridiplantae; phylum Streptophyta; class Magnoliopsida; order Fabales; family Fabaceae; genus Vicia; species Vicia faba. Next base: position 319,953,107 of record OX451736.1, on the reverse strand, counting down.
AAAAAATTCCAATTACTTACCCTGCATTTCAAAGGATTCCTTAGCCTGGTTCACAAGCTTCTTGGGTTTCCCAATAAGGGTTTCATAAAAATTCCCAAGCAGTTTATGGAGTTTCCCTTCCCCAACACGGTTTATTTCTCTAACAACGGAAATCTGTCTCTCAGCATTTCAACTTTAACAAAATTTGAAGACTTACACTCTTCATCCCCAGCAACAATCAGGGATTTATTTTCCCTAGTTCAACAAACACTACAATAGAACAACTGATATGTTCATACATCGCATTCATACATCACTTTAAGAGCGTCATAGCATATGCAGCACAAATGCATATATCACAATCTCATTTATTTTGAGAACATCATTACCCAATGCATTTCATGCATCATGACATTTCATACAGTTGACTTTTTACCTTTTTCAGGAAAGTCCACAAGCTGACAAATATCATCATCAATTTTCAACAGTTCCAGATTAATTCCTAAAACCAAATAAGGCAACTATCTATGAACAATTGATTGTAGATCAGTTCCCGAAACAAGCCAGGGCAACTATCTCTACGACCAACAAAAAACCCAGTTCAAGATTAATACTTGAAACAAGACAGGACAACTATATGTGAACGACTGATTATAGATTAATACCTGGAACCAGACAGGACAACTATCTACATGAGTAGATTGAAGATTAACTCCCGAAACAAGACGGGGAAACTATGTTTCTTTCTCTAAGGTCATAGATTAATTCCTGAAACAAGCCAGGGCAACTATCTCAACGACCAACAAAAGCAAGTTCCAGATTAATACCTGAAACAAGACAGGACAACTATCTGTGAACTACTGATTATGGATCAATTCCCGAAACAAGACGGGGTGACTATCTACACGACCAGATGAAGTAATCTTACACGGGTTCCTTCCCTCTAGATGCAGCTTTACACAGGCTCATCTTGAAGCAATCTTACACGGGTTTCTTCTCTCCAGATGCAGCTTTACACGGGCTCATCCTGAAGCAATCTTACACGGATTCCTTCTCGCAATTTTCAGATGCAGTTTAACACTGACTCATCCTAAAGAAGCCCTACATAGGCTCCTTCTCATATATCTCCAGATGAATTCTAACACTGACTCATCCTGAATCAGCTCTACACAGGCTCCTTCTAATACATTTCCAGATAACAGTTAATTTCATTCTCCCTAGCAGCTATTGTGAAGCCTGGATTTCAGCCAGAAAATAGCTAACATTCATCTCTTCATCCCAGAGATAACTCCTCAGTAGAGCCATGAACAACTAAAGTTCCTAGACATTATTCCCCACAGAGTTTTCCTCAATCAGGAGAACAACAAAAATCAATATTCCCCAGTGGAGTCCTCCTCAGACAACAGGAACAGGAATCCCCATAAAGAGACCTCTTATGAAGTCAGCATCTACTCTGGATGGCATTTTAAAGCCCATCTTAGACAACTCTCAGTCATATTCTCCAAAAGGAATTTGTAAGCCCATTTCTGACATCATCAACCAACGGCGTTACTTCATGTGAGTGCAAACTTCTGGGTACTCTAATGTTCAATCATCTTCCACCTTCAGATCACAAAAGGTAGACAAGCCAATCTACATCTTCAGGTTTAAGAAGAATGAACATGGGCAGCTGTTGTACCCCAAATTTTTCCCTCCCATTTTTATTCAAGGCATACTCATTAAGGTTCCCAATTTCTCAAGGTTGACCAATAATTGATCAAATAAATTCTCCTCCTAACCAATGGCCTTTCAACTAATTTCACTTTTCACCAAGATGTGTGAGTTACAGAGCTTCAAATGATTACCAGGGCACCCTATATGCCTCATCATAATGGCACAGCTGAAAGAAGAAAAAGAAGTGTACATGATAAAGTGTAGGTCGAAGGCTAAAAATATGCCTAAGGGCTTTTGGATCGAAGCAGCTTCGACAGCAGTATGCAGGCTAATTTAATGCCCAACGAAACACTAGGGTCGAAGGAGGGCTAGTTCGAAAGAAAACGTGAGAAGGATTTTATGAAGCCTTTGATTGGGAGAGCTGGTAATGAGAGTCGTTGAAAGGTTCATTTTCGAACATGGATATGTAAGCCATTCGAAGCGTTACAAGGAAGGCACATTTCGATTGACATGTTTCCTGAATGGGCGCTTCAAAAAGAAGAATATTTGAAAAGCTCTTGGTTCGAAGGACATGCCATCTTTAAGCATGGCGTGATCAAAGGATAGTTAGAGATGAATCAGCCAAATATGAGCCATCTTAGAGTTTTGGGGATCAATGTGTTTCAGGAATGTGCCTGAACATGCAAGGAAGGAGTTGAATAATCAAAGTATAGGCTTGGTGCTCATAAGTCATTCTTCCATTGGCGCATATAAGCAATATTCACCAATCGAAGGTGAACTAGTGATCACCAAGAAAGATATTTTTGTAGGCATAAGCAAGGGGTTGGAGTTAGAAACGAAGGACCACCTACACTACTATGTTCAAAGGAAAGGACAAAACGAAGCTTCGACAGGCCAAGATGAAGAAGTATTCAAATTGAGCAAAACGAAGCTTTGACAGGCTAAGATGAAAGAGGTGATGCTTTGATTGGTCTGGTTGAAGGAAAAGAGATTCTAAAGGGACAATAGTTGAGTTCAATTGGGCTAATTGGATAGTTTTCAGATCAAGCAACTAAGGCAGATAGTCACCCAATCGAAAAGGCCATGATGATGAGGCCTTGGACCATTTGAATTGGGAACTCAGAGCCATCAAAGAACAAAGCTTGGGAGCATTCAAAAAGTCAAGCTGAGTGGGAGTTAAACCTGTCAGGTTCACTCAAAAACCCAAAATGGTAAAAAATCATCAACAATGGCAACCCTTTTAAGACTTTCGATTCTGCCTTCAAAGCCATGGTTAATGGTTGATTCTTGCCATTTTCGCCCACCACCACACCCCTATAAATACAAGACAGAACTGTCTATCAAAAAAAGGCGGACACGCACGCATAAAAATGAGACACGAAAATACATGGAAAAGACAGGAAAAATACACACACACTGCCTCAGTCAAGCATACCAATTTTTCTCTTAATTTCAACAAAGTGGTTCCATACCCAAAACTGCAGATCGAAGTATACCGGCCATAGGTATAAATTTTGAAATCGAATTTCTTAATTTAAGCATTTTTTAATCGTTCTAACGTGTTTGTGTGTGTTACGGTCATCACATGCAAATACTAACATCAGGATAAAAATCTGCCATTGTTTGGGCATTTGAAACTGTTTCATTCAGCTATGACACATTATTGTTTTATTCAAACATATTTCTGAATGGGTTTCAAATATATTGTTGTTTTGTTGTTTGTACTAACAATTGAAGCATATGGTTGGGTGGTGAAGAAGCGCGCGATGGGCTAGAGGATATGGGTTCGATCCCAGGCTTCATCCTTTCTATTTTTCTCATGTTATATTTACAGATATGGCGCTTCATGTCCAAACATGCACACCATGCACTCTACCATCAGCACCATCAGATCCATACAACATGGATCCAGCGCCTCCAGCATGCAGTCCCCACCGTGGACTCTCCAGATGCGCCCTCACCAGATCCTAACGCACTCTGAGCCAACTTAATTCGGCCTGACCAATTTCAAACATTGCACCCCCTTTGTTATTTTTTAGCAGACCTGTTTGCATTTTCCTCTTTTACTATTTTAGTTTTGTTTATTCATTTGTTTCATATTTTATTTTCAAAATTTAATTTTCTTTTAATAAATAAATAAAATCACAAAATAGGTTTAGTTTTTTTTTTACTAAAAAAGTGATTTTGTTAATTAATTAATTAATCACTTTAATCCTTTCTTACAAAAACACACAAAAAAAAAAAAGATTTCATTTCACTTAGGATTTTAGACGTTATTTTCAATTCGCGCGCGTTTATTGCTTTCGTTATCATTTTCATATTAATGTATCTGCTTACTGGGATGTAATAGATTTATAACTAGGATTTTATTTTACTGCTTTTCCCAAATTTTGGATATGTAATTAATCCCCCTCCCCAAAGCCTTGTAATAGCGTAGGATTTAATTTCTGTACTTTATATTTCCTGTACATATATTAACTGTTTAGATATATGGTAATAGGATTGCATGACAAGAGCTTAATAATTAAAACTCTAGCAAACCTAAAGGCCAAGATAAATAACTGAATACAACATAATTGCACATGTACACCTCTAGGGTATCCCACTTTGGCTGCCTTCGGAAAAAACAGTCACAACTCTCGAAACATGAGAGATTTTAGTGGCTACCCTCCGGTTTAAAAGATCATAAGTCCCTCGATGACCCTCTCGGCGTTGCTTTGATAAAAATGATCTTAAAGACCTAGGGTAGTTACTAAGGTTTCTTGCCTAGTTGCCTTTGTGACTGTATAAACATCCCTTCGATAGTCCCTCAAAACATCCAACGATAGCGCTACCTACTCACTAATAGTAGGATAACACTGTCTAAAGGAAAAGAGGAAAATAAAGACCCTTTCGAGTAAAGTAGATAGTTCCTAGATGCTATGATCAAAACAAACTTTTACACTTACACAAAACCACTTTCAAAAACATTTTCAAAAAAATGCTTTATCAACACTCTTGAGGACTGATACAAGAGTTATCATAAAGCAAATCGCTTTACTATTGACATTTCAAAAAATACTTTTCAAAAACACACAAAGCACAAGGTATTTCAAAATGAGCTAAGCATCTAAGATCCCATAGAAAACTACAGATGGAAAGGGTGCTAACTGTAGCGGTAGAAATGTTTAAGACTAAGCCATTGGATTGACTAGACTTATACAAATCAAAAATAAGAAATCGCCACCGCGCTTTATTGTTTCCAAAAGAATGGGAAAAGAGCGAGTAACCAAAAAAAGAGGGGGGGGAAAGATTCAACGTAAGGGGGTTGGTTATGCAAAGGGAAGGTATTAGAACCCTGAACATCTACGGTAATCCACAAGAACCTCTTTGTAAAATCTGTATATTTTGGCTATAAAATGTTGTATAAAAATGGATGGTGGAGGTGAGAAAAGAAATATATTTTTCTGGTTTTTTCACCCGCCGTGGTTGCGAACCTTTAGTGCCTACGTACCACCTTTTCATGTAATAGGGGATCAGGGTACACGTAGTTCCTCTTTTAAAGAATTTTTAAAACACAAGTGTGTTGGTTGATTTTAAGAGATAAGACATCGTCATCATTGTCCGTGTGGAAAACATACTTACTACCCACGATCATGAGAAAGGAGAATCAGCATCATCTCAAAATGGAGGATATGGCTTGGATTTTAAAATCAACAATGCCTCACTCAACACCCAAGTGGAAAATATCTCACTTCACTATATATCGTAGAAGTATAGTTTTTTGCATCACTACAAGGATTGACAAGAGTTGAATCTTTTGAGAAAAGTTTAAGATGAAAGCCAAGATGGAAAAATGGTTTGAATGAGATTGATTGATTTTTAGTCTTCTCATAAAAAATGTCAAGGTATTATTAATGTTGATTGAAGTTTATTTGTGAAAGATGTTTTGAAAATGCATGGACCTAAGTCCAAGTTTATTATGAAATTGGTTCATGTTTTTTTTTTAAAAAGAACAAGAAGAGTTTTTCAAAAGGAGGGAGAAGATTTTTGAAATTAAAGAAGATGGGTATAACAGCCAATTTTCCCACCGTATTACAAGACTGTACACCTGGCAAGTCAAAAACCTGAAAAGGCGGCTTGGACAAAAAAAGGGTATCCTGGTGGACTGAAAACCTGAAAGGGTGGTCCAGGAAAAAGTTAGGGATTAAAGTGTACGACTATGTCCCATTAGATCACCTACTTACAGCAAGCTTAGTTACCAACGTCAAGTTTGAATGGTACATATCAATTCAGTCAACTTCTTCCGACATCAAGGGATGAGATGCTTGAAGATATAGGGGGCAATAGCAGATTTGAAACTTGATGAGATCGTTTCCACATAGTTGTTTTTCTCTGTTTTACATTGTACTCTTTTCATTTTATGACGATTTCCTCTTACTAGGATTTGTCTCTTTGTATAAAACGCCTGTTTATAGGCAAACTTTCAATACAAAGTCAATTTCAAAATTCAAATTTGTTTTACTTTCTCTGTTTTGTTTGCAAAAACGTCCAATGACTGAACTGAATGAACATATGCATATGAATATGATTAATGTTAACAAATATGTGCATAAGAACATGGGTCAGTATTTATTAAAGACTCTAGGAGTTGGGATAACATTCAAACCATCCATAAATCCCCACAGAACTAACCCCACTGAGCTATCTTCACAAGCTCATCTCTGAAAAAGATACATTTCCCCAGCAAGTCTAATGTGCCTTCAGACGGGAATTGGGGAATCTTCCAGCAGTTCACAGGATCATCTCCCCCAATAGGTTCCCTAGCGTACAAGGAAGTTTGATCATTTTCCCAACATATAGTAGAAACTTCCTCCGCATAGCCTATGAAATTCCAATTCCTAGCAGAAATGATTCCCTCAGCACAGTTTATAGGAATGTAATTCCCCAGCGGAGTTTATTTCTCCAACACTGTAGAATCCCTTGCAGAATTCTCTTCTTCAGCAGGATTTATTTCCCCAACAGGGTTTATTTCCCCAACAAAGTTCATTTCTCCGATTACTGCAAATCCCCGGCAAAATTCTCTTCTCCAGCAAAGTGTAGTCAAGATTGATATCCCTAGAGAGTTTTTATGGTATCTAAAACATGGTCAGGTATCATGTCAGAAGAATATCCATTTCTTTCATCCCCAGTTAGGGTATGCAAAAACTAAATTCCCCAGTAGAGCGATGAACGACCAATGTTCTTATAATCCTTCTATCCCCAAACAAAGGTCAAACATTCTCAGTGGAGTATCCTTAAACAGAAAGCGGGAATCCCCAGCAAAGACATTCTAAACAAGATTTAAGATTCATATTCTTCATCTCCATCAACAGTCAGGGATTTATTTTTCCCAAACGAAGATGTTACACGAAGCTACCAATACGCTTCAACGACATCTTACATCCATACACTATTTACAAAACATTATAGCATATACATAAAAAACACATATAACACATTATCACTTATGAGAGCACCATCATGCAATGCATTACATACATCATGACATTTCATAAAGACTAACTTTGTCTATTCAGGTAAAATTCACAAACAGACGAATATCATCAGTAATTCTCAAACTGGTCAAAGATTAATTCCCTAAACAAGACGGGGCAACAATCTGTACAACCAGGCAGTATGAATTCCCGAAATAGGACGGGTTTACCAACAAAAAAGCAGGTCAGAGATTAATTCCCGAAACAGGATGGGGTAACTATCTATATAACCAGGCAATGATTAATTCTCGAAGCAGGAAGGGGCAACTATCGACATGGCCAGGTGGTATGAAATCTCGAAACAGGATGGGTTTACCAACAAAAACAAATTATGTATTAATTCTTGAAATAGGACGGGGCAGCTATCAACATGACCAGGTGGTATGAATTCCCGAAACATGACGGTTTTACCAACAAAAAAACAGATTGTGTATCAATTCCTGAAACAGGACGGGGTGAATATCTTCATTACCAAATGATTCCCTTCATAGACTAAATCTGACAAGCATTTCCCTCATAGACCAAATCTGACGAGATTTTTCCTCAGAGATTTATTCAGAAAAGCATTATTCAGATACAGTCGAGTGTAGATTCGTTCTGATACTCTCATCAACAGTTACTTTGGATGGCATCTATAAGCCCATCTTCAATGAAACCTCATCGCTTCTCCGAATGGCATCTTTAAGCCCATTCAAGCAATATTATTAACCAAGAGCGTCACTTCGTGCACCAGCAAGTGCAAATTTCTGGGCACCTAAGTGTTCAATCATCTTCCACCTTCAGATCACGAATGATGGACATGCTAATCTAAATCTTCATGTCTAAGAAGATTGAACAGGGGCAGTTGTTGTACCCCAAAATTTTCCCTCCCATTATCCAAGACATTCTCCTAGGGTTTTCATTTACTCAAGGTTACTCAAGAATTGATCAGACAAATTCTCCTTCTAAGCAATGGACCTATAACTAGGGATTTGTGTTTTTCAAGGAGTATTGAGTTTCTGAAGCCTCAAGTGGATTTCATGGTTTCTCATATATACCTAAGAATGCCCATGCCAAATTTCAAGCCTTGCATCACAAGTTTGCTCAGCCAATTGCTCAGATGACTAAAAATCAACTATATTGGACAAAAAGTCAATTATGGTCAACATACAGTCAAACCTCAAGATTTTTGGTCAATATCAAGGTTTTGAAGTCATATTAATCATTTGATCAAGGTTTGATCATGATTCATCAATAAAACTCCCAATTCATCAAAAGTCAAAAGTTGCCAAATTAGGGTTTTCTTAAGAAGTCAACTAAACTTTGACCAAACATAACTTTCACATGCTTCATCAGATTTTTATCAACCAAAGCTCATTTTGAAGGAAATTCAATTCTCTACAACTTTGTCTCTCTAGTCTCAAGTCCAAAAAATGTTTCATTTGAGAGATATGGGCCAATACATTATAGGTCATTTCAAAAGTCAATAAAAGGACACTTTTGGTCAAAGCAGTTTACATCAAGATAAAGACTTCAAATGCAAAAATGATCAAAATATAGATTGTATAAGACATATTGGGCTTTCCAAAAAGTCCAAGATCATCTTCAAATGATAAAAATTGAGAGAGTTATAATTGGTGCAAGTTGGGAAATTTTGAGCAAATGCATGAAACCAAAAGTGACCAAACTTGAATTTTTGGGTTAATGGGCAATTATTTCAAGGTTCATGTGTGTTATATATTTCATAGTGAATCTCAGAACTTATTCATACACCCCTTGGGTTTTTATTTATTTTTATTTTTATTTTTATTAATTTAAATTCAAAATTAAATAAGATAAAGTCAAGGCTTTTCTTACAAGGTCCAAGCCCATAATCTCTTGACCTAATTCATTACTATATAACCTTACTATTTTTGACAAATAAGGAGATGAAACCCTTGAACAAGAAGCCTCTCCAAAATCTAAAAATTTTCAAGAACTAGGGAAACTCAAAACCCTATCTTGCAGCCATCTTCATAGCAAACCAGCCTTTCCATCCACTTCCAGAAATATTGTAGGGTAAGAATAGATCATTTGTGATGACCCAAAGGGTATAAAACTCATATACGAGCATCAACAATTTCCATCATTGCATGAAATTTATATTTCTATTTTCTTTGTGTTTTTATCAAAGCTAATCTTACTAACATTCTTTTGAGATGTACATATGCAGGAAAACCCATCGCATGAGCCCCATGATGGCTGAATTGTGAACTACCATGTTCATATTATTTCATGATATTTTTGCCATATCTCACAACCTAGTACAATTTGGCCAAAAAGAACACTTCCATTGAATTTGTAAAGCCTAATTTAGGGAGGAAGGGTCCTTTTTATGCATTAATGTGTGTTATTTTGCAAGGGCCATAAACAAGCTCGTCGGAGAAGACGACAGGAGCTATGGCTTCGACGCTTCTCTGGTCCAGGCAAGGAGTTGATTATATATTTAATTCATTTCACTTATATAAACAGATGTATAGCCATCCTAGTAGTAGAAGTGCGCGCGATAAGGCATTTGTGTACAAGGGCATGGGTTTGATCGCTGCCTTTTATGGTTTTTTCATATTTTCTAACTTTTGCAGATCACGTGTAGTACCTCCCCACGCATCAATCGTGTGCCCTATTGTTTCTCACTATCAGATCTCCACAGATCTGATCCAAGGCCCAGGAACACGCGTACCCACGATACACCCTCCTAGTTGCTCATACTGGATCCAACACTGGAAGTTGGGCCTGGACTCTTTGCTATTCAACACCCCCTCTTTTGTTGATTCAGGCCCATTTGTTTTTTCTTTATATTTTCCATTTTTCCTTTATATTTTTATTATTTATTTCATTTAATTAAAATTAGTTTTAGGTTTTCTTAATTAAAATAAATCAGGGTTTAGTTTTTAATTAATCTTTTAATAATTTAATTAATTAATTAATTATTATTTTTTAATTAAAATTAATTATATTTAATAGGGTTTAATTAATTATTATAAACCATAGTTTTCATAAAAAATCACTAAAAATATTTTCCTTTTCTATTCTTATCCTACTTTTATATTTCTTAGATCGACTGTATAAGTTGCGCGAATGTAATAGTCTAGATTTTACTTTTCGCTCTTTTTTTCATTATCATGTAACTGCTTATGGGATGTAATAGTCTAGGTTTAAATTCTGCACTTTACTTTCATGCATCTTTTATGTAACTTCCCCGAAGCATTGTAATAGTCTTAGGTCTTTACATTCCGCACTTTACTTTTCCTGCTATATTTTATACTACTTAGTAATTAGGGATTATATGGAAAGATAATAATCAAACGATAGTAAAACCCTAAATTCAAAGATAAAATAACTGAAAATAACACATACGTTCACTCGCACCTCTAGGGTAGCCTCTCTTGTTGCCTTTCGATAAAACAGTCATGTCCCTTGAAAGTGGGGATGTTTTAGCAAAAGTCCCTTAAATTAAAGATCATAGTCCCTCGATGACCCTTCGATGTTGCCTTTCGATAAATGATCTAGTCCCCTACGAAAATTGCTAAAGCGTCCTTACCAGTTGCCTTCAATGATTGTACGATGACCCTCGCATGTCCCTTCACATCCAACGATAAGGCTTCCTACTAACTAATGGTACAAATAACATTATCTAAAGGAGAAGGAAAAGTACAAGAACGACCTTGAGTGGGTAGATACTTTTAATCGCTTTCTCACAAAAACAAAACATTTTACACGAACACTTTCAAAGATAGTTTCAAAACATTTTGTACGCATTCTTGAGGACCAATACAAGAATCGTTACAAAGTTCAAATTTCAAAATATTTTTCAAACACTTACACAAAAAATAAAATTTTCAAAGTGAGCTAATAAATTAAGAGCTCATGGATAACTACAGATGAAAAGAGTGCTAACACCTTCCCTTTTCATAACTTACCCCCCGAACTCAAAATCTTCAAGGTTTTTCTTGTTCTTTTCACCCTTTCCTTACTGGATAAAAGAAAAGTCGATGGCGACTCTTACTATCTGCACATTTGGATAAAACCCAAAAAATTAGTTCTCCCACCGTATTGCAAGTGGCTATGAAAAAGTTGGGACTTATTGGACATTCAATATACGTCGAGTGGTACACAAGCCGCAGAGTGGAAGGTTGAGAATGTTGAAAAGTGAACGGTGATTTTCTGGTGAATACTAAAGATGGTCTGAAGATATATGTGGAACTTGTAGATCTAATAATTGATGGGAATCAAAATTGAAGACAGTAACTTTAAGGTAAATGATCAGAGTGGCGCAATGAAAGCATAATATGACACAGTTCCTTATGCATGCATGACTTGTTAGGAGTCGGGGGTTAAACGTTATATGCCTGAAGGAATGATGCAAACCTGTGGATATTCCAGAATGGAAGTGATAGGTGGAGAATTTGTATGTTTTTCATGTTACTGACATGTCAATAGAATGTATTGAGTTGCATGTTCAATCGGTGAGACGTAGTATTGTAGTACTGGTGTATGTGTCATTGTTTTCGATATTATGTCTATGTTTATGTGCTTACGATGGTATTGTTGTGATAGAGTATGTATCCTAGGGTGATAAGACAAGGAGTGAGATGAACTGGTGCATTCATAACCCGGCATCAATGAATTTTGTGGGATTATGATGGTTGACTAGGTGGGTCAAAGTGATGCAAAACATGACGTGAGATTTGGAAAGAAGGATGTGAGATTTGTATATGGAGTTGTTGTATCAAGTGAGTTTTTGAGGATGAAAATATTCTAAGTGGGGCAGAGTTGTAACACCCCGATTTAATTAGAATTATTTTATTTAAAATAATTAGATGATGCGGTGTATTTATATGAGTTGGTGGATTTTATGATGTGATGTGATGCGTTTGTTGGTAATTAGATGTCTTAGAAATTATAGAGGTTGAGGTGATAGGGGTGTATGGCTAAATATGTCGAGATATAAAGGTGAGAGATAATTTGCATTTTTGGGTTAAATGTGAGGTTTATTATTATTTTATAATAATTAAAATGTAATTATTAGTAGAATAATAGAATTAGTATTATTTTATTAAATAATTATTTAATTGAGAAAATTAAGGTTATTGTGGGAATTAATAGAATGGGAATAGAGAATTAGATTTAGATCGTAAAAACAGAGAAGAAGGGTAGAAGTGAGAAGAGGAGAAAGAGCACTAGGAGGCTAGGGCAAGAGGCTTCACCGTAGGAATCAAGAACCGACAAAAATTTAAGGTAAGGGGGAATTATAACACTATAATGGGTTTTCTAATGATGGGGTATGGTAGTGTTTAGGTTCCATGATTGTATGTTCTTGGTTTCTCCCTAATTGATATTTTTGGGGTTTTTCCCATTGATGATTTGTTTGATGTGTGGTATGTACAATTGATGAAATTGCGATGTAATTTGGATAGATTTGATAGGTATATGTTGGTGATTATTAGAATGCTTAAAAGATATTATTTTGATTGATTTTCGGGAAATTTGGGGTTAGAAACTTGGATTTTCATAACCTGCAAAGTTGCAGAATTTTTTACTGTCAGCGTCGGGTACCCGAGTACCACCATGTGGTAACCGGTTACCACTTGAATTTGGAAAGAAACATGCTACTGCAATACACAGTAATTGGTTACCATTGTAGGGTAACCATTTACCGCAGGAAATTTTTGGAAAATAGAGTTACTGCCTTGTGCAGTAACCGATTACCACTAGGGGTAACCGGTTACCGCTGAAGCTAAAGAAATTTTTGAAAACTTTGAAAAATTATAACTTTCACCTCGGGTGTCTGTTTGACGTGACGTTTGGACTTTTGGGAAGCTAAAATTATTTTCTATCTTCTGAAAATAAATTATAACTCGGTAGCTAATTATTTCACCGACATTGATACCTATATGTGTCTATTCCTGAGTAACATGATATATATTATGTTGTGAATGATTAAGATGACGTTGCACAGATGTTTTGAGTGTGTGACATGATATGCATGACGATGACGATGATGGAATGTATTGGCATGGAATTGATAAGTAAGAGTAATTAATGTAAAATTGTGTTATTGCATGTCAGTGTCGCATGCATTCATGAAAGATGTATGTATTGGAGAAAGATGGCTTGTATTGGCGTTTCTGCCCCAAGTTGGTATTATTAAGTTGAGGTTTTTTCATATTGGTACCACATGCGTTGAGCCAGTGTCATTATCACTGCATTGGATGAATTTCTACTTGCATTGTGATGGATGTTTATGTTTTTTATGCACTTAAATTATATTCATGTGCTTCGTAGTATGGTGAATAAGAAAAGGTGTGAAGTAAAAGAAGTATAATGATGTGTACTTGAATTGTTATCTGCTTATGTTTCCTCTTATATTGTTATCATATCTCACCCTTTCTACTTGAATGTTTCCTCAACATGGGTAACATGCAGATGATCCGAAATAGCTCGAGGTCGAGGTTAGCCAAAGAGTTATCTCAGTTGCATAGGCTGAGTCGGTATCTGCTCTGATACATAACACTTGGGGGTTTTGGCGTTTGTTTTATTATGTTGGGAGTAAAACTTTGTATAACTCTATTGCTTTGAACTTGCTTTATGAATATGCTGATTTTGAAAGATGATGATTACAACTCATGTTGGAGAATTGAGACTATTATTATTGATGTTTTGCGCTGCGAATAAATGCAATGAAATTTAATACTTTGAAGTATGTGATTTGGTGTTGTGTATCTTGTTTTATGAATATGTATCAAGATGTGACATCCTATTTTGTTGATGTTTATTTTAGAAATTAATTTACTCTGATTTTTGTTTAAATTACTGACAAGGAAATATGGTGTTACAAATAGCATAATATTCCCATAATATTCCGCATTTGTTAAAATATAATAGAATCCAACTGTCTAGACCAGCTCAGGCGTGATGTCGTATAACCCTGCATAGGACATCTTATTCGACATGTTGCTCCAGATATTGAAACATTTCAACTCAACATGTTCTTCATAAAATAGGACTTCTTGCTCTAACTGTTCTTCATAGCAAGTAATCACATCATATTTAACATATTACTTCTATATTAGTTTTACCAAACATAATGTCAACCATAAAAAATATACATACAATCAAGGTAAACTTACATACAAACTACAACAAATAGAGAATACAAAGAGAAGAAGAGAACCAAACATCTCTCGCAGTGTCAGGGCGATTGATAAGAAATCTGACTTCCAATCATCAACATGCAGCCTCCATTGTTGTTTTCTAAGCTCTAACATCAAAGAATGTTTTTGATGGAGTTCAGAGCAAAAACTCCCCAAAACCATAACCTAAGAATCTGAATGAAATGTATTTATACAAAATGAAAATCACATACCATGCTTAGCATGCTCAGAGCACACTAAGAATGCTCTAACTTATTTCCTAAACCTCCTTCATGCGCGCTAAGCACCCTCAGACCGTGCTTAGCACGAAAGTTTCTGCCTGGCCAACTTCCTGCATTCTACAACCGCGCTTAGCCCGACCTGTGACTTGTTATTTCCTTCAAAACTGCATCTTGAAGCTTTGCTTTTGGCTCTTATTACTCAATGCTCCAACCATGCAATAAATACCTACAAAAGAGATGAAAGCTATCAATTGATACAATATTTACACGAAAACACTATTACACTATTATTTACCCTAAAGTTGGGGTTTTACTTATTGACACACAAAAACAGAATGATTAGTGCCGCAAAATACTACTGAAAATAATGACATTTTGGAACTTATCACACTCTCCAACTTAAAACTTTGTTTATCCTCAAACAAAGGTCACACAAACCCAAAGTAACAAAAGCAACATCCAAGAAATTATGAATCAACAAGTTTTGAAAAACGAAAACAAATGTATGTTTCAAAATAAAAAATGTACAAAAAACGTAATACTTACCACTATACTACAACGACAACATGAAAATGAAATAAATCCTAAGTACAAAAGTCATTCCAAACATTCTAAAACAACACATGCTAAATCATGAATCACACCTAGTAAAAACTCCATCAAGGGATGAAAAACACACAAACATGAGAGACTTTACTCTCATCCAACAATCTTGCAAATAAAAGATTAAAGTATGCATTCATCCTAAAAACTCATATTGAAAACATAAAAGCAAGAATCATAAGGGCTTTCAAGGGTTGTAATGTGGCTTGACTAACAAAGAAGTGTCAATTTTCAAAGGTAATTGAAACAAAAAATTTCCTAACCCTATGGGAGTTATCAACTCGCCAAGGTTCAAGAACAAAACTTCAATCACACTTTTTCTCTTTTCTCAATTGTTACACCATTTCACACAACTTATTAGCATAATTACTTGCTTTTTTTCTCTTTTTCAAAGCTTTTTCATTTTTCATTTTCTTTTCTTTTTCACATTTTTCTTTCTTTTTTTTCTCAATCTTTTTATTTCTCTCAACCTCTTAGCAACCAACTTTTTCTCCCTAACTTGAATAAAATCAAACATGTAATGTGAATGCTCCCAAACTTCTAAGGTAAGGGTAAAAACTCAAACCACAAGTCATGGTTGAAGGTCAAGTGTTTCAAGAAACAAATTCATAATCCATACAAAAATCAATTAAGAACTAATTAATTAAATACAAGTTCAACATTTCTAAACCAATATGGATTTTGACATTAAGGATCAAAGGGGGAAAGCAAATTCTTACTCACTCACAAGGTAAGTTACTTTTTGGTCAAGTGGTTGTGCTCAAAATCAAACAAAATGCCTTGATCATTTTCATGCTTTCATACAATCAACATAAATAAAAGATTAAACATTATAAAACCTAGTTAAAACGAGAATGTTGGTCTCCTGTGCATATAGTGAACAATGGAAAGCTTCCTCACATTTGAGGTAAGATATAAAGTAATTCAGTCATGAACAAGTAGTGTAAGAGTAAAGGGCATGGTACTTGTACAAAGTAAAAGTTTCCTAATCATGCTATGTTCTAGAAAGCGATAAACATGTACCATGACAATGTACAAAAATTTCAATCACTATCATTACCATACATTTGCATGTTGAAATAATAAAACTTCAAACAATTACTCCATGCTTCTTCAAACCATAAGATCAATTTTTGAACACCAGCAACAAAAAAAATTAATAGAAATTACCTACTATTGTTTACTACTCTAAATAGCCTTAGTGAAATTGGGTAACAGGGTTGAGTGAAAAGAATTTTCACTGGCGCAGCAGCAAGGATGCTTAACGCATGCAAAAAAATAAGGCGTGGTTGGTATGCATAGACAGTGCTCAGTGAGAGCAGGTCTATGCAGAAACTCTAGAATACACCATAATTTCATGTTAAACATCCACTATCACCTACACTAAATCAACTACAAAACTATACAAAATTTACAAATTTTGGGGTGCCTCCTAACAAGCACTTGTTTTACATTATTAGCTCGACACCATTATTTAGCTTGGCTAGTTGTTGCTCCTGGTTTCACTGTCTCTACACCAATAGTAACGTCTAACCAAAACTTGAACAAACATCAAACAAAACAAGTATATACAAAAAGATATGGATAAATATACAAATGTATCAATATAAACAAGTATCTATGTATGAACAAATGTACAAAAGTATGGGTATAAACAAGTATATATTTATACATTATAGACATTATGTATAAAACTCAAAAACATAAAAACTATTGCAATGTAATTCAATATCTAAACACCAATCCCTAACAGCGGCGCCATTTTGTTCAAACTGCAATATAGCAGCAAGAGCAAAAGAAAGGAAGTATTTTTTTCGGGAATTTATCGTCTCCACGGGGATCAATGTGAGGGAAAGAATGTCGTTCAATAGTCTATATGTTTCTAAGGTTGGTTTTGAATGGTTTAAAATGTAAAGTGTAACAAGTAAATTATATGAACAAGAAAATAAATACATTCTTTGGAAATGAGAGAATTCTTCTGGGTTTGGATTTCATCTACCCTATCCAATACTTTATTCTATCGATCAATTATACACAACCTAAATTACTCGTCAATATCATCACGTATCACTCACAACACAGGTTATAACTAACCCAAATTTGAGAGAACAACCAGATTGTCTCGTTGGTGATGTCTCATGCAACTAAACAACGCAGAAGAATTAAGAACTGATACCCATATATAAATATTAGATCTAAATCTATCTCAAGAGTCTAGAACCTAATGGATGTTCATCCTAAATCCGTATTTGAACCGTATATTTCTATAGCAACTCAAATCCAACATAAAGAAAGCAATCATCAATATTGATTTATAAAATAGAGAGTATACAACACCATGATCAACAAATATACATACAATCAAGGTAAACATACATACAAACTCCAACAAATAAAGAATACAAAGAGAAGAATAGAAGAGAATCAAACATCTCTCACGGTGTCAAGACAATTGATGAGAAATTTGACTTCCGATTATCAAGATGCAACCTCAATTGTTATTTTCTAAGCTCTAACATCAAAGAATGTTTGTGATGGAGTTATGAGAAAAAAATCCCCTAAACCATATGTCATACCCCAAATTTTCCCTACCCATGTATTATATTTAGGTTTATTTTTAATTAAATCATAGTTTATAGTTTTTATTTCTATGGGTATGTTTGAAATCAACAAGGGGGTCAAAGTATTAATAAGAGGGAATGCATTTAGCTTTAAGCCCATCAAGGTTTATGACTAATCCTCAATAATGAAGAGGTTTACATGTTTACGGGCCCTTTCAACCGACCCAATTGTTTTGATGGTAAAAAAATAAAGAGGGGTATACTTTTTTTGTTTGATCAGATCAGCCCACATCATTTTTTGGAGGACCCATATAAAACATTTTTTGAGAGCCCGGTTGATCTCTTCATCTGATTATTTAAGCAAATTATATTATCATTCTTTCTGTTTTAACAAATAACTTTATTATTATTTTTTCTAACATTATTATTAATCATATCATTAATGCTATGTTATTATTATTAATTATTATTACCAGAATTATTATCAAAGTTATTATTATTTTGGTTTTATTAAGATTATGATTATTTATTTAAAATACGTGGAACTTAAAGAAAGGTCTTCCAAATCACAACTCAAACAAGGCCCGGGCCGAGTTCAATGAGAAACACTTGTTTTTATTTTTATAAATAGATACTGTACAGATCAACTAAAGATTAACGCACCAAGCCATTGTTCTTCAAGATTATCTTATCTTCATATTCATTTCTACATATCAGAATAAATCAATACACAAAATAAAATCGAGTCTTAAAAATCAATTAAAACCGAATCAAAACTTAGTACTATAATTACAGACACATTAAATCATTTCCTAAAAACTTATTCCCTAATTTTCTAAACAAATTACTACACCATAAAAATGTTTCCTAAATCTATAAAATCCCTAAAAACTATAAGTACCGAGGGATGAATACAGTAAAGAAAAAAAGAGAAAAGTGAAAGAAATAAAGAAGATTGTTACAGAGGGGAAAACATTATTACAGAAAAGAGAGCAAAAACATTATAGAAAAAGAGAGAAAATCAATTACAAAAAGAGGGTTACTGGAGAGAAAACAGAAACAAAAATTACAGAGGGGGAAGAGATTGACAGAAGAAAAATTATAGAAGGGGGAAAATTCGTAACGGTAGAAGAAGCCTCGCCTAACTATTGTCGTTTATAATCTGTCGCCACCATCACCATCTTCACCGTAACCCTCACCTACAAAACAAACATGGGAGATTAAAGGTTGGTCGCGATTAAAGGCAACAGGGTAAGCTACTAAATTATGGTCGTGATTGTTATGTTGGGAGTAAATAGAGTTTGAATCGTAAAAAGAAGGGTAGATGCCGTCGCGGGTTGGGTTAGATAGGATTAGGGTTTTGTTGTTGTTGTTAGAGAAGAGAGAGAGGATACGGCTTGAGTAAGAGAGTATGGAGCGGCTGGAGTATAGTTGTAGTACTATAGGGTTTTTTTAATGTCATTTTTGTTTTAGGCCTTCACATGACTCAATCCAGCTCAATTTTTTTATTTATTAATGTTATTTTATTTTCTGTTTGGTTAGTCAGTGTTGGGCTTCATCCCAACTTAGTCCAGTAAAGTTATACACACTTTTTTGTTATTGCTGAATAATAAGACCAAATGGATCCATCCCCTAAAATAACCCTTTTGGTCGGGCCCAACAACTATCCATGCCCCACCTTTCTTTTGTTTGCTTGTCAAGTTATTTATCACACCCATCATGTCTTATGGGCCAAGTCCAAAATCTGGACTTGGGCCTATACTCCTTGCACCACCCAATTTTGCTGCCTAGTTCCAAAACACACTCCCCTGCCTTTTGGGCCTGAATTCAATATCTGAATTCAGGCCTATGCTGTTAACACTTCCCCTAGTTTACTACTCTAATATAATTTACACCCCCCACATTTTATCTTTTTTTTCTTTATTATTTTATTTTATAATTTTTATATTATATATTTCCTATTTTATAATTATGATTTTTATATTAATTATTTCATAAATCAAATATTAATTTTTCTAAACTCATCAAAATGCATATTTATTTTATTACATTAAATTATTTTTAATCATGCATTTAAATAAATATATTTTCATAATTAATATATATATAAAAAATATTCAACCAAACACCAAATCATTTTCCTAATCAAATTAAACAACAATTAACTTTTCAAAAAGGATTGCAATAATATTTTAATCGACTACGCGCTTCATCTAAAAATCTCCGTCATTCACACACCTAGGCTAAGCACGCGGGGATTTCCAATATCTTCGTAATCCATAAAAAAACACAAATCCACTACGAACTACGAATTGGGACTCTTATTCCTCATAAGAGGATACGTAGGCATACGATTAAAATCGTGGCGAGTCCCCCTAATTAAAATTAAAACCCTATTTCCTAAACTTCGCGCTTCTAAACCTAGTATCCTTGTGAATAAGGTAGATGAGGGGTGCCTAACACCTTCCCTTCGTATAGAACCGAGTCCAAACCTAGAATATCTAACTTTTAGGGTTATTCCTTTATACTCCATTCCTTTAGGATAAAAATTAAGTGTGGTGACTCTGATTTTAAAACCAGTTGCAACAGCTGGCGACTCTGCTGGGGACTCAACCCTAAGTTTAGAAGCCTCCTCTTTTGGTTTTAGGGTTTTTTGGGTTTTTCTTGTTTATTGGGTTTTTATTACTTGCTTATTGAATTATTTTTTTATTTTCTTATTATTTTTTTATTATTTCATTATATTAGTATATCTGTGGTGGAATTTAAAATTTTGCAAAAATATTTTCAAAAAAAAAAACTTAGAAAGAAGGTTCGTCTATTACCAAGGGGATACATCAACCCTATGAGTTTATGTGATGACTTCGCCTAGAGTCGGTGGAATTTCACAAAAGGAATACCTCTCAAGAAACCTCCTCTCGGGAAGTAGGACTTTGGAATGACATCTATGACTCTTTGTATGGCCTTTAAACCAAAAAAACTCATGATGAGACCTTTCATGACCTAGAGACGGAAGTTTTAGACTGTAAAGATACTTCGCTTAAGGGAGGCCCTTATGCCTTTCCATCTAGTGTTATTCATGATACCTTTAAGGAAGCCACCTTATAGAGAGGGTAGAATATCCATAGGCAAATACTAACAACCTACCTTCTAAGGGTACCTTTCACAAATCCCACTATAATTTGTAAACCCGCAAGGGTTATCTTTTCTTCCACTACTATCTTCAGCCCGTAGGGCTTCCATATATGTCGTGATCCCTATCTTGTAGGGACTCCTCGTCGTCTTTCATTAGCCATAATCCTCAAGGAGTTTCTGCTTGTCTCAATCTCTGAGTCAGTGTAGGGTATCATCATATCTACCATTAAACTTGTATAGGGTATCCCTACATCTATCCTCATACCACGTCTACGTCACATTGCATATCCATCAAACCTGTGTACATGCCTAAAAACAAAATATTTTTGCATACCCAAGAATTTTCATATATTTTCATTTTTATCCATCTGCATAAAGCTCATATTTCTTCCACTCACAGAAAACTTCCAACCATAGTCCAACAAGGTGATTCCCAGATACTCGGGACGAACTCGAGATAGCTCACAAAGCAAGCGTAATGTTAGCTACGACAATGGAAGAAGGTCAACAAGCCACAATTGAGGACATCATTATACCTCAAGAAGACACTTAAACTCGACCTCGGCCTATACAAGCTTCAATTGAGAACTTTGATTTGCAAAAACACATCATTTTCCAAGACGGGTATACTCCATCCCATGAATCTATTGAATATCATCAATTCGCATTCCATGTGCCAAAACTCCAAGGGGAAAACCCGACCATGAATACTGAAGAGCCACAAGATGCTGAGGACACCTGAAGATACCGCATACTAGAAAAAATGCTTAGCGCCATAGAAGGACATGACACTTATAGCTTTGATGCTTCTGCTTTATGTTTGGTTGAAGACGTGGTATTTCCTTCGAAGTTTAAGATGCCAGATTTCGAAAAGTACAAAGGAGCTAGTTGTCTTAAGACCCATTTGAAGATGTATGTTAGGAAAATGGCATCATACCCACACGACACTGTTTTCAAGACAGCCTTAGTGAAGCATCATTAGAATGGTATACACAATTGGAAAGAAACCACGTTCCCACCTGGAATGACTTGGTTGTGGCATTTCAGAAGCATTATCAATACAACACTGACATGGCTCCAAGTCAAATGCAACTGCAAGATTTATCTCAGAGGAGTAACAAATCCTTTAAAGAATACGCACAAAGATGGAGGGATTTGGCTGCTCGAGTACAACCGCCCTTATTGGATAAGGAGTTGGTAAACATGTTCATGAGCACCCTACGAGGTCAGTACTATGAAAAAATGTTGGGCAGTGTATCATCACGCTTTTCTGACCTAGTAATAGCTGGGGAACGCATCGAGAATAACATCAAAACCGGAAAAATCCAAAGCATCTCGAGTAACCCGACTAATGAATCCCTTAGAGGTTTCCAAGGGGAAGAATAAAATGAAACAAATTCAATCTGGGGAACTTACCAAGCTCCAGAAACTCTGCCTCTTATGCCTTATCATTAATATTCGTATGCAGTAGATGCTCAATACCAACAACCACCCTCTAGTCTTCAACACTAGCAGCCATGGCCTATACCACAGAACCAGCAGGCTAAGATTTCACCTCAATGTTAATGTCATAATCGACAGTTTTGGAATCGAAGCAATCACCATCAACGCCCAAATCAGCATAGGCGTCCAAATAGACAAGAAAGGGAAAATCGCCAGTTCGACCTGATCCTTATGACATACAGTTAACTATGGTCATATATGGTCCAAAATTCATCAATGACCCCTAGACAAACCAGATTCATAAAGTCTTCATTTCCTCCTTGGTACAACTCAGATGTTCAATAAGAATTTCATGGTGGAGTAGTGGGGCATTCGATTGAAGAATGCTATCCATTCAAAGAAGCAGTACAAGAGCTGATTGACAATAAGCAATTAACTGTTGAAGAAGATGGCCCACATATGATGGAAAATCCCCTGCCTTGATTGGTGGATCACTAAAGAAGCTTATACCTATGATAATTAGGCTTTATCATGTGTAATTTCTTTCTTGCTAAGTGTTATTTGTTATAAACTTTGTACTCTTTAGTCAAGTAATTCTAATAAAATAAGCATACATGTTTTTGAAATCGATTCATTCCACAAATAATCAACGACTTTCCATTCTTCTTTTCTATCTTCCATTGCACAACATTAACAAACTTTAAGGGAGAATGATAAAAATACAAAATAATCAAATTTTGTTGACGTATGCTTTTTAATAGTAAGGCTTAGATGACGATGTAAGGCATCATTTCACTTCCTAAATAGTGGAGAAATAAGGTGTTACTTCATAGTTAACCCCCTCAGGCCAGAAGTCGGGGTTCTTTCTATTCTCTAAAAAACCCTTAATCTTAATCAGGGGCAGGGTAGACTTTAATTAATTTGATGATGCATTCAAATCCAAGGAGAATCGAAACAATCTAAGAAAAGGTTCAAGCATATCTCTTTCCTCGATACATCATTTTGAGAACGATCCAAGCTAAGATTTTAGCACATCATCTTCCCCACATTCATCATCAAAGATTAAGGAATCAACAAAGACAAAGTCCACAACGTCTTTTTCCTCAGTACATCAATCAAGATCGAGGAAAACAATGAAGACGAAGCTTACAACAATCAGTGTGGCAGTCACAAATTTTCAAAATCAAAAGTGAAAAAAATAAATTCAAAAAAAAAGAGCCCGCTAAGTTAAATAAAAAAAACTTGACTTAGGAAAAAGTTAGGGTATCCCGATGGACCGGAAAATTCAAGAGAATTGGTCCATGGAAAATAGGGGATTAAAAACAAACAAAAAATGGAGAACAATCTTGTGACTGTCACCTCAAGAATCATTAATGCTTCTCATCGATGCTTGGATCTTATCAATGCTCAGATCTTATCAATGCTTTTCATCGGTGCTTGGATCTTTATCTACGTTTCTCATCATCTGCACGACTACAAGATTCCTCTTGGGTATTAAACGCATCTATCGGATTAATTGAAATTAGGATTGGAGAACATCAAGGAGAATGGGGTGGGTTAAACAAATTTTGAGTCTTATATCTTTTGTTTCTTAAACCATGAACCATGGCCATGTTACAACCTTTAAAAGTATTAATTGAAGCTAGGTTCACTATGAAAGCATACTCGACAAGATTTGCGTTAAAATGACTCTTATGTTTGTTAAAATCATTTCTAACTACTTCGCTTCTTTGAATATTCATCTCTAATCATCCATTGCTTTTCAATAATTAATTTCGATTTCAAGAACTTGCATGTGCATCACATTGGAATTACTTTTTCAAAATGTATAATTTTATCTACGAATCAATACTTAGCATCAAGGAGATTTCAAAAAGGTCTGATCAAAATCCATCTTTCCAAGGAATCTCCAAACTAGGAGCAAAGCATCTAAGGAGATCCCTATAAACAGGGGGAAATACTAATGATCATAGGGGTATATCACACAAAGATACTATTGACAAGGGTTGATCATTCCGAGGTTCAATCAACTTGGATCAAATTTCAAAGCACTGTTCAACAAGGGGCATACCTTTTGAAAGAGCATTCCTTAACAAAGCCATATCACAACAGGGTATGACTCAGTTTCCTTGTTTCAACAAACCTCCCAAGGCCTTGATAGTCAGGGGCAACTGTCCAAGATTCAAATATTGGGGCAGTACGTGTAACACCTCAATTCTACCTAACAATTATATAAAATCAGAGTTACAGAATTTCGACAGCCAAATAAGGATGCTACAATTTCAACAAAAAATAATGGCATTTAACACAGATACATAACACTTTAAACTTGGATGAACCGACGGCAACATAAATTAATCTTTTAAAATCGACAACTTCCATAACTATGTAGCGGAATCATAAAATTTGACTTAAAAGAATGTAACATTTGTATCCAACTGAATCAACTCTGAATAGCAAGTACTTAACGAAAATAAACTTAAAATTCAACAACTGAAGTAATAACAACAATAAAGCAACAAGCTTTCATCCCCCCGAGTGTTACGTATCAGAGAAACGACACCGACTCAAACTACTGAAGGTAAACTTCTTTCACTCTAGATTACCTGCATGTTACCAACATATGGGTAACATTCAAACAGAAGGGGTGAGATATCAAACATTATAATAGAACGCATGACAAATAATACGTTAGAAACAATTCATACAAAATCACCACTTCGCAGCTATTTAACAACATTATCATCATGAATTCATCCATACAACAACTCAGAATGCAATACGGAATGTGACTTGTTTTATGCACATGCATGTGGTACCAATGGAGCAGAACTCTCAACTTAGAAATCTGCCAATAAATAGAGGCATCAACATGGCATAAGCCTTCAACTTTATATTTTGCCAATCCAGGCCAACTTAACGAGCATCATCACCAACATGATATTCTATGTATGCATTAACAACATGAACGTAATAACAACAACAACAACAATAATTCAAATTAATTCAACATTGGCCATAAGCCTACAACTTTATATCTGCCCATAATTAGAGGCATCTCAACATAAATCATCAATATGCAATTTCTCAACTCAGAACAACTTACACAGCACTGGTATCGACCAAAATAACATGCATGGGCAATAGGGATATGGAGACTACGTGCCCCTCGACATGTACAGCAACCAAGACAGAATAACAACTGATTTGTGCTCCTCGACACAGCTTGGAACTTCGTGCAGCTCGACAATAATATTGTGCTCCTCAGCATGCCTTGCAACCTAATGTCGCTCGATATCCAACACATATATTCCCCGACATACCTCACAACCTACACGCCGCTCGACACATAACACCATCAGCATCCTCCTCGACCACTCATTCTGGCCTACAGCATGGAACAATACATTGTCATAACGACCACATCAATACAACCCATAATTTTCGGTCAACCGCTTGGGATACCACAGCAACTAGAAACTATATTTCCTATCAACATATTCATTAATTGTACAAGACAGTCACGTAGAAACCTTCCTAAAATGACCACAACAACAATTTACTAATTTCCTGCCAACCGCTCAGAAGATATAGCAACCTAATAACCACATCAACAGGTAATAATCTACACTAACCTATTCAACGACTATACTGAGCAACTATACAGACAACTCAAAACAACCACAACATAACAAACGGGTAACTTTCTATAACAGGTTCATTAATCATACGAGACAGTCACACGGTAACTCTCTAAACGACCATAACATAGAAAATAGGCAACTTCAATAACAAATAACGAGCATCAATATACAACAGTCATAACTACGGTTGATTCCCACATAACAATCATCATCAATCCCATTATAAGTTCGGAACCCCACCCTTACCTGGATTGAAGGTCGCTCTACAAAATTTCCAACCGACTGCCTTGCCTTGCTCTGCTCGATAACCATGCAATGTTGCTTGACAACCGTGCAACCTTGCTCCTCTTCTGCGCAGCTTCACACGGTCACGCACAAGACTTCTTATTCTACCAAAACCAAATCTGCGTGTCAGCTTAACCTTATAACATCAATTCTATTGGGCCTAACCTACACACCCCCACTTTACTACTTCCAACCAATAACATAAGCCCAACACCATTATTTCATTAATTCCAACATTATTATTATTATTATTAATCAACTAATTACTTAATTAATAATAATCTAACAACTTATACCAACAATTCTCAACATCTCACAACTTTTCAACAAATAATCCAAAAAAATACGTTAGTTACCTAATTAATTAAATAACGGGCGTTACAACTCTCCCCCACTTAGAATATTTTTATCCTCAAAAATTTACCTTATTCAAACAACTCAAGATAGGAATTCCGCATCTTGCTTTCCAACTCCCATGCCATGCTTTCTCCAGCAGCTCCTAACCAGACTACTTTCACCAAAGCAATCTATTTGCCTCTTAGAGTCTTCATTTCACGATCTGTGATTCGTACAAGCATCGTCTTCATAGTAAGATTATCTCGTACTTGTACATCATCAATATGAATCACATGAGATGGATCTGAAATATAATTCTGGAGTTGTGACACATGAAACACATCATGCAAATTCAAAAGATTAGGCGGTAAAGTCACTCTATAAGAAACATTTCCAACTCTGTCCAAAATCTTATACGGGCCAATAAAACAAGGAGTGAGCTTCTTATACTTCAATGCTCGCCCAACACCAGTCACTGGTGTAACTCTCAGAAACACATGGTCACCTGCTTGAAATTCTAAATCTTCCCTTCGCTTGTCATGATAACTCTTATGTCTACTTTGGGAAGGTTTCATCTTTTCTCAAATCAACTTCACCTTCTTGGTAATCTCTCAAATAATTTCAGGTTCAAGCACTACACTTTCTCCAGACTCATGCCAACATAAAGGAGTTCTACATCTTCGACCATACAACGCTTTAAAAGGTGTCATTCTAATACTAGAATGATAATTGTTATTATAAGTGAACTCTATTAACAGAAGATAATTATCCCACGAACCTCTCTACTCAAGAACACATGCTCTCAACAAATCTTCTAACGACTGAATAGTCCGTTCAGTCTGACCATCCGTCTGAGGATGATACGTCGAACTCAACCTCAACTTAGAACCCAAGGCCTCTTGCAAACTCTTCCAAAAATCATAAGTAAACCTCAGATCTCTATCCAAAACAATACACAAAGGAACACCATGCAGCTTTACAATTACACTAGTATAAATCTCTGCCAACTTTGATACTGGAAAACTGGTGTTAATAGGAATAAAATGAGCCGACTTTGTAAGCCTATCCATAATCACCCAAATAGAATCATGTCCTCTTGGAGTATTAGGTAATCCTGTCACAAAGTCCATCTAAATGCTATCCCATTTCCATTCTAGAACTTATAATGGTTGCATCAACCCTGCAGGCTTCTGATGTTCAACTTTCGACTTCTGACAAGTCAAACACGCATACACAAACCGAGCCACATCACTTTTCATTCCATACCACCAAAACAAATTCTTCAAATCCTGATACATTTTTGTAGCTCCCGGATGAATGCTCAACTTACTTCTATGACTTTCCTCAAGAATCACTTTCTTCATCTCCGCATCATCAGGAATACAAATTCAATTACGGAATCTCAACACACCTCGCGCATCTAACTTGAAATCACTATTCTCATATTGATCGATTCCAACCATCAAATCTACCAATTTCATATCTAACTTCTGAGCTTCTCTGATATTATCTAGAAAATCATTATTAATCTTTAACATTCCCAACATAATACACTACATTGTCACCTCGCAAACTAAGCTCATATCTTTGAATTGTTCAATTAATTCCAACTCTTTAACCATCATTGTTGACATATGTAAAGTCTTTCAAATTAACGGATTAGCCACCACATTTTCTTTTCTTGGATGATAATTCAAACCGAAATCATAATCCTTTAACAACTCCAACCATCTTCGTTGTCTCATATTCAATTCCCTCTGATCAAATAAATACTTTAAGCTCTTATGGTCGCTAAATACTTCAAGTCTAGAACCATAAAGATAATGCCTCCAAATCTTTAACACAAAAACAACTGCAGCAAACACTAAATCATGTGTAGGATAGTTATTTTCGTGAGTCCTCAACTGCCTTGATACATAAGCAACTACCTTTTCATTCTGCATAACCACACCTCATAAATCCATCTTAGAAGCATCACAATACACAATAACAGGTTATCTTGTATTTGGTAATGTCAAAGTCGGAGCCGACGTTAATCTCTTCTTTAATTCTGTAAAACTTTCTTCACACTGAACATCCCACATATAAGCTTTACCTTTACAAGTCAACTTAGTCAACGAAAGTGCCAACTTAGAAAAACCTTTGATAAACCTTCTATAATAACCATCTAATCCCAAAAAGCTTCTAATCTTGGTAGCCGACTTTGGAGTTTCCCATTGCAACACAACATCTACTTTAGATGGATCTACAGTAATGCCACTACCTGAGATAACATGACCAAGAAAACTAATCTCCTTTAACCAAAATTCACACTTACACAACTTTGCATGCAACTTCTTCTCTTTCAAAACTTGCAATACTATTCTCCAGTATTTTGCATGTGCTTCTTCTGATTTAGAGTAAATCAAAATGTCATCAATGAACACCACTAGAAATCGATCCAAATAAGTATGAAAGATACGGTTCATGTACTCCATGAATACTCCTGGCACATTAGTAACACCAAAAGGCATCACCGAATACTCATAGTGTCCATAACGCATTCTGAAATCCATCTTCTGGATATCTTCATCCTTCGCTTTAATCTGATGATAACCCGACCTCAAATCAATTTTACTAAACACTCGAGCACCCACCAATTGATCCATCAAATTATCAATTATAGGAAGTGGATACTTGTTCTTAATCGTCACTTTATTCAATTGTCTATAATCAACATAAAGCCTCATACTTCCATCTTTCTTCTTTACTAGCAACACTTAAGTTCCCCACGGAGATACATTGGTCTTACAAATTTCTTCTCAAGTAACTCTTCCAATTGCTTCTTTAGTTCTAACAATTCAGATGCAGACATCCTGGATGGTGCCATAGAAATAGGTCTGGTACCAGGTACAAGATTAATAGCAAATTCGACTTCTCTCTCTGGTGGTACATCAGGAATTTCATCAGGGAAAACTTCAGGAAATTCATGTAGCACTCGCAATTCCTTAATTACAGCTTGATTCTCAAAAGATAGCAACGCCATCAACAAGAACATATGAGCCTTTTCTTGCATCAACTGCCGCAACTGTTTAGCAGACAACAGAACAGCTTCCTCTTCTGGAGTAGAAAACCTCACCAACTTATTATAACAGTTAATATGAATATAGTTATGCTCTAACCAATTCATACCTAAGATCACACCTAACCCACTCAAAGGCAAATAAACTAAATCAAGAACAAAGTCTCTGTCGAAGATCGACAACGGGAACTTTAAACACACAAGAGAAGTAGCCATTGATCCCTTGGCTGGAGTATCGATGACCATCTCTTCATTCATAGAAGACAACATAAGACCCAATCTTTCAACACAATCAGCAACAATAAAGCAATGAGTAGCATCAGTATCAATAATAGTAATTAAATGAGTAATATTAATGGAACATGTACCTCTGATGAGTATGTCCTTATTAGTCGTCTGATTCTCAGCCAAAGCAAACACCTTTCCACTGGTTTGCGCCTTCTTTGGTTACTGACACTGACTACCAATGTGTCCTTATTCACCATAAATGAAACAAATCATCTCTTTATGCTTTCATTCCGATATATCATGTCCCGTCTTACCACAACAGAAACACCTCTTCACCTCAGCAGTACACACATTACTCTTATGACTAGGTTTTCCACATTTGAAACAAACCACACCAGCAGGAGCATCTCCCCCACTAGTTCTCTGACCCTGAGCAACTTTCTGTTTACGTTTACCAACTGGGGCTTCATAAGGCTTACCACGGTTTTGTTGGTGCTTACCCCCCTTCTCATTGATAATCTTATAGTGAGCATTATTATCCTCTTCATAAATCTTGCAATTATCAATCAAATCGGCAAAGACACAAATCTTCTAGTATCCAACTTCCTTCTTGATCTCTGGTCGCAACTCATTCTCAAACTTGATGCACTTTGAAAACTCAGCATTTGCCTCGCTATAGTGCGGGTAAAACTTAGCCAACTCAGCAAAATTTGCAGCATATTTAACAACCGACATACTCCCTTGCGTCAGCTCAAGAAACTCAATTTCCTTCTTACCACGAACATCTTCATGGAAATACTTCCTCATAAATTCTCCATGAAACACAGCCCAAGTGACATCTTCACCTGCAACTTCCAACTTCTGACAAGTCTCTAGCCACCAGTCATCAGCCTCGACTGCTAGCATATGAGTTCCATATCAAACCTATTATGTTGCAGTGTAGTCAATCACATGGAAGATTCTCTCGACCTCTTTCAACCAATCCAACACTTCGTCAAGATCATACTTACCCTTGAAGGTAGGCGGATTCTTCCTCTGGAAAGTCGCCAAACTACGAGATCCAGCATTCTCGTCAGTGTTCGGCTGATTCTCTATAGCATGTGCCATTGCTTCTAAAGCAGCAGCAAGTGCAGCATCATTCCTTTCATCCATCTCAACTTATCACTACAACATAAACAACGGTTAGAACTCAAGTTAACAATACTTGATTGTAAGACAAAACTACGACTCAACTACTTGGTCGGACAGACCAAATTATTCTGATACCAACTTATAACACCCCAACTCTACCCGACAATTATATAAAATCATATTTACAGAATTTCGACAACCAAATCAGGATGCTACAATTTCAACTTAAAATAACGACATTTAACATAGATACATAACACTTTAAACTCGGATGAACCCACAGCAACATAAATTAATCTTTTAAAATCGACAGCTTCCATAACTACGCAGCAGAATCATAATATTCAACTTACAAGAATGTAACATCTTTATCCAACTAAATCAACTCCAAATAACAAGTACTTAATGAAAATCAACTTAAAATTCAACAACTAAAGTAATAAAAACAATAAAGCAACAAGCATTCATCCCCCTGAGTGTTACATATCAGAGCAATGACACCAACTTGAACTACTGAAGGTAAACCGCCTTCACTCTGGATTACCTGTACGTTACCAACATATAGGTAACATTCAAACAAAAGGGGTGAGATGTCAAACATTATAATAGAACGCATGACAAATAATACGTTAGAAATAATTCATACAAAATCACCACTTCACAGTTATTTAACAATATTATCATCATGAATTCATCCATACAACAACTCAGAATGCAACATGGAATGCGACTTATTTGTATGCACATGCATGTGGTACCAATGGAGCAGAACTCCCAACTTAGAAATCTGCCAATAAATAGAGGCATCAACAAGGCATAAGCCTTCAACTTTATATTTTGCCAATCCAGGGCAACTTAACGAGCATCAGCTCCAACATTATATGTTATGTATGCATTAACAACATGAACGTAATAACAATAACAA
Source organism: Vicia faba (assembly GCA_948472305.1). Classification (NCBI taxonomy): domain Eukaryota; kingdom Viridiplantae; phylum Streptophyta; class Magnoliopsida; order Fabales; family Fabaceae; genus Vicia; species Vicia faba. Next base: position 319,921,217 of record OX451736.1, on the reverse strand, counting down.
TAATAATTCAACTTAATTCAATATTGGCCATAAGCCTACAACTTTATATCTGCCCATAATTAGAGGCATCTCAACATAAATCATCAATCTGCAATTTCTCAACTCAGAACAACTTACACAGCACTGGTATCGACCAAAATAACATGCACATGAAATAGGGATAGGGAGACTACGTGCCCCTCGACATGCACAGCAACCAAGAAAGAATAACAACTAATTTGTGCCCCTCGACACAGCTTGCAACTTCGTGCAGCTCGACAATAATATTATGCTCCTCAGCATGCCTTGCAGCCTAATGCCGCTCGACATCCAACACCTATATTCCATGACACACCTTGCAGCCTACATGCCGCTCGACACCTAACACCATCAGCATCCTCCTCGACCATGCATTCGGGCCAACGGCATGGAACAATACAATGTCATAACGACCATATCAATACAACCCATAATTTCTGGCCAACCGCTCGAAATACCACAACAACGGGCAACTATATTTCCTATCAACTGATTCATTAATTGTACAAGACAGTCACGCAGAAACCTTCCTAAAACGACCACAACAATAATTTACTAATTTCCTGCCAACTGCTCGGAAGATACAGCAACCTAATGACCACGTCAACATGTAATAATATACACTAACCTATTCATCGATTATACCTGGAAACTATACAAACAACTCAAAACGACCATAATATAACAAACTGGCAACTTCCTATAACATGTTCATTAATCATACGAGACAGTCACACGGTAACTCTCTAAACGACCACAGTATAGGAAACAGGCAACTTCAATAACAGATCACGAGCATCAACGTACAACAGTCATAACTACGACGGATTCCCACATAACAATCATCATCAATCCCATTATAAGGTTGGAACCCCACTCTTACCTAGATTGAAGGTCGCTCTACAAAATTTCCAGCAGACAGCCTTGCCTTGCTCTGCTCAACAACCGTGCAACGTTGCTCGACAACTGTGTAACCTTGCTCCTCTTCTGCGCAGCTTCACATGGTCACGCACAAGACTTCTTATTCTACCAAAACCAAATCCTTGTGCCAGCTTAACCTTATAACATCAATTCTATTGGGCCTAACCTACACACCCTCACTTTACTACTTCCAACCAATAACATAAGCCCAACACCATTATTCTATTAATTCTAACATTATTATTATTAATCAACTAATTAATTAATTAATAATAATATAACAACTTATACCAACAATTCTCAACAACTCACAACTTTTCAACAAATAATCCAAAAAAATACTTTAATTACATAATTAATTAAATAACGGGCATTACAGTACGTACCAAGTTTATCCTATCACACGTAGAGTTCAAATTCCCCTTCAAACAACTTAAAGTACAAACTTTTCAAGCTCCGAATACTTGGGGCAACCTATGACAAGTTCATGGCAAGGTCTATGTTCTTTCTAAAGGGTAATTCCTCCAGATCATAGAGATTGGGGGCATATATTCCTAAATTTGAATATTGGGGCAAACCACTGCGAGACTCGATCAAAAGGAGTTGATTTAAAAGAAATTATTCAGAGGAAAGTCATCCAAAAGTACCTCCTCCAGTATTTGTAGATTGAGGGAATAATGTTTCAAAATGCAAAATAGTGGGTCATTCATATTATAATCAAACTATTTCCAAGCTCATATCAATGAGAATTTCCTCCAAGACCCAACATATTCCACATAGGGGCAAGCTCTCCGCATACTCTCATAACCTCCAGTGGACCTCTCTTCTACATCAGCAATCTTCAAATTCAAAACGATTATCAGGGAATCATGCGAGCACAACACTATACCACCATGTGACAAGCAACCTTGTTACATAGGCGACCTCTCTACGTCTCAAACATCTGTGACCCATCATAGGGACACCATTCAAAAAAGCATTCAAGTCATAATCACAAAGCATAAGGCTGCATAAATCATGCATTTGGGCTCTTCGATCCAAAACCAAGCTATACTTATCATCTCATCCATCCGAAAAATTCTGAAAGCATGAGTCGACCATGTCTAAAAAAGGCCCAATTAAGCATTCGCATTTAAAAGTCCAACATATCCAATTAATTCAGCATATACATCAATAAATCATCACATTTCATGCATCAATAAATCATTACATTTCATGCATCAATCAAATTTACACGCATAGCAGAAAACTTTGTTTTATGAGAAGACAATCATCATTGTCAATCAAGCTATCAATTTTACATTGAATCTTAGCAGTAGATTCCCCTGGTTGATCATGGCAGTTGATTATCCAGAAGACCTCGCTAGAAGGTAGTTTACAAATGAATCTCGGCAGTAGATTCCCATGGTTGATCACATCACTTGATTATCTAGAAGACCTCGGCAGAAGGTAGCTCACAATTGAATCTTGGCAGTAGATTTCCCTGGTTGATCATGATAGTTGATTATCCGGAAGACCTCGGTAGAAGGTAATTCATAATCGAATCTCGGCAGTAGATTCCCCTGGTTAATCACGGTAGTTAATTATCTGGAAGACCTCGGTAGAAGGTAATTCTCAATTGAATCTTGGCAGTAGATTCCTCTGGTTGATCACGACAATTGATTATCTGGAAGACCTCGGCAGAAGGTAGCTAACAATTAAATCTCAGTAGTATATTCCCCTGGTTGATCACAACAGTTGATTATCTAAAAGACCTCGCTAGAAGGTAGTTTATAACCGAATCTCGGTAGAAGATTCCCCTAGTTGATCTCGGCAGATGATTTTCTAAAAGACCTCGACAAAAGGTAATTCACAATTGAATATCGGCAATAGATTCCCCTAGTTGATCATAATAGTTTATTATCCAGAAGACCTCGACAAAAGGTAATTCTCAATCAAATCTCAGTAGTAGATTCCCCTGGTTGATCACGACAGTTGATTATCTGGAAGATCTCGGCAGAAGGTAGCTAACAATTGAATCTCGATAGTAGATTCCTCTGGTTGATCATGACAGTTGATTATCCAGAAGACCTCGGTAGAATGTGGTTTACAACAGAATCTCAACAGAAGATTCCCCTGGTTGATCTCGGCAGATGATTTTCCAAAAGACCTCGGTAGAAGATAATTTATGATCGAATCTCGACAGTAGATTCCCTAGGTTAATCTCGACATATGATTATCCAGAAGACCTTGGTAGAAGGTAGTTCTCAATTGAATCTCGGCAGCAGATTCCTCAGAAATCTCGACAGTGGATTTCCCGTTAAAAAGCCTCACATCAAACACATAACCACATAAAAGTATCAAGGTCATTCATAACATTTGGTGCATCTAAACATACAGAAACACCAAAGAACATTTGATAAAGCATTGAAGTTTATTCTATTTAGAAAAATATCGAAAGAAAATACACGCCTATTATATGCCCATGCCTACGTCTACGACTATGTCAACATCCACGTCTACGTCCATACCTACACCTACACCTACGACACAAACATCAAGATCTTGCTGACACTTTTCACCAAATTCAAATCAGCTTAGAGATACAACAATTGGCAACAAAATGATGTTGGGGAGTTGGTGACTACGAGAACCCGGTGGTTTAAAAAAGGAGAGTTATCAGAAACATTTGCAAAATACTTGGGGCATACACATACAAACGTTTGAGGCATATACACATTGTTGTACCCCAAAATTTGCCCTCCCATTTTTTGCTCAAGATGTTATCCCAGGGTTTCTCAAACACTCAATTTGGCTTAAAAGTTGATCAAGCAGATTCTCTTCCTAGGCAACAAGTCAGCAATTAGGGTTTTGCACTTATCAAAGGAAATTGAGTCGTCAAGGTTTCAAATAAGTCACCATGTATCCTCAAAGTTGTTTAAGTCAGTTTTCAAACCTCACATTGCAAGTTTTCCCAATCCATGGCCCAGATAACTGAAAATGGCTACATTGACTTGAAAATCGCTCTTGTGCGAGAACAAATTCAAACAATCGTAACTTCTTTATTATTCAATATTTTTGAGTGGTTTTCCTTGCGTTTGATTCTTCTTGATTCCCTCTCAAATTTCTCTTCATGTATCAAGAGCTGATTACGTGCAGAAGATCACCAAAATTCAAATGCATTAGAAGTCGTATCATGAATTTTGACCTAATTTCAAACAACAGTCGTCTGATCTCTAAGAATTGTGATTTTTTCTGAATTACAAGACCTTGAGACGTTTATTTCTGGTCATGGTCATATGTGATGCCGTTCATGGGTTTATCTACAAAGAGTTGAAAGAAAATTAGACTTGGAAGATTTTAAAGCTATTGAATCATTGCAAGGCATTTGTGTGATTTTAAATTTTTCTTACCCATAATTTTCTGAGGATTGATGTTATTCTTGGGAGCATGTTCTGTTTGAATAAGATATAAAGATTAAGACTATCATTTTTAAACAATCGTGATTGTGGATTCAATTAATCAATTGGGTTTGAGCTCTTAAACATTTATTTTGTTTAAAAGTGCAAAATATATGATTCATCTGGTCGTATTGTGTTTGCTTAAAATGCAAGTTATCAAGCAAGATTTTTATCCAAAGTATTCAATCAAAGTTTGCAAGTTTTTGTACAACAAATTCTACTACACCAAATTTTATTCAAGTGTCTGATTTTTTTTTTACATTACAAATGAATTTATAATTTGTTTGTCTTGTTTACAAAGAATTTCAAGGTTACAAAGAGAATTTCTTGTCTGCTTCTTCAGGTCTTCATCTTCATCTTCAAGTGATCAATCCAATCTTCGTTGGCATCCAAGTCTTGCTTGCCATTCATGAAACAAATCAAAGGAAAAGAATATATAATTAGCATATAATAATGAAGATAAACAAGGGAGTTTCAAACAAATTTTCTCCTAATTCATCACTAGGGTTTGCTTTTAGGAATCAGAACTTTTGGTCTATCATCATCTCTCTCCCCAATTGCAAATCACAAAAAAGATCATCTTTCTTGGTTCACAAAAGAAAAAGAGAAAAAAGAGAAAATTGCCAAGGCTGCAAACAGCAAACAAACGGCCAAAACAGCAAAGCAGCCCCAAAATTGCAAAAAAACAAGACAGCAGTGCCAGCAACAAAACAGGCAGCAAACAACAAATAGAAGACAGGAAGCAAGTTGTCCAATACAGCATAAACCTGCAACAAATGCACAACATAACAAAGCTATTGCAGCACAACTAAAAGTGATACAAACTGCAGCAGGAAAAGAATAACAAACATTGCAGAAGCAAGGTCAATGCAATAAACAAGAGCTGTAAATAGTAGACAGCAACAAGTAAAATAATGCAAGCTAATGGCTAAAACCCAAGACATCATCATTTTCCTAAATTATCACAAACCCTTCAGAATGTATTAAGCCAGATACAGCTTTTGTTTCATAGAAAAATGAAAGATGAAAGAAGTAGGGTTAGGAGGACATCACCTAGGCCACATAACCAGTCCCAAAATTATGCAAAATTGTTGTGCACATAACAAACAAACGGGCTGCCTTGCAAAGCAAACCAACCTGCAAAAACAAAACATGCCAAAGTTCTGCTCCACATACTGTCAAGCCTGCATTACAGTCCAAAACCTGCCCAAACTTGCACCAAAATGGACATAGCTTAATCTGTACTCTAAAAGGCCAAGGTCATCAAGCCAAAATTACTCAAAAGCCAATTCATGACATCTCTTATATACCAGGAACGAGGGCCAAAGAAGGGGAGAGGATCACAAATCGAAAAAAGCCAAAAAAACCAGAGAGATCACTGTAAAACCAAGCTGCTCCCAAAAAACTCTCTGCATAAACACCTTCAAATTCCCTGCATTACAGAACCCTACAGACTTCAAAACCACCTTAACCTTTATCTTCCTCCAAAACCTCTGCTTATCAATCAACACCAATCCCTCTTCACCACTGCCAAACCTCACAACAGAAACCCCATCACTGTTCCTCATTTTCCAATCACTATCAATATAAACCAAATACAACCGCAACAAGCATACAAACATCTTCCAAACCCTAACTATTATCATCATTTTCCTAACCTACAACCCTTCAGAAACAAAGAGAGAGAAAATTCTAGGCAAGATAGAAGAAAGAAAGAAAACAAGAAATTAACTCACCTGGTTCAATTTGGCCAGTTGCCGCATGCAACATTATCGATCAAATATCCGCATATCATCGCGACTGAGTCCATCGCGAGCGCCTCCCTCAATTCTGTCCACACGCGCAGATCACGTCGGAAGCGCATCACCGCGTCAGAATCACAGGTAAGCGATATCCTTGTTATTTTATTTGTAAATCTGCATGTGAGTATTTGTATCACATCGAACGAGGAAGAAGCAGAAAAGGCAGGCAGTAAAAAGAAACTAGAGTAGTGTATTCGAACACTTACAGAAAAGTTGAATCGTTAAAGAGATGGAGATCCGCGAAGAAAGCTGATGAACAATGATGAGACAAACTCGGAGAAGAGTGAGAAGGTTGAGAGTTAAAATTTTTTTAGAGGTTGAGGCGGAAGACGAATGAAGAAGGAGAGAGTGAATTGGTTAGGCACGGAGGTGCTGTAAGTGGTTGCAGCATGTTTGAATGAAGAAGATGAGTAAGTGAGGAAGCAATCGTGGCGCATACAAAAGGTGAAAGGGAGATTAAGTTTATTTTGGAAATGTTTGAGAGGTCTCAGGAAATTCTCGTAACCCTAGCACACACCCAACACACTGTTTTATTTTGTTTTTTTATAAAAAAAAATTAATTGATTAATAATTTACAAATCTTATTTAATGGGAAATATGAGATGAATGAGGGTATGGCTGGGCCTGAAACGGATTTCCTTAGCCCGTTGCCATTTTTTTGGTACATCTTAACTGAAGCATAACAAAAATACTTCTGGATCCTAACTGATTGGGCCTTAGTGCCCCAGGCTTCATTTCTGAGCCCATACACCCTGAATTCTGGCTAGCACCCCCAAGACTTCATTTTCAATTTATTTTATTTTGGGTTTAATTTTATTAATTGTTTTGACTTGATTTTGTTTTCTTAGCATAAAAATTGACAAAAACAATTCTAGAAAAGGATTTTATTTTCTTTTGATTTTTATTTTTAATTTTCTTTATTTAAAAATACCAAAAAATATATATACGTATAATTTAATTTCTTTTAATCAATTACTTTCTTTTCTTTAATAGAATAGGTTTTTATTTTATTTTCAAATTTTCTCACAAATCAAAATACAAAAAATATTACTTAGAATTTTAATTCTTGAATTTTCTTTCATAGCTTTTTTTTTATTTGATTTAATCTCTTACTTGATAAAGTCACAAAACAATTTCCCTTTTCTTTTTATGTAAATTACTATTTTTTTCGACTATTGTAATTGTTTACGGTTTGTAATAGTTTAATTAGGCTTTACTTTATCCCCATTCATTAATTTGTACCCCCATTCCCGAAGCTTTGTAATAGCGTAGAATTTCAATTTTCGCATTTTACTGTTTTACTTATTACTGTATAGTAATTAGGCATGTATGGCAAGATTTAAAATCAATCGCTAGATAACCTAATTTCAAAGACAAAATTAACTTGAATCAAACACATTTTTTCACACATGCACCTCTAGGGTAACATCGCTCGTTGCCTCGGAAACACAGTCATGTCCCTCGAATATGGGACGCTTTAGCAATGACCCTTCGATAAAAAAAGATCGTAGTCCCTCGATGACCCTCGACGTTGTCTTCGATAAAACGATCTAGTCCCTTACAAAAATTGCTAAAGCGTCTCATAAGTTGCTTTCGATGACTGTAAAATTGACCCGTGCCCGTCCCTTCACATCCAAAGATGGGGCTTCTTACCAAATCAATGGTAAGATAGCAACATCTAAAGAGGGAAGAAAAGAACATTTGAGACTTTTCGAGTAGGTAGATTCGCTCCTAGTTACTCGCTTGCTCACGACAAAACATTCTTACACTGGCACTTTCATCTCAAAACATTTTCGAAAAGACAAAACATTTTGTATACGTTCTTATAGAGACGAGAACCATTGCAAAACATCTTTTCAAAACCACTTTCAAAAACACATCCCACAAACACATCTTTGAACTATTTTTCGAAACAAAACTTTGTGCGCGTTGTTATAGAAACGAGAACCATTACAAAGATATTTTCAAAATATTTTCAAAGCCCACACCACAAGCACATTGTAGAAACAAAAGCAAGTGATCTAAGCGAGTAACTAAGAGCCCATAGATAACTACAGATGAAAATGGTGCTAATACCTTCCCTCTTCATAACCTACCCCCCGAACCCGAGAAATAATCTCGAAAGGTCTTTCCTGTGATTTTTTACCTTTCCTTTTGGATAAAAGAAAAGTCGGTGGCAACTCTTGCTATCCGCACAAATGCGATCAAAATGCAAAAACACCTTAAGTCAGTTCTCCCACCGTATCACAGAACTGGCGACTCTGCTGGGGACTTTATTTAAAAGTGGGGTTACCTTAGGGTTAGATCACCTTTCCTTGCTTTCATTGTTTGATTTATATGCTTTACATTTTGTTCTATGTTTGGGCTTGCTTTGATCCTCCATCCGGATCTGGGACACCTTTTTTAGGTAAATAGCAATAGATTGTGGAAATTGTACGATGTAGACCGATATGGTTAAAAAATGGCTATGTTAGTGTGACGCATTTGTGGGTACCGGTATCCCTCGTGGTGAATCGAGGAGAATACGGGGCCGCTGAGTGGCGTCATGAAGCACTAACTAACTTTAGAACCCTAATTGAACAAACGTGGCCATTAGGACGTAGTGAGATAGCCAGTTTCGGTGTAGAGCTGAAAATTGGTTGATACTCGATACTACACTCATTGAGGCTAGACTTTTGGGATATCTCGGCTGCAAGAAAAGATTGTTGTGTTGAGACAATGCCTAAGAGAAAGGTCGGTGATATTGAGATCCTTTAGAACCCGATCACTATTACTAGGACAGGTTGAGCCAACTAAACTTCAAGAGGGTACCTACCTATAAAACCAATGCAAGCCTAAAACATAGGGATTTATTTGTTGTGTGTATATACTTACTTATACATGACATAATAAACATCATAAGCATCATACACATGCTCACTAACCATTTCAAGGATTTGGAAATTTATCTTTGTTGTTGTTTTGTAGGTCATGAATTGTGTCCGAAGAAACACCATCTGAATCAGCTTTGTAAAAGCACACCCTCAACTTCAAGAGTTAGCCTCAAAAGTGCCCGGGGATTCTCCTTTTACCAAGAAATATGGTCGACTCCTCAGTTTGGCTACATCCAACTTCCAATAAGAGATGATGTGTGTACTATTCCAATTCTTTGATCCCGTACATCATTGTTTCACTTTCCCGGACTATCAGTTGGTACCTACACTGGAAGAGTTCTCCCTACTCTTAAGGGTGCCCGTGCTTGATCAGATACTGTTCACCGGTCTAGAAGAGATTCCAAAACCTGAAGTCATCGTCGAAGCTTTGCATATGAAGAGGGCCGACATCATAGCCAATTGGGAGACAAGAAGCGGGGTTAAAGGCTTTCTAGCCAAGTTTCTATTGGAAAAGGCTTGTTCATTCTGGGACGACATGGATTTCCAAGATTTTGAAGACGTCCTGGCTCTTCTCATTTATGGTTTGGTTATGTTCCCCAATTTAGACCAATTCATAGATATTAATGCCATCAAAGTCTTTCTCTCTCGCAATCTCGTACCTACCTTACTGGGAGACATCTTACATTGTCTTCATACCCGCACCATAAAGAAAATAGGTACTCTTTTGTGTTGTATCCCCCTACTCTCTAAGTGGTTCACTTCACACCTACCTCAATCAGCATTAAAGAATGAGCAAAGACTGACATAGTCTCAAAGGATGATGTCTCTCACCCACTTTGATATCCATTGGTGTTCGAGATCCTTGGAAGATGTCTCTATCATTGACCGTTGTGGGGAGTTCCCTAACGTACCTCTCATTGGTATTAGGGGAGGTATCACCTACAACCCCTGCTTAGCTCTTCGACAGTTTGGGTATGCCCGAAGAGACGGCCCTCACGAGATGCTCATCCAAGGTCTGGTGTTCGACTACGACAAAGAAGACCAAGGTTACCGCCAGAGGTTTACACGAGCTTGGGGAATGGTGAACAAGGTGGACAGTAGGACTTTGGGACACAAAAACTTTATCCCTCTCGAGCCTTACCTTAGGTGGGTACGAGCTCGTGCTCAGAGTCTCGTGATGCCTTACCCTTCCATCCTTCCTGTTATCATAGAGCCTATTGTTGAAGGAGACGTCCCATACACTGTCCTTCATCCTGACATGCCTACCTCTTTCGAAGACTTACAGAAAGCTTGGGTTCAGTTGAAGGAAGAGCGAGACACCTTTGAAGCCCAATTTTATGCCAGTGAGAAGAAGGTTCTGGAACTCACCAAGCAGCTTCATGAAGAGCAGAATCTGAATGCCTACATCTCTCCAAAGAGGATGCGTTCAACCTTTTTGTCTTAGGAGTTTTTGTTGTATTTTGTTTCTTTCATTGTAAGCCCAAAGAGGTAGGATGTACTCAAACATGGATTTATTAATATAACGTGTTTTATTTTTGGTTTTAACAAATTTAAATCTTTAATTTCCTTGAAATCATTTGCATATTGCATCTCCATTCATCATAACATCATACATGTTTCTTACAACAGGTCTCCTTATCCTTATACTGTTTATTACAGTGAGATGGATATTGAACAGACAGTGAAAGATCTTCAGGCGCAGAACGTCCAGTTTCAACAAATGCTCTTGACTCTAACAAAAGGACAAGAGGAGTTGAAGACTCTACTGGCCAAAGAAAAGAAGAAGAAAGCGAAGAAACCACTCGGTATTGTGATCATGGGAAGAAGGTTCCAAGGACAAGCCAGACGAACTTTAGACTTTGCAACACCATCGAGTGAAGGAGATAATCAAGAAGACAGGACCAAGGAAGTGAACAACAACCCAACATTCGAAGAAGAGGAAGAACCTGACTACTCTGAGGAACAGTATCCTCCTGCTGATAATAAATACAAAGAGCTAGAGGATCATTTGAATGCTATGGAGGTCCAGAGGGTACCCGGATTGGATTTTGAAGAGTTAGGACTTGTCTCAGGGGTTGTCATCCCGCAGAAATTCAAGGTCCCCACTTTCACTAAATATGACGGTGTCTCTTGCCCGAAGTTGCATTTAAGGTCATACGTCAGAAAGATTCAACCCCATACGGCTGATAAGGATCTGTGGGTGCATTTTTTCTAGGAGAGCTTGTCGGGGACACAGTTGGATTGGTTCTATCAGTTAGAAGGGACCAATATTCGCAATTGGGAAGGTTTGGCTGTCTCCTTCTACAAACAATATCAGTATAATGTTGACTTAGCTCCAACTCAGACGCAATTGCAAGGCATGTTTATGGGTACAGGTGAAGGTTTCAAAACCTATGCTCAAAAATGGAGGGATCTCGCAGGCAGAGTCCAACCCCCTCTATCTGATAGAGAATTAGTGGATATGTTCCTAGGCACCTTGTCAGGATCGTTCTTCAACCACCTGATCCGGAGTTCCTCAGCTGGATTTACTGAATTAATCATGACTGGTGAGCGGGTCGAAGCTGGTATAAAAAGCGGCAAAATTGAAAGAGATGCATCCTCGAGCATGATGAAGAAACCCTTTGTTGGAAAGAAGGAGGTCAATGTTGCGTATGACCATAGGAATCAAAACAAAACTGACCGTCGCCCGACGGTAGGGGTTATTATGATTTCTAATCATATGCTAAATCAACAGCAAAATTATCAGCGCAAGCCAGAAGCGCCCATGAGACGATTTTCCCGGATCAACATGACCATGTCTCAAGTTTTGCCACACCTTTTGAAGACCAATCTGGAAACTTTAAAAGAAGCTCCCAAGAACCCCAATACTACTTCTCCTCGCTACAACCCGAACGCTCGATGTGCCTATCATTCTGAAAGCCCGGGGCACGATACAAATGATTATTGGGCCTTAAAGAATAAGGCGCAAGACCTTATCAATGCGAAAGAGATTGAGTTTGATCCCCCAGAAACGCCTAATGTAATAACGGCACCAATGCCCAGACATGGCCAAGGTATTAACGCCATTGATGATGATCATTTTGTCTCCTCCATGAATGGCTTAATTACTCCTCTGTTGACCATTAAACAGAATCTACTGCAAGTCGGTCTGTTCCCAGGCTGCGATAAAAATTGTCACTTATGCAAGTCTCTACTGAACGGCTGTTTGTTATTGAAGATAAGCGTCCAGCGCCTGATGACTAGCAAAGAAATCCTATTTGAAAAGACTCCTCTTACCAGAAGTTCTTATCAAGATGTCTCGATAATCACCATTTCCAACAATCCTCTCGGGGTCTCCACCAAAAGACCCGTCAGGATTACATCTGCTCCAAGGTATGCACCTCTAATCATCATTATGCCAAGACCAATATCATACTCTTCAGATAAAGTTGTTCCCTGGAACTATGGGGCTGACGTTTACTAGTATGGCGTCAAGCAAGATCAGTTGGTTGTCAAAGACGAAGTTGGGAGAAATATTGATCCTGACATCAGTAATATCACTGGGACCAGTAAGACAACAAGAAGTGGAAGAGTCTTCTCACCCGAGATTTCTCCAAAGACCGTTGCTACTCCTGTGATCATTCCCACTGCCACTCCTACCGACACTCCCAGTGATACTCCGACTGTTATCCCTGCTACCGAGACAAGGGGAAAAGAGGTCTTGAATGAGTATGTCCAAGCAAAAGAGCATCCCGAGATCATCCTTGAAGCTTCTAGAAAGGAGATAGAAGAAATACTGAAGATAATCAAGAAAAGTGACTACAACATTGTAGAACAGTTGGGGCATACCCCCTCAAAGATATCATTGTTATCCTTACTTTTGTGTTCTGAGGCCCACACCAAAGCCTTGGTAAAGTTTCTCAAGACCGCCCACGTGCCCCAAGAGACCTCCATCGACCAATTTGAAAATTGTGTGGCTAGTCTAACTGCTGATAACGGATTGGGCTTTTCTGACGTTGATTTAACTTCTAAGGGAAGGAAGCACAAGGATGCCTTGCATGTTTCCATTGAATACAGGGGCACCACACTTGCCCACGTTCTGGTGGATACCGTCTCATCATTAAATGTCTTGCCCAAAAATGCTCTCGACCGACTGGACTGCGAGGGACTCGTTTTAAAACCTAGCGCATCATAGTAAGGGCCTTTGATGGTTCCAAGAGGACAGTGCACGGAGAAGTTAATATCCCCATAAAAGTTGGAACTCATACTTTTGACTCAACTTTCTATGTGATGGACATCCGTCTGTCTTACTCCTATTTATTGGGCAGACCCTAGATCCATGGTGCTGGTGTCGTCACTTTTACCCTGCATCAAATGCTAAAATACCCGATCAAAGGAAAATTTGTCACAGTTCACGGAGAGGAGGAGTACATGGTTAGCCACCTGAACTCTTTCAGGTATGTTGAAATGGATGGTGAATTCATTGAGACTCCCTGTTAGAACTTTGATGAGGTTCCAGAAACAGTTGCGGCAACCAAGTCTACTCCCAAAGTTTCGAAGATTACCAGACCTCCACTGAAGATGGCCTCTTTGAAAGATGCTAGAGCAGTAGTTGACGAAGGCGGGTGTACCATCTGGGGTCAGCATCCGGATATTCCCTACAAGTCCGACAAATTTGGTTTGGGATTCACTACAGAAGCCCAAAGAGTTGTTCGACGTTCTCGCACCGGGGGACCACCTTTGTGTATCAGCAATCAGGGAGTCAATGCAGTAGAAGACAGTGATGGCAGTTGTGATATGGACGAATGGATTTTTCCAACCATCAGCGGAGGGCTCAAAAATTGGGAGGCCAAAGATTACATTCCTATTACTTTTATTCAAGAGTAATTGTCTTTTAATGTTTTCAGGCTTGTAATATTTAAACAATTCAGACTTTTTAAAAAAACCTTGTGTCTTACCCGAGGCACAACGGTCCATTTGTGAGGATTGTCACTTCATTCTCATATGTCATTAATGAATCATGGACATTTTTGCATATAAATTTTGTGTTTTTTGTCTTTCTTTCTTACATTTTATTTCTTTCAAAGGTAGTTATGCTCTTACACACACTCACATATTAAAATGTAGATCTACATCCACTCAGGATCCCATGGGTAACGGTTCTACTATGGCCTATTGTGACTTTGAAAATCCGATCTACCAAGTCGACGACGAAAGTGAGGAAGATTGTGAGGTGCCAGGGGAGTTGGCCAGGTTGTTGCAACAGGAAGAAAGGACCATTCAGCCTCACGAAGATCCAGTTGAAACAGTTAACTTAGGTATTGAGGAGGACAAAAAGGAAGTCAAGGTGGGTGCCAATTTGGAACCCAGTGTCAAGGAGCGTCTGATTCAGTTGTTACACGATTATGTTGAAGTCTTTTCCTGGTCGTAGGAAGACATGTCGAGACTTGATACAGACATTGTGGTATATCGTCTGCCTACAAGAGAAGATTGTCCTCCAGTAAAGCAAAAGGTTCTCCGCATGAGGCCTGATATGTCAGAAAAGATTAAAGCATAAGTCATGAAGCAATTCAATGCTGGATTCTTAGTCGTCACCTCTTATCCCCAACGGGTTGCCAATGTTGTTCCCGTGCCCAAGAAAGACGGTAAAGTGTGAATGTGTATGGACTACAGAGATTTGAATAGGGTAAGCCCAAAGGATGACTTCCCACTCCCCCACATCGACATTCTAGTTGACAATACGGCACAACACAAAGTGTTTTCCTTCATGGACAGTTTCTCAGGCTACAACCAAATAAAAATGGCGCCTGAGGATATGGAGAAAACAACCTTTGTTACACAGTGGGGCACATTCTGCTATAAGGTCATGCCATTCGGACTAAAGAATGTTGGGGTAACCTATCAGCGTGCCATGGTAGCTCTATTTCACGACATGATACACCATGAAATAGAGGTCTATGTGGACAATATGATAGCCAGATCTCAAACAGAAGAAGAGCATCTCGATCATTTACAGAAGTTGTTTGAGAGGCTGAAGAAATACAAGCTGAGGTTGAACCCAAATAAATGCACGTTCAGAGTACGGTCTGGTAAACTCCTAGGCTTTGTCGTCAGCAACAAAGGTATTGAGGTTGATCCTGCCAAGGTTAAAGCGATACAAGAGATGCCTTCTCCTCGTACTGAGAAGGAAGTCAGAGGATTTTTGGGACGTTTGAATTACATTGCCAGGTTCATTTCTCACCTGACAGCTACTTGTGAACCGATCTTCAAATTGTTGAAGAAAGATCAAGTAGTTAAATGGAATGATGAATGCCAAGTTGCTTTTGACAAAATCAAAGAATACTTACAAGATCCTCCTATGTTGTTGCCACCCGTCGAGGGAAGGCCTTTAATCCTGTATTTAACTATTTTAGAAAACTCAATGGGGTGTGTGTTGGGGAAGCATGACGAGTCTGGCCGAAAAGAGCATGATATTTATTACCTGAGAAAAAAGTTTACCGACTGTGAAACAAGATATTCACTGCTCGAGAAAACTTGTTGCGCTCTGGCATGGGCTGCTCGTC
This sequence comes from Vicia faba, assembly GCA_948472305.1. NCBI lineage: Eukaryota > Viridiplantae > Streptophyta > Magnoliopsida > Fabales > Fabaceae > Vicia > Vicia faba. Next base: position 319,905,621 of record OX451736.1, on the reverse strand, counting down.
GGCTGAGACAGTATATGCTGACCCATACTACTTTGTTGATATCCAAAATGGATCTAATAAAATACATCTTTGAGAAGCCTGCTCTCTCTGGGAGAATAGCAAGACGGCAGATGATCCTGAAGAAATATGATATACAATATACTACCCAGAAAGCAATAAAGGGTAGTGCACCGGCGGATCACCTTGCCCATCAAGCCGTGGAAGAATACCAATCCATGAAGTTCGAATTCCCATATGAGTACATCATGACAATAGACAATTGTGAAGAGATCAGACCATATGACGAACCTGAACAAGGATCCCGATGGATCCTGTTTTTTGACAGGGCATCCAACGCACTTGGCAATGGTATTGGTGTTGTACTCGTATCTCCTGAAGGGTGTCATACTCCCTTTACCGCAAGACTCTGCTTCGATTGTACAAACAACATGGCAGAATATGAAGGGTGCATCTTTGGTCTCAGAGCTGCCATAAATTTGGGGATCAAATATTTGGTTGTGTTTGGAGATTCCGCTTTGGCCATCGGTCAGATCAAAGGGGAATGGGACACCAAACATCCTAACCTTATCCCTTACAAAGAACATGTGTTGACATTGTTGCCATATTTTGAGAAGATTACTTTCGAGCATTTCCCGCGAGAAGAAAATCAGCTAGCAGATGCACTAGCTACAATGTCATCTATGTTTAAACTTAATTGGGATAACGAGGCTCCTCAAATCACCATTGAGCAGATGGATGAACCAGCCTACTATCACGAGATCGATACTGAAGAAGTAGTGGATCAACCTTGGTTCCATGAAGTTAAAAGGTATCTCGAGTCTCAGGAATATCCAGAAGGAGCTTCAGTGAATGACAAGAAGTTCCTAAGAAGATTCTCGGCTAAGTTCTTCCTTAGTAACGGCATTTTGTACAAACGCAGTCATGACTCTGTATTACTTTGGTGCATAGACAAGGTTGAATCTGAAAGGATCATGGTTGAATTACACGAAGGCACTTTTGGTACCCATTCCAGTGGGCATACGATGGCAAAGAAAATCCTACGGGCAGGCTATTATTAGTCTACCATAGAGGAAGATTGCTATAAACACTCTCAGACTTGCCATAAGTGTCAGATTTATGCTGATAAAGTGCATGTACCTCCGGTTCCTCTGAATGTCTTGATGGCTCCTTGGCCCTTTGCTATGTGGGGAATCGATATGATTGGGGAAATCAAGCCAACGACCTCCAATGGACACCGCTTCATCTTAGTGGCCATCGACTATTTTACAAAGTGGGTTGAGGCAGATTCCTTCGCTTCCGTTACTAAGAATGTGGTCGCCCAGTTCATCAAACAGAATCTCATATGTTGGTACGGTATCCTAGAGAGAATCCTCACTAATAATGGTACGAATCTAAACAACGCTATGATCACCGCCTTGTGCGAGAAATTCAAGATCCAGCATCACAATTCTTCCCCTTACCAGCCAAAAATGAATGGCGCTATAGAAGCTGCTAACAAAAACATTAAGAAGATCATACAGAAAATGACAGTCACATACAAAGACTGGCATGAGATACTACTGTTCGCTCTCCACGAGTATCATACCACAACTCGCACATCAACTGGGGCAACACCTTATTCTCTAGTATACGGCATGGAGGTTGTCTTACCTATTGAGGTCCAAATCCCCTCTCTGAGGATCATGAAGGATGCTGGTTTGAACGAATAAGATTGGATCGAGACTCGACTTGACCAGTTGAACTTGATTGATGAGAAGAGGCTTGCAGCTATCTGTCATGGTCAGACATACCAAAAACGCATGATCAAAGCTTTTAACAAAAAGGTCAAACGTCAGGTATATCGGGTCGGTGACTTGGTAATCAAGCGTATCATTTTGCCACAAGGTGATCCCAGGGGCAAATGGACTCCTACATATGAAGGACCGTTTGTAATCAAAAGCATATTCTCTGGTGGAGCAATGATCTTGACCACTATGGATGGCGACGACCTCCTACACCCTGTAAATATATACATATTTAAAAGATACTACGCGTGAACAAAGACCCTCTAGGTCGACTGACCTAGGCAAAAATTAGGGATAAAATAAAAAAAATTGTACACTCGGCAAGCTGAAAACCTGAAAGGGCGGCTTGGGCAAAAAAGGGTATCCCGGTGGATCGAAAACCCGAAAGGGTGGTCCAGGCAAAAATTAGGGAATTAAAGTGTATGACTATGCCCCATTGGATCATCTTGCGGACAATCTTCAGCATTGACCAACCAGCTCAAACAGTTCTAATCAATCCAATCAGCTTTGCTGAGGCGACAAGTAGACAAGACACTCAGAGACACGAAGACTATAGCAGAATGGGAACCCCATGGGATTATTTCACATAGCTATATTTTCTTTGTATCAATTTTCATTTTTTACGACGATATTCTCTTACTAGAATGCTCGTCTCATTGTAAAAAAAAGACTTATTCAAGTTAATACAAAGATATCCCTCTTGAAAGTGCAAAACTATCAGTTTTTCTTTATTTGTTTTTTGTTTACAAAAACGTCCAATGATTTATTTTTGAACATATGCATTTGAACGTCATTACTATTTACAAATGAAAAAAAACGGAAAGACAATCACTAATGGCTTTAAGAAATAGGATAATATCTATAGGCCATTCCATAAAATCCCCGCAGGTACCTTCTCTAGCAAGAGCGGAAGCAAAAACATCCTACTACAGGATCATTAACGTATCCCCAGTATACAGCCTGGTGGTATCAAGCGCTCTCATACCCCTGACAGAGAAAAACCTCCAACTACCGCTCCAAAGGTTCCCCAGTGAAAGTCACCAGGTTTCTCAAAGATTCCCCAGCAGGATTTCACGAAGTCCACAAGCAATGGCCGACGTTTCCCTTCTGCAACAGAGTTTATTTCTCTAATAATTGGAAACTCACTCATCAATGCTTCAAAAGGGATTTATTTTCCCCGCTTCCAGCAACACTATGACACGAACAATCTTTAGGTCCATACATTTGCATTCATACGTCATAGCATTGACAACACAAGTACATACAGTGCAATCTCATTTATTTTGAGAAACAACATTATACCATGCATTACATACATCATGACATCGCATATAATTAACTCTTCACCTTTTCAGGAAAGAATCAATCGACAGGAAATTATCATCAACAAATTTCCGACAGGTAAATATTTTCAACAAGTCAAATACAGATCAATTCCCAAGAAAAGACTGGTCGACCATCTACTAGCAAATATTTCCTTCAAACTTCTGTTGGTTTAGTCTAAATATCTCAACGGTTTATTCTGATTCTTTCCCATAGATATCTTTACTGGTTCAGATAAATCTCTTAATGATTTATGTTGATTCGTTTCCAGATTCTTACTGGTTCAGATAAATATCTCAATGATTTATTCTGATTCGTTTCCAGATTCTTACTGGTTCAGATAAATCTCTCAACGATTTGTTTCCAGATTCTTACTGGTTCAGATAAATCTCTTAATGGTTTATTCTGATTCTTCTCCAGATTCTTACTGGTTCAGATAAATCTCTCAATGGTTTATTCTGATTCTTCTCTAGATTCTTACTGGTTCAGATAAATCTCTCAACGGTTTATTCTGATTCGTTTCCAGATTCTTACTAGTTTAGATAAATCTCTCAACGGTTTATTCTGATTCGTTTCCAGACATCTGCTGGTTCAGATAAATCTCTCAATGGTTTATTCTGATTTTTCTCCAGATTCTTACTGGTTCAGATAAATCTCTCAATGGTTTATTCTGATTCTTCTCCAGATTCTTATTATTTCAGATAAATCTCTCAACAATTTATTCTGATTCGTTTCCAGATTCTTACTGGTTCAGATAAATCTCTCAATGATTTATTCTGATTCGTTTCCAGACATTTGTTGGTTCAGATAAATCTCTCAACGGTTTATTCTGATTCATCTCCAGATTCTTACTGGTTCAGATAAATCTCTCAACGGTTTATTCTGATTTGTTTCCAGATTCTTACTGGTTCAGATAAATCTCTCAAAGGTTTATTTTGATTCGTTTCCAGATTCTTACTGGTTCAGATAAATCTTTCAATGATTTATTCTGATTCTTCTTCGAACTTCTACTGTTTCAGTTTAAACCTCTCAACGGTTTATTCTGATTCTTCCCCACCGACAATTTTCTCTGGTTCAGATAAATTGCACCAAGTTTTATTATGATGCTTTCCAATCAAGATTAATCTAAAATATCTTTTGGGTTCAGTTTAAATCGCTCCAAAATATATTTTGATTCTTTCTGACGACATTCAAGACTTCTGCTAGCTCTAGTTTAAATCTACCAACGGTTTATTCTGATTTCTTTTCTGTTAAAGTCGAGTTCAGACTTCGTCCACTTCTGTCAACAATCACCTTCGGATGTCATCTATAAGCCCATCTTTGACAACTCTCCATCATTTCTCCAAATGGCATCTTTAAGCCCATTCCCTACACAATCAACCAGCGCATCATCAAGTGCAAATTTCTGGGCACTCTAGTGTTTAATCATCTTCTACTTTCAAGCCACGAACGACGAACACGTCGATCTCACTTTTCAAGTTTAAGAAGATTGAACAAGGGAAGCTGTTGTACCCCAAAATTTTCCCTCCCATTTTTTGCTCAAGATGTTATCCCAGGGTTTCTCAAACACTCAATTTGGCTCAAAAGTTGATCAAGCAGATTCTCTTCCTAGACAACAAGTCAGCAATTAGGTTTTTTCACTTCTCAAAAGAAATTGAGTCGTCAAGGTTTCAAATAAGTCACCATGTCTCCTCAAAGTTGTTTAAGTCAGTTTTCAAACCTCGCATTGCAAGTTTGCCCAATCTATGACCCAGATAACTGAAAACGGCTACATTGACTTGAAAATCGCTCTTGTGCGAGAACAAATTCAAACGATCGTAACTTCTTTATTATTCAATATTTTGAGCGGTTTTCCTTGCGTTTGATTCTTCTTGATGCCCTCTCAAATTTCTCTTCACGTATCAAGAGTTGATTACGCGCAAAAGATCACCAAAATTCAAATGCGTTAGAAGTCGCATCATGAATTTTGATCTAAATTCAAACAACAGTCGTCTGATCTCTAAGAATTGTGATTTTTTCTGAATTACAAGACCTTGAGACGTTTATTTCTGGTCATGGTCATATGTGATGCCGTTCATGGGTTTATCTACAAAGAGTTGAAAGAAAATTAGGCTTGGAAGACTTTAAAGCTATTGAATCATTGCAAAGCATTTGTGTGATTTTAAATTTTTCTTAACCACAATTTTCTGAGGATTGATGTTATTCTTGGGAGCATGTTCTGTTTGGATAAGATATAAAGATTAAGACTATCATTTTTAAACAATCGTGATTGTGGATTCAATTAATCAATTGGGTTTGAGCTCTTAAACATTTATTTTGTTTAAAAATGCAAAATACATGATTCATCTGGTCGTATTGTGTTTGCTTAAAATGCAAGTTATCAAGCAAGATTTTTATCCAAAGTATTCAATCAAAGTTTGCAAGTTTTTGTACAACAAATTCTACTACACCAAATTTTATTCAAGTGTATGATTTTTTTTTACATTACAAATGAATTTACAATTTGTTTGTCTTATTTACAAAGAATCTCAAGGTTACAAAGAGAATTTCTTGTCTGCTTCTTCAGGTCTTCATCTTCATCTTCAAGTGATCAATCCAATCTTCGTTGGCATCCAAGTCTTGCTTGTCGTTCATGAAACAAATTAAAGGAAAAGAAGATATAATTAGCATATAATAATGAAGATAAACAAGGGAGTTTCAAACAAATTTTCTCCTAATTCATCACTAGGGTTTGCTTTTAGGAATCGGAATTTTTGGTCTATCATCATCTCTCTCCCCAATTGCAAATCACAAAAAAGATCATCTTTCTAAGTTCACAAAATAAAAAGAGAAAAAAGAGAAAATTGCCAAGGCTATAAACAGTAAACAAACGGCCAAAACAGCAAAGCAGCCCCAAAACTGCAACAAAACAAGACAGTAGTGCCAGCAACAAAATAGGCAGCAAACAACAAATAGAAGACAGGAAGCAAGTTGTCCAATACAACATAAACCTGCAACAAATGCACAAAACAACAAAGCTACTACAGCACAACAAAAAGCGATCCAAACTGCAGCAGGAAAAGCAGAGCAAACATTGCAGAAGCAAGGTCAATGCAATAAACAAGAGTTGTAAACAGTAGACAACAAGAAGTAAAATAATGCAAGCTAATGGCTAAAACCCAAGACAGCATCATTTTCCTAAATTATCACAAACCCTTCAAAATGTATTAAGCCAGATACAACTTTTGTTTCATAGAAAAATGAAAGAGGAAAGAAGTAGGGTTAGGAGGACATCACCTAGGCCACATAACCAGTCCCAAAATTATGCAAAATTGTTGTGCACATGACAAACAAACTGGCTGCCTTGCAAAGCAAACCAACCTGCAAAAATAAAACATGCCAAAGTTCTGCTCCACATACTGTCAAGCCTGCATTACAGTCCAAAACCTGCCCAAACTTGCACCAAAATGGACATAGCTTAATCTGTACTCTAAAAGGCCAAGGTCATCAAGCCAAAATTACTCAAAAGCCAATTCATGACATCTCTTATATACCAGCAACGAGGGCCAAATAAGGGGAGAGGATCACAAATCGAAAAAAGCCAAAAAAAAAACAGAGAGATCACTGTAAAACCAAGTTGCTCCCAAAAAACTCTCTGCATAAACACCTTCAAACTCCCTGCATTACAGAACCCTACAGACTTCAAAACCACCTTAACCTTTATCTTCCTCCAAAACCCCTGCTTATCAATCAATCACTAATCCCTCTTCACCACTGCCAAACCTCACAACAGAAACCCCATCAGTGTTCCTCATTTTTCAATCACTGTCAATATAAACCAAAGACAACCGCAACAAGCATACAAACATCTTCCAAACCCTTACTATTATCATCATTTTCCTAACCTACAACCCTTCAGAAACAGAGAAAAAAAATTCTAGGCAAAATAGAGGAAAGAAAGAAAACAAGAAATTAACTCCCCTGGTTCAGCTTGGCCGGCCTCCGCACGCAACATTGTCGATCAAATATCTGCACATCATCGCGACTGAGTCCATCGCGAGCGCCTCCCTCAACACCGTCCACACGCGCAGATCACGTCGGAAGCGCATCACCGCGTCAGAATCACAGGTAAGCGATATCCTTGCAATTTTATTTGTAAATCTTCATGTGAGTATTTGTGTCACATCGAACAAGGAAGAAGCAGAAAAGGAAGGCAGTAAAAAAACGAGAGCAGTGTATTTGAACACTTACAGAAAAGTAAAACCTCAAAGAGATGGAGATCCGCGAAGAAAGTTGATGAACAATGATGAGACAGACTCGGAGAAGAGTGAGAAGGTTGAAAGTTGAAAAAAATTTAGAGGTTGAGGCGGAAGACGACTGAAGAAGGAGAGAGTGAATTGGTTAGGCACAGAGGTGCTGTAAGTGGTTGCAACATGTTTGAGTGAAGAAGATGAGTAAGTGAGGAAGCAATCGCGGCGCATACAAAAGGTGAGAGGGAGATTAAGTTTATTTTGGAAATGTTTGAGAGGTCTCAGGCAATTCTCGTAACCCTAGCACACACCCAACACACTGTTTTATTTTGTTTTTTTATAAAAAAAAATTAATTGATTAATGATTCACAAATCTTATTTAATGGGAAATATGAGATGAATGAGGGTATGGCTGGGCCTGAAATGGATTTCCTTAGCCCGTTGCCATTTTTTTGGTACATCTTAACTGAAGCATAACAAAAATACTTCTAGATCCTAACTGATTGGGCCTTAGTGCCCCAGGATTCATTTCTGAGCCCATACACCCTGAATTCTGGCTAGCACCCCCAAGACTTCATTTTCAATTTATTTTGTTTTGGGTTTAATTTTATTAATTGTTTTGAATTGATTTTGTTTTCTTAGCATGAAAATTGACAAAAATAATTCTAGAAAAGGATTTTATTTCCTTTTGATTTTTATTTTTCTTTATTTAAAAATACCAAAATATATATATATATATATATATACGTATAATTTAATTTCTTTTAATCAATTACTTTCTTTTCTTTAATAGAATAGGTTTTTATTTTATTTTCAAATTTTCTCACAAATCAAAATACAAAAAATATTACTTAAAATTTTAATTCTTGAATTTTCTTTCATAGCTTTTTTATTTATTTTTATTTAATTTAATTCACTTACTTGATAAAGTCACAAAACAATTTCCCTTTTCTTTTTATGTAATTTACTATTTTTTTTCGACTATTGTAATTGTTTACGGTTTGTAATAGTTTAATTAGGCTTTACTTCATCCCCATTCATTAATTTGTACCCCCATTCCCGAAGCTTTGTAATAGCGTAGAATTTCAATTTCCGCATTTTACTATTTTACTTATTATTGTATAGTAATTAGGCATGTATGGCAAGATTTAAAATCAATCGCTAGATAACCTAATTTCAAAGACAAAATTAACTTGAATCAAACACATTTTTTAACAAACGCACCTCTAGGGTAACCTCGCTCGTTGCCTCAGAAACACAGTCATGTCCCTCGAATATGGGACGCTTTAGCAATGACCCTTCGATAAAAAAAGATCGTAGTCCCTTAATGACCCTCGATGTTGCCTTTGATAAAACGATCTAGTCCCTTACGAAAATTGCTAAAGCGTCTCATAAGTTGCTTTCGATGACTGTAAAATTGACCCGCGCTCGTCCCTTCACATCCAACGATGGGGCTTCTTACCAAATCAATGGTAAGATAGCAACATCTAAAGAGGGAAGAAAAGAACATTTGAGACCTTTCGAGTAGGTAGGTTCGCTCCTAGTTACTCGCTTGCTCACGATAAAACATTCTTACACCGACACTTTCATCTCAAAACATTTTCGAAAAGATAAAACATTTTGTATACATTCTTATAGAGACGAGAACCATTGCAAAACATATTTTCAAAACCACTTTCAAAAACACATCCCACAAACACATATTTGAACTATTTTTCGAAACAAAACTTTGTGCGCGTTCTTATAGAAACGAGAACCATTACAAATATATTTTCAAAATATTTTCAAAGCCCACACCACAAGAACATTGTCGAAATAAAAGCAAGTGATCTAAGCGAGTAACTAAGAGCCCGTAGATAACTACAGATGAAAAGGGTGCTAATACCTTCCCTCTTCATAATCTACCCCCCGAACCCGAGAAATAATCTTGAAAGGTCTTTCCTGTGCTTTTTTAACTTTCCTTTTGGATAAAAGAAAAGTCGGTGGCGACTCTTGCTATCTGCACAAATGCGATCAAAATGCAAAAACACCTCAAGTCAGTTCTCCCACCGTATCGCACACACATAAGCATTTCCGCACGTGATTATTTAAAACATTTGGGGCATACATTACACTTGGATAGCACATCAATTTAGGGCATTATGCATGCATGGTATCTGGCAAAGCTACTTTGGTTAAGATTACGAATTCTCTTGGGGTTCATCATTAGCAAACTTATCTGTGTGAACTATATAGTTCAAACTTTAAAGAAATTTGGGGCTTTATTTTCTTCATGTCGATAGTCGTGGTTGAGGGTGACACAACCGACATCATCGTGAATTTGAGGTTTATTTTCTTCATGTTGATAGTAGTGGTTGAGGGCAACACAAACGACATCATCGTGAATTTGGGGTTTATTTTCTTCATGTTGATAGTCATGGTTGAGGGCGACACAACCGACATCATCGTGAATTTGGGGTTTATTTTCTTCATGTTGATAGTCTTGGTTTAAGGCGACACACCCGACGTCATCAGTGAGTTTGGGGTTCATCACTTCAAACATAACATATTTCATTTGGCTATCGAGTCTTGGTCTAGAGCTGACACAACCAACATCGTCTTTCCAAGTTCCAAATATCTGGTTTCGAGCTTGTATTATCTATCCTCTAGGTTGTGATAGGTATACTAAAAATCTTTGGATAATTGCATTAGTATTTAAGTAGTGATGTGTTATCAAGATTTTATGTTATTCATACCCTAGGTTGTGATGAATGTACAAAATCTGCGTCACAAACTTACTATATTAGTCTCCAAGCATTAGTAAGTCAGCTTTGCAAAACTTGTATTATTTTACCTCCTAGGTCTTGGTAAATATGCAAACGATCTCTTCTTAGATACTGATGGGTTATCCGCGTCGTCATATCTAAAGTCAAAATCAACTTGGGTTCAAATGCTGGTAAGATGATACATCATCATCTATGCCTATCCTTCACACTCGTGGGAACGATGTACAACGTATCTTTGTAATCTTTCGGAAAAATTTTAGGGTCTTCCAATAGTTAATAAACTTCTGATCAGAACGTGCGAGACCTGCGTATTATCGCACTATTTAATCTAAAGATAATTAAATATGGGCAGTTGTCATACCCCAAATTTACCTTACCCTTGTATTATATTTAGGTTTCTTTTTAATTAAATCATAGTTTATAGTTTGTATTTCTATGGGGGTGTTTGAAATCAACAAGGGGTCAAAGTATTAATAAGAGGGAATGTGTTTAGCTTTAAGCCCATCAAGGTTTATGCCTAATCCTTAATAATAAAAGGGTTTACTTTTTTACAGGCTCTTTCATCCGGCCCAATTATTTTGACGATAAAAAAATAAAGAGGGGTATACTTTTTTTGTTTGATCAGATGCTGCCACATCATTTTTTAGAGGACCCATATAGAATATTTTTTGAGAGCCCAATTGATCTCTTCATTCGATTATTTAAGCAAATTATATTATCATTCTTTCTTTTTTAACAAATAACATTATTATTATTTTTTCTAACATTATTATTAATCATATCATTAATGCTATGTTATTATTATTAATTATTATTACCAGAATTATTATCAAAGTTATTATTATTTGGGTTTTATTAAGATTATGATTATTTATTTAAAAAACGTGGAACTTAAAGAAAGGTCTTCCAAATCACAACACAAATAAGGCTCGGGCCCAGTTCAATGAGGAACACTTGTTTTTGTTTTTATAAACAAATACTATACAAATCAACTAAATATTAACGCACCAAACCATTGTTCATCAAGATTATCTTATCTTCATATTCATTTATATAGATCAGAATAAATCAATACATGAAATAAAATCGAGTCCTAAAAATAAACTAAAACTGAATCAAAACTTAGTAGTATAATTACAGACACATTAAATTATTTCCTAAAAACTTTTTCCCTAATCTCCTAAACAAATTACGACACCATAAAAATGTTTCATAAATCTATAAAATCCCTAAAAACTATAAGTACCAAGAGATGAATACAGTAAAGAAAAAAATGACATAAAAAAGAAGATTGTTATAGAGGGGAAATATTATTACAGAAAAGAGAGAGAAAAGCCAAAAATATTACAGAAAAAGAGAGAAATTGATTACAGAAAGAGGGTTACATGAAAGAAAGCAGAAACAAAAAATTATAGAGGGGGAAGAGATTGACAGAAGAAAAATTATAGAAGGGGGAAAATTCGTAATAGTAGAAGAATCCTCGACACACAGTTGCCGTCTATAATCCGTCGCCGTTGTCACCATCTTCATCGTAACCCTCACCTACAAAACAAACAAGGGAGATTACAGGCTGGTCACAATTAAAGGCAACATGGTAAGCTACTTAACCATGGTCGTGATTGTTATGTTGGGAGTAAATAGATTTTGAACCGTAGAAAGAAGGGTCGACGCCGACGTGGGTTGGGTTATGTGATACGGTGGGAGAACTGACTTTAGGTTTTGCGTTTGTTTTCGCAAATGTTTCGGTTGAGCAAGAGTCGCCACCGACTTTTATTTTATCCTAAGGAAAGGTTAAAAAGCACAGCAAAAACCTTTGAGATGTTTTCTTGGGTTCGGGGGGTAGATTATAGAAAGGGAAAGTATTAGCACCCTTTCTATCCATGGTTATCCATGGGCTCTTAGTTACTTGCTTAGATCACTTGCCTTTGATTTTCAATTGTTTGAAATGGTGTTTTGTGTGTGTTTGAAAATGTTTTGAAAAGAGGCCATTGTGGTGGCAACCTTTGTAATGATTCATATGTGAATGTATACAAAGGTGTACTTGTCTTTTGAAAAGTTTTCAATGTTTTTGTAAGTTTGTTTTGAAAGTGTGTTGTGATGTGGATTTTGAAAAGTAGGCAAGTGTATTTTGCAAGTTGATCAAGTAACCAAGAGTTGTCTACCCCTAAATTTACTCAAAGGCTTTTCCTATGTTTTAACCCTTTTAACAATTTTGTTCCACCATTGTATTTGGTGGACAATCTTGTGTTAGGATGTTAACGGGACAGGCGCGAGTCATCGTTTAGACCATGATTGCAATGGTACCAAGTGTCTTTGGCAATTTTTCCTTTAAGGGACTTGATCATTTTTAGGCAACTTTCGAAAGCTTCATCGAGGGACTATGATCATTTGATTTGTTTTGTTTTGCCAAAGAAACTCAACATGCAACATGGCCCATTATTGAAGGCAATAAGTGGAGTAACCCTAGGGGTGCAAGTGTGATTGGTGTTGTCCATTGTCATGCTTTTTTGTCTTTGAATTAGGTCAAGCTATTTGTTATTTTTTATTTGCATACAAAACCCTAAGTCTATCATGGTATAATTAGAAAGCTTTAAAATGCGGAAATTAAAGTCCTAAATTATTACAAAATAATCATGGGGATGGGGGTACAAATGTTCAAATGGGGATGAGACTTTAATAGGAGGGTGGTATCCCAATATTTACAACCAAATCGAATCAATCGCAAATGTAATATGCATCAATGTATAGGAATAACCAAATGTGTATGTGTAAATGTATTTGTGTAAGTGTATGTGATTTATTTACAAGTGAAATAAAAATAATAAAAAGAGGTTAATTTTGGATATTTTCATGTTTAGGGCAAAACCCTAATTTGCTAAATAAAAGGTATTTATTATTTATTATATACAATATTTATTAACTATATACAAAAAATAAATAAAAAGGAAGTATATTGTAAAAAGGTGATTTTTGAGGTTAAATATTAATAAAATAAAAAATGTATTATTTTTGTATTTTTATCCTAAATATTCTAATAAATATATAAGTATTAATATTATGTATTAAATATATTAAATATATATACAAAAAATAAAATATTTATTATTTACAAAAAAAGTATGTATTTTTTAGGGAATGTTTTCAAAAGATAAAATAAAATAAAATCAGAAAGTAAATGTATTTGTATTATTTTTTAGTATTTTAAATGAAAAGTATTATGTTTATTTATGTGTACAAGTCTAAATAAAGCAAACAAATTCAAAATAAATGCAAAAATGAATGGAAAAATATTTTTAATGTTTTTTATATTTTGACAAAAAATAACAAGTCAGAAACAAAAAGAAAAAATCAAAAATGATAAAAATAACACACAATGGGCCAAGGGGGTGTATGTGAAAAATGAAGGTGCAAACAGAAAAAACAAGTTAGGCCCAGCCCAAAGCAAGCTTCTTCAACCTCCAGCCACATTTTCTGTCAAAAATGCGTGCCTTTCCTATCTTGTTCAAACATCCTGTTCAGCTTGAATCGTGTGCAACAATGGAGGCACTTTCAATGGAATGTGAGGACTTGTACAGCTTGCTTGAGGTTCAGGGATGCTTCTCCAACCTCTAGCTTGCTTTGAAACTAACTGAAATGAGCTATGTAACTCAACCTGCACAACTGAAAAAATGAAAATGGTGAACTTGGTTAGAGGTGTTACAGTCTGTAGCTAGGGCTTTGGATAGCTTGTATGGATGTTATGGAATGTGTTTGAGCTGGTTTGGATGAAAACGCACGAAGGAAATGAACTGGCCAAGTCAATCTGCAACAAGGACTCTATTTTGCAGAAAAATGGTGTTTATGTGGATGAGGGAATATTAGGGATGGTTTGGTCGTGTTTCAGGGTAGTTAGGGAGTATGAAGTGTGTGAAGAAAGTTTGTTTTAGCTCTTGCTTGCAGGAATGTAAGTGGTCATCAGTTTTGCCAAGTTTCTTCTTATCTAAGCTAAAGTTGTCAAGTTGGGTTATAGGCCAAGGCAGGTCCCTCAAGCATGCTGCATAATCTCTCCTTGATCAGTGGGATTAGTTCATAAACTTGTGCCTAGAAGATCTGCATTGTACTTCTTTGATTTGTGTTTTGACATAAAGCCATGCTTTTCCAAAATGGCAAACTTGCTTTTTCCAAATATGGCTTAATTTTGTGTGTATTGTCCAAGTGCACAAAATAACACTCTAACACAAAGGATATGCATTTAATTATTGAGTGCAAATGGGATTAGATGTTAGAACAAAGTTTGAATCTACTACCCTATATTTAAGTTTTGATGATAACAAAGTGAAAAGATATAGTATTTATAAATTTCATGTATGAACTATCTGCTGCCTAAAATTATTATGTTCTGACTTGCAGATACTCTGATTGAAATAAGAAAGATCACATCTATTCAGCATCAGAACTTGATTTCAGACACCAGCATCATAAGTTGCTATATCAGAATGTTAAAATCAGATGATCAACTCACGTACATGCTGAAGCCTGATGAACAAGACTGCGCTCAACACTCTGATAAAGAAACACAATAGTTCATCAGCAGCGAAGCAGAGTCAGAATGAGCCAAGCCAGAACTTGCATTAAGTAAGCAACGGTATTGTGCATTGAAAGCAAATTAATTCCAACGGCCTCATTCCAGACAAGATCTGCTCAATAAGGAAAGCTTGTTATTAGCATTGAATCAAGAATATTGCATCCAACGTTCATCATCTCAGTGCTATATAAACAAGGCTTTGAAGATTGGAATGGCTAATGCTCTCCAAATCTTTACACGCACAAAAGCTAAACCATAATCTTAGTTCTCTCAGTTTTGCTAAACCACACACTCTGATATTCTATTACTGTTTAGCAATCTAGTTTCTAAGCTTCAATTTGTGTATACATCACAGTTGTGATACAGTTTTGTAGAAAACATCCACACACATAGTTTTATCTCTTTGTAAGAAAGTGTTACCTTGACAAACCGGGTTGTGGTTTGAATCAAGAAGGCTTTAGCAGTTGTTAAAGCAGTCTGTAATATTCAGTTGAATATAGTGGATTAAGACCTCGTTGGAGAGAGGCGAAATCACCTTGACGGGTGGACTGGAGTAGTTTGAGATCAAACGAACCAGGATAAAAATATCTTGTTCATTGCATTAGATTTCAGTTTTACAATTCAACCCCCCTTCTTGTGTTTTTCACCACTTCAATTGGCATCAGAGCGCCTGGTTCTGAGCTAAAACACTTAACCGTGTCAGTACAAGATCCAGCGTCAGAAAAACACAATGGCAGGAAACAATTCTCACATCAGCAATGACAACAATGAGGACAGAGACAGATTCAGTGGCAAACCTCCAGTCTTTGATGGAGAAAACTTTGATTACTGGAAAGACAGAATTGAAAGCTTCTTTCTGGCACATGATGCTGATCTGTGGGATATGGTGACAGATGGATACACGCACCCTGTGAATGCAAGTGGTCAGAAGATTGATAGAAAAACAATGTCTGATCAACAAAAGCGTGACTTCAAGAATCACCACAAGGCCAGAACCATCCTCCTCAGTGCCATCTCCTATACTGAATATGAAAAGATCTCCAACAGAGACACAGCAAAGAATATTTTTGATTCTCTCAGAATGACGCATGAGGGCAACGTTCAGGTCAAAGAAACAAAAGCTCTGGCGCTCATTCAGAAGTATGAGGCGTTCAAAATGGAAGAATCTGAATCCATTGAAACTATGTTCTCTAGATTCCAGATTCTGGTAGCTGGTCTCAAAGTTCTGGACAAAGGATACTCTACTGCTGACCATGTCAAGAAAATCGTCAGAAGTTTACCCAAGCAGTGGAGGCCTATGGTTACTGCTCTGAAGCTAGCTAAAGATCTCAACAAAATCACTCTGGAGGAACTTATCAGCTCCCTCAGAAGTCATGAGATAGAGCTAGAAGCTGATGAGCCTCAGAAGCAAGGTAAGCCTTTAGCATTAAAATCTAACAGAAAATTTGAGTCTAAAGTTTTGCAGGCAGTTGAAGAAACATCTGATGGATCCTCATCAGAAGAAGACGAACTTTCCCTTCTCTCCAGAAGAGTAAATCAACTGTGGAAGCAAAGACAAAGGAAGTTCAGGAATCCCAGAAGATCTGATCAGAACGAGTCCTCTTCCAGATACAGAAGGACAGATTCTTCCTCTGGATACAGAAGATCTGAAGGCTCCTCCAGTAGCAAAAAGCCAAACACCAAAGACATCATCTGCTATGAGTGCAATGAGCAAGGACACTACAAGAGTGACTGCCCAAAGCTTCAGAGGGAAAAGCCCAAAAAGAAGTTTGGAAGAGAGAAGAAGAAAAGTCTCATGGCTACATGGGATGACTCTGACTCATCTGAAGCTGACTCAGAATCAGATGATGAAAGGGCAAACATAGCTCTCATGGCTAACATTTCAGAAGATAGTGAAGCTTCTGAATCAGACTCAGAATCAGACACTGAAGAGGTATTTCCTAACTTTGCTGTTAACTTTACAAAGGCTGAACTTGCTGAAAGCCTTAATGAGATTCTGGAACGTTATCAGCAAATTAGAGCTAAATTCAGAGACCTGAAAAGGAATCTTGAATCCGACTCTAATAAGACTGAGAGTCTCAAATTGGAAAATTCTGAGCTGAGAAATAAGATTTCAAAATTAGAAAACACTTTACAAAACTCTCAGAAGGAACCAATTTCTGAAACTCCCAGCAACGCTGATGAGATCATCAAGGAGTATGATCACAGTTTCCAGAAGTTCCTAGCTAAAAGCATAGATAGAAGCAGAATGGCTTCAATGATCTATGGAGTTAGCAGAAACGGCAGGAAAGGAATAGGATACCAAGGTAAGGTTCCTACACCAAAGAATGTCATGGACTTAACCATTAAACACACTCCTCTGAATTCACATTTTGTGTATGGTACTGGTGTCTCTGATTGAACCTTCTTCAATTGATGAAGCACTTCTGGATAATGACTGGATTCTGGCAATGCAAGAAGAGCTGAATCAATTCACCAGAAATGACGTATGGGATCTCGTTCCCAGACCAAAAGGATTCAACGTCATTGGAACAAGATGGGTGTTCAGAAACAAGCTAAATGAACAAGGTGAAGTCATCAGAAACAAGGCACGACTGGTTGCACAAGGTTATAGTCAGCAAGAGGGGATAGACTATACAGAAACCTTTGCCCCAGTCGCCAGGTTAGAATCTATCAGACTTTTAATTTCATTTGCTGTTAATAGAGGCATCACTCTGTATCAGATGGATGTCAAAAGTGCATTCTTAAATTGTTATATAGAAGAAGAAGTTTATGTACACCAACCCCCAGGTTTTGAAAATACAAAACATCCAGAACATGTTTTCAAACTAAAGAAGTCACTGTATGGTCTGAAACAAGCTCCCAGAGCTTGGTATGAAAGGCTAAGTAACTTTCTGCTGGAAAATGAATTCACCAGAGGGAAAGTGGACACTACTCTATTATGTAAATCAGTTAAGAGTGACATCTTAGTCTGTCAAATTTATGTTGATGATATTATTTTTGGTTCTACTAATCCTTCTCTTGGAAGAAAATTTGCTAAGTGTATGCAGGCAGAATTTGAGATGAGCCTCATGGGGGAACTGAAATTCTTTCTAGGAATTCAGATCAATCAAACTCCAGAAGGAACTTACATTCATCAGAGCAAATACATCAGAGATCTTCTGAAGAAATTTGACCTCTCAGAATGTAAGCCATCAAAGATTCCAATGCATCCCACGTGTATTCTGGAAAGAGAAGAGGTAAGCAAAAATGTAGAACAGAAAGTCTACAGAGGTATGATTGGTTCTCTCCTCTATCTGACGGCTTCAAGACCTGACATATTATTCAGTGTTTGTATCTGTGCTAGATTCCAATCAGATCCTAGAGAATCTCACTTAACAGCTGTTAAGCGAATTTTCAAGTATCTGAAAGGTACTACTAATCTGGGTTTGCTTTATAGAAAATCTAGTGATTACAGCTTAGTAGGCTACTGTGATGCTGATTTTGCTGGAGACAGAGTGGAACGTAAAAGTACTTATGGAAGCTGCCAGTTTCTGGGAGAAAATCTGATTTCTTGGTCCAGCAAAAGGCAATCAACAATTGCTCTGTCAACAGCAGAAGCTGAGTACATAGCAGCAGCAGGATGTAGCACACAAATGCTCTGGATGAAAAGTCAGCTTGAAGACTTCCAGATTTTTGAGAGTAACATTCCTATACTTTGTGATAATACTTCTGCTATTTGCTTAAGTAAGAATCCCATTTTACATTCTAGAGCTAAGCATATAGAAATAAAACATCACTTCATTAGGGACTATATTCAGAAAGGTATTTTGAACTTAAAATTTATAGATACAGACCATCAATGGGCTGATATCTTTACTAAACCCCTTTCAGAAGATAGGTTTAATTTCATTCTGAAACATCTCAGCATGAAAGTGTGCCCAGAGTGAAAATGTTTTAATTCCATATATTTACCTTCAGAATGTAATTATTTTACTGTGAACTTCTGATCAATCTCCTTTCAGAAAGATAGAACATGCAGATTGTATCAGATGCAAGTCTAAAGATCTGAGAGTCTAAAGCTCAAAGACAGACGTGTTGATCACTACATCAAACAAGTGTCATCCAATCATCAGCATATCTCTGAAGCAGAACGCGTGCACGCTTCTGAGAAGGCAAAGCGCTGATTGGGTGCATTGAGACACATGTCTGGTAACCGTTTTTAAGTATCTTTCTCAAATCCCCCAAAATCAGCAAGCATTTAATGAAAAGTAATCATGCTTTTAAAATGGCAATCATGATTTTTCTCTCTCTTAAAAACGTTTATCTTTTCAAAATAGTTTTGAAAACTCTATTTAAGCACATTAATCTCCCATTCTTATTCTTTACGCTTTCTCACTAATACTCAAGCATTTTCTGCATATTTCTGTGTTCATCTCTTGCAACCTATTTTCCTCAGTTTATTCTCAAAATCCTTTTAGCGTGAACATGGCAACCTCCAGCAGCGTTTCTGCAGGTACTCAGAAGAAAGCATCATCTGAGCAATATCAAGTGCCACTCAGAACTCTCCTCACTCCGGTGAAGAATCTTGAAGTGCTTTCTGAATTAATCATTGACTTTGAAAGCTTGAAGGAGAACGGTTTTGACCTAACTGGAGAAGTTAGGGCTCAAAAGTGGGAAAGGTATTTCGATAGGTTGGTTGGACCAACATTCCCAATGCTGGTTAAGGAATTTTGGATTCACGCCAAGGCTTCAACACATCTAGTCACCTCCTTTGTTATGGGGAAGAAGATTGTGATTACTGAAGATCACATTGCAAGGCTAATCGGTCACAGTGGTGGTGGCGTCCGTTGTGTGGACATGGCTGAAAGATGTGCTGATATAGGTGTGGTAGCTGACAGGATTTTCACTCTTGGGATGCCCAGCAGCAAGATTAAAGATCTGAAGGATCATTGCAGAGTGTGGGCTAAGATTATTCTGGGGTGCTTCAACCACAGGAAACCAACCAGTTCTCCTGATTACATAAATGTGGATCAGCAGTTTCTGATCTACTTTATTGATCAGAAGGTAAAGATCAATCTGGCTCACTTCCTGTTCAACCACCTCAGAACAAGTGTGAAAGAAACAAGGGAAGAAGAAAGAACCAAGAGGGATTGGATACCTTTTGGAAGGTTGATATCAGATATTCTGACAGAGAATAGGCTGATTGAGCATCTGATAGAAGCTCAAGAGCTAAGCATTATTGAACCAACAATTGGGAAACCTCTGAACGCAAAGAACCTGAAAAAGATGAAGCTGATAGAGAATATTCAGAAGGAACCCAGAGCTACTCCCCTTGCTGATATCTCCAGCAGAAGAGTGCCTCTGAGTGATTTTCCGTTATTTTCTGAAATTGAATCCAAACCAGAGGTGATTCTCAGGTACCTGGATGCGTGCAAGGCAGATGGTACATATCCAAAGCTGAATATCAGAGATCTGCATCAACCTCAACCAGAAGTGACTCTGAAGAAGACCAAGAAGAGGAAGGCGCCATCAGAAGGATCATCTCAGCAGACTCCCAAGAAAAGAGGTAATTCATCTGCTGCCCCTATTTTAAATTCTTCTACTATTCCAGCATTTATCCCTCCTCAAACCTCTCATAGAATCTCAATCCCCATCCCTACCATAGATGAAACTGTACAAGAAGAAGACCCTTCTGAGGCATTAAAACTCAGAAGACCCAGAACCAAACACCCCAAACAACCAATAATTTCAACAACATCAGCACTTAACCAAGTGCTGTCTGATATTGATCAACATACCTCTGATCAACCAAATTCTGAACCACAAAATGTTCCTCCTCCACAACCAGAACAACAGCAATCTGCTGAAGAACCAGAACAACAACAACCACTCTCAGAAGAACCTCTGATCCCTGAGCAATCAGAGATTCCAACTCCCTCTCCCCAACCAGAAATTAATCCACCATCACCACAAACAGAGTTTCACCACTCTGAAACTCCTTCCCCTCACCAGTCTGAACCTCATTCACCTCAACCATCACCGCTGGCAATCCAGCTGCCATGTGGAACAACTGTTATCATGCCCCAGTTACCATCCTCATCAGAATCGACACCACCAAATACTCCCAAAACACCACCCAGTCCAATCGTAATATCTGACTCTGATACTCCTTCTCCAAAACAAACAGCTTCTCAGAAAACCTCTGAAAACCCCAGCAGGACCTTCATAGACTTAACCAGTCTTAACCGTCTTGCTGATCTGAAACACAAAATTGCCATCCCAAAACCAAAGCAACCAGATGTTGGCTCTAGTATTATGAATTTTGAAACAGGTTTGCTGCAATGGATTGCTTCTTTGAAGCAAGTCTGTCCTGGAATGATTGACCCAGCTGCTTCTGATCAGCTCTGGTCACAATTCAGACTTTGGGTACGTGCTGAAGCCCTCAAGTTGCAGGATATCAACTATGAGCAGGCACAACAAAATTTCAGCAAGCTTCTGAATGAAGTTGGAAGTCAGCTCCTGAAAGAGGACGTGCTCCCTCTGGACAGTGAACCTTGGTCTGAGAAACAGCAAGCTGCAAAGGTGCAATCATCAGAAGAAGACAATACCATTCAAGCTGAAGAAAGTCAAGCAGAGGATGTTGCTGAAAGTTCTCAGAAGCCTCCTGTTTTTGATGCTTCTCAAGCTGCCTTGGACAGGCAGACTCTGGAAGAACTAAGGCTGAATGACATGCGTCTGCAGCAGCGGATGGATGAAAGCGATCAGAAGATGAAAGAGAGAATGGATGTGCAGGACAGCAAGATTGACACTGTTGTCAGCATGGTGCATAAGCAGAATGAGACTGCTGAAAAGATCCAAGCCATGCTGGAGAACCTGTTCACACGCTTGCCTCCTCAACCTTAGTCTCTTTTTTTTCATGCATGACCTTTTTCATGTTTTCCTTGATTTTCTGATGCACTGATTGAATATGTTTTGTAATATTTTCTTGTTTTGATTCTGAACTATCTTAATATGATTAGTTTTTCTGATCTTAATTGTTTTATCACATCACCAACACTTTTTGATTGCTGACAAAAAGGGGGAGAACAAGAATGATATTTTAATCAATAACGGCTGACTAGACAGAAATTCTCAAACATTCTAACTCTATTACTTGAAATGTTTTGCTTAAAGTCTACAGGCACAAGGAAGCTCCTGGACACTCTGAAGACTAGAAGCTCTGATCACTATGAAGTTCTGATCCGCTCTAATATTCTGATCCAAAGCAAAGCTCTGACAAGATAAGCTCTGAAGCTCTGCTCTGACATAAAGCTTCTGATAAGTCAAAGACTCTGATACTCTGATGTTCAAAGAAAGGCAAAAAGATCTGATCCTGAAGAACACGTATAATCAAAGGGAAGTAATAAACTCAGGGGGAGTATCTCCTTACTCCTTATTCTTTTGCTTCTTATTCTGATACATATTCCAGATATCTTTTCACGTTATTTTCATTTAAAATATCTAGTTTTTGTCATCATCAAAAAGGGGGAGATTGTTAGAACAAAGTTTGAATCTACTACCCTATATTTAAGTTTTGATGATAACAAAGTGAAAAGATATAGTATTTATAAATTTCATGTATGAACTATCTGCTGCCTAAAATTATTATGTTCTGACTTGCAGATACTCTGATTGAAATAAGCAAGATCACATATATTCAGCATCAGAACTTGATTTCAGACACCAGCATCAGAAGTTGCTATATCAGAATGTTAAAATCAGATGATCAACTCACGTACATGCTGAAGCCTGATGAACAAGACTGCGCTCAACACTCTGATAAAGAAACACAATAGTTCATCAGCAGCGAAGCAGAGTCAGAATGAGCCAAGCCAGAACTTGCATTAAGTAAGCAACGGTATTGTGCATTGAAAGCAAATTAATTCCAACGGCCTCATTCCAGACAAGATCTGCTCAATAAGGAAAGCTTGTTATTAGCATTGAATCAAGAATATTGCATCCAACGTTCATCATCTCAGTGCTATATAAACAAGGCTTTGAAGATTGGAATGGCTAATGCTCTCCAAATCTTTACACGCACAAAAGCTAAACCATAATCTTAGTTCTCTCAGTTTTGCTAAACCACACACTCTGATATTCTATTATTGTTTAGCAATCTAGTTTCTAAGCTTCAATTTGTGTATACATCACAGTTGTGATACAGTTTTGTAGAAAACATCCACACACATAGTTTTATCTCTTTGTAAGAAAGTGTTACCTTGACAAATCGGGTTGTGGTTTGAATCAAGAAGGCTTTAGCAGTTGTTAAAGCAGTCTGTAATATTCAGTTGAATATAGTAGATTAAGACCTCGTTGGAGAGAGGTGAAATCACCTTGACGGGTGGACTGGAGTAGTTTGAGATCAAACGAACCAGGATAAAAATATCTTGTTCATTGCATTAGATTTCAATTTTACAATTCAACCCCCCTTCTTGTGTTTTTCACCACTTCATTAGAGGCCTGTAACCTAGCTTGTGCAAGCTGAGTTTGAAGATGCATAGTGTATGAACATGAAATGGGCTCATGAACAAAGTGACTTTTGCCCATATTGACAAATTCGATTCTCCCTAACCACAAGGGTGTTTGAGAAGTTCTTGGACAATTTGGAAAGCTTGGAATGTGTACTACAATCCATATTTGTAATGCAATTTGAAATTCCAAGTGGAAGCATGTGAAAAGTGGCCATGAAGTTAGGCAAAAATCCTGCCTAAAATAGGTCAAAAAATTTCTAAGTTAAGAATGTTTTGCACCCATATTCCAAAAATCATAACTTGAGCTACAAGCTTCTTTTGAGGAAACTTTGTGAATCAAATTTGTAGATTTTGCAATAGACTATAACTTTCATGTTTTGAGTTTAGCTTGAATCCAAATGTATCTTGATGAAAAGATGGGACAAAGTTAGGAAAAAATTAGGAAATTTCATAACTTAGAAAATTTCTAAGTTATGAAATTTCTTCATTTCAAACCCTAATTTGTAATTTTTGATTTCTTGATGAACAAGTTTCATGATTTGACATGTCTTGATGAAAAAAGAATCTTGGCACTTGATTTTGACCAAAAAGTCAAAGTTTGACTTTTCAGTATACAGTCAAATTTTGATCAGTTGACTGGAAAATTCATCTGTCAATCTTGTGCATTTGGGATCTTTTAAACTTGTTGAATGTGTCAAGACCATGTCATTGAGTCCTTGAGTCCATATGTGAGCTTGGTTTGCCATTGGTCAGGTCAAACAGTCAAAAATTGCCTTTGTGCAGTCAAAACCCTAAAAATGACCATTTTGCCCTTTTGGTGATCTGGTCAAATTTTTTGTGGAATTGTGATCCAAACTTGATCAAATGGTCCATATGAGTTCATTATGTTGATGTGGGTCAAAAATCATGGGGTTTGACTGTCAGTTGACCACAATTGACTTTTCCCCCAATACAGTTGATTTCTAGGTCAACTGTCCAATTGACTGGGCAAAGATTGGAATCAAGGCTTGAAACTTGGTATGGATAAACTTGTGAGTCCAACATGAAGCATGAAAGCCATTTTGGGCATTTTAGGTCAAAACATCTTTGTGCAAACACAAACCCTAATTTGGGTCAACAGTGCAAAGAGGAGTCTTGAGCAGAGCAAACCCTAACTTGATCTTGAGCTCCAAGGGTCTTGTGGTGAGAAAATATTGATGAAATGGGAGGGAAAATTTTGGGGTACAACAGTTGCCCCTGTTCAATCTTCTTAGACCTGAGGATGTAGATTGGCTTGCGTGCCTTTCGTGATCCGAGGGTGGAAGATGATTGAACACTAGAGTGCCCAGAAATTTGCACTCGCATAGTAGAGTATCAGCAGTGTGATGGCGGGAATGGGCTTATAGATGCCATTTGGAGAGATGGTGGATAGGAGGATGGGCTTATAGATGCCATCTGGAGACGTGACAGAACCTTGTCGGGAATGGGCTTATAGATGCCATTTGGAAGTGTTGATCGCGTAAGAGATTCCTTAGTGAGAACTTGCGTACTTTGAGAAAGGAAGATGGTTTCCTGGCTTGCTACAGGTGTTGATCTTCAGTCTCTTCATGCAGATATGCCCTGGCTAGGTACAGGTATCGAATCTACAATTAGTTGCTCACAGATGTGCCCTGGCTAGATACAGGAATCGAATCTGGAATTTGTCGTCTACAGATATGCCCTGGCTGGATACAGGTGTCAAATCTGGAATTTGTCGTCTACAGATATGCCCTGGCTGGATACAGGTGTCGAATCTGGAATTTGTCATCTACAGATATGCCCTGGCTGGATACAGGTGTCGAATCTGGAATTTGTCGTCTACAGATATGCCCTGGCTGGATACAGGTATCGGATCTGGAATTTGTCGTCTACAGATATGCCCTGGCTGGATACAGGTGTCGAATCTGGAATTTGTCGTCTACAGATATGCCCTAGCTGGATACAGGTGCCGAATCTGGAATTTGTCGTCTACAGATATGCCCTGGCTGGATACAGGTGTCGTATCTAGAATTTGTCGTCTACAGATATGCCCTGGCTGGATACAGGTGTCGAATCTGGAATTTGTCATCTACAGATATGCCCTGGCTGGATACAGGTATCGAATCTCTAAACTCTTCATGCAAATATGCCCTGGCTAGGTACAGGTATCGAATCTACAATCAATTGCCCACAGATATGCCCTGGCTAGATACAGGAATCGAATCTGGAATTGGTTGTCTACAGATATGCCCTGGCTAGATACAGGAATCGAATCTGGAATTTGTGATAGTTGATAGTAAACATCTTTGGATTGACCTTTTCCTGAAAAGGCAAAACATTAGTTGTATGCAATGTCATGATGTATGAGATGCATGACGTCATGATGTTCTCAAGAATAAATGAGATTGTGTGATATGATGCGTATATGCATGCGTCATGGTGTATGATAATGTGATGAATGTATTTTTGTCTAGGAAAATAAATCCTTGACGACTGCCGGGAGTTTGTGGAATCCTGGGCTGATGTTGAAGAGTGGAGTTCTTCGTTTCCGCTGGGGATGATGGTCGCAAGAATAAACCGGTAGGAGAAGATGACTCCATTGGGGAATAAACTTGTTGGAGAGATTACTCTGCAGGGAATTACTCTGTGGGAAGAGATACTTCGCTGAGGTTTTGATGAGAGCTCCGCTGGGGATTCCACTGATAAGTTATGTTGGGGAACTTGATGAACTCCGCTGGGGATAGGAAGAACTTTGCCGAGGACGATCTTTCTGTGGTAATTAGCTGAGGATAACCCAGTTATATCCTGGTGGGGAAATAACCTTTAAATAAAGTCGGGGAGAGACGCGTTCGTACTCTGCAGGGGATAAGCTTCCAGAACCTACTGGGGATAAGCTTCAGAATCTACTGGGGAGGACGATTCAACTTTCCTGGGGAAACCTTTCAGACTGTACTGGGGGAGTGACTCCACTGGGGTGTCTGTATTCCGCCGGGGAACAATCTTATACTAAGACTGTCGGGGATGCTTGCTGAGGAATGTCTATACTCCGCTGGGGAACGTTGAGATTTTCTAGGGATACCCAACTTCCTTAAGGCTGACAGTAGACTAACTCTGCTTGGGGAGAGTATCGCTGACTTGCTGGAGATACTGTGCCTTTCCAGGGCTGATGGGAGACCAACTCTGCTTGAGGAGAAGTATTGTTGAATCTTGTCTTACTCAACGGGGAGTGAAGGTATCCTGGTTACGTTCTTCAGCCGAACCTACCTTGGTACCTTGGTGGACAAAGCAACTAGATCGCTTAGACAATTCTAAATTGCCCCTATTTCTGATGTCATCAGTAATTAGTCCTTTGTTTCGCGTGCCAATATTCATGATTAGCAATTAATGTCAAATGCATATATCAAAACTGAACATTGGACGTTCTTTGCAAAACAAAACAGAAAAATGAAAAAAACGATGGGTAATTTGTCTAAAAAATTGAACTTGTATTGATTTTGGAATTTGCCTATAAATAGGCGTTTTGTGTACAGAAGGCTGACGTCCTAGTAGGAGAACGCCGTCGAGCAGCATAGAGTTTATACAATTTTGAAAAGGAAACAAAATAGCTATGTGAAAAATAATCCCACTGGGTTCCAACTCTGCTATCGCCTTTATGTCTTCAAGCGTCTCATCACTTTGCTGCTTAGTTGAAGATGAAGCTGATTGATTGGCGATGTCTGAACCCGATAGTTGATGCCGAATTCTGGATGCAAGGTGATCCAATAAGACATAGTATTACGCTTTATCCCTAACTTTTGCCTGGACCGCCCTTTTGGGTTTTCAGTCCACCGGGATACCCATTTTTGCCCAAGTCGCCTTTTCAGGTTTTCGAATTGCCGGGTGTACAGATTTTTTCATTTCATCCCTTATTTTTGCCCGAACCATTTTGGTTCGCCGGGAAGCCCTTATTTTTGCCTAGGCGTGTCAACCTAGTGGGTCTTTAATTCATGTGTAGTATCTTTTTACTATGTCTGCATTGGCAGGGTGAGGAAGGTCGTCACCATCCATGGTGGTTAGAATCATCGCACCTCCTGAAAAGATGTTCTTAACCACAAATGGCCCTTCGTACGTGGGGGTCCATTTTCCCCTGGGATCACCTTGAGGAAGAATGATGCTCTTGATTACCAGGTCTCCGACTTGATACTCTTGTCTTCTGACCTTTTTGTTAAATGCCCTGATCATCCGTTTTTGGTACGTCTGACCATGACAAATAGCAGTGAGTCTCTTTTCGTCGATTAGGTTTAATTGATCAAGCCGAGTTTGGATCCAGTCATCTTCGCTCAAACCTGCATCCTTCATTATCCGGAGAGAGGGTATCTGGACTTCAATAGGCGAGACTGCCTCCATGCCATAGACCAAGGAGAAGGGAGTTGCCCCTGTTGACGTTCGTGCTGAGGTACGGTACCCATGAAGAGCAAACGGTAACAATTCGTGCCAATCTTTGTAGGTCACTATCATCTTCTGCACAATCTTCTTGATGTTCTTATTCGCTGCTTCTACAGCTCCATTCATCTTCGGCCGGTAGGGAGAAGAGTTGTGGTGTTGTATCTTGAATTGCTCGCAGAGCTTAGTGATCATCTTGTTGTTGAGATTGGTACCATTATCCGTAATGATCCTCTCAGGTATATCGCATTGACAGATCAAGTTGTGCCGAATGAATCGTGCCACGACGTTCTTGGTTACCGTAGCATAGGAAGCTGCTTCAACCCACTTTGTGAAGTAATCAATCGCTACCAAGATGAAGCGGTGCTCGTTAGATGCCGTAGGTCGGATTTCACCGATCATATCAATGCCCCACATTGCAAAAGGCCAAGGTGTTGTCAAGACGTTCAGAGGAACCGGAGGAATGTGCACCTTATCAGCGTAGATCTGGCATTTATGACAAGTTCGAGAATGCTGATAACAGTCGGCTTCCATTGTGGACCAGAAATATCCTGCCCGAAGGATTTTCTTTACCATGGTATGTCCACTGGAATGTGTTCCGAAGGTACCTTCATGTAGCTCTGCCATGATCTTTCCTACTTCAGTCTTATCCACACAACGCAGTAAGGTTGAATCATGGTTTCGCTTGTAGAGAATGCCATTGATGAGGAAGAATTTTGCCGCAAACCTTCTCAGGAACTTCTTGTCATTAACAGATGCGCCTTCGGGGTATTCTTGAGCTTCAAGGTACCTCTTCACTTCATGATACCAGGGTTTTTCTGTTACCTCTTCGGTCTCGAGATCGCAACAATGTGCAGGTTCATCCAACTTCCAGATGATGATCCGGGGAGCCTCGTTGTCCCATTTGACTTTGAACATAGAAGACATCGTAGCCAACGCGTCCGCTAACTGATTCTCCTCTCTTGGGAAGTGTTCAAAACTTATCTCTTTGAAATGGGGGATCAATGTCAATACATACTCTTTGTAAGGAATAAGGTTTGGGTGTTTCATATCCCACTCGCCTTTGATCTGATTGATCACGAGAGCGGAATCTCCGAAGACACTCAGAAACTTGATCCTTAAGTCAATTGCAGCTTGAAGACCCATGATGCATGCCTCATACTCCGCCATGTTGTTGGTGCAGTTGAAACATAGTCGGGCGGTGAGTGGAGTATGAGTGCCTTTAGGGGATATGATCACAGTGCCGATACCATTACCCAAAGCGTTCGAGGCTCCGTCAAAGTGCATCGACCATCGGGATCCTTCCTCAGGTCCTTCATCCGGTCCAGGTACTTCACAATCAGTCACTACCATGATATCCTCGTTTGGAAATTCAAAGTTCATCGACTGGTAATCATCCACTGCCTGGTGTGCCAAATGGTCTACCAATACACTTCCCTTGATTGCTTTTTGAGTCGTGTGCTGGATGTCGTATTCTGTCAAGATCATCTGCCATCTTGCTATTCTTCCGGACAAGGCGGGCTTTTCGAAGATGTACTTTATTGGATCCATTTTTGAAATCAACAGAGTAGTGTGAGTCAACATATACTGTCTCAGCCGACGAGCAGCCCATACCAAAGCACAACAAGTTTTCTCGAGCAGTGAGTATCGGGTCTCACAGTCGATAAACTTTTTGCTAAGGTAATAAATGGCGTGTTCTTTTCAGCCAGACTCATCATGCTGCCCCAGCACACACCCCATTGAGTTGTCCAGTACTGTCAAATATAGTATTAGAGGTCTCCCTTCAACCGGTGGCATAAGAATGGGTGGTTCTTGGAGATACTCTTTGATTCTTTCGAAAGCGGCCTGACATTCATCGTTCCAATGTACTACTTGATCTTTCTTCAGCAGCTTGAAGATTGGTTCACAAGTAGCAGTTAGATGTGAGATGAATCGGGCAATGTAGTTCAACCGTCCTAGAAAGCCTCTGACTTCTTTCTCTGTCTTGGGAGTTGGCATCTCTTGTATGGCTTTCACTTTGGCAGGGTCCACTTGAATACCTTTGTCGCTCACGACGAAACCTAGTAGTTTTCCAGATCTCACTCCAAAGGTGCACTTGTTTGGGTTCAACCTCAGCTTGTACAACTTCAGACGGTCAAACAGCTTCTGTAGGTGGTCAAGGTGTTCCTCCTCAGTTTGGGACCTTGCAATCATATCGTCGACGTATACTTCTATCTCGTGATGGATCATGTCATGAAATAAAGCAACCATGGCACGTTGGTAAGTTGCCCCAGCATTTTTCAACCCAAAAGGCATGACCTTGTAGCAAAAGGTGCCCCACTGAGTAACAAAAGTGGTCTTCTCCATGTCTTCAGGAGCCATCTTGATCTGATTATAACCAGAGAAGGCGTCCATGAAGGAGAATACTTTATGCTGAGCAGTGTTATCAACCAGAACGTCGATATGAGGCAGAGGGAAATCATCCTTAGGGCTCGCCCTGTTCAAATCCCTGTAATCAACACACATTCGGACCTTACCATCCTTCTTTGGCACTGGAACCACGTTGACAACCCACTGAGGGTAAGAAGTCACTGCTAGAAACCCGACATCAAATTGTTTCATAACCTCAGCTTTGATTTTCTCGGACATTTCTGGACGCATACGGCGGACCTTCTGTTTTACCGGAGGGCATTCTTCCTTGGTAGGCAGGTGATGAACCACAATGTCGGTATCCAACCCAGGCATGTCTTCGTAAGACCAAGCAAAGATTTCCACATAGTCATGCAGCATCTGAATCAACCGTTGTTTCACACTGAGCTCTAGATTGGCACCAATCTTGACTTCCTTTCTGTCTGTCTCGGTACCCAGATTCACCATTTCCACTGGCTCTTCATGTGGCTGAATGGCTCTCTCTTCCTGGAGTAACAGTCTTGCGAGCTCACCAGGCACTTCGCAATCATCTTCACCTTCGTCTTTGGCTAAGTTGATCGGATTTTCGAAGTCATAACTGGCAGTAGCAGAGTCGTTACCAGTGAGATCCAGAGTGGATTAGAACCTGTATAGGTGAGTGTGTGTAAATATAGCTGTTTTGCAATATATAACAAAGAAAGAAAAGGAGCACAAGATTTTGAAATGCAACAAACGTCCAATGTTTTTATTAATGATATATGAAAATGACACACAAAAGCCCTCACAAATGAAGCCACGGTGCCCCGGGTAAGACACCGAGCCATAAAAGTTTCAAAATATTGTCTGTTACAAATTCAAAACAAAAGAGTTCATTACTGAGTGACAAAAGTAATAGGTGTGAAGTCTTTGGCAGTCCAGTTGCTTGGTCCACCGTCAGTTGTTGGGTAGATCCAGCTGTCGAATTCAGATTCCTCCACGTCGTCTTCAATAGCATTTACTCCCGGGTTGGTGATGAACACAGGAGGTCTTCCAATCCTTGCCTTACGAACAGCCCTCTGAGCTTCTGCAGTGAAACCCAGACCAAACTTATCAGTCTTTGGAGTGAAATCAGGAAGTCGGCCTCAGTTCGCGTACTCACCCTTCTCAATAACAGCACGGGCATCCCTTAAGGAAGCCATCTTCAAAGGAGGGTCTTCAATCACAGTTTCAGCTGATGCCAGTGTCTGAGGCACCTCTTCAAAGTGTTGAAAGGGGGTCTCAATGAACTCCCCATCCATCTCTATATACCGGAACGAGTTGAGGTGGCTGACCATATACTCTTCTTCCCCCTGAACTGTAACAATCTTCCCTCTGACCGGGTACTTAAGCTTCTGATGTAGTGTGGAGGTCACAGCTCCAGCCTTATGGATCCATGGACGACCCAGCAAACAAGAATAGGATGGTCGGATGTCCATCACATAGAAAGTAGAATCAAATACCTGAGAACCAACCCTGATTGGAATGTCAACTTCACCATGCACCATCCTTTTCGAACCGTCAAAGGCCCGGACAACAATGTTACTAGGCTTGAGCTCCAAACCCTCACAATCCAACCTGTCTAGGGCCTTCTTGGGCAATACGTTCAATGAAGAACCGGTGTCTACCAACACATGGGCAAGAGTAGTGCCCCTGCATTCAATGGAGACATGCAGGGCGTCATTATGGTTCTTTCCTTTGGCAGTCAGATCAGCGTCAGAGAAGCCCAACCCATTATCGGCAGTCAAGTTGGCCATACAATCGGTAAATTGATCAGCAGACGTTTCTTGTGGCACATGGGCCGTCTTCAGGAAGAAAATCAGGGCCTTGGTATGGGCCTCTGAACACAACAACAGTGATAGCATAGAAATCTTTGATGGGGTGTGCCCCAACTGCTCAACTACATTGAAATAACTCTTCTTGATGATCTTGAGAATCTCTTCCATCTCTTGCTGGGAAGCTTCAACATTGGTTGTCTTTGGTGCCTCCGTCAGGGCAGGCAAATCAGTAGCAATCCCTATGCCCCGAGCGTCAGATGACTCGGCAGCAGGGGTAGAAACTTTATCAGGAGGGGAAATAGGCACACTGGCAGGTGTGATGATAAGAGGTCTCTGAATAGCTGGTGGCGCAATATCAGGCGAGAAGAGCCTACCACTGCGAGTAACTTTAGCAGGCCCGGTGATGTTACTGACGCCGGTACTAGTATCAAACTCTTGTTTTACTCCGAGCATATAAACATCTGCCCCATAGTGCCACGGGACCGCTTTGTCGGATGTATAGGGGAGAGGCCCTGGAACAGTGATGATGATAGGAGCAATCTTCTGAGTGGACATGATTTTGACAGGCTTCTTTGAGGGAGCCTTAGGAGGGTTGTTGAAAATAGTGACAATAGACACTTCTTCAGCAAGGACAGTAGGAACAACAATATTCTCGAACTAGATCTCTTTGTTGTCCATCAGGCTTTGGATACCTGATTTCAGCAAAGGACAACCAACAGGTGAAACAACACATAGAAGGCAACCTTTACCACATCCCGGAAATAAACCGGCTAGCAACAGGTTCCTTTTGACGGTCAATAACGGAGTAACAATCTCTTCCATGGAGGCTACATACCGGTTTTCTTCCACAGCATTCACTCCATGCTGGGGCATGGGAGCAGTCACAACATTGGGTCTTTCGGGCGCCTCAAACTGTATTTCTTTAGCATCAATAAGGTCCTGAACCTTATTTCTCAGAGCCCAACAATCATCCGTAGTATGCCCCGAGCTATCAGAGTGATAAGCGCAACAGGCGTTGGGGTTGTACTTTGGAGAATCTGTGTTCACTACCTTTGGAGCTTCTTTGACAGTTACCAGATTGGTTGACAGTAGTTGCGGCAAAATCTGAGACAGGGTCATGCTGAGTCGAGTGTACTGTCTTTTAGGTCTCTCACCCCTTGGTTGGTTATACTGCTGAGGAGCAGCAGCAGGCTTCGAAATTACCAACGCATTGACAGCTTGGCGGCATTCCGGCTTATGTTGTCTTCTGGGACCATAAACAGCACTGGCTTCCTTCTTGAAGGGCTTCTTTTCAGTACTCGAGGAGGCACCTTTCTGTATCTTCCCCGACTTGATACCAACTTCTATTCTCTCACTAGTCAAGATTAGATCTGTAAACCCAGCAGAAGAATTACCAATCAGATGGTTGAAGAATGGACCGGACAGGGTCCCTAGGAACATATCAACAAGTTCACGGTCAGTCAAAGGTGGCTGCACCCTTCCAGCCAGGTCTCTCCACTTTTGCGCATACTCCTTAAAACCTTCGCCCGTCCCCAGTGACATACCCTGGAGTTGGGTACGCGTGGGAGCGAGGTCAGAATTGTACTGATACTGCCTATAAAATGCAGTAGCCAAGTCCTCCCAGTTTTGGATACTGGCTCCGTCCAGCTGATAGAACCATTCGAGTTGAGACCCCGAAAGGCTATCCTGGAAGAAATGGATCCACAGGTTCTTGTCTGTAGTGTAAGGTTGGATCTTCCTTACATATGATCTGAGATGCAGCTTAGGACAGGAAGCCCCGTCGTACTTTGCAAAGGCAGGTGCCTTGAACTTGTGTGGGATCACCACCCCAGAAGATAAACCTAGATCTCCAAAATCCAGCCCTGGCACATGTTAAACCTCCATGGCACTTAAACGGTCCTCTAGTTGCTTGTACCTGTCTTCGGCAGGAGGGTACTGTTCGTCTTTGTAATCTGTCTCGTTATCGGAGACCGCAGGACTAGGAACCCTTCCTTCTTGGGGGCTATCCCTCCCTACAGAGGAAGTAGCCTGATCAGCCTCATTCTGCAGTGTATTCCCAAATCTCCGTCCAATGTTAAACAGCGCAGTCCTCTTCTTCTTCTTCTTCAAGAGCAGAGTCTTCAACTCCTGTTGACCCTGGGCTAAGCTCATGACCAGCTCTTGAAACTGGGCGTTCTGGGCCTGGAGGGCCTTGATAGCTTGTTCAGTAGTAGGCTCGGAAGACATGATGATTGAGTGTTGAAATAAACAGCGAAGAAGATTAAGCAACCTGTAGAAGAAGGGTACTTGTTATGCATATGATGCAATGAGATGCATATGATTTATGTTTTCAAAGATAATCGGGATTCAGCTTTTGTAGACAAAAAGGAAACACACTTCATTAGATTCAAACTTTAAATTGTTCAACGATTTACCCTTAGGCATTACAAGAATGAAAATACTGAAAAGGAAATAAAAGTTGTAAAAGAAAACATCCAAAGCCCATCAGTGCTCCCATGGCCTTCTCTTCTCAGTACGGATATAGTCATTCAGGATCCGCTCATTCTCCAATTGCTTAGTCAGCTTCTGGATCTTTTGTTCCTGTTCGTTGAACTTTTCCCGATAATAATCCCGTTCTTCCTGTAGCTGCGCCCAAGATCTCTTTAGTGTATCAACATCAGTGGGTATCTGAGGAGGGAGGACAGTTGGAGGAACCCCGTCTTCATCAGGAAATTCAAGAATGATATGCCTGACAGCTTCGTATGGCATACCTAACTTCTGAGCACGGATGCGGACCCATCTGCAGTAGGGTTCCATTGGTAGAGAAGTCTTCGATCCCAACTCATGCGGGTCAGCTTTGTGAATTCTGTCCCAAGCCTTGATGAATCTACGGTGCAGCTCGTCACTGTCTACCTGAAACTCAAAACTGATGTGAGGCACCAACATCTCATGAGGCCCTGCTCTTCTGGCTCTTCCAAACTGACGGAGAGCTAAACATGGATTATAAGAGATTCCTCCCTGGGTACCGATCAATGGAACATTAGGATATTCTCCGCAACGATCAATAATGGCTACCTCATCCAAACCTCTGAGAGTCCAAATGATGTCATTATCTGTGAGAGACATTAACCTATGAGCCCAACCCTTTCCTTCTTCATTCTTCAGCACGAACTTAGGGAGGTGCGAAATAAACCACCTCACTAACAAAGGAGCACAACACCATAGAGTTCCCCGTCTTCGGGCAGTACGAGCATAGAGTTGTTGCAGGATATCACCCAAGAGAGTGGGTACAGGGTTCCGAGACATGAAGATCCTTATGGCATTGATATTGACAAAGTTATCAGGATTTGGAAACAATACTAGACCATAGATTAAGAGAGCCCGAATGTCTTCGTACGCCTTGAAGTCTAAGTCATTCCAGAAACTATTAGCTTTGCCAACCAGAAACTTAGCCAAAAAGCCCTTAACTCCACTTCTAGTCTCCCAGTTAGCCATTACCTCTTCTTTGGTCAATGGAAGGGCTGCAGCAATCTCTTCAGGCCTAAGAGTCTTCTCTCAACGAGTGAATGGAGTCTGCTCCAAAACAGGGATACCAAGTAACTCAGAGAATTCTTCCAGGGTAGGGACCAGCTGGAAATCTTGAAAGGTGAAGCAATGGTACAGGGGATCATAAAACTGGACCAAGACACTCATTAGTTGTTGGTCCCACTTTGAAGTGACTAAACCGAGGAGATAACCATGTCTCTTGATGAAGGAAGTAGTGTTTGGAATCCTATCAACCAATTCCTTGAGCAAAGTAGGTGGTTGAACAAAGTTGAGCCGGATAGTATTCCTACGCATGGGCATCATGATGACCTACAAAACAGAGAAAAGATGAAACCCTCTTGTCTTTTGAAATGGGTCAGTCTTTATGCAGGATGCATGCAATTGTATGATGGTATGATGTTATGATAAAGCATACCATAAGTATTCACAAAGGCAAGCATGATAAGGCACACAAGTCACACAAGACAACCCTTAGGGTTTAGGCCAGCATGAAGTTTGGGTATTACCCTCTTTCAGTTTCGTTGGTTAAGACCTGTCCTATCAAAAGTAACTAGGTTCTTGAGAATCTCAATATCATTGACTACCCTCAATCGGTCATAACTCCAGCATCGCAGTCTTTTCTTGCGGCCAGAACCATCGCGAGAGTTTAGCCTCAATGAGTGTAGCATACTGCTACTGTTCTATGGCCAAGTTGGGTCAATTTAGGGTTCTAAGGTCGGTTGGTGCTTAATGACTCCTTAGAAGACCCATATTCTCCTCGTTGCAACACAAGGGATATCGGTACAGACCAAGGTGTCACACCAATGTAGCCACTGCTTCACCCATGTCGGTCTACGCCGGACAGGTCCCTCACAGATTATGCTACCTAAAGGGTTTTCCCCAGATCTGGGATAGGATCTATGAAACTCTGATGCAAAGCCCCCAAATATAAAGCAAACAAAGCAAGCAATTGAAAACAAGAGTGGTCTAATCCTAAGGTAACCCCACTTTTAAGTCTTCCCCGGCAGAGTCGCCAGTTCTGTGATACGGTGGGAGAACTGACTTGAGGTTTTGCGTTTGTTTTCGCAAATGTTTCGGTTGAGCAAGAGTCGCCACCGACTTTTTATTTTATCCTAAGGAAAGGTTAAAAAGCACAGAAAAAACCTTTGAGATGTTTTCTTGGGTTCGGGGGGTAGATTATAGAAAGGGAAGGTATTAGCACCCTTTCTATCCATGGTTATCCATGGGCTCTTAGTTACTTGCTTAGATCACTTGCCTTTGATTTTCAATTGTTTTAAATGGTGCTTTGTGTGTGTTTGAAAAAGTTTTGAAAAGAGGCCATTGTGGTGGCAACCTTTGTAATGATTCATGTGTGAATGTATACAAAGGTGTACTTGTCTTTTGAAAAGTTTTCAATGTTTTTGGAAGTTTGTTTTGAAAGTGTGTTGTGATGTGGATTTTGAAAAGTAGGCAAGTGTGTTTTGCAAGTTGATCAAGTAACCAAGAGTTGTCTACCCCTAAATTTACTCAAAGGCTTTTCCTATGTTTTAACCCTTTTAACAATTTTGTTCCACCATTGTATTTGGTGGACAATCTTGTGTTAGGATGTTAACGGGACGGGCGCGGGTCATCGTTTAGACCATGATTGCAATGGTGCCAAGTGTCTTTGGCAATTTTTCCTTTAAGGGACTTGATCATTTTTAGGCAACTTTCGAAAGCGTCATAGAGGGACTATGATCATTTGATTTGTTTTGTTTTGCCAAAGAAACTCAACATGCAACATGGCCCATTATTGAAGGCAATAAGTGGAGTAACCCTAGGGGTGCAAGTGTGATTGGTGTTGTCCATTGTCATGCTTTTTTGTCTTTGAATTAGGTCAAGCTATTTGTTATTTTTGATTTGCATACAAAACCCTGAGTCTATCATGGTATAATTAGAAAGCTTTAAAATGCGGAAATTAAAGTCCTAAATTATTACAAAATAATCATGGGGATGGGGGTACAAATGTTCAAATGGGGATGAGACTTTAATAGGAGGGTGGTATCCCAATATTTACAACCAAATCGAATCAATCGCAAATGTAATATGCATCAATGTATAGGAATAACCAAATGTGTATGTGTAAATGTATTTGTGTAAGTGTATGTGATTTATTTACAAGTGAAATAAAAATAATAAAAAGAGGTTAATTTTGGATATTTTCATGTTTAGGGCAAAACCCTAATTTGCTAAATAAAAGGTATTTATTATTTATTATATACAATATTTATTAACTATATACAAAAAATAAATAAAAAGGAAGTATATTGTAAAAAGGTGATTTTTGAGGTTAAATATTAATAAAAGAAAAAATGTATTATTTTTGTATTTTTATCCTAAATATTCTAATAAATATATAAGTATTTATATTATGTATTAAATATATTAAATATATTAAATATATACAAAAAATAAAATATTTATTATTTATTTTATTTTTTGTATATATTTAATATATTTAATAT
This sequence comes from Vicia faba, assembly GCA_948472305.1. Lineage (NCBI taxonomy): Eukaryota > Viridiplantae > Streptophyta > Magnoliopsida > Fabales > Fabaceae > Vicia > Vicia faba. The sequence goes on along the minus strand of OX451736.1, from coordinate 319,867,856 downwards.
ATTTAATACATAATATAAATACTTATATATTTATTAGAATATTTAGGATAAAAATACAAAAATAATACATTTTTTCTTTATTTATGTGTACAAGTCTAAATAAAGCAAACAAATTCAAAATAAATGCAAACATGAATGGAAAAATATTTTTAATGTTTTTTATATTTTGACAAAAAATAACAAGTCAGAAACAAAAAGAAAAAATCAAAAATGATAAAAATAACACACAATGGGCCAAGGGGGTGTATGTGAAAAATGAAGGTGCAAACAGAAAAAACAAGTTAGGCCCAGCCCAAAGCAAGCTTCTTCAACCTCCAGCCACATTTTCTGTCAAAAACGCACACCTTTCCTACCTTGTTCAAACATCCTGTTCAGCTTGAATCGTGTGCAACAATGGAGGCACTTTCAATGGAATGTGAGGACTTGTACAGCTTGCTTGAGGTTCAGGGATGCTTCTCCAACCTCTAGCTTGCTTTGAAACTAACTGAAACGAGCTATGTAACTCAACCTGCACAACTGAAAAAATGAAAATGGTGAACTTGGTTAGAGGTGTTACAGTCTGTAGCTAGGGCTTGGGATAGCTTGTATGGATGTTATGGAATGTGTTTGAGCTGGTTTGGATGAAAACGCACGAAGGAAATGAACTGGCCAAGTCAATCTGCAACAGGTACTCTGTTTTGCAGAAAAATGGTGTTTCTGTGGATGAGGGAATATTAGGATGGTTTGGTCGTGTTTCAGGGTAGTTAGGGAGTATGAAGTGTGTGGAGAAAGTTTGTTTTAGCTCTTACTTGTAGGAATGTAAGTGGTCATCAGTTTTTCCAAGTTTCTTCTTATCTAAGCTAAAGTTGTCAAGTTGGGTTATAGGCCAAGGTAGGTCCCTCAAGCATGTTGCATAATCTCTCCTTGATCAGTGGGATTAGTTCATAAACTTGTTCCTAGAAGATCTGCATTGTACTTCTTTGATTTGTGTTTTGACATAAAGCCATGCTTTTCCAAAATGGCAAACTTGCTTTTTCCAAATATGGCTTAATTTTGTGTGTATTGTCCAAGTGCACAAAATAACACTCTAACACAAAGGATATGCATTTAATTATTAAGTGCAAATGGGATTAGAGGCCTGTAACCTAGCTTGTGCAAGCTGAGTTTGAAGATGCATAATGTATGAACATGAAATGGGCTCATGAACAAAGTGACTTTTGCCCATATTGACAAATTCGATTCTCCCTAACCACAAGGGTGTTTGAGAAGTTCTTGGACAATTTGGAAAGCTTGGAATGTGTACTATAATCCATCTTTGTAATGCAAGTTGAAATTCCAAGTGGAAGCATGTGAAAAGTGGCCATGAAGTTAGACAAAAATCCTGCCTAAAATAGGTCAAAAATTTTCTAATTTAAGAATGTTTTGCACCCCTATTCCAAAAATCATAACTTGAGCTACAAGATTCTTTTGAGGAAACTTTGTGAATCAAAGTTGTAGATTTTGCAATAGACTATAACTTTCATGTTTTGAGTTTAGCTTGAATCCAAATGTATCTTGATGAAAAGATGGGACAAAGTTAGGAAAAAATTAGGAAATTTCATAACTTAGAAAATTTCTAAGTTGTGAAATTTCTTCATTTCAAACCCTAATTTGTAATTTTTGATTTCTTGATGAACAAGTTTCATGATTTGACATGTCTTGATGAAAAAAGAATCTTGGCACTTGATTTTGACCAAAAAGTCAAAGTTTGACTTTTCAGTATACAGTCAAATTTTGATCAGTTGACTGGAAAATTCATCTGTCAATCTTGTGCATTTGGGATCTTTTAAACTTGTTGAATGTGTCAAGACCATGTCATTGAGTCCTTGAGTCCATATGTGAGCTTGGTTTGCCATTGATCAGGTCAAACAGTCAAAAATTGCCTTTGTGCAGTCAAAACCCTAAAAATGACCATTTTGCCCTTTTGGTGATCTGATCAAATTTCTTGTGGAATTGTGATCCAAACTTGATCAAATGGTCCATATGAGTTCATTATGTTGATGTGGGTCAAAAATCATGGGGTTTGACTGTCAGTTGACCACAGTTGACTTTTCCCCCAATAAAGCTGATTTCTAGGTCAACTGTCCAATTGACTGGGCAAAGATTGGAATCAAGGCTTGAAACTTGGTATGGATAAACTTGTGAGTCCAACATGAAGCATGAAAGTCATTTTGGAAATTTTAGGTCAAAACATCTTTGTGCAAACACAAACCCTAATTGGGGTCAACAGTGCAAAGAGGAGTCTTGAGAGAGCAAACCCTAACTTGATCTTGAGCTCCAAGGGTCTTGTGGTGAGAAAATATTGATGAAATGGGAGGGCAAATTTTGGGGTACAACAGGTTAGATAGGATTAGGGTTTTGTTGTTGTTGTTAGAGAAGAGAGAGAGGATACGGCATGAGAAATAAAGTATGGAGCGGTTGGAGTATAGTTGTAGTACTCTAGGGTTTTTCTAATGTAATTTTCATTTGGGGCCTTCATGTGACTCGATCCAGCTCACTTTTATTTTTTTATTAATGTTATTTTATTTTCTGTTTGGTTAATCAGTGTTGGGCTTCATCCAACTTAGTCCAGTAAAGTTATACATAATTTTTTGTTATTGCTGAATAATAAGACCAAATAGATCTATCCCCTAAAACAACCCTTTTGGCCGGGCCCAACAACTATCCATGCTCCACCTTTCTTTTGTTTTGCTTGTCAAGCTATTTATTGCACCCCCATGTATTATGGGCCAAGTCTAAAATATGGACTTGGGCCTATACTCCTTGCACCATCCAATTTTGCTACCTAGTTCCAAAATGCACTCCCCTGCCTTTTGGGCCTGAATTCAATATATGAATTCAGGCCCATGTTGTTAACACTCCCTAGTTTACTACTCTAATATAATTTACACCCCCCCCCCCATGTTTTATCTTATTTTTTCTTTATTATTTTATTTTATAATTTTTATATTATATTTCGTATTTTATAATTATGATTTTTATATTAATTATTTCATAAATCAAATATTTATTTTTCCAAACTGATCAAAATGCATATTTATTTTATTGTGTTAAATTATTTTTAATCATGCATTTAAATAAAGATATTTTCATAATATATATATATATATATATATATATATATATATATATATATATATATATATATATATATATATATATATATATATATATATATATATATATATATATATATATATATATATATATATATATATATATATATATATATATATATATATATATATATATATATATATATATATATATATATATATATATATATATATATATATATATATATATATATATATATATATATATATATATATATATATATATATATATATATATATATATATATATATATATATATATATATATATATATATATATATATATATATATATATATATATATATATATATATATATATATATATATATATATATATATATATTCCTAATCAAATTAAACAACAATTAACTTTTCAAAAAGGATTTCAATAATATTTTAATCGACTGCGCGCTTTGTCTAAAAATATCTGCCATTCACACACCTAGGCTAAGCACGCGGGGAATTAGAATATCTTCGTAATCCATAAAAAAACACAAACCCACTACGAACTATAAATTGGGACTCTGATTCCTCATAAGAGGATACTTAGGCATACGACTAAAATTGTAGCGAGTCCCCCTAATTAAAATTAAAACCCTATTTCCTAAGCATCGCGCTTCTAAGTCTAGTATCCTTGTGAACAAGGTAGATAAGGGGTGCCTAACACATTCCCTTCTTCTAGAACTGAGTCCAAACCTAGAATCTCTAACTTTTAGGGTTATTCCTTTATACTCCCTTCCTTTAGGATAAAAATTAAGGGTGACGACTCTGATTTTAAAACCAGTTGCAACACCATACCCTAAAAATTAGAATGGAATGTATTTATACATACTAAAAATTACAAAACACACTTAGCCTACTCAGAGCATGCTAAGCGCGCTCTCACTTATTTCCTAAACCGTCTTAACACGCATTAAGCACCCTCATACCGCACTTAGTGCGAAAGTATTTTCCTGGCCAACTTCCTGCGCTCTACAACCGTGCTTAGGACGATTTGTGACTTGTTATTTCCTTTAAATTTTCATTTTGAAGCTTTACCTTTGGCTCTAATTACTCAATGCTTTAATCATGCAATACATACCTACAAAAGAGATGAAAAACTATCAATTGATACAATGTTTACATGAAAAACACGATTACACTATTATTTACACTAAAGTTGGGGTTTTAATTATTAATATACAAAAACATAATGATAAGTGTCGCAAAATACTACTAAAAATAATGGCATTTTTGCACTTATTAGAAATCACACTAGAATTCAAAGTTTTCCTATTTCTAAACATTTTTTCACGCTCTTCCTCTCTCTTTAAATACTTTCTTCACCAAAGTTGTCTTAGTTGTGCCTTGTGAGTGAAAACTACTTATGAGGAAAGTGTTGTACTGGTATTGTGCCATTGTTTTATTTCAAGAGTGTGATACTCTTGAAATATCGAGTTTTGTTCTTGAAATAAACGATTGAAAAATCTATATTTGGTTATAAAACTCAACATTTAAAACTTTTGTTTGGTTATTGAGATTATACGATAAAATTTATACTCGATTCATGATTCATCTTTTTGTCACGTCTTATTGGCCCTTTTAGTAGTGAGGCATGGACATTCCAGGTTTGTTCCCCTTAGCGCAAAGTCATATGAAGTTTTAATCATGTGGGTTGACTAATTCACATAGGGTAAAGGTCGAATCAATGTATAAAATCATAGTAGAGAAAGCATAGAGTTTCTATTAGAAGTTCCTTATTTGCAAGTTCGACTTGCCGAGGAGAATCATCACAAATAAATGATCATAGTTTGTTAGCTCAACCGTGATGATTTTTGTCATCAAATGGGACTTCAAATAAAGCTTGTTTTAGTTGTCCACCTGTTTACCATGGAATTTGGTAAACAACCGCTGGTCTTCCAAATTGAACAAAAAATGGTAACTTGCAGGATCGACCAGATTGATCCTAAGTACATGTGTTCTTATTTAACATTTATGTTCTTAAAACAGAGAGTGTTTTGGACATCTTCATTCTCTTAGATAAAGATTATTTCAATTGTTACTTCGAATACGGTAATGTAATGCTTTAAAGATAAACTCGAACGTAAAAGGCTTTCGACTGAAATTTAAAAGGAATGTATAAAACTTCAAGTAAATTTGAATGACTATGAAAATAGAAATGGTGCATCATACATACATTCTCGCAAACTCGTTTCTTTAACGCTGGTACTTTGAGTGATTTTGAGTATTTGTACAAAGATGTGAACACACTAAATCATAACACTAAGACTCTTCTTTATACTAATTTTGACCAAATGGTCTCTAAATAAAATGTTGCCACATTCTACATTTTCATGCACCTTCAAACTCCAAGCTTACACACGTCTCTTTAGATAAGATCAAAATTTTGAATTTGAAAACTCTTTGTCTTCGAAGCGCCAAACGTGACGGTCGAAATATTCGTAATGATACTTAAAATAAATTAATTTCGAAAGATTTTCATACGAGCCTTTTCACTAAACACTTAGCAAAAATAAATCTTTTATTAGGTTTTCGTTTGTCGAAATTTCATAAAGGCTTCTCCACTTTTTGTTTCAAACTATATTCCTCTCACCAAGTATCAATTCAGTTAAAAACCATGTAGTCAAAATATCCAGTCAACAAATTGCCCCTAATAAATGTGTGTTTCGAATATCTTGGAGAAACATACATTTCTTGCCAAACAAATTATATTTCAACAAACACACAAACTTCATGATAGACAATAACTGCTATGACGTCAGAATAATTATGACTTAATTTTTCAAAACGTCTAATCAAGACTTGCATGCAACAGTTCCATCATTTTCTATAAAGAGTAGGTTCCCAATGTGGCTTTTAAATAAGTAACATCTTATATCAACTTATCATATATCACCATGTGTCCCACTAACTCCAATATTAAAATATAAACTGAATAATTTCCAGTTTATAAATACCCTTCTTCTTCTTCAAACATACTTTTTTCATCTTCTCAATTTTCTAGTTTTCAAAATTTTACATTCTCTCTTTCAAAAACCTTCAAACGATCAAGGAATTAAATCTGTCAATCATGGCAACATCCAAAAAAAGAAGCAAATCCGACAAAAATGTGAAGAACAAAGAAGTGAAGATCACAAATGATGTTGCATTCCAACCAATTTATCACATCTCAAAACCCATTCTTGTTGGAAATCAAGAATTGGTTCCGACACCACACATCATTGCTGAACAACAAGCAATTTATGCTTCTCAGATAATAATCCCTTTTACCCTTACTGATAAAACCCTAAGGTATATGGGACCTATGTTGTCTACTGAATGTTTAGATCAAATCAAGAGAATTTTTCCTGTTTACTATGATACTAAACCCATTGTTAATAAAGCTAAACCTTTTAATAAGAAAGATAGCAACCCTGATAAATAATTAGCAGATTTGTCTGTAGAGAAACCTCTAAAAGAAACTTCCTCAACTACATTGGTTGAGGATAAAACTTTTCAGTTCGACTATGTAACTGAAGACTTCAGACCCTATAGGTATTTCCATGTAGAAGATAAACAATACCTCAATTGGCTAGGCACAATTGAAAAAGTGAAATCCCAAGCTTGGAAAGACTTAGGCATCTTCGACTTGATTCAAATGTCAAAGATAGGCTTTAGCTATTGCCAACCCATGCTAATGTCTTCGTTGTACTTTTGGGATAGTACTTATAATACTTTCCATCTTACCAGTGGGATGATAACTCCTACTCTATTCGATGTGGCTGCTATTACTGGACTTCTCCCTACTGGAGAAACCTTTTATCCTTATCAACAGGATACTACCACCATTAATTTCAATGTTGACAATGATGCCTTCACCAAATACATGAATCTTTACCATGTCGAAGGAGATGGAGTATTTGACGTTGAGCACATAGCTTTCCTTGCTCTCTGGATATCTAGATGTATCTTTTGCTGTAAATCTTTACAAGTAGCCAGAAGATTCCTTACTTTAGCAAATCAGCTCCATTCTGGTCGAAAAGTGTGCCTTAGTGAATTAATCCTTATTGGATTATATGAAAGCCCTGGATCTGCTACTTCCAAACTGAAAGAGTACAAGGCAGGCACAAACTTTCTCCTATATGGCCCATACTGGCTACTCCAATTATGGATGAATGCAACATTTGAACCATCTCTTAGCACTTCTGGCATAGTGAACAACGAAGATCCTAAAATCCAAAGTCGAATTATCGAAGGAACAAGATTACTTTGACTGACTCCTGGTGATGATGGAAATAATTTTGGGGAGCCTTTCATTAAATATATCATGATGTTTTCAAAATGTCATATATTTAGTCCTTCAATGGCTCCTTTTGCCAATATGACTCATTGCCCTGAATGGTTTACCAGATCTCTTTTTGAAATTTCACGTGAAGACACATATATAGTTGACATTTGGAGAGCCTTTTTACTCCCTAGGCTAATTATCTCAAGAATTATGACTGTAAAAAGCTACATTTGTATGATTTCCTATCAACCAAACTTTGTATCCCGACAATTTAGGCTTTGCCAACTAATCTCTGAGCCTATTTTTGGAAGAAAGCATGACCTTAGCACAACAAGAATGAAGTTCTCTCTCTCTCTCTCTCTCTCTCTCTCTCTCTCTCTCTCTCTCTCTCTCTCTCTCTCTCTCAGACAAGGAAGAACACATGGCTCATCTTTATACTGCTCGAAAGGCTTTGATATTTAGTGGAAAGACTTGTATTCGAAGAATATGTTCGACACCATATTTCTCAGTCAACATCTGACGAAACCTTTTGCGTCTATGCAGGATCTGAGCCACAAAGGTAAATACACACACACATCAAGGAAATATAGGCGTTCCAAAAATATTTTGAAATTGTCTACGATCCAACCAACATTAGTCAAACCACTTTTAATGCAACATGAACTTTAAAAGAGAAATTCACTAAAATGATTCCTCATTTAAAAATTCCTACTTGTATCAAACCTGAACATAGATATGACTCGACTTTCAAACTTCAACCACCAAAATTTCCAAAATTGCTCAGTGCTGATTTTGACTTTGCTTTTTATCCTATTTAACAAAAGTGGTTCGTATGTGGTAATTACCTTAACTTTTTAAAAAAAGAGTCTCAAAAACCTGCTAATCGAGTGGTTTCAACTAAGTACACTTTGGACAATTTCAAAGGTTTCTTTCACTATGACTTGTCAACTATCTCGATTCTTTCTCCGACAGGTGAAGGTGTGGAACCCAAAGGATTTCCCAGGTCCTTTCAATTTACTTTTTTATTTTCTTCATACTCCGTGCTAACCACTGTTATCAATGTATATTGCTCTAGCCTTCGAAAAGAAAAACACCAAAAAGGAACAAGCCAGTTCGAAGACAATTTCTACTACAACTTCTAAACCAACCAACACTTCTACAAAAAGCACTACCCCAAATACCAAGAAATAAAAAGCATCAAAGGTATGATTTGAAAATTTACCTGTTTTGTATTATATTACTTCCTCTAACATTATCATTCCTTTAGGCTAGAAAATTGCCTCCAAAATATCCACACAAAAGAAAATCCACTTATGACACTCCAACAGAAGTCGAAGATGATGAAGATACTCCTCCTACTCCCTTACAATACAAGAAATAAAAGAAGAAGAAGAAGAAGAAGAAGAAGAAGGAAAAAACTTCTAATGCCACTTCTTCGCATCCCATTAAATAAAAGCCTGAACTCACTATCTTTCCCCCAAAGCCCAAAGAGAAAACCACATCTCAACCATCTGGAGGCGTTATTCTAAAGCAGGTCAAAAGTGACAACTCAAGTCCTGACGAGCAAAAGGCATAACTTTTACTTGTCATACTTCTTTGATTACTATTTTTTTTGTTTTTATTCAAACTAATGTTTTCTTCAATTTGTAAGAAAATCAGGAAAGTCTTACTGAGTCTCCAAACAAACAAATCATGCTACCTGATAGTGGTGTTGCTTCATACCATCCTTTGTCTAGTGATAAACAATATAAAAAAGGATCCTCATCTGCCATCAACAAACTCGATGCAACCGTACCATCAGAGAAAGAAAGCATCCCCCAAGCTGAATAATCTAGAGGCGCACAAGGGAACCAAAAGAGCTAGTGATGACGAAGGAAAGAAGGATGACAACACTAGTGACTCTTCACCAAAAAAGATTAAATTTGGCGATGATCTTCTCGATGAGGATGAACCTCTAACAGATGATGAAATAACATAATTTTTCGTTGAAGATATGGAGATTGAAGTAGAGGAACCTCAGAGGGACAAAGATAAAGAACCTCATGTCCAAACTACCTCTTCAAACAAAATTACTCCTTCGAATCAACATCCTTAAAGCAAAACCTTCCCAGAGCTTTCCCAAGAAACACTGGATGCCTTATAGAAATATAAGCCTCTTGAGTATGTAAAGCTAATGATGGTGCAAAGGGTTTCATTTGCCCAAAAGACTTTCCCCAGTCCTTCTGCAACTTCGAGTGAAAGTTACCAAGCTGAAACTAACGAACAAATCCTCTAGAATATCAAAGAGAAAGTTTTCGAAGTTGACTTGTTCGAAGTCTTGAAGAATAATGCCACTGCAAGTGTTATGCTGAAAAAATTGATAAATCAAATTGACATAGTCACATGTTCTTCTAAGACTGCTAAAATTCTAATGGATGTGGCTACATTGATCAACACGATCAGTGCGGACTTCCTTAGGGAACAAGATGTAGCCTCGAAGCTTCAAGAAAAGCAAATTCTTCAGGAGACTAAATGGTAAAAGGCTCTTGACTCAACGCATAAAGATGAGAAGCTTGGTAAAGAATTTACACATGCTAAAGAAGAGTTTGAGACCAACATTCAATCTATTTCCCTTTGGAAAGAGCAGATCAAAGAGTTGACAGAAAATATTTCCCAGACGGAGGCACGTCAGAAAGTCATTGAGCAAATGGATCATACTGAGATGGAGCGCAATATTTCCCAAAGTGTGCAATACGTGGATGCAACCAAAGAAGTTGACAATGAAATAACTTCTCTTCATGCCACCAAGTCATCTATCGATTGTAGGTTGAAATTGGCGAAGAGAAAATATGACAAAATAAAATCTAACTTGCCTTTCTAAACCTTTTGAAATTATGACGCATTGTTACTTGTATTTTTGCACAATTTTCCTTATGTAACTTAAAGATAGAGCCGTTTTTGGCACTCTATGACACCATTTTGGCCTTTTATTTCGTTAACTATATTATTCTGTCGAAATTTTTAGTTCTTGAAGAATGGGCTTATATATTTTTAAATACTTACCATTTATCTTAAAAATCCTTCGATCTCTTGCCAATTCTTCTATTTCATAGGTGTTATTTATGAATGTTTGGATAATTCAAAAGGGTCTCTCCCAATGTGGGGACCATTTTCCCAACAACTTATTCTTTCGATCCATGGGAAATATTACTTTCCACACCAAATCACCATTCAAAAAAACTTTTCCTCTGACTCTTTTATTGTATGCTCTAGCTATCCTTTCCTTCTGCCTTCTCAAGACCTCCAAGGCATATAGCCTTTCTTCGTCTAAATCAACTAGTTCATTCATCATCATTTCCCAATAATAGTCAAAAGGAATTTCGTCCTCCCTCTGAATTCTTACTGATTGTAAATATATTTCTACAGTCAGAACTGCATCATACCCAAAAGTCAAACAAAATGGAGTTGTGTTTCTTGCTTCTTTTGGAGATGTTCGACAAGCCCACAAAGCTTGATCCAAGGTCTTATGCCAATTATTTGGTTTTCTCCATACATGTCTTTTTATCAGGCCAATAATTACCTTATTTGCGGCTTCGACCTGTCAATTTCCTGAGCATAATAGGGTGTAGATGTCAATAATTTGAACCTCGTTTCCTTAGCAGATTCCTACATCTTTCGACCAATAAAGATTGATCCTTGATCAGTGGTAATTGTTTCTGGGATTCCAAATTTATAGATTATATACCTTTGGATAAATTCAATAATACTCTCTTCATCCACATTTACCAAAGGTATTGCTTCAATCCATTTTGTAAAATAATCAATCCCTACTAGGATGTACCTTTGGCCTTTGGATGAAGCTGGTCGAATTTCTCCAACCAAATCCAATGCCCAACCTTTGAAGGGCCAAGGTTTAATGATCAAATGTAATTCACTTGTAGGAGCATGTTGAATGCCTGCATGACCTTGACACTCTTGGCATCCCTTGGAGAATTCTATGCAATCTTTCAACATAGAGGGCCAATACATGCCATATCGAAACAAGAGCTATTTCATCTTATGACCTGCTTGATGTGCTCCACATGCCCCATTATGTACATTTGACAGCGCCAAGTATGCTTCACTTTCTCCTAAACATTTGAGTAAGATTCCTTCTGGTGTCTTCTTAAACAATTTTTTACCTATTAAAATGTAGCTTAGTGCATGATCCTTAACTTTCCTTTTTGCATCTGCTTTTGGATATTTTAAATAGGCTATTATTAGGCTTCTCCAATCTGTATCTGCTAAGCTATCTATAGCCATTACTTCAAAATTTTCTTTGTTTGCATATCCTAAACTCGAACCCTTTAAATCAACTGGAGATAGTTTAGTGGATAGTACCTTTCCACGGACTTCGATCAATTCCTCTAGCTTTTCTTTTGAGACTTTATAGCCTGATGCAATCTGGGCTAGGTCATTTGCTTCTTAGTTCTTCAGTCTAGGAATATGCTTAATGTCAAGATATTCAAATTTTCTAAGCAGTCTATTTGCCACCACGAAGTACATGATTAAATTTTCTTTTATACACTTGTACTCCTTGGTTATTTGTTTGATCACCAATTCGGAATCACCTCTTATTTCAACTCTAGTTGCCCCCAATTCCAACAAAGCTTCAAGTGCTGCTATCAAAGCTTCATATTCAGCTTCGTTATTCGAATAAGGGGTACATTCGATCTTATACTTGAACTTGGTTTTAATTTTATCAACAAAAATAATTAAGATTCCAACACAAGTTCCTTCCTTATGAGTTAAACCATCAAAAAACAATTTCAAGGTTCTAGTTCAACATAATTTTGGGTAACTTTGTCCATTGCATGGTCAACTATAAAATCAGAGACCACTTTCCCTTTCATAGCTTTTAAAGGTAAGAAAGTCAAGGAATACTCAGTTAAAGCAAGTTCTCATTTGCCAATTCGACTGTGCAAAATTGGATTAGAAAGCATATGTTTGATGACATCAAAATGAGAAGAAACATATACATCAACAGGTTTTATATAATATTTTAGTTTGGAATAAGAGAAGTACAAGCAAAAACATAATTTTTCTATGGTACTATATCTAGTTTTTACGTCGTTTAACATTCTACTAAGGTAATAGATGGCTCTTTCGAAACCATTCTCATCCTCTTGTGCAAGCATACTACCTATAGTTACATCAGATGCATAAATGTACAATCTCAGGCACTTATTTCTACAAGGAGGTAGTAGTGTAGGAGGGTTGACAAGGTATTGCTTGATCTTGTCAAACGCTTCTTGATGCTCTTGCTTCCATTCAAATTCCTCTTGTTTCAAGCGTAGAAGAGGAGAGAAAACCTGAGTACGCCCACTCAAATTCGAAATGAATCGTCTCAAAAAGTTGATCTTCCCAAGCAGTGATTGTAATTCTTTCTTTGTTGTTGGTGCTTTAGTCTACATAATGGCTTTCGTTTTTTTGGTTAATCTCTATACCCTTCTTGTGGACCATAAAGCCTAAGAAGTCTTCTACCTGCACAAAAAAGGCACATTTAAGGGGATTCATCTTCAATCTATGTTTCCTCATTCTTTCGAATGATTGGCGAAGGTGATTCATGTGTCTTTCTTCTGACAAATATTTTATTATTATGTCATCAATATAAACCTACATAAATGTTTCGATGAAATCATGGAATATCGAATTCATTTCCCTTTGATAAGTTACCCTAACATTTTTTAAACCAAAAGGAATGACCACTCATTCATAGGTGCCTAGTGCCCCAGACATCGAAAATCTATTTTAGGTACATCTTCTTCAACAATGAAAATATGGTTATCCAGAATACCCATCAAACATACTAAGATACTCAAAACCTGTGGCTGAATCAACTAGCATTTCCGCCACATGCATTGGGTATTCCTCTTTGGGGATTGCTGCATTTAAATTTCGAAAGTCTATACAAACCCTCAAAGACCTATTTTTCTTAATAACAGGAACTGTGTTTGCAATCCGTTCGACATATCTTGTGGCCTGGATGAACTTGCAACGGAGGAGTCATTCGATCTCTTCCTTAATTTTCGAGAGTACTTATGGCGTGAACCTCCTGGGAGCCTGCTTGATGGGCTTCTTACCATCATTGATAGACAACTTTAGTTTGATTAGGTCTCTGCTTAAACCAGGCATTTCATCACAGTCTCGGGCGAAACAATCCTTGTACTTTTTTAGTAATTTGATTACTTTTGCTTTTTCTCCTGGGCTTAGCTTGGCACTAATGTACGTGGGTCTTTTGATGGACCCATTACCTAGATTAATTTCTTCGAGGGGATCTTGTGCCCTCATCTTCACATTTGATTCCACGAGATCTTTCTTGAATCCCAAAGGCTCTTCATCATAGATTGCATCTAGCCTCCGATCATTTTCTTTGAAAGGTGCTTCTTCGTCTAGGGGTTTTGGTTTGAAGTGCACCCCAGGCCCTTTCACATGGCTAACTTCGTCTTTGGCTTTGACAACCATGTATTTTACTTCGGCCTCTAAAGTCGCTTTTAACTTGTTTTCGGCTAGATAAGCCGAAATATTTCTAAAAAATACTGACTCAGACATGGTCAGTGTCTTCGCTAGTCCAGTCAGTTGGTCGTAATCCTGAGACACTTTCCACTTTGTTTTCTTCTCCCATTATTTCTCTGTCCCACTGGAACCCATAAGTTGGGCGTAAAGTCAAGAAATATAAGGCATTTCTGTTGGGTGAGTAGGATTCACCAGCTGGGTTACATGGCCCTATGTTGGCCAAGTTTCTATCAAAGTTTCTTTTATCTACATCGTTAATTTCTACCATGTAGTAACTCTGATTTGCCTCAACATTTTCAACTATCCCATCTTCTCTCCATATATTTATCATCTTGTGCATCGAAGAGGGGACTGCTCTTATGCCATGGATCCACTCTCGACCCAGTAGAAGGTTGTAATTTGTTTTTGCTTAGATCACTATAAACATAGTAGGCCTGGTGATCGAATCCACAGTAAGATTTAATTGTACCACACCTAATGTATGGCCTATCTTCCCTTCATAGTTGGACAACACAATGTTGTGTGGCTTAATGTATGTGTCGAACATACTAATCTTCTTTAACATAAATTGAGGCATAAAATTTAATGTTGCCCCACCATCAACCAAAATCTTGTTGATCCCAACTCCTTCCACCTTTCCTCTTATGAACATAGGCTTACCGTGATTCTTCATTGATTGATCAGGACGCTCGAAAAAAGCATTATGCTCCTCCACATCGTTATTGTTCATGATATAGTAACACACATGTTTGTGTCTAGCCATTTCGGCCTCATCCACTTCTCCAGAATCCCCCACTTCCATCACCTGATCATATTCATATGGAAGTACAGACACTATGTTGTAATTTACATTAAGTGAAGACTTTGATTCTAAAATCATCTATCATCATGTCATCATCATTAGATGGATATTTTGGTATTTTCCTCTAATTTTCTTCTTTGTTGGGGAAAAAGTATTATGTCGACATGTTGTTTCTTTTTAGTGATGTTTGGTGGGGGACACTGATTGCTGCTTGACTCCCCTACTTCCTTTTCTACCAACTCCTTGTGAGCCTTCTTAATCCTCTGGTGATTGCGCCATTGGGTCCTGGTCATTGGGTTTTTCCTTTGTAATTATCAGATCTGGATGTTGGTTGTCTTGATATCTAGAACTCTTTTCTATAAGCAATTAATGATCCTCTTCCCAGCTTGAAACTCTTCCATTTTCCTTGTCCTGTTCCTCTGTTTTCATTTGGCTTAGTCCATTTATTAGTAGGGATGTTTGCTGGGAGTTTGAAGGTAACCCTTCGATTTGCTTTAGGATGTGTGCTACCAACTCTTCTTGGATTCCCTTTTGTCAAAAGTGAAACTGCTACATTGGCTTCTCCAACTATCCACAGTTCGGGCATAATGGACTCGTTCATACTCTTCTGAAGCCTTTTGATCATTAACAACACTGCATCTAGGACACATTAAACATTCTGGTTGCATTTTATGGCAATGGACAAGAAAACATAGCAAACTTTAGCCAGCTTTTGGATAGACCATCTCCATCAGAACATCTTTCCTCCAGGTGCCCCCAGTTCGAGTCAGTTGGTTTTTTTTTATTAACCTCTACTATTTTTCGATCATAAATGATATTGCATCTTGGGAACATTAATACTTTGAAGTTCTTTTTGTGACAGCGAGCCAAATACTCCAACAAACTCTCCCCAGATTTTGGGTAGTTTTTTTCAATAGAGCATCTTCTCTTTGGATACGCCTTTCAACTTCTTCCATTTCTGGGGCAGGCTGGTATAAATCCACCATGTTGGCTTCGACATTAGGATCATCAGTAATCCTAATCTTCTCAAACTTGACTCTAAGACCTTCAGTGGTCTTCATCATTTCAACATCTGGAGCAACATCCTCAATAATGTTGCCTTTGAATTTTTGGCTCATTAGACCTTCAATAGTCTGGTTGACAGGTTGCTCGTTGAAAAGGCCCTCAGCAGCCTCTGTTGCTTTAGCATTTAGATCAACTATGTCAATAATCTCCACCATGTTGATAGAAATTGGTTCGGTGTAGTTAGTTTCTACCATATTTAAAGGATCCACATCAACCTTCATTTGTGGCTTGGTTTTGTCACCAAACTCCAACCTTCCTTCCTTGATGGCATTTTGAATCAGATCCTTGAAAAGGAAACATTATAAGGTTTTATGACCTAGAAAATTGTGATATTTACAAAAACCTATTTTCTTCTATTGATGTAATGGAGGAATTTTAGCACCAGGTGACACTATCATTTGACCATATTTTACTAATAATCAAATATATCGTCACATTTTGTGACATCGAAGGTATAAGTTCTTTTAGGGAATTTATCATTCTTGTCAGGCTCGACAGGATTCTTACCACTCGAAGGAGCCAGGACTTTACACGAATATGGTGGTCCTTGTTTAATTCAGCCAAATCAACTTTAACTTCCTCGAAGTCAGAGAGTTCAGTATAGGTTTCTTGTTCGTCTATGGCTGTTTCGACATAAGCAATTCTTTCTTTTCTATGGATTTTGTTTGCTCTGGCCTTTTCGACCTTCAAGCGCTCCACTTGTCGAACCCTATATGCCAATTGGGCCATATCCCTTAAGTAACGGGGATCCAATTTCTTTCTGATGGAGAAATCCAATCCTCTTGCAGCCATCTCAATTAGTTCATGTTCTGGTACTTGGGTGAAACATCTTGCCTTTAGCAGGAAAAATTTGTTGGATAATCGTCAATTGGTTCACTAAATTTGCACTTAATGCTAGCCAATTCACTGAGACTTATCTTTGATTGACCTACATAAAATTGTTCATGGAATATTCATTCTAAACATTTCCAATCTTGGATAGAATTTGCTGCAAGGGTAGTAAACCATGTGAAAGCGTTTTTGGTTAATGAACTAGGAAAATGTTTTATCCTTAGGTTTTCATTGTTCGTTATGCCCCCAACCTCGGTAAGATACCTGGCTATGTGTTCAACAGTTGATTCGCTGGTATCACTAGAGAATTTTGTGAACTTTGGGACTTTCTAACCCCTAGTCAATTCAGTCTATAAAATGTATTCAAATAAAGGAGAAGTATAATTTGGCCTACTATATTTACACCATTTCTTCCATGATTCTTTCGACCATGGCTGCCAGATTGTTGTCTGCTGCCATATTGTCCCGTTGAACTTGATATAAAACTTCATCAGCATTTTAGTTTCTATTTACCATCATGACCCTAAGTTCTGTTTGCCTCAACATTTGTGGTTCTGGCCTAAAGGGTTCAGCCCTAGGTATTTCGACATTCGCAACTCTAGGCATTTCGACTGCCCTTCCCTGATTCATCATATTCGTCCGAGGTAGATTTCTTTGATTTTGTTGAACTTGGTTAACTGTTGGGTCTTCTTCTAAAATTACCCCTTGATTTTCCCTAACCCACCCCCTCTAAGGATGTGTCATCGGTTGGGGCACACCAAAAAAATCAGTGATGCACGTCATATGTGTGGCCATATGTTGGTTCGCATGGATGTTGTTTTGAATCAGAGCGTTAAAGATTGTACCTATTATTTGTGCAAGAATATGAACCATCTCATGGTTACTCTCGTCCATTTGGTGTCTAATTATGGTTGTAGATTGATTGTTAGGTTTGGTAATTGGGAAGAAACTCCTTCAATTTGTGGTTGGACATTTCGCCCCCTGTTATTAACCGCATATCCAGAGCCTTGTAACGGAGAAGTGGCGTTCATCACAGGATCTGAATATGTTGAAGTAGAATTATGTAAACCCATGATAAATAAAGATGGCATGTTATAAGGTTGTTCACGACCATTTTGAGGCATGTAAAAACTAGGTGGCCCCTAAGGCCTATGAAAAACACTTGCCCTTGGAGGGGGGTCCTTGTAAACTTTGTGGGCCTATGTAAGTTAAAAGAGGGCCCGTGTAAGTATTCGATTGCATTGGTGTCAAACTTGTTGACAATGGTAAGGCTTCAGAAGAAGCCACAAACTCCGTATTTCTCCTTGTCAAAGAGACTGAGGGTGGTACTTCATCATTTTTAGGAGGATTTTGATTACCTGTCTGACCTTGATTCGCCATTTTCCTAATGTACTTTCTTTTGGGTATTTCTTTATTGTTTGTGGCTAATTTAACACTCCTAAGTCTCATACAACACAGAAAAATACATAAAGATAATGAAGATTTTCAAAACTTTTTAGAAAAACAACAAAAATATTGAACACGGATCCCACTGGGCGTGCCAATTTGTATACCGTGGAATTTGGTAAACAACCGCTGGACTTCCAAATTGAACCAAGATTGGTAACTTGCAAGATCGACCAAATTAATCCTAAGTACATGTGTTCTTATTTAACATTTATGTTCTTAAAACAACGAGTGTTTTCGACAACATCTTCATTCTCTTAGATAAAGATTATTTCTATTGTCACTTCAAATACGGTACTGTAATGCTTTAAAGATAAAACTGGAATGTAAAAGGATTTCGACTGAAATTTAAAAGGAATGTATGAAACTTCAAGTAAAGTTGAATGACTATAAATATATAAATGGCGCATCATACGTACATTCTCGCAAACTCGTTTCTCTAAATCTGGTACTTTGAGTGATTTTGAGTATTTGTACAAAGATGTGAACATAATGAATCCTAACACTAAGACTCCTATTTATACTAATTTCAACCAAACAGTCTCTAAATAAAATGTTGCCACGTTAGACATTTTCATTCACCTTCAAACTCTAAGCTTCCATGCGTCTCTTTAGATAAGATCAAACTTTTGAATTTGGAAACTCTTTGTTTTCGAAGTGCCAAACGTGATGGTCGAAATATTCTTAATGATACTTCGAATAACTTAATTTCTAAAGATTTCCATACGAGCCTTTTCACTAAACACTTAGAAAAAATAAAGCTTTTATTAGCTTTTTGTTTGTCGAAACTTCATAAAGGTTTCTCCACTTTTTGTTTCGAACTATATTCCTCTCACCAAGTATCAATTCATCTAAAAACCATGTAGTCGAAATATCCAGTCAACACCACCCACGTGCAAACAAACAAGTGGAATAAGCCAACAAGGTGATCCTCTATGGAATAATGAAAAAGTTGGACAACATTAATGGTATGTGGGACAAAAAGTCGCACGAGGTTATAAAGTCGTATAATACGATGCCTAATCAACCACTATAGAAACACCATTCAAGATAGTTGATGGTTGATCAGTCACCATTTTTATCATGTTTTTGTTACTTGTTTGATGATAATCCCAATATTCTACATTATTTTATGTCATATTTTGCTTCTCTTTGAATGATTTCATATTTCTTGAGTTTCTTCGCATTTTGTGTTTTCTTAAGTTTATTTCAAGTTATTTCTCGTTTTGTGCTTTGGTTGGTTGTTGCGACTGTTTCAGGTTTAGGGGAAGGATCTACAACTCCAACCTTTTTGTAATGTTTAACTCTATTATTATCGTTGCTGTTCTTTTGAATTCTATGAGAGGCTAAACCTCCCCAATGCTAGGGGTGTCCCTGATTTGGCATTACAATGATACTGATCTCTTTGTTTTATCAACACAATAATTATTTTTCATCAATTTAATTGTTTCAGATTATAATATCGTTTTTCCCTGTCGGACCAATAAGGTTTACTTTTCTTAACACAATAGAACTGGACAATCGTGTTAGGGTTTTCTGAAATGATTATATTATAGAAGATTGCACCTAGGACTAGGGTAATCCTATAATGACCAGATAAATTGTTGATAATCAAATGCTTGACTTCTTCACTAATTTGAATGAATATTGAAATTAGGGTAGAAAATAAAGGTTTTTCAATAAGGACTTATGGAAGAATAATCTTAAGAATTGATAGCTGAGGTTAATGAACTTGTTGAAAAGATAAAGAATGAAGGTCATCAGATGGAAAATCATACACTTCCCCTAACATGTTTCTCCTTTTTATAAAAAGTCATAATTTACTTTCTACTCATTACTATATTGTTAAAGTTTAAATCCCTAATCTAAACCCACCATATTGTTTTTGTTTAATTGAACCATATATTTAACTGGGTAGTCATACATAATCCTCGAGATCGATATCTTGGGAAATTTCCACTATTGCTACATCACAAAAACAGTACACTTGCTATTTTTCCGATCATGTTTTTGGCGTCATTGTCGGGGACTGCCAAAATACAGAGTTAATCGTGGTTCAATTGAAATTTTGTTACTCTGTAATTAAAATTTTATTTCTTTGTCATTATTTTTTTATTATTACCAAATTTTGTCTAATCTTTTATGAGAGTAAAGGCCTCATCTAAATTTACTTTTGACATAGAGATTGAAATAACTTTTCACAGAAGGCGAAGAGAAGCGAGATTAGCTAGACTGGCATCTAAAGAAGGACACAATCTAGATCACTCTGACTCTAATTCAGAACACCTTTTAGAGCAAAGATACAGATTCAGGGCCAGAAGCTATGGTCGGAAATCCACGTCTGAGACTACTAGGTGACTATGGTGGAACGAATGCACCGGCTGGTCGACTAACTATTGTGAACCAACTGGTGAATGTACCAAATTTTCAGCTACATCCTAGCACTATCACTCAGCTTGAGAGGATATCATTCTATGGAAGGGTTAATGAGGATGCCAACAAGCATTTATAAAGATTTCTGACAATGAGCACCACTTTGAAGATAAATGGACATACTGAGGAGCATAAAAAGTTAAGGATGGTTCCGTTCACTATAGCTGATGAGGCTGAAGAATGGTTTTATTCTCTTCCGGCTGATAGCATTACTTCTTGGGAAGAGATGAAAAAAGTGTTTCTGAATGAGTACTTTCCAACATCATTATTCATGAGAAAAATATAAGAGATCCTAAATTTCAAGCAGAAAGAGGGTGAGTCATTAGGGGATTCCTATAAAAGATTCAAAAGACTCCTAGTGGCTTGTCCCACTCACAATTTGGATCAGGCTGAGCAGATGCAAATGTTTATGAATGGCCTTAGGATCAAAACCAAGCAGCTAATTGACAGAGCAGCTAGTGACTCATCTAATTTTTCAACAGCCACTGATATCAAGAAGATAATTAAAGCCATTATTGCAAATGAGCATTTAGAGTTATATGACAGGGTTGCAAGCAAGCCAGAAGGAGTAATTGATTTGAAGTTGGAATCCAACAAGCATATAAAAATGGAAGAAAAAATTGCCGCAAAAGTGGAGAAGAAGCTCAAGGCGATGAACATCAATACTCAATAAGTAGCTCAGATTCAACAAGGTCAAAATGCTATTTGTGAAATTTGTGGTGGACCACACTTGACTCTGCATTGTCTCTCCACTGCTCAACAAATTGAAGATATTAAGTTCTTGAAACAAAATAATCCTTATTCTAACACGTACAATCCTGGGTGGAAGAAACATCCAAATTTTGCATGGAGAGATCAAAAAGGGAACATTCAGCAACAGGGGCAAGGTCAATATTAGAATCAATATCAGCAACAAGCTCTGAAGAAAGCGGATTGAGAGTTAATTATTAAAAATATGGCAGCTCGTAATATTCAGTTTCAAGAGGAGACAAGAAACAATCAGAAGAACACTCCCACCTTCATTAAAAATTTAGAAGTTCAGGTGGGCCAAATAGCATAACAACTAGTGAATGCTCAAGCACCCGAAACTCTTCCTGGTGGAACCATTACAAATCCAAGGGAAAATCACATTGTGAATGCAATTGTGACCAGAAGTAGTAAGTTAGCTGGAAATGTCTAAAAAGAGAAAATAGAAGAGAAAGGTTTATTAGAAGTGGATCTAGAAATCAAAGATGATCCGATGCAAGCTGAGGAAGTGGTGATACAACCAGTTGTTGATAAGGAAAAGCAGAAAGATCCTAAGCCAAAAATCATTCTCCCTTATCCTACAAGAACAAGGAAGAAAGATCTAAATAAGAAAAAATTTAAGAAATTCTCAGAATTGTTTAAGAAACTTGAGATTAACATTCCTTTTGCTGAAGCTTTGGAACAGATGCCTATCTATGCTAAATTCATGAAAGACATCATATCCAAGAAGCGTTCCATCGACACTGAGTCGGTAATGCTAACTGAGACATGTAGTTCTATTTTCCAGGGTCTCAAAATTCCTGTGAAGAAAAAAGATAGAGGTGCGGTTACTATTCCTTGCACCATTGGTGATAGATCATTCAAGAAGGCACTTATAAATATTTGGGTGCTAGTGTAAGCCTGATGCCACTTTTAATTTATAAAAAGCTTGAACTTGGTGAGGTGCAAAAGACACTTGTATGACACTTCAATTTGCAGATCATTCAATGAAAAGAACCTATGGTATTGCAATTGATGTTCTTGTGAAGATTGACAAGTTTGTGTTCCCTGTTAATTTTGTGGTTCTTGAAATGCCAGAAGATGAGGAAATCTCACTAATCTTGGGAAGACCTTTTCTAGAGACGGGAAGATGCATGATAGATATTGAGGAAGGTACTATGACCCTCAAGGTCTATGATGAGAATATGAAAATTAATGTGAGAGACACCATGAAATTCAAAGATGAGGAAGATACAAGTAAAAACATTGAAATGTTGGACACAATGTTCATTCACTCAGTTCAAAGCAAAGTTCCTGAATTACCGTTGGAGAGAGTTCTTAGCTTATCAATTTTAAAAATCCATGAGGACATAGATGAGAAAGAATATGAAGTGCTAGCCATGTTTAAAAAACAATCACTGTGGAATAGATCAACACCACAACAATGGGAATATTTACGACCACCACAGTCTCCTGCAGAAAAACAAGAGGTGAAAAAGGAACAAAGTTGAAACAGCTGCCTGAAAATCTCAAGTATATCTTTCTTGACACTGAAGAGAAATGTCCAGCTATTATCAACTCTAGCCTAAAAGAAGTTCAGGAAGACCAGCTCATCAAAGTGCTCAAGAAATACAAGGGTGTTATCGGATGGGCCATTGAAGATTTGAAAGGTATTAGTCCCACAATTTGCATGCACAAGATATTGATGGAAGATAATCAGAAACCGGTTGTCCAACCTTAAATAAGACTTAACCCTGCTATGAAAGAAGTTGTTCGAAAAGAGGTTATGAAGTTGTTGGATGCGGGTCTTGTTTACCATATATCTGACAGTGCACAGGTGAGTCATGTTCATGTGGTACCTAAGAAATGAGGAATAACTGTCATAAAAAATAAGAAGAATGAGTTGATACCTACCAGAATTATTACATGTTGGCGAGTGTGCATAGACTACCGAAGATTGAATACTGCTACAAGAAAGGACTACTTTCCTTTACCTTTCATTGACCAAATGTTGGAAAGGTTAGTTGGTCATGATTACTATTGTTTTCTTGATGGGTATCCGGGATACAATCAAATTGCAGTAACTCTAGAAGATCAAGAGAAGATTGCATTCAAATGCCCTTATGGTATTTTCTCCTATCGGCGAATTCCATTTGGGTTGTGTAATACACATGCTACTTTTCAGCGATGTATGACATCCATATTCGCTGACATGCTTGAAAAGCACATGGAAGTGTTTATGGATGATTTTTCAGTTTTCGGATATTTTTTTGAGAATTACTTGAATAATCTGTCTCTTATGCTAGAAAGATGTCAGTAGATCAATTTGATTCTCAATTGGGAGAAGTGTCATTTCATGGTGCGTGAAGGTATAGTGTTTGGTCACAAGGTTTCCCATAAGGGAATTGAAGTTGACAAAGCCAAAGTGGAGGTGATAGCAAATTTACACCCACCAGTGAATGAGAAAGGAATAAGAAGTTTCTTAGGACATGCGGGATTCTACTGTAGGTTCATAAGAGAATTCTCCAAGATTGTGAAGCCTCTGTCTAGTATGCTTGTGAAGGATACACCGTTTCTTTTCGATAAAAAGTGCGGTGAGGCTTTTGAAACTTTGAAAAAAAAGTTGGTGTCTGCCCCTATAGTAATTTCTCCTGATTGGTATCTACCATTTGAGATCATGTGTGATGCAAGTGATATAGAAGTAGGGGCAGTGCTAGGACAGAGAAGAGAAAAGCTTTTGCATGTGATTTACTATGCAAGCCATGTGTTGAATCTAGCTCAGGTGAACTATGCAACCACTGAAAAGGAATTGTTAGCAGTGGTGTATGCTTTTGACAAATTCAGGTCCTACCTGTTAGGGTCAAAGGTAATTTTTTATACTGACCATGCTGCTTTAAAATATCTTTTTTCTAAACAAGAATCAAAACCAAGGCTGTTGAGGTGGATCTTACTCTTGCAAGAGTTTGATCTAGAGATCTGGGACAAAAAGGGATATGAAAATACTGTTACTGACCACTTATTCCGGATGTCTCCGATAAAAGAAACAAAGGAGAAACACCCAATCAAGGATGAGTTTATTGACGAACGAATCCTAGTTGTGATTGGTGTTCCATGGTTCGCTGACTATGCGAATTATTTGGTAGGTGGAGTAATACCTGATGATTTTGATTCTAACAAAAAGAAAAAGTTTTTGCATGATTGCAAGTTTTATTTGTTGGACGAACCATTCCTGTAGAAAAAGGGAATAGACGGATTGGTTCGAAGTTGTGTCCCAGAGGAAGAACAGAGAGATGTACTAAGAGCTTGTCATAACTCAGAATATAGAGGACATTTTAGTGGAGATAGAACAACTGCAAAAGTCCGCCAGTCTGGGTTGTACTGGCCAACTCTGTTTAAGGATGCTCAGAGCATTGTAAAGGAATGTGACCGATGTCAGAGGACAGGTAACATTTCAAAAAGGAACCAAATGCCTCAGAACTGTTTGATGTGTGGGGAATAAACTTCAAGGTCTCGTGCTTAAGGGACCGTAGAATGGAATAATTTTATTGTGCCAAAGAGGCAGCAACCCATGGCAGAAACAAGTAAAACTAATTGCAATAACACTTAACAGGCGCACATCAAATTTCTTAACTCGGCATGGGTTTCCCCGCTTGATTCGGGATCCATGTTCCATCCCATATTCACACGTGGCTTGTGAGGTGTCCTATGAATATCGATTTAAGGAGACTGCAATCAAAGAGAATAACATATTTCCCATGATCTAGGGATGAATCAACCCTCTCTAAGTGTTACGCCTTACCAGAAAAATAAGAGAAATTTTTTTTCTTTCCTTCTAATGCGCCCAAAGAATTCTCCATAAATACTCCAACCTTAAATCTTAAAAATTCATTCATTAATTCTATGAAACCCTAATATAGGTAAATTAACTCTCACAAATCCTTAATTTATTTCATTACTGCAACATATAACAAACATATTTAACCTATAAATAGTACATTGTATTTTTAAGAAGATAAATCATATAGTACACATTTTTACCTTTGAATAAAACATTGTATGTATAAAGAGATAAAACATAGCATTCAAAAAAATTTAGACAATTTTTAACCTTATTTTGCGGAGGTGTCGAATTTTTCAAATAATGGGGAAAGCTTTTCTAATTTTCTGATATTAAAATTGAATAATTTTGAATTTTATGACGTCAATTATGTTTAAGACATGCATTATCATTTAACGAGAAAATTACACTCATCTCTTTTTTGAAATTTATTAAAATGACATCGGCATTCTTTTAATTTTAAAATAGAGATTAATTATTATGTATTGTCAATATAAATATTTTTACATAGTTAGTGCATCACAACCATTCATAAATATTAAATTATAAATAATTAAAATAAAAGTTAAAATTCAAAAAATATTTAATGATCACGATTTACTGACAATGTAAAACTGTTTTACACTGTCAGTGCATATCAATTAAGTTCTTTAAAATATACATTATAAAATTTATTAAAAGGGTTAAATATATTTTTTATTTCTATAAATATTTCAAATTTCATTTTAGTTCCTATTTAAAAAATAACATATTTTGGTCCTTACAAAATTTCTATTCATGTAGTTTTAATCCCTACTATTTTCTAAAAATTTTGAATAATTTTTTTATATGTTTATAAAATGTTTTTTTATCAAATTTTAAATTTTTTAAAAATGAGATGAATTAAATATTAATTTTTTAAATTTCAAAAAATACTGATAAAAGTAATAAAAATCTCGATTTATAAATTAAATTTTAAGTTCTTTTTTCGAGAAACTTTTTATAATGTTCTAATTTTAAATATGTTTACAAAATAATCATTTAAAAATACACATCAATTTAATAACAAAGACTAAAACTACGTACATAATAATTTTGTAAAAATTAAAATATATCATATTTTTTATAGAGATCAAAAATAAAATTTGATAAATTATAGAGACAAAAAATATATTTAAATTTTATTAAAATAACATTAATATCTCATTTTAATTTCTACCGACAACCATAAATTGTAGATATAGTATCTATGGTTTTTTATTTTTCACTAAAAGATTTTGTTAATATTTGTTAATATATTAGACCGAGGGAAAATTAGTGTATATTTTAAAATTAGTGGGGTGAAAGTTTCATTTTAACCTAGTTAAGGAAAATTCAGAATAAATTTCCCTTATCTAAATAAAGAAACCTTGCCAAAGAGTTTTTCCCACCACAAATTGAAGTCAGATTCTCTGAAATAATTCATTCTAGAAAAAATTCATTAACCACTTGAACCCAATTACTCATGACTTCTTCGTCTTCATTCAACCCCTAACATAAAAACTAACAATTCTAACTAACATTCACTTTCCATTCCTGGATCCAATAACCCAACGATGAAACCTTCCACCACCGGCGTTTCGTTTAGCACCACCGTCATCATCAAAACCGCCGCATTCTTCATCGTCTCCTTCGCTTTCTTCTACCTCGGTAAACATTGGTCTAACCACTATCAACAACTCATCTTCTTCACTGCAACTTCAAGCTCAACCTCCCACCACGTCTCCACATCCCCCGATCTCAACAAAACTTTCAACATCACCTCCATACTCAACAAACAAACCCTAAAAACTTCAGAACCTCTCAAAATAAAGAAGTTTGGAGTCCTCAATGACGACGGCACGATGTCCGACGGGTTCGAGATCGGGGAATTCGATCCGGATAACACGGATGAGTCGGTGGACGAGAAACAACCTGATGCTTCTAGTTCAGAATTGAGAGTCAAGGTGGAGAAATTTGTGTGGTGTTTGGTTAATATGAGCGAGTACATACCGTGTTTGGATAATGTAGATGCCATTGGGAAGCTGGAATCGGTGGAAAGAGGGGAGAGATTTGAGAGGCATTGTCCTGTTGAGGAGAAACGGTTTAACTGCTTGGTTCAGACTCCTATAGGTTATCGTTTACCGATTCCATGGCCAAAAAGCCGAGAAGAGGTACATTATAGAACTGATTTACAGTAAACAGTGTATATAGTTTTTCCGAGACACTCAATTTATGTTGCTTTTATTTCCCAATTTGGATGGACTTGTTATCAAAAGTGATGAGGTTCATGTGGATTTTGAGTTCTAGTAAGAGTTAAAAGAGTGTTACTTAATGTTTCGCTAGTACTTAAGTTTTTTCGACACACTCAATTTATGTTGCTAATAATTTTATACTTTTGGAGCCAATTTACATGCATAGACGCCATATAAGTACAACTTTTTTTCCTGGGGACTAAATTGTATAGGGTAAATTATACTCTCATCTTGTGTGATAAGCTTCAAGTACACTTTAGTTTCATCTTATTTTAAAACCTACACCCCTTATTTTATCCTATTTTAACTTAAATGAGCCTTTTAATAATGGTGAGCATGTGTGATTGAATCTTCCTTGCTTCACAAGTTTCAGTATCAGTGTCAATTAGTTTTGCAAATTTTATTATTGATTTTAATTATTTGCTAAAAAAATGAAATTTTAATAAATATTCATGTAGCGGTTTGGAACTTTTTTCAGAATAGTTGTTTTTGTCTCTCTATCATTATCTTGTAATCGATAACGGGGATCCAAAACTATACATCAATGTTGCTGGATAAAGAAAGTCTTGTTGAAGGTTGTAATTTAAGTTTCTCTCAGTGAAGCGAGTATAATTTTTCCAATATTATATTCACTCAAGTTTCTCTTTCTGTGGAATGAGGGTGGCTGTTTCTTAGTGCAATATTATGTTTTTCTTCTTGTAGGTGTGGTACAGCAATGTTCCCCACACTCGTCTGGTGGAAGATAAAGGGGGTACAAATTGGATTATCCGAGACAAGGATAAGTTCAAGTTTCCAGGGGGTGGCACCCAATTTATACATGGGGCAGATCAATACTTGGACCATATTTCTAAGGTTACTATGTACTTTGGTTTCACGTTTTCATACAGTATATGTGCTTCTTCGGCAATTCTGATGTTTTATCATCTACATCTTGTAGATGGTTCCTGATATCACATTTGGTCAGAGTATAAGAGTTTCACTTGATGTTGGCTGTGGTGTAGCTAGTTTTGGTGCATACTTGTTGTCAAGAAATGTCATAACCATGTCTGTTGCTCCAAAAGATGTTCATGAGAATCAGATCCAATTTGCTCTTGAGCGTGGTGTCCCTGCAATGGTGGCAGCATTTGCAACTAGACGTTTATTATATCCTAGTCAAGCTTTTGATTTGATACATTGTTCCCGCTGCAGAATTAATTGGACTCGAGATGGTACGAGTTCTCTTGTATCATGTGTATGGTTCTTAACAGCCAATTGACTGTATAATTGCATGCTGTAATTGCAAGTTTCTCTACCTAGTCACAGTTTTATGTAAATGTCATTTGCATTTCAATTGTTATCCACTCTCATTTTTAGCTAGGTTTATGGTATAAATGACTGTATTTAGATGTCGTAAATATCTACATATGCACTTTTTTATTCTAGAAAATTAATACAGATCATAATACAGATCATTTGGTTTCTATTTTGTATTTAAACCTCCCTTCTTTGATCCTTATCTTATTTCATCCCCAAGATATTCATTTTTTTGGGAAAACTAATATAACTGTAGTGTAGATCTGAAATCAATCTTTACCTGATATCATAATATCATGATTGGCTTGTTAGTAGTAGAAAAGAGAAATAGGCGTGAACAGGGCTTGCTTTGAAATATTATTAGCATAAAATTGTCTGTAAAAATAAAAGAGGAGAGCTATTTCAATGTGTCCTTCACATCTTTGTTTCAGTTGCTCACTTTGAGTTTCACCTAAGACCTGGCTTTAACTCGTGATGCAGATGGTATTTTGCTACTTGAAGTTAATAGGATGCTAAGGGCAGGAGGGTACTTCGTGTGGGCTGCCCAACCAGTTTATAAACATGAGCAAAATTTAGAAGAACAATGGGAAGGTATGATTTCATATTGAATTCCATTTAGACTTAGTTATGAAGCTTTTTCAGATTATGGTATTTATGGTTTGCATAGTGTTGTGTACCTTTATATTAATATCTTTAACATTTTCTGATATGATGTATTTGAAATTCTGGTATGACAGAACCAAGATGTCCTAAGAGGATGTCGAGACATCTGGTCTGACAGAAATAACACAGGCAAGGTATAAATGTTAAAACCAGTACTGAAAAGCAATAAAGTGCACACAAAATTGTTAACCCAGTTCGGAACAACCTTCCTACTTTAGGGACATACCAAGCCAGAGACAAATCCACTGATAGTAGTATCAATTCAAAGCTAAACTCTTCCGTTTACAACTTATCACTTAATCACTATTTTCATTAGATTTTTATCTAAGACTCACCTAGATATGAGGCCCTCCTCAATCCCTCATCAATCACTGACAGCGATTGGACAATTCTAAGACACTTAGAAAAACAAGAAGACACACTTCTATGATGAAAAGATTCACCGGTAGATATGGGAAGCAATATGTGAGGAAACGTAGGAAAGAGAAAGAGAGAGAATAGGACAAATTTTGTTAGCAGAAGCACATGGGAGGGGACAGCTGGCAGCAGCTGAGTGGTAATAGGCTATAGGAATAATTCTATAAATGATTGAGTCCCAATCATTTGTGGGGTACAGAAGAATTGAATAGATCTGATTCCTAGGAGAGATAAGGCCTTTCAAAGTGCCTCTACTAGTTTTCTTCTTGCTTTGCTGCTTATGCATTTTATTGTACTGAATCTGCTAGATCCCATTTGAACTCTAGCTTATTTCTTAATACAGTCAGTACTTCTACCATTTTCTTTGTACTATCTTCAGCATTTCTCTGTTAGATACTAAATTGATTCTATCAATTTGGTATGTAGAGTCTTGGTTTCGCTTACTCTGTGGATGGTTGTTACGCGTGGTATCATGGAAAATCGAGTGGAAACGATAGAATAGAACAGAGGATGAATCAGTTTGAAGGGACGATAGAACAAATACGACAGATCGTAACGGAGCAACAGTCTAGACCTCAGGTGACAGTGGAGCAGATTCGCCAGCTCATTCAGGAGCGTCCGGGTCACCACAGAGGATCCGACGACGATGAAGATGAGGGGAGCAGAAGGAGTGACCGTTCGTAAGGATCTCGAACCAGAAATCAGCGTTACATGGGTGTCGAAGGAGGGTGAACCATGGGGAGCAGAAGGAAGCTGGAGATTCCCATTTTCAAGGGAGAGGACGCGTATGGTTGGCTCGTGCGGGTCGAGAGATACTTCCGTTTGAGTGGTGTAAGGATGCGCGACAAATTAGACGCGGTAGTGTTGGCTATGGAGGACAAGGCTTTGAATTGGTACTAGTGGTGGGAGGAGCAAGCCCCACTGAGGACATGGGAGGAGTTCAAGGTGGCTGTGATGAGGAGGTTTCAACCGGGTCTGCTGCATAACCCGATGGGGCCTTTGTTGAGTTTAAGACAAAAAGGATCGGTGGTGGAGTATATGGAGAAATTCGAAATGCTTGTAGCTCCTTTGAGAAGGGAAGAAAGGATTATGTTGGACTCCATTTTCATGAATGGACTGAAAGAGGAGATTCAAGCTGAACTAAAACTCCATGAGAGTCAAAGTTTAGCAGATTTGATGGATAGGGCCCTGTTGATTGAAGAAAAAAATGAGGTGGTCCACAAGAAGGGTAGTTCATGGAGAGACAGAGGAGGGTCTTTTAAGATCAGAGATTCGACAGAGGTAGGAGGATCTAGGAGGGAGGGAGAGAAAAGTAATGGAGGAGGTAATGAGAAGTTCAGAGGGAGGAGATTAAATCCTGCAGAATTAGAAGAAAGGAGTAAGAAAGGGTCGTGTTTCAAATGTGGGGATAAATGGAATAGGGAGCACATATGCAAATTCAAGCATATGAGTTTTAAATTATGTGAGGAAAGCAGTGAGGAGGAAGAGGTAACAGGAGGGAAAGGGGTGCAAACAGAAGACTCGGTGGGAGGAGTGGAGGAATGCAGGACTTTGCAACTCTCCCTGCAGAGTCAAGAAGGATTAACTTCTAATAAATCATTCAAGGTCTGGGCTACAGTTAAGGAAAGAGAATTGTTGACACTAATTGATTCTGGGGCAACTAGCAATTTCATTGATGCTAGGCTAGTGGAAATGTTGGGATTACAGTTGGTGGAAACACCACCATATGTAATTGAAGTGGGGAATGGAGAGAAGGTGAAATTTCAGGGGGTGTGTGAAAAGTTGAATTTCAGGTTGCAAGGAGTGGAATTCAGTCAGAATTTCTTCTTGATGGAGTTAGGAGGGACTGATATGGTGCTAGGTATGGACTGGTTAGCTAGTTTGGGCAATATAGAGGCTAATTTTG
Organism: Vicia faba; assembly: GCA_948472305.1. Lineage (NCBI taxonomy): Eukaryota > Viridiplantae > Streptophyta > Magnoliopsida > Fabales > Fabaceae > Vicia > Vicia faba. The sequence goes on along the minus strand of OX451736.1, from coordinate 319,836,248 downwards.
GAAATTTATGCTTGATGTGGGAGTGGGGTGGACAGAAGTATAGTATTCAAGGAGATCCTACATTAAGAAATCAACAAGTTTCTATGAAAGCGGTGAGGAGAGCTTTGAAGGATGAGGGGATGGGATTCTATGTGCAGACTATGAAAACTGTTGCAGCAGAAAAGAATGCTGAGTTAATAGAGTGGGATGAGACTTTGGGGAAATTTGAGGAAGTGTTTCATTTACCCAAAGGTCTGCCACCCAGGAGAGAACATGACCATGCTATTCTGCTGAAACCTAATGCTGCCATTCCAAACTTGAGGCCTTATAGGTATCCTTTTTATCAAAAAAATGAAAGAGAGAAAATTGTAGGAGAAATGCTCCAGGTTAGTATCATAAGGCACAGTACCAGTCCTTTTTCAAGCCCAGTGCTGTTAGTAAAGAAAAAAGATAGAGGGTGGAGATTCTGCACAGATTATAGGGCTTTGAACAAGGTGATTATACCTAATAAATTTCCCATTCCCATCATTGAGGAGTTATTAGATGAATTGGGAGGAGCGGTCATCTTTTCCAAACTGGATTTAAAATCTGGTTATCACCAGATTAGGATGAGGGATGAAGACATAGCCAAGACAACTTTCAGAACACATGAGGGGCACTATGAATATCTTGTCATGCCTTTTGGCTTGACAAATGCTCCATCTACCTTCCAAGTCCTCATGAATGAAGTTCTCAGGCCATTTCTAAGGAAATTTTGCTTGGTTTTTTTTTATGATATCCTCATATATAGTAGGAGTAAAGAAGCACACAGAGAGCATTTAACTGTCATATTGCAAGTGTTGAAGGATAAACAGCTATTTGCTAACAAGAAGAAATGTTCTTTTGGTCAAGAAGAGGTGGAGTATCTTGGGCATTTAATATCTGCCCAAGGAGTAGCAGCAGATCCCAGAAGGATAGAAGATATGATCAAGTGGCCTGTTCCAAAAAATATAAAAGGACTAAGAGGATTCTTAGGTCTAACTGACTACTATAGGAAGTTTGTGAGGAATTATGGAAAAATAGCGTGGGCTCTTACTCAGCTGCTGAAGAAAGACAGTTTCCTCTGGAGTACAGAAGCACAAGTGGCTTTTGATGAACTAAAGATAGCAATGACCACTCTCCCCGTTTTGACTATGCCTGATTTTGAAAAAGAGTTTGTAGTGGAGACGGACGCTTCGGGCAAAGGCATTGGAGCAGTGTTAATGCAGGAGGGCAGACCTGTGTCATACATGAGCCAAACTCTATCAGCTAAGGCCCAACAAAAGTCAGTTTATGAAAGAGAGCTCATGGCTATGGTCATAGCTATTCAGAAATGGAGACCCTATCTATTAGGCAAGCATTTCAAGGTGCATACGGACCAGAAAAGCTTAAAATTTATAACAGAGCAGAGGGTGATGGGGGAAGAACAGCAGAAGTGGCTATCTAAACTGATAGGATATGATTTTGAGGTGAAGTATAAACCTGGAAAGGAAAATAGTGCAGCAGATTCCCTCTCCAGACAGATGCAATATTCTCACATAACTACTGTCCAAAGTGAAGCTTGGAATGGATTAGAAGAGGAGGTACAACAGGATGAGAAGCTGAAGGGAATAGTGCAGGCTGTTTTAGCAGATCCTCTTAGTCAGAAGGGGTTTCAACTTAAGGGAGGAAGGTTGTATTATGAAGGAAGAATATTGCTGCCTAAGGGATCCCCTAGAATTAGTTGGATTCTGAATGAATTCCACGATACAACAGTAGGAGGGCATTCTGGTTATCTCAGGACGTACAAAAGGATTAGTAGTGCGGTATATTGGGAGGGTATGAGAAAGAGGATTCAAGAGTATGTGCAGGCTTGTGAAGTGTGTCAACGGAATAAGTATCAAACCTTGACACCTGGAGGATTACTACAGCCCTTGTCGATTCCCACACAAGTATGGAGTGATATTTCTATGGATTTTATAGGGGGTTTACCTAAGGTACATGGAGTAGACACGGTTATGGTCGTGGTAGATAGACTCTCTAAGTATGCTCATTTCTTTCCAATTAGCCATCCTTATACGGCCAAGAGTGTTGCTGAAGTTTTCCTTCAAGAAGTAGTTAGATTGCATGGATTCCCAAGCTCCATAGTTTCTGACATAGACAAAGTTTTTCTTAGCCATTTCTGGATAGAGCTATTTAAGTTGGCTGGGACTAAGTTGAAATATAGCAGTGCCTACCATCCTCAATCTGATGGCCAAACAGAGGTAGTCAACATGTGCTTAGAGACATATTTGAGGTGTGTTACAGGGCTCAAACCTAAGCAATGGCTTAAGTGGTTAGCATGGGCAGAATATTGGTATAACACCAATTATCATGCCTCACTAAAGACCACCCCATTTGAGGCACTATATGGAAGGGCTCCTCTAGTGTTAATTAGAGGGGACACCCCTGGATCTGCGGTTGATGAAATCAGTAAATTGACAATGGAGAGAAACTTGATGATCAAGGAACTGCAAGAGCAGTTACTCAAAGCACAAGATATGATGAGAAATCAAGCAAACAAGCATAGGAGGGAGGTGGTCTATGAAGTGGGAGATAAGGTTTTCTTAAAAATCCAGCCTTACAAAATGAAGAGTTTAGCTAAAAGGTTGAACCAGAAGCTTAGTCCTAGATTTTATGGACCTTATGAGGTAATTAAAAGGGTGGGAGAGGTGGCTTACAAGCTTAAGCTGCCTGCTGATGCTAGAGTGCACCCGGTATTCCATGTGTCCTTGCTGAAAAAAGCTATTAGTGCCTCTGCCAAAATCCAACCCTTGCCAGATTGTATGAATAAGGATTGGTATTTGGAACATGTGCCTGAGAAATGAATGGATTACAGGAGGAATGATCAAGGAGATTGGGAGGTTTTGGTGAAATGGAAAGATCTTCCAGAATTCGAGAATTCGTGGGAGTTGGCTGAAAAGTTAAAAGAGGAATTTCCAGTTTTCTTCCTTGAGGTCAAGGAAGTTTTTGAAGGGAGGGGAATTGGTAGATATGGGAAGCAATATGTGAGGAAACGTAGGGAAGAGAAAGAGAGAGAATAGGACAAATTCTGTTAGCAGAAGCACATGGGAGGGGACAGCTGGCAGCAGCTGAGTGGTAATAGGCTATAGGAATAATTCCATAAATGATTGAGTCCCAATCATTTGTGGGGTACGGAAGAATTGAATAGATCTGATTCCTAGGAGAGATAAGGCCTCTCAAAGTGCCTCTACTAGTTTTCTTCTTACTTTGCTGCTTATGCATTTTATTGTACTGAATCTGCTAGATCTCATTTGAACTCTAGCCTATTTCTTAATACAGTCAGTACTTCTACCATTTTCTTTGTACTATCTTCAGCATTTCTCTGTTAGATACTAAATTGATTCTATCATTCACTTCTATGACGTGCAGGAAGACACACTTCCCTCTAAACTTAGTCAAGATTCTTGACTAAGAACACCAACTTGGAGTTGCTTACAAGCTTCCTCCAAGAACAATACTCAACTCATTACATACAGGTTTCTGAGTGAGAACATGATGACCATCCGACAATCCGGGTGGTTCACCTTGACAAAGTCCTAGACTTCTATCTTGAACTCGTGTCAAACTAGGTTACAAACCCTTCTATTTATAGCCCATTCTCAACTGGACTTGGGCTTTCTAATAACAGCAAATCAGTTGTTACAAACCAGCAGAAACTTCTGCTACAAACAAGGTCTTCAATCATTAGTTTCCTAAATGATCTCTATATTTAGAAACTGTATAATCTTTAAATATTCTGACTTGATTCTCTTGACCTTGAATTCAGAGCCATATAGGATTGCATAATATTCCCTGAATATTCTGCACTTGTTAAATCATAACAGATTTAACAGAATCACTTCAGCTCAGACGTGGTGTCGTATGCTCCTTCATATGACATCTTATTTGACATGTTGTTTCAGATGTTGAAACTTCTTCAACTCAGCATGTTCCAACATAAGATAGGACTTCTTGCTCAACCTGTTCCTGTTAGCAATTTAATACATTCTATCTAACATATTGTTCTTTTATTTGTTTTACAAAAATTAGTGCCAATTTTAAAAATAGAGAATTAACAATGTTCACCAATTTGTTCAGTAATCATTACCATGTTTCCTTCATGTGTCACGATAATAGGAATAACTAACATGTAGTAATCTTTACATGATCAAACCTTTGATCTAGATCCTCTCTCAATGATCCATTCATTATTCAAAGAAAAAGTTTTAACTATTTGAATCTTTCCTGCCTATGTTTCTATAATTCACACGTTACTTTCTATTTTATATGATATATGACTTAAACGATATTGAAAAAAAAGCAACTGAATATTTTGTTGCATATCAGCTCATCGAGAAAGCATCTGAATATGTTGTGGTATCAAATGCCTGCTCAACTCCTCCAATTTTCGCAATGAGCTGTTAGCCTGTTACTTCTGCCATACATACTACCGTATTATTGATAAAAAAGATGTACTACTCTACTTGAATATTTAGTAATTTACTAGGGTTGGTCTAAATCTGTAATTCTAATATTGCCGCCTGCATCTATTGTGAGTGTAACACTAGGTTTCGTTGTCTACAGAGATGCTTAATCTTACTATTCGTCTTTGCTGGAAGCTTTTAAAAAAAGATGGGTATGTTGCAATATGGCGGAAGCCCTCTGACAATAGCTGCTATCTAAACCGTGCGGCAGAAACTAAACCACCACTCTGTGACCCAAGTGATGACCCCGACAATGTCTGGTATGTTGTTCTTTTGCCTTCCTGATAGTTTTTGTCACAAACAATATGTAAATTTACTATTATTGTCGTATGTGATAGAGCTTTCGAGAATACAGTCAAGGAGCAAAAGGTAGGTACATTTTACTAATATGTAGGTTGAAACATAGGGGAAATGTAGAATTAAATAGTTCCTTCATTGATATTAAATGCTATGCTAGACTAGTATTTTTTTTTTTCATCCAATGAAAAGCAAACGAAACAATATTTTTTCATCTAGATAACTTCATTGTAGCTATAATTTCTTTTGATAAAACTATGAAATTGAGAAAACTACGATCTATCTAGAAGCTGGTGATGAACAATTAATAGAAGCTTTAATATGATAAACAGTTCAGCAAATGAAGTAAGTGAAATTCCATTTTCATTCAGATAACTTTGCTGAAGCGGTGATTTTGTAAAGCTAAACTATGACTGTGAAAAAAGGCTATGCTGCAGTGTCTACTGTCTAGAAGTCCAAGTTCAACAATTAGCAGAATCCCTCTAGGTTTAATATATATTTTCTATTTTTTAATATATATTTATTTTATTATTCTAGCCTTCTAGGTTTACTGAAGCATGCACCAAAATTGTGGGCAAGTTAATTTTTCTTCTTCTAACCATCCTGGGAATTAGTTAAAAAAAGCAACAAAATATGAAGCGAAAAGAGAATTGGGAACTTAATGATGTGTATTTCACAGTAAGGAAGCAGAATGCATGATCGAACCTGCCTGATTATACACATTTGTATAGTGGATTTTAATGATTCTATTTTCCTAAATTTTAAATGCCAATTTAGGTATGTTAACTTAAAGGCATGCATCTCTGCATTGCCTGAGAATGGATATGGAGCAAATCTTACCAAATGGCCTGCACGTTTGCAAACTCCACCTGATAGGCTTCAAAGCATACTTGATGCTTTCAAATCTAGAAAAGAGCTTTTTAAAGCCGAATCAAAATATTGGAATGCGATAATAGCAAATTATGTAAATGCTTTACATTGGAAGACAGTGAGATTAAGAAATGTTATGGACATGAGAGCTAGTTTCGGAGGGTATTTTTTTACCCTATTTCCCTTGTGCAAAATACTAAAATATGACATGATTTTCTTGTTAGTATCTTCTAATTTGAGTATTTTTCAGATTTGCAGCTGCATTGATTGATCATAATCTTGACAGCTGGGTTATGAATGTTGTTCCAGTTAGTGGCCCAAATACCTTGCCAGTGATATATGACCGTGGCCTGATTGGTGTTATGCATGACTGGTACTTTGTTGATCTTATTTAAGATTTTATATTAAAAACATACTAAATAACTTGTACCAATATTTTGTGAACTTAGCATGTAGTAATATTTCTCTATTTATGATTTCTAATTCAGGTGTGAACCATTTGACACTTATCCAAGAACCTATGATTTTCTGCATGCTGCATACCTTCTTTCGGTTGAGAAGAAAAGGTACTCTTTATGTTAATAGGGAAGTAAAAACTGATGTTGTTTTGAAAACATGTCAGACTCCTTAAACGTGAATTGACAAAATAAGTTTTTATATTCTCCCCGTGTGAAGCATGATTCCGGTTATAATTCATTTCTCTCGAGCAAAGTGAAATGGTTTGGACTTTTAATCTGTTACTTCTTAGTGGTCTACTGAAATAAGCATATTGTAATAAATTAATGTCATTAAATAAACATATTGTAGTAACTTGTAAGCGCATATATTATGACTTCAATGTTTTTAAAAAGTAATAAACTTGTATAGGTTTACTGTATATTTATTTGTGTATGTTGGGAGTGCCTCTGCAGTGATTCCTTACTATGCGTTGCATTTCTTTCTTATCAGATGCAACGTCTCGTCAATCTTGCTTGAGATGGATAGGATACTAAGACCTGGTGGACATGTATACATCCGTGATGCTCTTTCTATCATGAATGAGCTTGTGGAGATTGCCAAGGCTATAGGCTGGCAAGCCACAGTGCGAGACACCAACGAGGGTCCTCATGCAAGTTATAGAGTCTTGGTTTGCTATAAGCATACAACCAGGTTATAAAACTCGTGTTCTTAGTTTCTGAACTGATCTCTGCAGCTGCAACGGAGAAGTCAACACTTGACATAAGTTTAGGATGATACAAGTGTAAATATCACACTTCTTTATATTTGTCTAGGTTCTGGAGGCAATGAATGCTAATGATTCTTGATATCATATCGCAAGAGCTGATTAGGTATAGTCTATCATTTAGCTTTTTGTAAAATTCAATTTATTTGTATATTACAAAGTTTAAGATTGTATAGTACAAATTTTAAAGTCAGGCATCTATTATATTGTTCATTAATATGTTATATTTGCACATGTAAGCAGTTAGAAGAAACTCTGGTATGAAAAATACTTTTTAACAAACTTACACATGACATGAGAATCAAAACAGGGGCAATATTGTTTGCTAAGTTCCATTTGTATGGACAGACTTGAGCATAAACAAATTCAGATTCTCTCTAGTTCCAGGTTTCTGCATTCATGTAGTCAACCACATAAGTAGTTGTTGGATTGAGATGGGGTGATTATTTTGACCACTGATGTGACTGACGGTGTGAAATCCGAATTTGTCTATGCTCTAGTATGTCTGCGTGGAAGGAACTTTGCTAATAAGTGAGTCAGTATTACTGCCACTATTGATTCTCATGTCTCGTGTAAGTATGTTACATACAATTCTATTGTTTCCTATTCACAGTCCTATATAATCCAATCAGTGAGAAGTAATAACAGAATGTGGAAGATATGATGCAAAATAAACTTTTTTCAATTGTTTCCTACTTAAATAAAGTCCTTTTTAGTTAATTTGCATTAACAAAATCTGGAATGATGTAAACTAAATCTCTCGAATCATAATTGACAAAATGAATAACCCAGGGTAAATTTGACTAAATATAGTATTGAAAAAAACTAAGGGTAATTGCATCAACCAAGAAACCATCCCCCTGTCCCGCCCCGCCCTCACTTTATTTGCTCGCCTCACTTTATTTGCTCGCAATAATGACAGACTCTTTTCACTCATGTTTCAATAACATACATCACCCTCGTACAGACAAGAGACACATCAAATGGAACTCTTTTAACCTTCATTGCTTTATTATAAATAGTGGTGGAAGTTGCCTTAGGACTCTTACAATTGCAGTTATGTCGAATCATCCATAACACCTCTGGTGCTTAACATAATGGTTTTTCTAGATATATTCCAGGATAATTTGAAATCCTTCAGAGTTTAGATAAGTTTTATTTCGAATTTTTTAACAACCTACTATTTTTTAGAAGCAAATTACTATATTACCATTTATTTCAACCATTAATCCTACAATATTATTTGTTCAAACAAAAAAAATTGTGAACAAGAAACCACCGTCAATTGAATTGACGGAGCCTTTGCATTTTACAGCTTCTGTCCATTAGATTGCCGAAACAGTTTATATTTCGTTTTTTAATATAATATTAAAAATAAATAAAAATTATAATTAAAATAAAAAACAATATTAAAAGTGATATTTAAAAATAAATTAAAATTAAAATAAATATTATTCATAATAATAAATAAATACTAAAATAAATAAAATTTGTTTAAATTAAAATAAATATTATTTAAGTACAGCTTAGTCACTGCAATGGATGAAGAATTTTATTAAAGTACAACGTCATCACTATAATGGGCGGAGATTTTCATTATTTTATTATTTAAGTACGGCTCCGTCACTGTAATGAGCGGAGGTTTTTATTAATTTATTATTTAAGTACGGCTCTGCCACTGTAATGAGCATAGCCTTTTATTATTTAAGTACAGTTCCGCCACTGCAATTGACAATGACTTTTATTATTTTATTATTTAAGTACGGTTCCGTCACAGTAATAGGTGGAAGATTTTATTACTTTATTATTTTGAAATTTTTGCTGTGAACTATAAATACCATTGATGTTGAATGATCATAGCTACACTCAACACACAACTTTTTAGTTCTATCTTAAGAATGTCTTCAACAGGTGGAGAGTTCCCAACGTTTCCATATATGAAAAGAGATGCTGAGCTGATTTTTTTTCCTGTAAAGCCTCCGATGAAGATCAAGTTGTTGAACACGCAGACATTTGAGCATCTACATAGGCACTTGGAGGGATGGTTAGGGGAAGAAATTGCAAAGATGGAAAAATCTGGAAAATTGAGAGGCTGGTTACGGTTGTAAGTACGAAGTGCGCCTAAGAGGGGGGAGGGGGGAGGGGGGGGGGGGGTGAATTAAACACTTTAAAATTTTTCTGATTTTTAGTGATGATGGATAATATTTTTCTGGTTTATGGTGTGTTTATGAAAGAGTAAAATACAGAAAAATAAAGAGACACGAGCGATATATCCTGGTTCTCCTCACAGTCCAAGAGTACTTCAGTCCCCTTTCAACATAAAAGAGATTTTTCTTATAGTGGCAAACTTAAAACAAGAACTACCAAAATCAAGAACAATCCTCTTGGATTTTCACTATGTCAACAATGAGAACAATCCTCTCAAGGTGATCTTACTTGTATCCAACAATTCTGGAAAAACAAAATTACAAAACCACTTGAACTTATTTTCAACAATCCTGAAAAATAAGAAAGTGTATAACAATATTTGATTGATAGAGTTTGTAGTGCAATAATCACTTTGAGTGATTTTATAAATGACTTGATCTTCTCTTCCAATAACAATAATATACAATGACTCAAGACTATAGAATGCTCAAAGTTTTCTGTTTAACAATATATGAAAATGTGCAGAAAAACTTTGTGTATGAAAATGAAGAAAAAGCCTGAGTTTTAATATTTTAAAATTCAGAAACTATTGATTGGAAGAGGTTGTTTTTTATTTTGAAATTTCAATATTTATATGTTCATAGCACCCCTTTGAAACAACATACATTTCTGCAAATAAATCATGAACAATTGTCAAGATTCAATGAAATTTTTTCATGAAATGGTGTTATGAAAATGTATGTTCAAAGCTGCTGATTTTCAAAAACGTTCAGCATGCAATCGATTGCACCCTTGTGTAAATCGATTGCACGGGTTTTAACAGCTAAAAAATTCAAATGTTTTTAGTGAACAATCGATTGCAGATGTGTGTAAATCGAATTCACTTTAAAACAGTAGCAAAATCGATTGCACTTAGAAACAATAGCTAACACTTTGAAAACGTGAAGCATGCAATCAATTGCACCAACATGCAAATTGATTGCACATAAGTGAAAATTGATTTTTTGCTTAGAAAACTTGAGAAAAAGTTTGGACAAGATAAAACACTTCTTTTGATCATTGAGCATTTAAGACTTAAGTTCAAAGTAAGTATTGTCATTATACCTTGTGAAATTTGCTAAGAACTTGAGACAAAGTCTTTTATCCAATGATGCTTTTAGCTTGATCAAAATCTTTTCCTTCTTGCCAATATAGTTTGTCTTCATAAAAAACAAAGTGCATTGAGAATCATTTGAGAAGCTTGATATTACATTCTCCCCCTTTTTGATGATGACAAACAATCTTTCGTGAAGCTTTGTTATTTCCGGAAAGAGACTTCTCCCCCTAAGATGTATAACTCCCTCTTTATATGAGAAGCTTTGAAATCATTTAGATTTGCTCATCTTGAAATATTCTGTGTACCTTAAAAGTTTAAGAGAAGGAAATACACAAGCATAAAGTGTAACATCTTTCTCCCCCTTTGACATTATCAAAAAGAAGGGAAAGATGCATAAAAATATACATACATACATATACTAAACCTTCTCCCCCTTTGTCATTAGAAAAAAGGAATGGGAAAAGACTTAAAATATATAATGAAATTATAAGCATAAAAACATTTTTTACCTATGAGTTTTACCTCAAGAGTGACTTCATAAACGATTCATCCTTGATGAATTTGAACTCTTTTCAACAAAGTTGTCTTTTACTTAGAAGTTGTCTTTTGTTCTTCAACATAAAGTACATCTTCAATGGATATGAAAGTTAGTGTATGAACTTTTCCAATGCCAATAATTATTCCTTTAAGGTATTTCTCATATGTGAAATAATCTTTGTACTTGAACTAGATTCGAAAGTTAGTGTATGTATTCCATCAAATGCTTAGAGCCACCACTTATTAAAACATCATAGATTTAAAGTGGTCCTCAAGCAAACCTACAAAACGAATTAAGTTTGATTTGGTTCCCAATGTGCTTTGGGTCCACCATAGTTAGTTCACTTCTTAACCCACACATAACGTCCACTTGCTACACTAAAGTCTATAACATAGCAAGCATTAGGTGTATGGCCAATAATACCATAATAAAAACAAGTAGGTTTAAAGTTACTTCTATATCTAGAATGGTAAGATTTCTTATTAGGAAATGTTTTCTTTTTAGGATAATGATGAACCACTTTAGGTTTGTTCACTTTCTCTTTGGATGATTGATCACTAGCCTTAACAAAGATAGTTTTATTAGAACTTGGTTTTGAAAATCTTGAATATCCAAGTCCACTTTTATCATTGGAATATCTTTGTTGGCTAAGAACACCTTCCATCCAATTTGACCTTTTTCATATCTTTCAATAACTCTTTTTAATTGGACAATTTGGAAATAGAGTGATTCACAATTTTTGCATACAAAATTCTGTTTTTGTTCATCACTTAATTTTTGTTTTTCATCTTTGAAATCTTTTTCCATAGTTTCACATTTTTCTTCTAAAGATGAGATTTGTTTCTTTTGAGATGAAATAGTTTTATACATAATTTTGCATTCATTTAATAGTTCATCTATAGCACCTTGTGCATCACTATCAAAAAGAAAAAATTCATTACTAACCTCATCATCTTTATTATCGGAATAGTGTGAGGCCATCAATGCTAGATTTTCACTTTCATCACCATCGGAATCGGACGGAGAACTTATTTCATTATCCTCCCATGCAACATAGGCCTTTTTGTTCTTAAATTCATTTTTGCCTTTGTAGCCACCTTTCTTGGAGAGTTTCGGATAATCCGGCTTGATATGACCTTGCTTGCCGCATTCATAGCATGTGACTTCTTGTGTTGATGTGGAAGCTTCCCTTTTCTTAAATTGTTTCTTTCTTTTTGAATGAGAAAGGGATTTGTCATTTCTACCAAATAACTTACCAAGCCTTTTAACAAGAAGCATGAAATTTTCATCTTCTTCCGGATTGTCTTCCTTTTCAACTTCCTTGGAATCAATCTTTAAGGCAATATTCTTGGATTTCTTCTCTTGATTTTCATGCTTTTCAAGTCTTTCGAGTTCCGTTTCATATTCTTGAAGTTTTCCAAACAACGTTGCGGAAGTCATTGAAGAAAGACTTTTCTTTTCCGAAATTGCCGTTACCTTTGGTTGACATTCCCTAGTTAAGGATCTAAGTGCTTTCAGATTTAGTTCATCATTCGTCAAAGTCTTACCAAGAGCACTTAGATGATTTGTCAAGTGCACAAATCTCTTTTGCAAGTCAGGGATCGTTTCTCTGGGCTGCATTCGAAATAACTCGTATTCTTGACTCAAAGTATTTAGTATTGATCTTTTAACTTCAATAGTTCCTTCATGAGTTTGTACCAATGTATCCCATATTTCTTTCATCGTTTTGCATGCCGAGACACGAAAGAATTCATCCATGCTAAGTGCACCTTGAAGAAGATTGATTTCCTTTTATCATAGAGGACATTTTCCTTATCATCTTCATCCCATGCAGTTTTAGGCTTTGATGAGCCAACACCATTGATCACGGTTATAGGAATAAATGGACCATTCTCGACGGCATCCCATATTTCTTCTCCTTGTACTTCTAGATGTGCCTTCATGCGTATTTTCCAGAAGTCAAAATATTCACCACAAAATAGAGGAGACTTGTTGTTACTACTACCATCTCTGAAAACAAGATTTTGATTTGCGGAAGTCATTCTGGACCTTTTAGGAACAGGTTACCTATAACCTGCTCTGATACCAATTGTAAGTACGAGTGCGCCTAAGAGGGGGGGGGGGGGGGGTGAATTAGGCACTTTAAAAATTTTATGGTTTTTAGTGATGATGGATAATATTTTTCTGGTTTATGGTGTGTTTACGAAAGAGTAAAGTGCAGAAAAATAAAGAGACACGAGCAATATATCCTGGTTCCCCTCACAGTCCGAGAGTACTCCAGTCCCCTTTCAACATGAAAGATATTTCCTTATAGTGGCAAACTTAAAACAAGAACTACCAAAATCAATAACAATCATCTTGGACCAAAAACAATCCTCTTGGATTTTCACTGTGTCAACAATGAGAACAATGCTCTCAAGGTGACCTTACTTGTATCCAACAATCCTGGAAAAAAAAGATTACAAAATCACTTGAACTTATTTTCAACAATCCTGAAAAATAAGAAAGTGTATAGCAATATTTGATTGATAGAGTTTGTAGTGCAATAATCACTTTGAGTGATTTTATCAATGACTTGATCTTCTCTTCCAATAACAATAATATACAATGACTCAAGACTATAGGATGCTTAAAGTTTTCTGTTTAACAATATATAAAAATGTGCAGAAAAACTTTGTGTATGAAAGTGAAGAAAAAGCTTGAGTTTTAATATTTTAAAATTCAGAAACTATTGATTGGAAGAGGTTGTTTTTTATTTTGAAATTTCAGTATTTATATGTCCATAGCACCCCTTTGAAACATCATAAATTTCTGCAAATGAATCATGAACAATTGTCGAGATTCAATGAAAAGTTTCCATGAAATGGTGTTATGAAAAGGTATGTTCAAAGCTGCTGATTTTCAAAAACGTCCAGCATGCAATCGATTGCACCCTTGTGTAAATCGATTCCACGGGTTTTAACAGCTAAAAAATTCAAATTTTTTCAGTGAGCAATCAATTGCACATGTGTGTAAATCGATTGTACTTTAAAACAGTAGCAAAATTTGATAGAGAGCAATCGATTGCACCAACATATATATCGATTGCACATAAGTGAAAATTGACTTTTTGCTTAGAAAACTTGAGAAAAAGTTTGGACAAGATAAAACACTTCTTTTTATCATTGAGCATTTAAGACTTAAGTTCAAAGTAAGTACTGTCATTATACCTTGTGAAATTTGTTAAGAACTTGAGGCAAAGTCTTTTATCCAATGATGCTTTTAGCTTGATCAAAATATTTGCCTTCTTGCCAATATAGTTTGTCTTCATAAAAACAAAGTGCATTGAGAATCATTTGAGAAGTTTGATATTACAACGGTGCCCGACTTAAATGGACCAACTCGTTCTTGGAGACTTATTCATAATGATGCATGTGTCTTTATGATGATTCTTCAACAAAAAGATATTGTGTTGTTGGTTGTAATATTCTAGAAATATTTATGTGTTTGTTTGAACTTGTTGATGTTGTTTAGGTTAAATGTTATTGTTAAGTTCTTCTATTTGTCTAAGTATTTTAATTTATGTGTTGTTTTTTGGAGTTGTTATTTATATTAAATGCAAAAGTATTAGTGGCATAAAACATAATTTATTGGCGTCATTATACATACAATTTTGAAGATTGATAACAAAATGAATAACTAATTATTACTAGTTTCTACATTGGGGCATCGCGTTCGGTTGTGACTCGAAAGACGACACAATGTGCATTTTCTCTCCATTTATCATACGCATCTATTTCTGTTGTAATACGGATGCTCACAGGATGACCTTTCTTGTTCCTCTTCATGATTGGATTGTGGAAAATTTGATCTCCCTCATAAGTGGGTCAATATTCATCGTACGGTAGAACTAGAAAGCTTGTGCTGTAAACCTCAAATAAGTTCGCCACCTTCTAAACGTTAGACAATAGAAGATAGGCGTCTTGGCGCACCATGAAACATGCAATGATAACACGTGAACAAAGAACACGTTATGCTTGAAACTTTCCGCAGTCACACCAACCATCTATTAGGTTAACCTTGTAACATCCCAATGGCTTCCCCTCACTGTGGTCAATTGTCTCCTTCACACTGAAAGTGTTATTATTGTAGTAAAAAATATTTCTTATCTGTTTTACTACAGTTGAAATGCATCATACATATAGGATTAAACTCCAATTTGGCATTCTGCAAGACATACCGGATGCTCCAAAGTGCATGGAGGAGTATCACAAAAGTGTGGTGAACGACCAATGGGCATTATAGAAATTGAAAAGATCATTACAAACAAGAGCTTCGTCAATGGCATAACCGCGAAGATAAAGTCTTACAAGGAGATATCATGTTAGAAGAATGTAAACCGAATAAGAAATACGTGGACTGATATAAGTCCATTACAAATTTGTATATGTCACCAAATAGCTTCTTATTTGACCCTCATAACAAACCAACATCTTCAAATGCCCAACACACCAGACCATCGTCACACACTTACACCCAACAACTATTCATGAGCAACCAAGAACCTTTCCTTAACACCCAACAACCTTTCATCCCAACACAAGCACCTGTTACCCCAAACCAACGATACAATCAACAAAACCCTTCATCTAATCCCACCAAATGGGGCACCCAACAATAATATTCTTCATCTAACCCCATCCAATGGGGAACCCAACAATAATATTCATATTTTACCCGGTCTACATCAAACAGTCTACCACAAACATCATTAACACTACAACCCCACATGACCCCAACTTCCAAACACTCCAACAACAAATGCCTATTTTCCAGCCACAACAATTTATCTCACAAGATTGTTACCAACCCTTAGTAAATAACTCAATGCCTACTAATACCTTACCAAATTGGAATTGGGAGGAAATCAGATTAAATTATGGCAGTGCAACAGAGATATATTATACCAATGATGAAATGATAGAGAAATTTTTAATGGGCGGATGTGACGCAGGACCTTCAACTCAACCATAAAATGAAGAAGGAAATCGCAGAATAGGGCAACATATCAGACAAACTCCTTCTTGTGAAACTCACCAACAATTGACACGATCCAGTCAAAATTCACGGTAGATATGTTTTCTTGTAATTTTTTCAAATGTTATTTTAATTTAATAATTTAAGTATTATTATTTTAAATTATATTTTATTTAATTATAATTTAATTTCTCAATTAAATCAAATTTAATTATAGTATATATTATATAATTTAAATATAATTAAACAAAAATTATATATATAATTCAAATAAGTTTATTTAAAAAAGAAAAAATATACATTACAATACTTCCCCCTTCAATTTCCAATAATTTCGCCCATTATTTTTGCAGATCTCAAATATTTTGTGCTATTCCGCCCATTCACTTAGCGTTGTTTTGTGCCAACAATAAAATTTGTTTGAAAATATGGTAGTTTAGTATTATTGAGTGAAAATGATGATATATTGAAAATTGTTGTCTAAAAATACGACAGAACAGTAAATTTATTTATTTATTTTTAACTTCTTAATAATTAATAATTTTAACTTTTAGAGAAATTATACGAATTTAATTAATATAATTAAAAATAATTAGTAAAGAGAAAATCTTAATGAACATGTAAATGGATAAACTATACCGTTCCATCAAATATAACAAAACAAAAAGATGTCACTGCTGCTTTTCCCTCGCAGTATCATAAACAAGAAGTTCGAGCAACACTGAACTCAACTATCTCTCCGGAAAAAAAGTTGGCCGGAAAATTCAGTTGGAGTTGGTCGTCGGTTGTCATAAACAGTGAGAAACTTCCCCATAAATCTTCCTTTTTATTTATTTATTTATTTATTTATTATTAATTTTCCAATTTTCCTACCCATGCCCTTGACAACATAGGAACCAATTTTTGTTCCATTTTTTAGTGTAACTGTTTGATGATTACATGTTCTTTTTGAAAAATGATTCTTGTTACTTCAAATTTGAAAAACTGATTCTATGATATTTTGTTTTGAAGGTTGTGTTTGGTGAAAGCTTTTCATTGAAATGAATTCAAACCATTTTACAACTGAGTTCTTACCCAGAACATTGAACCCTTTTTCACCTTACAACCAATTTTCCTTTCTTAAACCTTTCAACAAATCCCCAAACCTAAAATTTCAACCCCACAAACCCTTTCAAGTTGTTTCTTTGAGTTCTGGCAAGAATTACAGTGTCTGCAGTACTAGAGATGCTCGGGCTTATGCGGGTCGTAGCAAGAAGACGGGTGGTGCATCGTCTTCCGGTGGTAGACTAGAAGGAAATGCCGAGTTTCGGAGACGGTTGAAGCGGAATGCTAAGGTGAAAAGTAAGAAGCTTGCTGAGTCTTTGTTCTATAGGTTGAAGAACCCTAAGGGGCGTGGGAATTATCCGGATAATTTCTCTGAGGATTTGCTTCAACAAATCGGGCTTGGATATGATCGACTGGTTCGGTTCATGGAGAAAGATGATCCGAATTTACGCCACCCGTATGATTGGTATAAGTATGGTGAATACGGGCCATATTCGTGGCGTGGGATCGTTGTTGGTGAGCCGGTTAGTGGTGGGATTACGGATGAATGTGTGACGATAATTAGTGAAGTGAAGGATCATGAAGAGTGGGAGGAGATTGAGAAACATGAAATGGCTGCTGATTTTGGGGAGAAGGTGAAGCTTTTGGATCAAACTAAGTTAAGGTATTTTTGGGTTTTTGTTAGGCATCCGAAGTGGAGAGTTTCGGAGCTTCCTTGGCAGCAATGGACGTTGGTTAGTGAAGTAGTAGTTGAAGCTGGGAAGCAGAGGTTAGATAAGTGGAGTTTGATGGGTAGACTTGGGAACAAGGCGAGGTCGTTGATAGGACAATGTGCGGCGTGGATGAGACCTGATATTGTGTATGTTAAGCGGCCGGTGTTTCAGTGTAGGTTTGAGCCTCAGGATAACTTTTTTAATGCGATAATTCCGTTTCTTGATCCTAGTACTGAACAGGATTACCTTTGCGAGGTGCAAAATGATGATGGGAGTGTTGAGACATGTACTTATTATGGTGGGTTGTGTAAGATTGTGAAGGTGAATCAGAAGGCTTTTGTTGATGATGTGGTTAACGCGTATCAGAAATTGAGTGACGAGAAAAAGTCGAAATGTTTGGAGTTTCTTTTGGGGCATCATCCGGTGGAAATTTTGCATCCGTATACTAAAGAGTGGAAGGCTAAGTTGGAAGAGATGGAGCTTGGTTGTGATGCTCCTGATGAAGAAGATGATGTTGTTGGTGATAATGATACTGAGATTCTTGATTGGATTGAGGATGAAGGTAGCGATGGAGATGCTGAGTTTGATGACGATGATGATGAGAATGACGAAGAGGAAGAGGAGGAGGAGATTGATGATTTTGATGTTGACGAAGACCAAAATCTTGTTACAGACATGGAAGAAAGCGAAGATGGTAAATTTCATGCGATGGAGGAAGACATGAAGGGCTGGAAGGAGTTTCGAAAATCAACAAATAGTGCAGAGGCAATAGAAAATATGGCAAGAAAGAGTGTCGAGCTCTCTACAAAGTTATATAAGAAGCAAATGATGACAGCGGAAGAGGGAGAGGAAGAAACAATGCATGGTTCGTTAGATGGAGACGAAACCGCCTTGAGAGGAAAGCGAGCAAAGGTCAGTCCAGAAGAGTGGAAGTATGTTGGGCTCGGTCCGTGGAGAAAAAAGATTAAGAAGAGCAAACTTCCTCCAGATCTATTTCTGCGAGCAGCGGTTCGACCTTTCACTTACAGAAATCTTGTTAAAGAGATTGTTTTAACTAGGCATGCAATTTTGGATGGTGATATTGGTAAGAAAGAATAAGGATATAGTAGTGTGTAGGAGTGATGTTGAGAAAATTTTAGTAGAATGAATTATTGTCCTTGCTTTTGTGTAAGGATTTTTTTTGTATGCTTACCAAGTTTCGGAAAAAGATTATGACAGTATACAACTTCAATTTATTTATACATGTTCTTCTGTGTTTTCAAAAGTTTTTGATGTTAATAACATTTCTTTCTGGGACATGTTTGTCATTAACATACTGTGGCAAGCATTTCATTGAATGTTTGTCATTAACATTTCTTCCGTGTTTTTGTCTATTGGATTGATTTTCAAGGGAACTTGATTGTTGCGAATTTGGTTTTCATTGTACATTGGTTTTTTTGGGTTGAAAGGTTGTCAAAATATTTCAATTTTGTCTCTCCTTAGATGGAGAATGTGTATAGTCAGTGTATCTTGATGAGGATAACTTAAGGGGTGTTGCTATGACGGTGACGGAGATACCGTTGCATGATATTGTGGTGTTAGTTTTGGGTGTTGGATCGTTGGCAAGTAACATGAATCGGAGATATGGTGAGGCAATGTGCTTGCTGAGCTTTGAATTAACAAGTGTGAGGATATGAAATCTTCCCGAGCTTTGAAATGGGGAGAACATAAACGGTTTTAGTTTTGATTGAAACAGTGGAAAGTTTACAATGTGCTATACATTTAGTTAATATTCATGTATCGGTTTTGGAACTTTTTTCAGAATAGTTGTTTTTGTCTCTCTCTATCATTATCTTATAATCGATAACAGGGATCCTCAACGTTGCTGGATAAAGAAAGTCTTGTTGAAGGTTGTAATTTAAGTTTCTCTCAGTGAAGCGAGTATAATTTTTCCAATATTATATTCACTCAAGTTTCTCTTTCTGTGGAATGAGGGTGGCTGTTTCTTAGTGCAATATTATGTTTTTCTTCTTGTAGGTGTGGTACAGCAATGTTCCCCACACTCGTCTGGTGGAAGATAAAGGGGTACAAATTGGATTACCCGAGACAAGGATAAGTTCAAGTTTCCAGGGCGTACTTGGACCATATTTCTAAGGTTACTATGTACTTTGGTTTCACGTTTCATATAGTATATGTGCATCTTCGACAATTCTGATTTTTTATCATCTACATCTTGTAGATGTGTCTGATATCACATTTGGTCAGAGTATAAAAGTTTCACTTGATGTTGGCTGTGGTGGAGCTAGTTTGGTGCATACTTGTTGTCAAGAAATGTCATAACCATGTCTGTTGCTCCAAAAGATGTTCATGAGAATCAGATCCAATTTGCTCTTGAGCGTGGTGTCCCCTGCAATGGTGGCAGCATTTGCAACTAGACGTTTATTATATCCTAGTCAAGCTTTTGATTTGATACATTGTTCCTGCTGCAGAATTAATTGGACTCGAGATGGGTATGAGTTCTCTTGTATCGTGGTGTAGGGTTCTTACAGCCAATTGACTGTATAATTGCATGTAATTGCAAGTTTCTCTACCTAGTCACAGTTTTATGTAAATGTCATTTGCATTTCAATTGTTATCCACTCTCATTTTTAGCTAGGTTTATGGTATAAATGACTGTATTTAGATGTCGTAATATCTACATATGCACTTTTTATTCTAGAAAATTAATACAGATCATAATACAGATCATTTGGTTTCTATTTGTATTTAAACCTCCCTTCTTTGATCCTTATCTTATTTCATCCCAAGATATTCATTTTTTTGGGAAAACTAATATAACTGTAGTGTAGATCTGAAATCAATCTTTACCTGATATCATAATATCATGATTGGCTTGTTAGTAGTAGAAAAGAGAATAGGCGTGAGCAGGGCTTGCTTTGAAATATTATTAGCATAAAATTGTCTGTAAACATTAAAAGAGGAGAGCTATTTCAATGTGTCCTCCACATCTTTGTTTCAGTTGCTCACTTTGAGTTTCACCTAAGACCTGGCTTTAACTCGTGATGCAGATGGTATTTTGCTACTTGAAGTTAATAGGATGCTAAGGGCAGGAGGGTACTTTGTGTGGCCGCCCAACCAGTTTATAAACATGAGCAAAATTTAGAAGTACAATGGGAAGGTATGATTTCATATTGAATTCCATTTAGACTTAGTTATGAAGCTTTTTCAGCTATAGATCAATGGGAAAATAAACATTTTTTTTTAACTTCTTAATAATTTATATTTTAACTTTTAAAGAAATTATACGAATTTAATTGATATAATTAAAAAAAGAAAATATCTTATAAAATGTAAATGGATAAACTAGGACAGTTCCATCAAATATAACAAAAATAAAACGATGTTACTGCCACTTTTCCCTTGCAGTATAACAAGTTCGAGCAGGACTGAACTTAACTATTTTTCCGGAAAAAAAGTTGGCCAGAAAAGTCAGCCGGAGTTGGTCGTCATTCGGCACAAACAGTGAGAAACTTCTCATAAATCTTCCTTTTTATTTATTATTTTTATTAATTTTTTATTTAATTTTTCCAATTTTCATACCCCTTGCCCTTTAGTTCCATTTTTAGTGGAACTGTTTGATGATTACAGGTTCGTTGAAGAATGATTCTTGTTACTTCACATTTGAAAAACTGATTCTATGATGTTTTTTTTGTTTAGTTTAAATACTAGTTTATTTTCAATGCGTTATTATTATTACTTTCAAATTATTAATATTTAAACTTTTCAAGTCAACCATCAAACTTGACTTTTAAAATTTTAAAAAATTTCAAATTTTTGTACATAATATTTATATAGGACAAACTTCAATATATCTATTATTCACTATTCTAGAACACAACATTATAAATTAGAAGTTATAATATATTTAATAAATTATAATAATATTTGATGAGTTATAATAATATTTAATTATTTAGAATTGAGAAGTCATAATATTGATGAGTAGTTATTTGAAATAAGTTATAAAAATATTAAAAGAAAAATAAATAGAATAAAGGTAACATTTCATTTTTTTTATCACCTTAATATATTAACTCTAATTATATGGGATAGAGTGATATAATATATTAACTCTAATTATAGATATTACTAAATCAAATCAATAGCATTAAATTTAAATTTATAAAAAATTATATTTGTGTATGATTAATTGTTAGCATTTATAATACAAAAATCCTATAAATATTTATTTTGATTAAAAAAATATAAATTTATATTGGTAAAAAATTCTTAAAATTTCTAATAATAAATTCATATTGATAAAAAAATGGTGAAAAGACACAAAATTAAAAGTGTAAATGACTAAAGTATATACTTATTGAATTATATTAGTCAAATTAACGTGTTATATAATATAAATGTTAAATGTGTTATTATAATATAAATGTTAAATGTGTTCTAGGTAATATTGTCGTGAAGCATATTTTTTTAATCTTTTGAAAAAATATATTTTATATAATGAATGTTTGTTCATATTTTGTAGGTAATATTGTCATGATCCATATTTTTGTTATTGTTTTGTAATAATATATTTATATATTATTTTGTAATGTATCCTACAATAATTAGTGAGATATATCTATATTATTTTAATACTTAAAAATATAAATTTTCTTTGATAATTAATTTATTCTACCATACTATATATATATTTTTTAATTTCTTCATCAATAATTAATTTATTTTTGCTTACTTATAAAAATAAAATATATTTTATAAGAAAAAATATGTATTGAATAATAATAAGAAAGTTATCATTCAATTCATACCGTCAATGCCTATATTATTTTCTAGAAAGTGTAATAATTTAATGACAATATGAAAATATAAATAAGATGACAATAAGAAATTGGATGGATATAATAAATTATATTAAAATTTTAATTTATAAAAACATGTTGATATTATTTTTGGATAAAATGTAAATAGTTATATAAAAAAAACACGGGACAATGCAAATGTATATGTATATGTATATGTATATGTATATGTATATATATATATTATATATATATATATATATATATATATATATATATATATATATATATATATATATATATATATATATATATATATATATATAATATATATATATAT